>RSEF01000001.1:88808569-88823198 GCA_003993805.1 Himantopus leucocephalus | reverse complement strand
ACCCACCTCCAGGTTTTGGGCCTCTAGTACTGGTATCAGCATCATATTGGTAGGAGTGGCACGGATCCTGATTCCCCTCTTGCACTGCTTCATACGTTGTTTGATTGGTTTTTGAACATTTAATGGCTCAGTTTGACTGAGCCATAAATGTTTGATACGTGAGCTGAGCAAGGCTAATCTTTGGTTCTAAGAGTTTTGACTATTGCAGCTGGTTTGTTTTTTTTCCCTTCTGCTTCCATCCCAGAGCAAGAAGGGTACAGCAAGCAGAAAAACTCTAAAAATCATCTCCAAGACAAAATGCTACCCAGGTCTACCTCAGTTTATAATTGCTCTACAGCTTGGCTTTGTGGAATAAGTAATAAAACTCACCTCAAAGATTAAGGAAAGCTATCTGATGCCTGACCTTTATTACTTTTTCTGCCAAAAGAGGATGCATTGCTTGTGCAAGATAGCTCAAGTATTTCATAGAATGATAGAAATAAGTACCAACATATTTTAGGAATATATTGGCAGCCATGTCAGAAGCACATGAGGAAGTGAGAAGTGGGTTGATGATATATTTAGAAAATAGACTTCTAGAAAAGAAGAGCACCAAGGGTAGGTACAAGGCAACTGCACAAAGGAGTCCAGCAGGGAAGGTGGTGATTTTGGCCTTGTGAAGATTCAAGAAGCAATTTCCCACTAGTCACTAAATCTTTTAAGCAGAGCCAGAAGTTTCCCTGAAGCTGCACATGTATTACTGCTCCAAGTAACTTGCAAGATGACTGTCAAAAATCTTGATGGCAAGTAAATTCATATTTCAGTTGCATGCCCTGCCAGTTTGTACCATTTCTGGTAGATAACTCACCCAAGAAAGGGAAGTCATAGAGAACAGTAGGTTTATCTATCCAAATTAATCTATAGGAAACACTACTCTTTTCCCTGAGATTAGATTTCTGTCCCCTCAGGGGTGGATGTACATAAACCACACTTGTTAATATACTTGGAGTTCAGTTCTTCTGCCCGAGAAGTTTCCTCTGGTTGTTTGAGGAGAAAAAAGCTGAAATAACCCAAAAGCTGGGTAATAAGGGTGCTCATAGGCAAGGATGATTTTTCATTTCTTCAAGAGGATTTGGCTCAGCTGTCTCTTACTGGCAAGAGCAAGAGGTTAGTGCTGTGATTTGAAGAAATAATTCCATGTAAAGTTCTAAGATTATTTTTTTTTTAAACAGGGATGCTACTTTCAAGCCTTACACCAAAAAGTGCTCCTGCTTCACTGTTGATGACCTACTTTCTTTCAGACGTATACACTTGTCATTGATATTTTCTTTAAGTAGTGCCAAACACATAAAAGTCTAGCATGGATACCACTTGCCCATCAACTGATCTGAAATAATGTTTTTGCTACTCAACACCTCACTCCTCCCCACAGTCAAAGAAGTTAAAAATTCACTGGATTACAGAAAGCTTACATTCATGGCCGTAAACCACTCCCTGATGGTTCTATATGAAGACGAAAGTGAAGAAAAGCAGAAGAAAAGTCTCAAGTATGCCAATAACAGGGAATGGGTGGGAAAGAGGATTACAAAAAAGAGTAGTAAGGGTATTGGTTAAAAAAAAAAATTAAAAAAAAGCCCCACAGAAGCAATTTGGAAACAGAGGGCATGAAGAAAAGTCAATCTCAAAGATGTGTAAATAAGCAGTAAGGTCATGCCAGTGCCCAGAAATTAGAAGTTGTTCTGCAAGAGCACCCAGGTCAGCTACAAATCCAAGAGTGGTAGCTGATAATTGCCTTGGACACATTTCAGTCCCATACTCGTTAACAATTCAGCTGAAGTATCCCTCACTTTTTCCAAGTCATGAAGGAGAAAAACATGTCTTCATGAAACATTCTGGCCTCAATCAAAAAACTAATTTCCCTGAAAACCAATTTCACTACAGAGTGTGTGCCTCTTCCCATGCCATGGTTTAGTTGGCAGACCCAAAGTGGAGAAGAATTAACTAACTTAGAAAGGCAGGGACCTAAGGACTCCTAGCATCTGTAGACTGAGTCAGAGAATGACCCATAATACAAACATTTCATTTGCTTTTAGCTATAGATCAGCTGTGCCAATCAACTGCCAAATAGGCAGTTAATTTTTTTCTCTTCTGAGAAGGGAATCAAACTGCAGTGCCACTAATACAGGTGAATTTTGTTAGTGAAGAGTTCACAGGGCACAAAGATGTACAGCATTATTTTCCTCATCCCTTACAACAATTAGCACCTTTCCGTGTCAGTTACATTGCTGTTCAAAAGCTTGGAGCCTTTTGATTATATAATATGTCTTTTTACAGTAAGTGCAGATGACAGTTTTTTGGGTTTATTTTCCTTAAGATAAAATTTTCTTCACTTAATGGCAGTGCTTATACATTATTCATTTGTTTTCCTTCATTTCAGTAACAAAAGAGTATTTATTCAGCTTTTCTTTGAACTGGAGTCAAAGGCAGCCAAGTGGTATGCCATGATTGATATTGACAATGCATTTTTCTTGATTCCTTTAGCAGAAGAGTGCAGGACACAGTTTTCTTTCATGTGGAGGGGCATCCAGTACACCTGGAATTGACTGCCCCAGGCTTGGAAGCACAGTCCTACCATTTGCCATGGACTAATCCAAACTGCACTGGAACAGGGAGATGCCACTGATCACCTGCAATGCATTGATGACATCATCGTGTGGGGCAACACAGGGGAGGAAGTGTTTGAGAAAGGGAAAAGAATAATACAGATCCTTCTGAAAGCTGGTTTCACTATAAAAAGAAGCAAGGTCAAGGGAGCTGCACAGGAGATCCAGATCTTGGGAATTAAATGGCAAGATGGGTATCTTCACATCCCTATGGATGTGATCAATAAGATAACAACTATGTCCCCACCAGCTAACAAGAAAGAAACACAAGCTTTTCTGGGCACTGGGGGTTTCTGGAGATGCATATTCCAGGTTACAGTCAGCTTGTGAGTCCTCTCTGTTGAGTCACCCATTGGCTGAGGAGGTGGCTCATGCCCAAGAGGTACCACCATATAATGAGTTATCAGAAGATGAAAGGCATTATACTTTGTTTACTGATGGATCCTGCCGTGTTGTAGGAAACCATCGGAAGTGCAAAGCTACTGTGTGGAGTCCCACATGACAAGTCACAGAAAATGTCAACTGAAAAGGAAAAAATAATCAGTTTGTAGAAGTTAAAGCCATCTAGCTTCCCTAAATGTTTCCAAATGAGAAAAGTGGCCAGTACTCTATCTCTATACTGACTCATGGATAGTGATTAATACCCTGTGTGGGTGGCTACAGCAATGGCCATGTGCCTTGGCTAGCATATGGTCCTGGCATTGCTGCCATTCCTGTGCTGCCACACCAGACATACTAGAATTCCAATAAAACTGGAGTTGAAGGGACTGTGGCCCATTACTAAGCCCACGCCGGAGCAGGAAGTACTACAGCAGGAGCCACCCAAACCAATGGAGGATGAGCCTCATAAGGAACTGGGCAAGTGCAGCGGTAACCCAACCTGAGCTGGCTTTGGTGCCCAACAACTCAACACAACACACTGCCTCTCCTGTCCTGAATGACCACCATAACAGATGGAGACCAAACCATAGGCTGAATGAACTCAATGGGCATTTGATGGACATTTGATGGGGGTGGTCCATAGACTAACGGAATGATAAGGGGGATGGTGTTTGATGAGGATGTGTTGGATAGTATAGGACCTGAGCATGATGGAAGTGATAGGGAATAAGGGGTGGAGACTGTACTAGATCTGGCTGGGATGGAAATTGTTAAAGGATGTTAAGAGCAGCCACCTCTACCAACTGCTGTGGCTCAGGACTCACTCCTGCCTGGACACTGGATCCCAGCCCAATGTTCCGGGGACGTGGAGTCTGTGTCCAGGCTGAGGTATGCTGCCACCTTCCCATTTGCAGGCTGAACCAGTAGCGAAGCTGAGCATATGTACCAGAGACACAGACACACACAGGACACTGACATGGCTGGTTGTGCAGACTGCCACAGACAAGGCACTGCCTTCAACAGCACCTACATACAGGACTCACATAAAACATAAGCATAGACAGTCAAGTCCCCTTCCTCCTCTTCGACTGGTAGAGATAGAAGTTCACTAGTGAAGGCACACACACATACCACTCTCTAGGTTCACAAGCACACACATTCGTAGATCCCTTGAGTATCAGCACAGCCCCCTCTGTCCGTCTGGTATACCTGCCTGGATCCCGGTCCCTCTTAACCACTTCACAGGTTCCCTACTCAACCAGCTAGTCCAGCTTAAAGTTTGTTAGCAAATACACATGCACGTCAGGTTTGGGGAAGATACAAAGTCATCCCCTGCCCAGCAGCCAGCACCAGGCATGCGAGCTGTGACCCATGGTTTTGCTCCAGCTGCCGGTGCTGAGCCCCTCAGCCTCACTCATGACAGGCTGCCCTGGTAGTTGGCACTCCAGGCTCAAAGTCTGTAGGACCGTCCGTAGATGCAGAGAGCTATGGCTGCCTGTCAATGGGAAGTAGTGAATAAATTCCTTATTTTGCTTTGCTTACACGCAGCTTTGCTTCACTTATTAAACTGTCCTTATCTCAACCCAAGAGATTTTTCTTGCTTTTGCTCTTCTGATTCTCTCCCCCATCCTGCTGGGGAGCGAGCAAGAGGCAGGGTGGATGTTTGGCTGCTGGCTGGGGTCAACCCACCACAGTTGGGTGTATGTGGCAAGGCTTTGGTAGCGGGGGCTGGGCTGTAGGGGTGGCCTCTGTGCTGTACCTGACACAGCCAGTTCTAGATGGTTCTGCCCGGCTTGGCAACAAATCCACTGCAGGCCAAAGATGAACCAATCAGTGAAGTTAGTGGCACCTCTGTGAAAACTTACTAAGGAAAGGGCAAAAATGCCAGACATGCAGTGAGGGGGAAAAAAATGTGAGAAACAAGCCTGTAAACACCAAGGTCAGAGAAGGAGGGGGACAAGGTGCTCCAGGTGCCTGCAGCCTGTGGAAGACACCATAGTGGAGCAGGTATTTCCCTGCAGCCCATGGAGAGGACCATACTGGAGCAGATATCCACACTACAGGCCATGGATGACTCCACACCAGAGCACTCGGATATTTCCTGAAGAAATTGCAGCCTGTGGAGAAGCCATGCTGGAGCAGATTTTCCTAACAGGAAATGCGGCCCATGGAGAGGGCTGCAGTTCCTGTCAGGAACAATAAATATGTTATCACAGAGGTGCTAGCACCATTGCTGATTGGCTCAGCTCTGGCCAGCCGCAGGTCCGTCTTGGAACTGGCTGGCACTGGCTCTATCAGACATGGTGGAAGCTTTTGGCATCTTCTCACAGAAGCCACCCTTGTATCCCCCCCTGCTACCAAAACCTTGCCACGCAAACCCAATGCACCAATCTACACAAACACTTTTCTCTAAACACATCATTCAACACCCTCGACGTAGATCCCAAAACCTCACAGATAAACATGTCCCATGAGTGGAGGGATCACAAACCTGGTTGCCGAACAGACCTTGTGTGAGGATCCAGCTCTTGCATGGATGTTGTCATGCCACAGCTCTTCCACAAGAATCAAATTTAATAGATCCTCTCTTCCCACAGCTGCTAAGGTACTACAAGTTTTATAAAAATGTTTGCTTTTCGTCTTTTATTCCACTGATAAATTTTGCTGAAATTAGCCAACTGGTTCAAGAGGAACTGGGAAGAAGGGACTGATTACATAATCGCACATGCCTCGCCACTTTATGAAACCTGGCTAAAGCACTTTATTTACTTCCAAAGGTACTACTCTCTATTAAAACTATCTATCTACCTATCTATTGTACTGTTCTTGGGAACACAGAACTGAGAAACACTTCTTGAGTCACAAAATCTGGTTTCCCTACAATTGCAGGGAATTCTAAAATGGACGTCTAGCTCAGAAGTCTCCACAAGGTTCTTTTTACACACTTACTTCTTACTCATAAGTATAGATTTAAGGCACGTAGTAAGAAATTGGAAGATGCAATGATAAGGTACTGCCAGAAGAGAGATCAAGATCATTGCAAAGTCATTATATTAGCAGGTATTTGTTAATTAAATCTCCTGGCTGATGTGATGCAATGATGCACATGCCACCTTTCAGAGGCAGGTTGGGGGGAAAGGAATAGATCCCTGCAAGCAAAAATAAAAAAAGTTCTGTCTCAAAATCATTGATTTCTAAGTCTGAGGGTGGGCATCAGACACCTGAAAATGTAATGTCCTTTGCAGGATCAGCACAGCAGCCTCCATTAAACAAATGGATACATTTTTTTAATGTAGCTAAACCCAGGAATTTTTGCCCATAGACTCCTAATGTAGTCGCTGTGCATGCATTACAGGACTATTCAGAAGGTGTTGGCAGTTCCTTAGGAGCTGGAGTCCAGAGTGTCTAAGATACCTCAGATTCTCTCCAGCTTATAATGTAATTTTTTCAGACCAGAGCAATCTGGTTATGTAAATATTAAGGTACATCTATGTATGCTCATATATACACAGAGAAGTCTACATTCTGCTCTCAGCCCACATTTACTACTGATGCTTTTATTACTCTTCAATGCAATACAATATTAGCAATCGATTATATTTTTTCAATGTTCCTATGTTCACTGTTATGGTAGGTTGCCTCAACCCACTTCCTAAAGATTTTAAAACATGTAGGCTAGGTAATCAATAGGAAATAAGCTCTGCAGTTCTCTTTAGCCTGACAACAAAGCTGAAGATTCCTCATTCCCTCATCTCCACTCTACCAGACACCCCAAACGTGTGCTTTCATGGAAGAAACTCCCACCCACAACACAGTAGTGACTTCCTAAACGCTTATAACTAAGCAAAATGCCTTTATTGGTGGGATGTATCCCACTGTACATATGAAACTGGAAACAATTTATAGGTATTCCTACTAATTCTCAACTTTTTGTGCACATCTCCTTGGCAATCATATCCAAGATATTGATTTCTTTGCAGTGTTAGTCTATAGTTCTAAAGACTCTAATCATGCTACTGCAGCACATATGGATGTCCATTGCATTCATACATGCAAAAAAACCACCCCACAGACCAAGATTCCTTTCCCCAAAAACAATTAGCATTAACACTTGATTTGGAATAAAAATCTTGCAAATATTACTTTGGTGCATCAGTGATGAAGTCTCCTTTTTAGGACACTTTTAACTGAAGAGTTTTTACAAAAGGGCCCAGTTCATTAAATCTGAATGTATGTCTAGCTTCTACTTGCCACATAGAGAAAAAGAAATCTTTGACAGAATGATATTATATGAAAAACAATTGTAAGAAAACAGAATTCAATAAATACACCAAATGTTTGATATGGTACAAGTTATACCTTGATTCTCCTAAACATAGTAAAAAAACTTCAAAGTCTTAATGCTGTTACAAAGATTTATTATTAGCCTTCATACAAGCTACATGGTTACAAACTTCTGGGTGAACAAGTATGTGGAGAAATATTGACTTATTTATGTGTCCACATATAGTTCCGAAACCCATATTACAATACATAAATAACTAGCTAAATTTCTGAGCTTGGAGAATTCATTACCTTCTGTTAGAGGAAAATATATAATGCTGGATCCAACAGCCTGAGAGAGGCGAGGCTGCTGCTGCTCAATGTCTTCCAGTTCAACCAGTAGTGAGGCTGAAGATGTTTTCCCAGGAGACACATGCACACAAAACATGCATATATACCACATATATACATGTCACTCACAAGAACACGGGCAGCACCAATGGCCTCATCCTGCTCCCCTCTCTGGCTGAGCAGGATGAAGGTCAACTAGTGAGAATATATATATGCATACATACAAGGTGAATCCCTCCAGCAGCTGGGCTCAGACAGTCAGTCTGCCTAGTAGCTGGGCCCTGGATCCCAGTCTCCCCAGTTGCTGGCACATGGACTTACAAGCCCTTGAGGCCACAGCCCCACTACAGTTGCTGGTCTAGACTGTCACACGCACACACACATATACAGTTGACTGGGATTTTCCAGGTCCCAATACCTGACACCTCTCTCCCCACCATGATGTTGCCCTCAGAGATACATAGGTGCTTGTCACGGATGGACATGGTTATGACTTAGCAGCGATTCAAAATTTATTAATGATTTGAGGTAGATCAAGAGGTTGAATTTTAGCAGCACTTAATCATTAACAGATTTAAAGATTTACAAAGTGATTTAACAAAATAATTGAACAGTGACTTAATTACAAATTCGAAGATGGCAAGATTCACACTAACTTACTATAAGGTATCCCAAATCAATACATATACATATGAGCAAAAGCACAGATCTCAAATTAATACATATACATATAAGCAAAGCATATAAGCGCATGCATGCACACACACACACACAGAGGTCTCTAACCGCTGAGATCAAAGATCCCTTAGTAGCGCGCGACTGTGGCGATTGAAATGACTAGCACACCCTTAAGATTTTTCAGCACTAGCACTTTATTTCTGTTACACTCAGCATTATATAGTTTTCTGCATGTTCATGCGAATGTTACAGTCCTGCTTTGCCTTCTGATAGGTTTAACTTGTTCGTCCACGCTCCCTTATTATCAGTCTGATTGGTCTCTTTGCCGCAATCTTCAGTCAACTCCCTTATACCTTCTGCCTACTCCCTCAATGTTGCTTACCACTTATTATTCAAGGATAGAGCCTCAGATCCTCAAGGCCAAAGCTGCCCGCAGCAAAAACCTCTCCCACACGTGACTCTAAGGAGCCAATGGGTACCCCCTTTTAACTCATACATGTGCACGGACAAACGGAAGAACATCCACATCCATAAAGCTAATGTGTGGTAGATGAAAGAGAGACTAGTCTATAGTTAAAAATTTCCCTTTTCTCAAGTTAAATACTCACACCGCATCGGCATTCCTCAACAGGTGATAATTGAGACTCAAGAGGGGTTGACTCGCCCTGGCCTTCTAATCCTCCAGGTGTCAGCCTGAGCAGCGTCCCAACTCAGGGGAGGTAATGGCTACAGGTCGCTGCAATCCAGAAGAGCTTAAAGGGTCTTTACTAGAATCGCTACTTGTAGGATCCAAGATAATTGACTTTTGTCAGGTACTTTTCCACTCCAGCCCAGCTCGGACAATGGAATATTCTGGTACTTTCCACCAGTTATGCAAGCCTAGAACTTGCTAGATCTTGGGGTCCTGGTATTCCCCCCCCTCTGTGGCCACGATCCATATATTGTCAGGAGTGATCGATTATAGTTATTATTTTCAAATAATAAATTTGGAAGAGTTTATGAAAAATCTCTTGGTTTATGTCTGAGAGCATAAAAAGTCAACGGGACTTATTTTTCTGAAACTACAATAGCATCTGGAACGTAACCAGTTGCTGAAAAGGCAAAGTGTGACAGATGGATTTGAAAAGACACTTTAGTATTTTCTCTACTCTAGTGTCATTTTGGTTTGGTCATGTTCTACTTTAGAGTCATTTTGGTGCTATATCAGGTCAAAAGGGGAGAGGAGGACAGAAGAAAGCCAAAGATGGGAGCTCATCCTGGAAACTGTCAAGCAAATTGGACTTCAACAGTCCTTGCCTCCATAACATAAATTATATTTTCCCCTTTTACAATATGTTCTATGTGAACACTTCACAGCATTTTACACTCTTTTCTCACAAAACTGCACTTATCTAACAACATGGGCATCTCAAGCTGATATGGTAACAGAGTTAACATGTTAGCATAGCATTAGGGTCCAGGCTGAGCAAAGCCTTGCATTTTGACAGATTTTTTTTCCTTCTGAAGCTCAAGAGTGTCACAGATCTTTCATACGTCTGTGCAAAATGTCCATTCCCATTACTGCAGCTGCTCATCTGTGTCCTTTCCTGCCCCTTGCTATGCTACAAGAAGTACCAGAAGGCAGCTTGGGAGGGAAGGATTCAGAAGAGGACTATATGATTGCCACTTTCATTTTTGAAACTTGAGAGCTGAATCAGCAGGAGCAGGGAATCGCAGATCTTAGTTGACAGCACCCTAATAAAGGCAAAGCAGTCAGTCAAGACAAGGCTAAGAGTTTTCCATTTCTAATGTTTTCTGTGGTTGCAATGCCCTGTTGAGAGGGGCAAGCCAGAAGAACATGGTTTTGCAATGTGTCTGTTCTGCTCAATGGCATTTGAGTATTTCATAGAATCATAGAACATCTCAAGTTGGAAGGGACCCATAAGGATCATCAAGTCCAACTCCCTGTTCCTCACAGGACTACCTAAAACTAAACCATATGACTAAGAGCGTTGTCCAGCTGCTCCTTGAACTCTGACAGGCTTGGTGCTGTGACCACTTCCCTGGGGAGACTGTTCCAGTGACCGACCACCCTCTCAGTGTAGAACCTTTGCCTAATGTCCAATCTGAACTTCCCCTGATGCACCTTCATACCATTTCCTTGTGTCCTATCACTGATCACCAGAGGACATCAGCACCTCGCCCTCTGCTGCCCCTCTTGAGGAAGTTGTAGACTGCAATGCAGTCACCCCTCAGCCTTCTCTTCTCCAAGCTGAACAAACCAAGTGACGTCATCTGCTCCTCATAAATCTTGCCCTTGAGACCTTTCACCATCTTGGTTGCCCTCCTCTGGACACACTCTAATAGTTTGATGTCCTTATATTGAGGCACCCAAAACTGCACACACAAGTCAAGGTGGGGCTGCATCAGTGCAGCATACAGTGGGACAATCACCTCCCTTGACTTGCTAGCTATGCTATGCTTGATGCACTCCAGGACACGGTTGGCCCTTTTGGCTGCTAGGGCACACTATTGACTCATATTCAATTTGCCATTAACCTAAACCCCCAGATCTCTTTCCACAGGTGTCATGGTTTGGCCTCAGCCGGCAACAAAGAACCACGCGGCCACTCGCTCAACCCCCACAGCTGTGGGGGATAATCAGAAGAAAAAGGCAAAACTGGTGGGTTGAGATAAAGGCAGTTTAACAGAACAGCAAAGGAAAGAGAAAAAACAACAACAATAACACTGATAAAGGAATGTAAAAACGCGATTACGGTACCACCGCTCACTGACCAGACCGGGGAAGCCCCAGCCTGCTCTGAGCCTCGACTTCCTGCCCCCTCCTCCGGCCAGCTCCCCCCTATATCCTGGGCATGGCTCACGTGGTATGGAATACCTGTGTCCCCTGCCGGCTCCTTGGGGAAATTAACCCCATCCCTGCCGGAACCAGGACAACAGGGCTGCTCTCCAGCTTCTCGTCCCCCAATTTGTATGTATAACCAGGCTTACCCCGTTCCAGGTGCAGAATCCAGCACTTGCTCTTGTTAAATTTCATACGGTTGGTGATTGCCCAGCTCTCTAGTCTATCCAGAACTCTCTGTAAGGCCTCTTTACCCTCAAGGGAGTCCACAGCTCCTCCTAGTTTAGTATCATTGGCAAACTTAATTAATGTACATTCGACTCCTGCATCCAGATCATTTATAAAAGCATTAAGGAGCACTGGCCCTAAAACTAAGCTCTGGGAAACCCCGCTGGTGACAGTGTATCGCTTGTCACAGCAGAGCTGGATGATCTGGATTAACTTCCTTTGATCAAATGTCAACAGAAGTGCAATCTACAACCCTGCAAATAGACTTTGATGACCCTATTATTATCATCTGAACCTGTCCATTGTTTTTAGAAATTGTAGCTTTATTTACTCTGGGATTTTGCATTTGGGTTTATATTATTACTGGTCGTATACTAACCTGTAAGAATTATTATATGATGAGATCCAAAAGAATGAAAGTTTATGAGGGGTATGTGGCTCTAAGGCCTATAAAATACTGTCTGGTAATTGGACTGGCACCTGTACATTAGGATGGGTTGGTTCTTTTTCCTTGGCATTTCTATACATCCAGACCTCTTCTGGAATGATGGGCACAACTTATCCCAGTATATCAAAGTATAAAATGCTCTGTGCAAAATCCCCTTATTAAATATTTGACAAACTGTCTTTCACCAACTTGCACAAACATTCCTCCCTTGGCTAGTAGTATCAGAATTATAAAGGGCTATCGCAAATATATCTACTATGATGGAAGAGGTGACGATTTCAGCCTTACACTTAGAGATAAAACAAGCATCTTGGGTAGCCCTGCAAAACAGGATGGCATTAAATTATGTGCTCGTCACTCAAGAAAGGTACATGTATACTGGTCAACACCACTTGCTGTACATATGGAGACCAAAATCAGAAAATAGAAATGAATGTACACAAAATTTGAGATAAACTTCAGATACTGCATGAAATACCTAGAGAAAAATATTTTTGACTGATGTGGGCAGCTCCCAGACATGAAAGGATGGTTAGAAAAAACTGCTTAAGGCAACACTGAAGGACAATTTGTTGGGATTATTAACTTTGGTGGTTATGTATGTATTAGTTCCACTGATCTTCTGTTGTAGCCAATCGATATGTGAAAGGATGCAACAAGGCATAATGCAAGCAGAGACCAAAACAATAATGCCGAATATGTTTGAGGATAAGGAAGAAGAAAAAGAAGTGCTTGAACTAATGACTATAAATGATTATAAAACCTAGAGGCAAGAACGGATGATGGGACAGCACAGCCCACACGGTGATCAATCCTGGGCTGCCAGGAGTTGTGAGCAAGGCATCTGTGGCCCTTCTACTGTACTCTAGATCTTTAAGAGCAAGAGCCTCCTTAATATGAAGGTGCCTGAAATTAATTTATAAACAAATGAAGAAAGGAGCAAAGGGAATAAACATAGGTGAGGCTAAGCAAATGTTTTTGGAAATAGAAATTGATAGAAAGAAGCATAATGATGAATTTGAAATACTTGCAATGATGAATGTGATTGAGTAATAACTACTCACAAAAGGGGGGAATGAAGGGGAAATTAAAGTTGTAACTGCTCAGCAGTGGTAATTTGTGACCAAGGAATGATCTGGCATGGAGGGCAAGAAGGACCAACTGCAGAAGGACTTAAACTGGCTGGAAGCAGGAATGCCAGAGACAGAATGACTTCCTGTAAGGGAGTGAAGTTTCCCTTGGTGATGAGGTAAGAAACAGCCTCAGCATGGTCTTGTAGCAATCCTGGAATACAGGTGCTCAAGGGACACCTTTGGAAAGCAGAGCTGGGAAGGGGAATGGACCCAAGGCCAGGCTGAGGTGCCCCATGCAACCACTCATGGGATTGGTGCTGGTACAAGTGTACATAAGGAATCTGCTTGTGATGCATCTTTGCAGACTCCTTGTAGAACCACTCATTGTGGTAGGACTTTGTCCAATGCATTGTTCACTTTTTTTTAAATATACATTTCAGCACAAATGTGTCTTTAATTTGCCTCAAGGGGTACCACAAAAATTCTAGAAGATATGCAAGAGCTGAGACTATACCACAGAACATTTATCACTGTGATTCCTAAAGTGCTGCATAAATAAGAGACCCTAGTAATTTGTTAAGGCTCTACCATACTGTCTAAGCAGATGTCCCAGTTTGAGGTAAAACAGAACCAATTTTCTTTTCAGTAATTTTACTTTTCAGTTAAGTCTCTTCTGGCTAACTGTACTCTCTAAAGTTAACAGCATATTCTTCAGACAGTGTCAGCTACCAGAGTGATAACGCTTGATGTTTATAGTTAATACCAAGGAAGGGTATGCAGAGGCTCTTGCTTGTACTTATGGCTGTAACAACCAAGGTCAGCTAACTTTGTTGTGTGCCACGTTGGAGGGTCGGAAGAGGAAAAGCGTAGAGGGGTCACACCTGTGGGGAAGAGCGGACAGGATGGGTGACCCAAAACTGACCAACAGGGTATTCCATCCCATCTGCCTCATGCTCAGTATAAAAGCTGAGGGATCAAAGGGTCAGCTCTCCTCCTTCAATGGCCGGCGTCCGAGGACTCTGTCTGTTTGCCTGCCTTTGATCCCGATCTGTGTGTTCCTGAATCCAGTTCCTGAGTTCAGCTCCTGTCTGTCGCTGAGTCCAGTCTGGGACTTTCCCAGTGCCTGTCAGTGTCATGATCATCATCCTAGGAGCTTAATACGGTTTTGTATATATTCTATATATTTCATTATTTTCTTTTTTAATTTATTTTATTAATTTATTATTATTTTCGTTAAAGTAGTTTCGTTTTTTCTAAACTCATAAGTCTCTCTCTCTCTCTCCCTCTCCTTTGAGAGAGAGATGGGGGAGAGCATCTATCGTTCGCTTCAGTGGCCAGTCCAGCCCAAACCGCAACAGATTTATTGGAACCCAACATGGGGCTCGACCAGGGCTCGACCAGGGCTCTGACAGATTGCCTGAATAGTTTGACTTCCAGATTGCTCAATGATTAAAACAGACATCTCACATCATGTTGGTTTTGGACAGAATATTGTATCATCTCTTTATAGGGTTTTGTTTAAAATTAGTTGATACAATGCTGCTTAACCTGCTAGATGCGTTGTATAATTTCTTTGCTCTTTGTGTTAGTATGCGGTGGTTTAAACATGCTATTCTGCTGTTGTGTTTAGTTGTGAACCATACTGAGATTGATTGGATAACTTCTTTACCTGCATACCTTAGGTGTTACGTAATGGATTCTGTTACTAATTACACTTTCAATT
>RSEF01000001.1:88782664-88793211 GCA_003993805.1 Himantopus leucocephalus | reverse complement strand
TTTTTTTTTTTTTTTTTTTTATTTGAAAGGTAAAGTAACTGTTGAGCAATATTTTGGAGCCATCTGCCTCTCAAATGTCTTGAGAAATCAAGTATCTCCATATTGCACTGTGTTGCATGGCTGCTATTAATATAGTCACAATATCACTCCAATGCAGGTAAGGAAAAATAATCTTTTATGACTTTTACAGACTGCTAATTCATCTGGAGCAATATACTCAATCAATACACAACTCAATTATCTGATAAAAGGTTAGACAGCAATATATCACACCGTATTCAGTGAAAAAAGACAACATTTAATCATTAAGCATTGCCTAGAATATGCATTTATTTTTAAAGTTTGCTTGGTAATAGTGAGAATTCTACTTTCCTTCCACCTGACACTCCTTTAAAACCATTAATTACAATTTTTCAGTCTCTTCTTTTTCAGATCTGAACTAGTCTTTCTCCACAGTACTGTGTGCCCATCTAAAATCTCAACTAGGTTCCTACAAGCCGTGTGCAATGATGTTTCTGCTGAGTCCTCAAGGACCCCAGTCTGAGACAAGCAAGCTGCTCTTCCAGGATCTGGCTGGTGGGAAATGAAAAAAGTGCATGAAAAGGAAAGCCTTGTGATTAGGATTCTGAACTGCAGGCCAGGCTTTGAATATGACATTAAAAAAGACACTTCAACTACCTTAGGCGTATCTTCAGCTGGTAACAACTGCTGTAAACTCACAGCATCAGTGGTGCTATATCAACTTTACACCAGCTGCTGAGCTACTCTTTTCCCTCTGAATTCCCTTACGTAAAGTGATGGCTTGTTTGCATTTACTAGGGCACTGCTTGCTTTCTTTGTCCCCAGGTACGTTTTTTCTATGAAGAAGACTGTAACCTGCTTAAGGGAAGGAATTCCTCTTACTGTGTGTTTGTACAAGACACAGTACAACAGATACCTGACCTCACCTAGGGCCTCTAGGCTTTGTAATACTGGTTATTCTTTAATAATAATTAAACATTATAAGCTTTTCAGAAATGAGTGGTAACTCTCCTTTGTTTGTTTTATTTAGTGGGCTGTCAGAAAATAAGTCTGGAGTCTCCTCTTCCTGCTGCCCAGAAACCTGGAGGACATCAGAGTACAGGGTTTGCGGTAGAGCAGCAGTCTCTGGACAACCACATTTTTGTCTGCCACTGTGTATTGGCACAATGTACCCCACTAAGAGTATTAAGTCATTTCAAGAATAATGTATTGCACACTCAGCACACTTCAATTTGAGTAGTTTCAAAACTCACTTTAGCAATAGGGGAACCAAGCCGCAGTCAGGTTAAATGACTTACCCAAAATCATGTGCTGGTGGTCTGTCTAATGGAGGATGTATCCTAGCGCTCTTCATCAAATCGTCAGAGGTTTTTGTGCCATGCAGTAGGAACTGATAACATTTCCACAGTTCGGACATAAAATATTCAGTGTCCCTGCTCACTGGAGTAAATGAATTACTCACCCATGTTGTGGGATCACTCACTGTATTTCCATAAAAGCCTTGTGCTACTGAGCACAGGTGTTGACACTCAGCTACCAGAACCACAACCTCACCTAAAATCAGGATTGACTCCGTACAGCTAATGAATGAATTAACGCAAAGTGTTTGGGTTCCATCTAGTGGTTACAAACTCACAAGCATCTGTGTCTCAAATGGGCTGCTTTTACCCCATGCCTCTCATCCAGGAGTAGTCGGGTAGCCATGTCATAACACAATTTTTACTATGTCATCACCACTTATTTGGTCCCTAACTTAATTTCTGACCAGTCTTTGACCCCTTGAGTTTCTGAGTCATTGACAACCACAGGTCTCCTGCCTACTAGCCACTGCTTTACCTTTTTTCCTGCTCATCAGCCAGGAGGCATCCAGCGAGGAGAAAAGCTCCAGCCTGGTACCACAGCTGTGCGAGGTGCTGCTTCTGCAGCTGGAAAATGAGATTAGGAAAACTCAGGTGAAAAATTCTTGTACTTTGCACTGACAGCGTGAGATTTTGTGGGTCTGATATGAAGCAGAGAAAAATGCAGCCTGCAAATTGCCCTGTTATTCCTGATGGGTTTTTTTTTCCATGCAGCTTACATCCTTTATGACTGGAAATTTTGTGGATTTTTTTTTTTAACAGTCTAAACATTTATTTGGGTTGGAGCTCAGCCTCATTCTCATTGGCTTCATTTTTCCTTCTCTTTAAATTCTTATCATTTTCCTCTACTTTCATCTAGCCGAAAGAGTTGCAAGCAACTCCTGCAGATTTTCAGCATCCCACTATCTGACAGCAAGGGGGATTACTGAAAAGAGACCGAACTCAAGAAACTCACCATTCTGCTTTCACTGTACTGTTAGCTCTTGTGAATTCAGGCTTATGCTAACAACTGGTAAATACTAGGTAACGTTTGTAAAGACTACAAATAGAGCGAATGAGCAACTGGTATAAACTGGCAGTAGCAGAGCATGCTGGCCACTGTAACAAGCACCTTTACCTGACGGCTGGAAGGTTTTGGCCTGCACAGAACTAGAGCACTAGGAGGAAATTGTAATCTTGGACAATGAAGACAAAAGGGACCTGGCTAATGAGAATACTGTAATGCAAAGGACAGTCCAATAGATAGACAGACAGACAGACAGACAGATAGAAAGAGGAGGAGACAAGATCAGCTGGCCTTGAAAAAGGACCTTTTTCAAGAAAGCAAGAGAATCTGCAAGCCCAGGAAAAAGGGGTATCTGTAACAAGACAAGTCATAGAAAGCTACAAGGAGGCCTGAGGCAATGCAGTACAGTGAGGCCCAGGTGTGGATATGGTGTTGGAGGAGGCAATAGGCAGCGCTAGAAGGATTAACACCAGTAACAGAATACAGAATGTGCTTGACCAGATGGGGCCATTGAGAACCACTCATCCTTTCCACGCTATCCTGCTCTCTAGCTTTTGTATGACTGCAGCATAACAGTCGTTAGTAGACTATCTGAGCTTTCAAGCTGAAATCTTTACTGTTGTGTGGAAGCTGTTATCGCTCCTCCTTTCCTCTTTATAGAATCACAGAATAATTCAGGTTGGAGGGGACCTCTGGAGGTCTGCTCATCCCACCTCCTATTCACAGCAGAGACATCTGTTAGATGGCTTTTTCTCAGGACCTTGCTTAGCCAAGCTTTGAATAAACTCCAAGGATGGAGATCCAACAGCCTCTCTGGGCGCCTGTCCCAGTGTTTGACCACCCTCACTGGGAAGACTTTTTCCTCACATCTAATTAGAATATCTCTTCTTCATGTCTGTTGACTCTTGTCCTTTCCCTGTGCATCTTGAGAGTCTGGATCCTTCTTCTGTGTAACCATCTCCCTCCACATTTTTCATAGTAGAATACACAATAAGGTCTCACGTTTGCCTTCTCTGCTCAAGTCTGGGCAGTCAAAGCTCTTTCAGCCTTTCCTCACACATCACATGCTAGAGCCTCAACCAGCTTGGTGGTCTCTCGTTATTCTTGTGCCAGTATGTTATTATCCTTCTTGTACTGGGGAGCACAAAACTCAGCACAGAATGCTGAACATGGTCTCACACGTGCCAAGGAGAGGGGAAGGATCACTTCCCCAGGCCTGCTGCCTAGACTCTTACTAACACAGCCCAGGATGCTAATGGGCTGCTTTCCCTCAAGGTCACATCACTGGCTCATGGTCAACTGGTTGTCTACTAGGACCCCCAGGTTCTTTTCTGCAGATCTGCTTCCTAGACAGTCAGCCCCAGCCTGCGTGGTTGCATGGGGTTACTCCCTTCCAGGTGCAGGACTTTACATTTGCTCTTGTTGAACTTCACAAGGTTCCAGTCAGCCCATTTCTCCAGCCTGTCAAGAGTCCTCTGAGTAGCAGACCTACTTGTCAGCAGAGCAACTGCTCCTCCCAGTTTCACATGATATGTGAGCTTGATAAGGGTGTGCTCATTATTTAACAAGTTGTTAAACATGACATTAAATGAATTTCCAGGAGGGTTTGTTCCATAACTTTCTAAGAGGCTGCAGCTTGAACTGAGGTTATTCCCACATGCAGAGTCTTTCAACATTGCTGCATTTAAAGGTTTGCACTATGAAGTTTTCCCTAGTACCTCTTTGCTCAGAAAGGTTGAGAAAAAAGTGATCCAGAGCTGAAAATTTTCCTGCTCTTTTCCTACTACCACCAAAAATGAGAATGCCATTTGTGTTGGAAAAATTGTTTTTTGGTTTAACTCTGCTGGCAGAAAGTCTCCCTTGGCTGACATAAGCTTAACTGGAGGATATGCAGTCATAATTATGATAGCAAGACTCTTTTTGGGGTGCTTTTGGCCTGGCCTTGACAAATGACCTGAAGAAGCTCACCTGTTAGAACAAAAATATGAGTGCACACAGGGAGTGTATGGATCAAATATAAAAATTATCTAGAAAGTAGGTGCCTAAAACTGATTATGTTAAAGGGGAATGTGATCATCACCCAGATCAAAGAGTAATCGGGGAATTTCAAGGATCTTTTTGAAACAAAGAAGCAGCATGAAAAGAAGTAAAAAAGAAACATGAAAATTTGTGACAAGAGGGAAGAGACCTTGGACTGGAAACAGCAGGAGCCAAAATCTGGAAGTTTGACACTGCCAGAAGTCACCCTGCTGGCATCCCGACTCCTGCTTCGGCCAGATAGAGCAGCCTCCCTGTCGGCTACCATGAGGAGCCTGCACCCAGCTAGCAGAGTCACGGCACGGTGCAGCCAGTAGGGACCCACACCTGGGGCTGTGTATTGAGGCTGTGGGGTGCTTTCTCACTGGCATGTGGACCAGGGGGTGGTAGGGGGTGGCATGGGTACCCATAAAGCTGGAGAAACATAAGTGCAAGTAGGGGAACCCTTACTTCCAGAAGGATGGGGGTTGCTTGTCTGTGAGAGTAGAGGTTTGTGCATGTACCTGTGTAACACTCCGTGCACGCAATTAGAATTTCTTGAAATTAGTAATAGAAATATATTTAGAAGTGTGTAGGTAGTTACTGATATTTCATAAGTGCCTAACTTTGCAGTTTATCTGTTGTATCACCAGTATTGATCCTGAATGTATATATCACTGATGGCCAGTTAAATTTATTTAAATTATTGGAACTGAGCACTTCTTCCCTGAGACAACTCTCACAGAAAGGATTAGCCCAGTTGCATCAACCTTCTAACAATGATCTGCACCTTTGCTGATAGAAGGTGGCCCAAGCAGAAGTCAGGCCATGAATGTTAGTATGCGTTTAGTAAATGTGGTGATGTATGTTGCTGCTGTGCCTCTGTGGTTCTATCTTTGGCTGAAAGAGGGAAGTGAAACCTCCAAAATAATAGCACGGGAAACCAAATATAGTGAAACAGTTATGGCAGAGGCTGCAGAGCTGAGGAGGGAACTTCATCCAACAGCTCATTTTAGCATGGTTTTGGGAGCATTGTGGCTCATTTCCATCTTTGGAAACTCCCTCGTTTGCTTAGTGATCCACAGGAGCAGGAGGACACAATCCACCACTAACTATTTTGCTGTCTCCATGGCTTGTGCAGACCTTCTCATCAGTGTTGCAAGCATACCCTTCACGCTGCTCCAGCTTACCTGCGGCAGGTGGACGCTGAGGAACTTGATGTGCAAGCTGGTAAGGTACATACAGTACCTCACCCCTAGAGTCCAGATATACGTGCTTCCCTTGATATGCGTGGATCAATTCTACATTATTGTCTACCCTCCTGAGCTTCAAAGTGTCCAGGGAGAAAGCCAAGAAAATTATCCTGGCCTCTTGGCTCTTTGATGCTGTCTTTGCATCACCAGCTTTTATCTGCCTAAATACACAGAACTGGGTGCTTCAGTCAGCTCTCCCAGGCTCCTTGTGTAGTTCCCTGAGTGTCCAGCTGAAGCACTGTCTAAGAAAGATGCTTTACCTTAGATGGTGTGAATATCTCCTTAAATGTTTGCTTGTTTGAGGTACTGATGGTTGATAGCTCTGCTCATAGCTGGCTCACCCATAACAAAGACTGGAATAGTGCACAGCTGGCAAGACGAAAAGGACTCATGTTTATAAGCTGTGGCATGCCCCATCAAACCTATGGGCAGAATATCTGTCAAAGCTGTAGGAAGTCCATTGCCCACGTAAATAGTACATCCTCTGGACAACATGAGTTCCTCCAGAAAAGCTTCTCCAATGCAAGAACTCCCCGTAGTGGGCAGCGATAGAGAAAAAAGAAGTTTTCCTCATTAATGATTGCAAAGGAATTCAGATTTTCTAAATGGCAATAGACAGAAA
Organism: Himantopus leucocephalus; assembly: GCA_003993805.1. Classification (NCBI taxonomy): domain Eukaryota; kingdom Metazoa; phylum Chordata; class Aves; order Charadriiformes; family Recurvirostridae; genus Himantopus; species Himantopus leucocephalus. The sequence goes on along the minus strand of RSEF01000001.1, from coordinate 88,786,935 downwards.
ATTAACTTTCTGAACTAGGAAAACTTGTAGACAACTGCTAGTCCTGAGAGAACTGAACAGATGAATGAAAAGACCAGTTGGTATGCAGTTCACAAAACAAAGGTCGCTGATGACAGCTATTAAAATTCTCTTGCACCGTGAAGCCAACAAAAACAGTGACTGGAAATAGTTCAAAAACAAGTTGGAGGTTTCTGAACAGACTTCCCCATGAATCGTAGGCTTAAATTTGCACAACAAAGGTGACAAATCAGAGTTTTAGCTACAGTGACTCTAGATTCTGCAGAGGTTGTAGGAATGGTCCCCATGGCAAAGGGATAAGATTTTATAACTAACTCTGGGTAAGGGTAATCCCCCACCCACTAGGGAAAAGCTGGAGTGATTTAGTGCCAGACTTGGCTGGTCTGCAAAAGAAGCTTCTAATCTGGGTCTTCCTCCTAGTACATCCAGGGGGGCAGCTGAAAACTATGTCAGAATTGGTTTTGGTAGTTTCTGACTCAGCTAACCTTTTCAAAAAGTGTATGCTTTGCATGACAGTATGCTTATTGTTGTGGAAAGCTGAGATGGCTCAAAAGAAGTCCTCTCTTCTATTAAAAAATATACTGAAAACCAAAAAACAGGTATGTCGGCCATAGCATCTGATCAGCCTGGTACTTTGGGGCCATATGGTTAAATTTTCCTCTTTTGGTGGATTTGTCATTTGGACTTCATTTTGCATGTGGTACAAATTCCTTTTTTTCTTGCTGGGGTGCCATGGTAGACATGATGGCTCCTAGCTCTGGAAGCCTAGCGCAGGCACAGTGACAGCGCTCTGTCAGGCACAGAAGATGTCCCAAAACATGGCAGAGAGGGAGTAGCAAGCTTTTTGAAGAAAAAAAGGGAGTGGATTTGATGGAAGTACCCATGGACCAAATCCAGCCTGGGAGCTGTCAGCAAGATAGGTTTGGTCTTCACAATGGAAGAATCTCCCTGAATGGCTCAGTGGTGATCCACCAGTCCTAACACTGTGATTTATTTTCATTGCTGACTGTTGGGAACAACCCATAAAAGCTGCAGTGACTAAGAATACCACCCTCCTGCGTTGTTCTGAGGCATCAGCCTTAGCCAGATGTATCCTGTTCTGGCTCCCACAAACCACCACACTACAACACGTGCAAGAAGGGTGGCAGTTGAGTTGCTTCAGGCTGGAAGCTTGGTCATGTTGCTGACTACAGAAAGACGGTGGATCTGGGCTTTCTGGAAAGCTATTCAAGAAAATCCAGGCAACGTTAAGCACAACCTCCAAGCAAACATAAGCCATGAGCAGTGCCAAAGGAATGAAAGTAGCTTTGGAGTAAGAAACAAGTGGCAGCAACATTCTCATGTCATGGGCTAGCATGAGCCCACACTACACAAATATACCTGAATATAGGGGCACCATTGCTTCACCTCATTGTTCATAACTTTTCTTCTCTTCCAAGTAAGGAAGAACACAAATGAACCCCTCACAGCAACAGCACAGATTCCTGGCATGGAACTGCCATGAACAAAGTTACTAGCCATAGCATCCTGATGTCACCCCCAATGCATTTAGTTGGTCATGGGAAAGAGTTTAGCTGGCTGAGTCCAAGGCCAGCTCCTTCGCTGACCAGAGCTGTTGTGAAGAAACCTGGAAGGGAGGGCCTGTCCCTCCTTTCCCTTGGGAACCAATTTTAAGCTGAGGCTTTACTGCTGGCCCCTGCCTGCATTACATTACAGCTGGGCAGAAGCTACATCCATGCTTGGTCTCAGACTTTCACCAGTCTGGCCCTGAACCAGACCCAGAAGCTCTGCCTCTCTGCTTGACCTTGGACCTGCCCCATCACTTGCCCTGAGCTGTGTCTGACCTTGACTGCTGTCTCCAGCCCTGATCCCAACCTGCACTTGCCACTCTGCATCGGGGCTCCCTGTCGGCTGGCTGACTCCCCTCGCTGCCATGCCGTGCTGCTGGCTCCCTTTCCCACAGCTCCCTGATGCCTGCAATGCAGTGCAGCAGCTGGAGAGCGAGAAAAGCCGTAGCCACATGAGTAGCCACCACTGCACACCACTTGCCAGTGGCCAAGCACAGGCACGGCTACAATGCAGTTGCAGCCCAGCACAGGCGGGGGTAAGGGACAAGATACTCAGCTTAAACAGGGTTCCCAAGAGAAGCAAGGGCAGCCTCCACAGAAACGCCTGCCAGCTTTGTCTCAGAGCTCTGTTCAAGGCCAAGCAGCTGCTTACCAGCATTGGCCCAGAGTCCAGGCAGTGGGGCTTCCCAGGGTGGGGACTGAATGCTGCCAGGGCCCTGATGGTTACTTTTAACCCTGCAGTCATGGCTGCAGGAAGAGTACTGTGTAATGGAGAGCATGGTTAGATCACCTAGTCTAGGGCATGTGTTCAGATGCTCTTGCTTATACCACTTACTAACAGCTACACAAACAGAAACTGGTTTTGTTTGAGAGGGGCTGAGCTGAAGGATCTTCAGAGGTCAACAGCCGACAAGTTACCATTAAGTTGTACAGCTGGGTCCTGAACTGAGAGCAAAGTAAGCATATAGCAGTTTACAGTAAGAAAGGTTATACAGTCCCTATTAATGAAGCAATAAGGGCAGTCAGCTTTGTAGAGTTTGTAAAATAGGTTCTGGAGATGTTTTAACATCAAGCGTTTTTCAAAAGCAATAGCACAACAGGATGCGTTTTCCAAGATATCTAAAGGTTTGGTCTTTGACAACATCATGCCTCTAGTGATATAATAACTGAAGTGCAATGCTCCTATGTTACTGTATTCCCACAGGAAAAGATTTACAAGTCTACTGTGAAGGAAGTAGCTGCTGGATTTTGTTTACAAATGCATGCACATAGAACATGCTTAAATAGAGAATCTCCTTTCCTTAGCAGAAAGCTCCAAAATATATCCTATCTCTTATATTTGCCAAGTATGACAGAGTGGTTAGAAGATCTGCTAAGGGTTTGGTTTTACATGAAAGCATTCATGATGATTAGAAACTGTGTTAAGCTTAAGTCTCGTTATTTTATTCTGCAAGTTGTGACGGTGTGATCTCCCCTGTGCCTCAACCTGACCTTTATCTCCCGTAACCATGCCCAAGCGATAACCACCTGCATAGGTCATAATGGGTGCATCTAGTCATGATGGCTGCATCCAGGGCTCAAAGGTGGTTTCAGGGAGACAGATAATAAAACAATACCCAAAGGCTAACTTGAGCAATGCGCCCACCTAACCACAATATTGGTTCTGTGGTCAATATGCAAATACAAGTCCATCATCTTACCCCCATAAATGCTGAACAGCCCAAGAGCCCTTTGAACTCTCCTTCACGGCAGCAGGCTGCACGCCAAGATCTCCCCTTGAGTAGGGACACTGCTCAAGGTTACTCCTAAGGTTAAGAGATTCCTTGCTTTTTTATAGCATGCTAAACTTTGCATTCTTAGCTAAGTGATACAAAGGATTGGTTGTCCATATATAATCCTTTAGACATAAACCATTGACCAAGTCTGGGACTAGGATTGGATCCAGCCACACCTAGACTCCTCTCCGAGAAAGAGTTTAGAAAGCAAGTGGGTCCTGTCTGAACCTCGTAACCCAACGAGGGTTAGGGTTAGGGTTAGGGTCTCCCTGACCGTTCTGTCTGACCCTGTCCTCTATGCAGTAAATAACCAAGTGTACCTTGCCATCAAGTCTTGTTAAAACACTGTCACATTTACTATCAAACTTTGTTAAATCCCTGTTTTATATAAATAAATATTTTGCTGCTTCTCTCTTATAAGTGAAGTGAATCACTCCATCTGAGACAAATTGGCGTAGTTGGCAGGATGGCAAGTAGTATCACCGATTGTTTATGGAGGTATGGAGTGAATCCCAAATTCTCAGAGGAATGGGCTCATGACAATTGCCACAATTGGCAAGTCGTTGAAGATCACTTGAAAGCAATTACGGACCACACAAAGGATGGAAAAGGGAAAGGAGTTATCTGCAAGATGCTAGGTACCTGTTTAGAAGCTGCATACCAAAAAAGGGAGAATAGAAATAGGAAGGAGCAGGACCTAGAAAAGGAAATGGAGAGTAGGAAGGCAACTGAGTTAATGCTGTCTTTAAAAATTGAACAGCTGCAGAAACAATTACAAGAAGAAAAGGGAAAAAGACAGAAGTTGGGAGAAAAAGTTGAAGTTATGCTTACACAGGCTCCCCGCCCTCCTCACATTGTACAGATCGGGAAACTAATAGTATCCCCTGAAGACTGGGATGGAGACATTTGG
>RSEF01000001.1:88678482-88773425 GCA_003993805.1 Himantopus leucocephalus | reverse complement strand
AGTGAGGGGCCCAGAACTGAACACAGTACTCGAGGTGGGGTCCTTTACTATTGAGTTGACCCTATATTAAAAAAGGGTTCTTGGTTGCTAGGCTGAGAGGGAATAATACTTTCCCTCTCTCTTCCTCATTTAGTTTCAGGGACTGGCCAAAACTAAGCTGTAGGAGGCTGTGGGGAGCTGGGCCTGGTTTGCAAAATGGCCTGTGGTAGCCCACCAAGGAATGCCTACCAGCAGATACCAGCAGTCTCACCTCTTGGCCACGCAGGTGAAGCAGGACTGCATTTGATACAAGCATGCCACGGTTAGGCAGACGCCAAAACCCATGAGTTAAGGCTTACTTTAAAACACCATGGTAGGATTCCCTCGTTTGCTATTTTTGGTAGCACTAAAGCACTTTGTAAAAGCCTGTTCTATCCCAATGTGTAGCATCTTTACAGCAGACTCCAGAGGCGGTTCTGCCTTGCGGTGAAATGGGCACAGGCAGGACTAGGACTAGGCTCTCAGGTATGCTCAGGACTTGCAGGTGCATCCAAAAGCCAGCCTGGACACCGAAAACCATCTTTAAAAATAAATCACAAAGACACAGATCAACGGATGGCTAAGTTGCCTTTTCCCTTTACACCCATGGTTTTCAGCCCCTCCATCGGGAGGGCTGGGGCTGTACCCCATCCCGTGGCTCCAGGAGTTGGAGGGTGAAGGACAACAGCATAATACCATCGCAGCTGGTGATAATGCACGTTATATACAGTATATCTCCCATACATTGCGAGTGATGCAACTGTACCCCGAACCTCAGTGCTGAGCTACGTGCGGCCCGCTCCGGCGTCTAACCCCAGGCAGAGCCCCGGGGGCTTCTCTCTCCGCCTGGCCGGAGGGGTTTCCCCCCGGGGCAGCCGGTCCACGGCAGGGGCTGGGGGCACCCGGCCACGGGGGGCGACTTCCCGCCCCCCCCCCCCCATCCCCCCNCCCCGCGTAGGTCCCTTTGGCTTTGCAGTCACAGAGATGGGGGTGCTCTGTGGGGCGGCGGGCCGCGCCGCGCTTAGGACTGGGGGGCACACACGGGCCGGCAGTGCTGCCCCCTCCGCCCGCCCCGGACTTCCCGTGCCCCGCGGTAACCCGAGCCTCATTTCCTGGTCGGGGCTCTTAAAGGGGCAGCCGCGCCGGCGGAACAAAGGCCATTGTGCTGTCCGCGGGCCAGCGCTCCCCCCCCTCCTCTTCCCTCTTCCCTCTTCCCTCTTCCCTCTTCCCCCTCGCCCCCTTCGCCCATCNGCTGCCCGGCGCTGAAGGCCGGTGCGCGGCGTTTAAAGTCCCCGGGCGACCCCTCCCCACCGCCGCGACCCCCGCCAAGGCAAATGAAACGAAATGAGGCGCCGCGACCCGGCTGCGCCTTCCGAGCCTCCCCTCCGCTGTAGCCGGCCCGCACCGGCACCCGAGGGCGCCGCCAGCTCGCCGCGCTCCCCGCGGGGCACCACCGCCGCCCCGCCTTCGCCTCGCCTCGCCCCTCCCCTCCCCTCCAGCGGCAGCGGCGGCCGTTCCTGCCGGCGGCCGCCTCCTAGCGGTGCGGCCCCTTTAAGGGGCGGAGCCGGGTGCCGGGAACCCACGTCAGTTTCGGCCCCGAAACTCCGGATCAATGAGCGGCGCGGGGCGGGGCGGGGCGGCGCGGGGCGCAGAGCCCGGCCAGGCCTGGCCCGGCCCCCGCCGCCTTTCGGTTTCTCTCTTCCAGGAAGGAAAACACCGGCGGGGAGCGGGGCCGCGCCGGTAGCCCCCGCCCCTCCCTCTGCGCCATATCCCCCCCCCCCCCCCCTTTCCCCCCCACNTGCCGCGCGCGCTCCCCGCCTCACACGCGGACTCGCGCGGGCAGAGCGCGCGCAGTCACACACGCACACGCAGAGCCACAGGCACGCGCGGGGGGGGGGGGGGGGGGGGGGGGGGGGGGGGNGGGGGGGGGGAGGAGGGGGGACGGGAGCCATCGCGCGCCCCCAGAGGAGCGGCGGCGGCGGCGCTGAGGAGGGGACTCCGGCGGCGGGGCGCCTCCCCCCCGGGGCAGCTCCGCGGGCCGCGCCGCGCCCGCCGCCGGGCGATGGTGGCGGCAATAACTTCCCCTTGAGGGGACGGGCCGGGTCGGGCCCCGCCGCGCCGAGCCGAGCCAAGCCGAGCCGAGCCGAGCCGCACCGCGCCGGGAGAGGAGCGGAAAGTGGGGAAAGCCCGAGAACTTCCCGTCCGCCCGCGCCCGCCCCGCCGGGCTTCGCCGTTTCCCTCCTGAGAGATGTCTGAGGCTCCTGCTCAGTGTTGCATCAAGGTAAAGCCCCGTCCTTCTGTCGGTCGCGCTGTCGGTCCGGCCCCTGTCAGCGCGGGACGCGCCCGCCGGCGCCCTCGGGGCGCTGCGTTTTACTCCGGGTTATTTGGGTGAAAATAACTGTTTTCTTCGTCTTCTTTCTTTCCCCGCATGAAGGGCGGTCGCGAAGGGGGAGGGGGGCAGTGGAGGGTCGGGGTGCCCCCCCTCCCCCCCGGTTGCGGGGCGCGCAGCCCCCGGCCGTGGCGGTGGGGAGCGCGGAGCTCGCCGCGCTGGCCGGCGGTGGGGGGGACGGACGCGGGAGGCGGGCAGCCGGGACGCGGCTCCCGCCGGTTGTCAGCGCCGCGCGCCCGCCCCGGGGTGAGGGACACACGCACACACACGCACCGCAAAGCCGCCGCGGCCGGGATATCGCGGCGTGGCTCTTCACGGCAGGAGCCGGCGGCGCGCTGAGAGCTTGAAAGGGAGCCCCGGAGCCCGGCCCGGCCCGGTCTCCCGCGGGGCTGGCCGCCCGCCGTCCCCCGCCAGCAACTTCTCAGAAAGTTTTCTGCTGTCAGGGAGATGCAGCCGCTGCTGCTTCCACCAACAGTGGGCTGTGAGGCTTACTTTTTCTTATTTTGCCTTTTATTTTTCTTTAAATATCCACGTTATTGTTATTTATTTTTAGTTCCTGCGTTTACTGACATCGCTTGCCGGTCAGCAGGTAGGGGAGCCAGGGCTGTGCAGCCTGACCCCACTCTGCCAGGGCCTGGGGGATGCGTTTCTCTGTGGCTTGGCCAGTTGAAGAAGGGGTTGCCCCGTGAAGTTTCTCGTTTTAAGTGGAGGCGGTATGAAGCTGAGACAATGGAAACAAAATTGAGTTTCCTTTTTTGTCCAGACCCTTCCTATCTAGCAGCCCACTAGAAATAGTACTTTCCTCTGTCCTTCCCTCACCCCTTGGTTTTGTTTCAGTCATGCGTTTTCCTCAGGAGTCGCTTTGCCTTGTTGCCAGCCAGGAATCTCCCTTCTGCTCGTAACTAACTCTGCCCGAGTAAGAGTGCTTAGAGCGGTTGTCTCTCCCTGCCTGGAAGGAAAAGGTGACTTCCAGTCTCTCTTTAAGGGGAAGAGCCTGGAATAAACAGTTATATATTCAGCTTAAAAGCATGATGCTTTTTTGTTTTCTTGTCCCATGTGTGTCTGTGTACATTTATGGTGCGAGTCTTGCGTGCTATACGGTGTGATCGTAATTTGAAAACTTCTGGGTGTTCTTTTCTCTTGCTGAGTTAAATGCATTTGGGCCTGTGTCCTGTGAAGTCTCGTGGCTTAGAGAGTCTAGTTTGACTTTTCATAACACGGACGGACAAATTGGATAATGGGGTATTGTATGCGTGTTACAGTATGGCAAAATGCTAATGCAGGCAAAATGTGTACAATTAACTAAGCAGATCCCTATATATAAACTGAAATATTAACTACTGTTTTTTTTCTGGTAAACCCTGTGGAAAGGTAGGATGTGTTCTCTGGCCAGAAGGAAATGAATGTGATAAAAAAAATAGTGTCATATAAATTGTGTTTCTTTGTTTTCAATATACGTTGTTTTGAAAATATGAGGCTTACTTCTGCTCTTACTGAAGTCAGCAACAACATTACTGTTGATTTTGGGAATAGTAAAACTGGTCCTTCCCTAACCTCACTAGGGTATGTTATAGAGTCATACTGTAAGAGATCAGCTACATAGCAGGAGAGATACAAGGAAACTTCTATATGAGTCTTGAAGTGATTAAATGCCCATTTTTCATTACATTTAGAGAGATATTGGGAAGCTGATTTTTTTTTTTTTTAAAGTGACTTTCTAAACATTGTGGTCTGAACTTATTTTTTTTTTTTTTTAATGTGTGATTTGTTTACATGCTGACCCCTGAAGTTATCTTACAGAAACTACTGTTGTTTGCTTCTCTGTCGGTGATTATTTTAATAGTTTCAAATATAGAAAGTACATATTTTCAGACAAATATGTATATCAAATGATAGCATTTCTTCACCAGTCAAACCATTCTGGATACCTTTCTCTTCAGTTTTTCTAACTACCATTGTTTTTTGGATGCTTGTTTCAACCAGGCAGAGTTCAAGGTGGTTGTGATCAGCAGCTGGATTTAAGAGGGTTTGTTAAATGGTGGTGTGATTATACAAGTACGATTGATTATTTCTTCAGCATGCCAGTCCGTCTTGTGGCACAGAGTGTGAGGTCGAGGCAGAGGAGCAAGCTCTGCACTGTACTCCAACCTCACTGCTAAGCTGCTGTGTTGTTCTGAAAAGTAGCTAAGCATTGTGCTGTGAGGGTGTTGCAGAGTTTCTTTAGGAGCCTGTGCACTGGAAGTAGTGGTGCCAGTGGATGTATTTTGTATTTATTTATTTTTTTCCCTTCCTCCTTCAACACGGGGCAAGGGCAGTAAATGCCACAGCAACCGGGGTGGTGAACCATGGAAGGCTTCAGCGGAGGGAGTGAAGGCTAGTACTATGTTTATGCCTGAGCTTCTTGGTGCACGATCTCCCTATCTCACCTTGTTAGAGAAGCGCTCTAATAAGATTTAGGAAAACTTTGAGGAGGGGAAGTTTTGGTATATATTTAACTACTGCTAATCAATATAAACTTGCAGTAATATCTCAGTTCGTGTCAAGTACTTATCAGTATGTATGTGTGATTGTATATTGATATGTGTTTGCTTTGTGGCAAGTATGTGTGCTTACTTACATTAACTCTTTCTCCGAGGGAAGAAAAATATAAAGCCTAATATCCCAATCTTGCCAACGCTTGGGTGTGTGCTTGCCTGGCTGATGGCAAGCAGACCTGTTGTGGGAAGGAAATGAAGTGTGTGCGTAAAGAGCTTAAAGCTGTGGAGAGAAGCCATCGCTGGGGTTCAGAAAATAAGATCTCAGGGGTCAAAGGTGAGTGTGAATGTTGGACCCTCCGTGTTCACTACAGCTTAGAGCATCAACGTACTCTCTGCATGAACTGATAGGCTTCAGGCTTGTGGCAGCCCAAGAGGGCCTGAGGGCTTTAACTCCAAGGTGGGTTGGGAAAGGGACATCTGGTGTGGTTGTCATATTCAGACACTTTTTTTCATCCCAGCTCTTGGGATGTCCACATTGGTAGTAAACCTGTTCCTCTGATCCTGAACCATAGTAGGTAGCTGGTTATATTATTGTAAATACTGCCATGACGTTGGCGCTCATTACAGTATTGGCAAGTGATCCTTGCAGCCTCACCTCTCCTCCCCTGGCTGGGAGAACTGAGGCACAGGGAGAGTGTAAATGTCTTGGCAAAAGCTTACATGAGAGCAAAAGCTCAAAGGAAGACAGGACTAGAAGTTTAGACACAGGTGGTGATTTTTGTGATTAATGTGGTCCATGTGGTGATGTGTTCTGTTTAAAACCTCACTTTGAGCTTTCTGATTGTGAGGATCTCCCTATTTTTTCCCTGAGATTATAATACCTTGCAAATATCACTGTGGTGCCATATGTAGGCTCAAAATTCAGCAGGCAAACAGAAGAGTCCCAAAGGGTGTAGTTTAATTTGTTTATTTTCCTTTTTATAAATCTGGCACTTTCAGTTGCTTAGTCTGATTTACTATGCGACCATACGAACAATTGTGCTGGCACAAGTATGGAGTTGTGGGAGAACTAAAACTGGGAATATGGTGGGGGGGATCAGCTGCTTCACATCTCCCAGACCAGGGCTTCTCCAAGCCCAGGCTCCCTTGCATGCTCCTGGCTGATGCTTGAGCCGAGAGTGCTTTCCGTGGGCAGTGCTAAAGGCATGGAGCCTTCCTGCGAGTCGGGTTTCGCAACTGGCTCCAGTGGTGATTTTATGCAGCTGTATGCTGGTGGATGTGAGCGCTTTCTCTTGCAGTGAGCTGTACGTAGTGGCCCTTGTGATTGCATGGGCACCACAGGAGTCAGCACAGAACCCTGTAGCTCGAGGGCTTGTCTCACTGGTGCTCATTCTGGCTTTGAGGATGTATTTTGTAATAATTTAAAAAAAGGAAGAGGAAAAAAAGACTGATCGTGTAAGCCGAAGGGCAAAGAATCAGCATAGTGTTTGAGCTTTCAATCTTAACTGCCTTCCCCAGATTTACTTAATTTTTAAGTCGTGCTTTATGTCTCCTAATACATCATTGATGATGTTTTTGCAAAAAGCCATCTTTCCCACTGAGGGCTTCCCATGCTGAGGGGCTGTTCAGCACCACGCAGATTCCTGTTACCCTTAACCAAGGCTGAGTATCTGTTAGTGCAGAGTATGTTCCCTAATGTTTATTAGCAAACTTGTGTACTAGGAGGAGGATCCTCCTTCTGTTATTGGCAATGACAAAACTCTCATTAAGTTCAGTGGGTGTAGGATTGAATGGGAGAAGACCAGTAGAAGTACATACTATTTAACACCTGATTAATCACTTAACTCCTTGGCACCAGCTAAATTTAATCCCTCTGAAGCAAAATTTTACTAACACTGCCCCAATTAAACACTGGTCATTACTATTCACTGTGTCATTACAGGTCAAGTCAGTTTCCTGGGAGGCAACCCATTAAAACAGCAGCCCCAATCTGAAATGCCCCAATTAAACAGAGGATACTTTAATGATAATTTACATGCATATTGCAGCTTGCATCTCAAAGTGCCTTTTGGAGGGAGGTGGCTAAGCAGTGCTCTGCTGATAGAAATGATGATAAGCAGGAGATGAAGTCTTGTACAGTTACACAGAAGTAAGGTTTCTGCCTTTTCTAAAAGTTATTTGGGTCCTTGGGTACTTGCCTTCTAAAGTCTTCTGATAAAAGCTTTCGTAATAATCTGCTTACAGTGTAAAAGGAGAGCTAAGGCAACCTGTGGTTTTGGCCAGTATTGTGGTTCTGACCTACAATCCAAAAATTGGATAATTTGGGGTTTTTTTACATGCATTTGTTTTGGAGTATTTGTGTTTCTGTGCCTCCAGATAGGCATCCCCAGAGCAACAGCTGTTCAAAAGCAAGTGCTTCTGAAAACGTTTGCTTTAGCCTTTGCTTTCCCATGTGAAACAGGCATAAAAATAACGTACATACCTTTGCAGGGCAGCAACAAGGTTTAGTACTTGTAATGCATCATGGAAACAAATTTTTTTTATTACAGAAATCAGTGACAGAGTGATCTGATTTGTTGCTGGCTTTTTAGTTTGGGGGTGGTGGTTGTTTGGCTGTTGGCTTTTTTGGTAGGGGCCACCTACCTCTGCTGAGCAGTCGGAGAGAGCAAGATATTACTGCTTCACTGTGTCACTATGGCTGGATCAGCCACATGCAGGCAGGGTGGTGTTTCTGTGCCCGCATTGAACTTGGCTTTGGGAGGGGCGGGCACGTGGTGCAGGTGTAGCTGTCCTGCCACAATCCTGCCCCTGGCCCAGGGCAGGAGCGCCTGGGAGGGACGGCAGTCACATGTGGCTGCCAGAGCAATTCCTGCTGCCTTCCACTGACCACTGTCTTTCTCAGGGCTCCTTGAAGCTGAATGCGGAGCCGGCTGCATGCTCGGTTGTCCCAAGTGGTTTTTTTTTTTTTTTCCTGGGGATAGGAGGTCATCCCTCTGTTAGGTCAGAAACACCTTCATCTGACAAGGGAGGACCCACTGGCCAAGGCAGTGGCTGGTGGTCAGCTGCTAGCATCGTCACAACAATTAATTTTTAGGTCGCAATGTTTCCCTGTGCCTCCTGAGGGAAGGAGGCCACCCTGAAGAGCCCACAGGTGGGATGTTCCTCTAAGCAATTGTGAAAAAAGCCAGATTGAGCCCAGGTACATATATGCTCAGGTCCAGCCTGAGCAAGGACAGACAGGTCACCAAAATTCCTATGCCTTTAACAACAGAGTTGTGGCAATTCATTCCTGCTATCGTGGGTTACTTTTTTAGATTACAACCCAAGCCAAATTTAGACCATATTGGTTCTGGTGTTGCTGAGTTGTCTTCAGGCAGTGTTTTGTTGGAGCACAGAGGACAGCTACTCTCTTTATCTACTTCTTCAGTAACGTATGTAACTCAAGCCTAGATTATACTGATTTTTTTTTTTTTTCCAAAAATGCTCCTGCTGGCAGGAAAATAAATGCAAACTCCCACTGAAGTTGAACTTGTTTATGGAATGTCGGGAGCAGCAGTAAATAAAGGATTTTGAAAGGAGTTAAGCTTTTCAATGATAGATGGTATTGCTTCTCTTCTGTAATGCTACTGCGCTCCAAAGTGAACTGGGTGTAGCAATTAAGGAAAGCTCTAAATGATTCTTCACCTAAATGATTTTCCAAAGGTTATTCCTTGTTGAACGACATGCAGTTTCTTTGCTTCAGTGTTGTTCTTTTACAGTCTGCAAATACTGTCCTGGTTAAGACAGTCTGGAGAGAAAATGGGTATGAGAGAGAGAGAGTCTCACTGTGGTATTTATGTTGGTGTTCTATGGAATGTTTGCACACAGAAATAAATAGCATTGTAAATCATTTTAAAGATGTGTATAAAGCCAAGAGTAGCATTGGGTGTGACTGCAAGAGTTAAGTGTTAGTACAACTCCACAAAAATACTTTGAATGTGACAACCGGGCTTTACATGTTGAACTATTAACAGCTGGCTAATATTAAATCCAGAGTTTGCATGTTTAATTTTGAAATAAAATTAAATGTGGTTATAAATAGAAATGATGAGTCATTTCTTGGTGGTTTTTTTTTTTGGGGGTGACACGTTGTTTGGGATTTTTTGTCTGCTTTTGTTGTAGGGTTGTTTTGTTTTGTTTTGGGGTTTTTTTACTAGCTAGCTTGGGTAGGGTCTGATCAAGCTTGGAAATTATTTGTTTTGAAAAGTCTTGAGAGTTTAATCTAGAGGAAACCCACTGGCATCCAGTAAGGAGTATCCTTAAAACTGATGGAACGCATCAGACAGTGAGATTCTTTATATAGTTTGAATTTCAACAGAGTATAGCTGAAGAGATTTTTCCATTATGTCTTCAGTGGGATCCTCCAAAACATCTATTAACAGAAACTAAGAATGTTTTCTAAATGGTATGGGATTCTGTGGAAATCCAGGAGCTTGGAGTTCTACCAGATAAATGAAATGTTTAATAGAAATGCCAGAGGTAGTAGTACTAGAATTCAGAGACAGATTTATCCAGTTAGTAGTGCCACAACAAGGCATTCAATGTCTGCAAACTGCATTTTCCTTTTCTCTTTCTCCTTTTTTTTCCTTAAAAGGACTTCACATAAAAGTGGTTTCCATCATTGATGGAGCACTGTGAAGCTCTGTTGATGTGCGTGGAGGTCAAATGGAGCAAATCCAGCATTACAGCAATATTGGGGAGCTCCTTCCCACTTTCTAGGAACTCGTCTGAGGTCTGTGTTGGGATTTCCCCGCCATGACAGAAGTAATTCTTTTTTCTTCTGTTTGATTACGACGGAGATTGCTGTTTCACTATGTTCCCTCTTGAACAGCAAGTTCTCATCTTCCTACCTACCCTATGCTTTAAAATATGGGCAAAGCCAAGTCTTCTCAGACCTGCCCAGGAGTTCAGGTTTGAGGTGTGAGGAACTGGAGGCTACCAGAAAAAACGTTCCCTGGCAGATGGGTCCTCCCTGCCACATCCGTGAGAAACTGCTTGGATTGTTCCTAGTGGGCACCACTGCCAACTTGAAGGCTGCGGAGCAATGGGGGTAGCACTGATGGGCTCTTGTCAGCTGTGCCATTGCCTTTCTGCTGTGGTGACTCTGGTCCCAGCAGCCTTACCCCAGCTCCAGAGGACCAGCTCCCTCCAGTTTAGAGCACCGTTGTGCTGGGTCAAGCAGCCTGATGTAGGCACGTGTAGGTCCCAGGTGCCTGACTGGGGCTTGTGCTGTGACTATGGAGTGATGGACCCGCCATCTCCCTGGGGGTGAGGAAATGAAGGGCTGAACTGTTTTCACAAAGGGATGAGGGTGCACTCGTTCCTGCTAAGTCCCAGGGTGCCAGTAAGGGCACCAAGTTGCAGGAACAGGAGTGCTGATGGGTGTAAAAGATATTTCTCAGTTGGCAGTCTGAGTGGTTGTGCTGCTGTAAAATGGCTTGAGCAAATGGGTTCTCTGGAAGAGGACTTGGGGAAGACTGTGGGAGAGGCTTCCAGGTGAAGAAGGTTATGAGCTGTAAAATATTTCATGGCATGTGGCCTGAGATATGTATCGCACATTGCACAGTAAACACTGGGCTCAAACACACTGGAGATAGTGTCTTAGCAAGCTACCTCACACCAGCTGAGTCATCAGAGCCATCCGTGACTGACCGTGTGCTGGCTTTTATTACCTCCCAACTGGGACAAATTACAACTTCTTTTAAACCTCATGGTAAGAAGAGAGTGGATTAATAGCGTATGCACAGCCAATTAGCACGGCCAGCTGAACCATGTTGATGGCCAGTGGCTGAGTTTTGCAGGCTTGGAGAAGTGGACAGAAAGTGCTGTATTTTTTTGTCCCTCTTGGTAGTTTTGAGAGGCTTGTGTCATGGCATTTCTGCTTAACAGAAACAGTGAAGTCTCCTTAAGCTGTTCAGTCCTGTTTGCTGACGGACCTCCCAGAACTGGTCTGTGAGCTGGCATCATATTTTAGGAGATGATTTGGTTGGTGAATAAAAGAGAAAACTGAGCTCAGTTTTCAATTTGGGGTCAAATAGGCAAGTAAAACTGGAGTGGGAAAGGAGCAGAGAGTAAAATAGAAATTATTGATATATTGTGGTTTGAATCCATGCTGTGTATTGGTTCTGATTACAGTGTGCTTTCTTGATTGTTAGGAAGGTTTGTAGTGGCACTGAAAAAGATACAAAAATGAGCAGTGAAGTTGCCCGGGGAAACTTCCATAGGAAGAGAAGCTACATTGCCTAGGACTCTGGCTTGGAAAGGAGACTGCTAAGCGAGGTATAAGAGAAATCTATAAAATCACACAGTAGTGTAGTATGGGGAGAAATTATTTCTGATAGTACAAAACTACAGCAGACAATGAAATTACCAGCCAGCAAGATTAAAACAAGCACTTCTTCCATCTGTGTTAAATTATGGAACTCACTGCTGCAGGATGCTGTGGAGGCCAAAAGTACAAATGGATTTAAAAAAGAGGGTCAAGGAATATGTGGAGGATATTAAGCCTAACACCTTGTATGGGGGGGTTGGAAACCCTATAATTACACAGGGGAAAGATTGCTTTTTCTGTGTGTTAAGCCTTTCCTGAAACAGAGACTTCTTGTCTTTTGGGGACAAGATCCCAGGCAAGATAGACTTGCTCTGATGGTGTATAGGCATTCAGATGCTTCAGTGTAAAATTTTGCACCCTGGAAGGCCGGTCTCAAGTGCTTATTAGTCTCCTCCGGATTGTTTCCTAAGTCTCAGCTGCAGCAGTCTTGATTTCAAGAACACTAGTTAATTGTAAGTGGGAAGAGAGCTAAGGAAGAATTTGTGTCTGTGACTCAGAGATTTGTGAAGTCTGGATTGCTAGGACTAGCAAGAGATTGGCTTTGTTGCTTTAATTACCCAGATTCAACTGAAAGAGGGGAAAACCTTCAGGAAATACATGGAAGAGGAATTATAGATCAGCGTTTGAAAAAGGGAAGTTTTCTGGTTACAGGGAAGAGATGTTGTTTGCTTCTAGGAGCCAAATGTGGGTTGACCCATGCTTTTCCAAAGGTCTCCCAGTTCCCATTATCACCCATGTGAAATGTGTTCCTGAAGCATTAACTCTTTTTCACATATGTGACAAACGGTGTCCCAACCAGGCTTGCAGTCATGGGCATGAGCTGCTGCTTTCACTGCCTGGCCAAATGTTGCAAGCAGTTACTGAATTGTCTCACTCGCTAAGAAATGCTGTCACTTGCACAGACCTTCCATCACGCTTTGATTGTGACTTCTTTTTGTGGCTTCTCTCTCTTTTTTTTTTTTTTTTTTAAGTGGCAAACAGAAGAATGGATATCAAAATCAATTCTGATACTGTTTTGCATGTGTACTTTTAGTTATTTTTCCTAAAGAGTGATTCACAGTGTTGGATAGACATTAAAACATATTGATGTGCAACTAAATATGGCCTTTAAGCTAAATTTAGTTCTCCTTTCTGCTAATCTGTACAATGTCCACAGGTATCTATGTAAGTAATTGGATAGCCTCATACAGATTTAGTTAGGTTTTTATTTTGGAAAATAACAAATTACTTTATTTGCTGGCTGATTTTATTTTATTTTTATATGCTGTTTATGACAGGCTGTACTTGGCTTTGCTGTGAAATGTAATTACAAATGCAGTCTTCCCCATCAAAACCCTGAACGTTAAAAGTAGTTCTTAAAAAAAAAAAAAGTTTTGATAATTGTACATGAAAAGGAAGTATTTGCTATATTTTAAGGTAATATTACTTAATAAATAACAGGATTTTTTATTAAGCAAATGAAATAGTATTTTCTTTTTAATTGCACTGATTGTTTCTTGTCCTGCTGATCTAGTATTAGTAGATTTTGCTCCCTTGCCCCTCATTTTTATTTGTTGACTGGAGGAAGTAAACAAGCTTCCTGTTTCTGCAACTCCGCAGCATTTTCCAACTTTGGGTAAACTCGTCATTGTAATGAACTAATTGACTAAACTGAAAGAAGAAAATATTCTCTCTGTATCTGTTGCCAAAAGCTGGCTTGGCTCTTTGGCAGGCTTGGGCTCTAGGTGTACAATAGTGGGTCCCACTTGTTCGAATGGTAGGACTTTCTTTTATGCTTTGGCACAAAGTTTTGTACTTGGGATTTACCTTTAAAATTATTTTCTGCTATTATAGTTATGACTGGATCTCAATATCCTTTAGTTTCAAATTTCTTGGGGTTTTTTTAAATGAAAAAAAAAAACCTTAAAATTGAAATTTCAAAGGAAGTGGCTTTGAAAAATTATACATGTTTAGACGTAATACCTTGGCAGATCTTGAATACAGTGCTAGTAAGAACCTCCTTCTGTCCTCTGCATGTTATCCTCTGTACTGAGTTTTCATTTAATGCTTTATTGGTGACACCCATCTTCTCTAGCCACAGAGGCTGAAGCAATGGAAAATCAAATGACGTGAGGGGTGTTTCTCCAGTTTAGTGTGAAGGTTTGGCTTTGTAAACGAGGGGAAGCCATCATAGATGCAGCACAAGCCTCCTGGTTCCAAATGAAACCAAACCCCTTATCGTATTAGTGCTCCTGGCAAGAAAAGGCTCTGAAAAAACAGGTTTTAACTCGCATCCTGTAGTAGAGGTGTCTGTATGCGAAGATACTCAAAAGTCTCCATTAGCTCAATGTTTTAATATGTTTGTTGTCACAGCCAGTTCCCTGTGAGGTAGGAACTAGGATTGCCTTGCTTCACAGATAGGGAGTGGCGTGGCTTCATGTAGTCTCTCGGTACCTGTATCTGCAGCAAAAGAATGCTGTGCTCTCCCAACACCGTCTCCTTGGGCGCTTTGCCTGCAGCCTGCCTGGGATTCCCCCTCGCTATCAGCTTGGCAGATGATGCTGTGCTTAGGCTGGTCTGTCCCATCACTTGTGCTTGCCCTTCCTGCTTGTTGCGGTGAGAACCTCATGATCCTATTGTGTGTGCCTAGGAGGTGAAGAGTTACATCACCATCACTTCAGCTAGTCCAGTTATAAGATGAACTTATGTACTGATGAAAGAGAGGGCCTTCAGTCTAGGCTCAAGTTTCCTAATTGCCCATCCATTTTCCGTCAGCAGTACGCAGACCACTCTGTCATATGCAAAGTACTCCTTCTTTGTAGCTGCATAGGCATCCTTTTTGTTGAAAAAGAGGAAAAAACCCTCCCCCAAACAACAACTGAAGTTCTATCACTTTCTTAACCTCAATTAAAAAATAAACATAGGTAGACTCAGGTTGTCAGCAGGTGGTTGGCACAGCAGTGAAGAATGTGTGAAAGCTGTGGATCGAAGACATTGAGGTAGCTGCTTCCGTGATTTGTGTGCAAAGGACACTGAACAGCTTGCCTGGAGTGGGGCTTGGAGCATATTTAAATTTAAGCATTATAGTGAGCACATGCGTAGTTAAATTTTCATCTTCTAAAGAGAAAAAAAAAACCAAACAACAAAACCCAAAATGAATTCAGGGAATTAATTAGTAGAGGTGGTTGGAATGATAACTTCTGGGGATGGAGGAAGTTCCATTTTTGGGTTGCTTTCTCTGGAACACCCAAGGAACAGAGCAGACCTGAACAGTCTTGACTGGTCAGCAAAATTTTTCTTGCCCACTGTTCAAATTACTTGCTCACAAAAATGAATGGCTTGTTGTTATCTATGCTTCTGGAAATAAAATAATTACATATACTTGAAAAAACAGACATCATTTGTTCAGAATTTGTCCCTGTGGGTTTTCTGGGGAAACATTTTATCGTAGTCTTGAAAGCTCCAACAAACTGGTCACCCGCAGGATTTTCTAGACACATGCTGGTGGTGATGAGAGTCTAGGTGAGCAGTCCTGCACTTCGGGGTTGGAGTTTGTGTCTTGATTTCCAGAAGGGCTTCCAGAGTATGCTGCTCTCAGGCCGTTTACCTTCACGGCCAGACACACAGAAATTTGAAGATACTCAGCACTGCTGCAAGATGCGAGCTTTGACATGGGGTCACGCCTATGTAGATAGGGAGCTGTTTGAACCAAACAGAGATCTGGTATCTGTATTTCTATACACCTACACTAAGCTATGGGACTGGAGGTTAGTGGAGGAAGGAAAACAGGAGCCAGGGAAATAGGGTGGGATTGAAAGTGAAGGAATTGAGAAGTGATGGGGAGGAGTTTGCCATGGCAGCAACTGCAAGGAGCTGGGCCCATTGCAGACTCCTGCGGAAATCATAAAAGTTTGCTTTAGAAGGTCATGAGAGGCAGAAGCAGGGAGAAGCTGAAGCGGGAAGGGTTGTTTCTCATCGTATGGGAACAGGGAGGATCAGATGGAAGCGTCCGGCAGTTATAAATAGGGGGAAGTGTGTTTTCACACAACATACAGTGAGATTACCGAACTTAGTGCCAGGAGTTGTAATGTAGGGCCCAACAGGCAATTGGTTTCAAAAGATGGTTTGTACTAGACAGATTTATTCTGGACCGTTAATTGCAAAGATACAGCTGCAGTCCTTGGCTCAGAAAGCCCCTAACTGGAGAGCTGTTGGGGGAGTGTGCAAGGGAGAGTTTATTCCTTATGCTCTTTCCCTGAGCATTTCCTGCTGGGCGTTGCTGGAGATGTGGAACTTAAACAGACCTTTGGGCTGACCAGAACTACTGTGTTTTTCCATTTTCATTTAGGCCTTTCATATTTCGGTGCTGGACTCCCTACAGACGCCTCTGACAAGTGGAAAAATAATAGTTGAGAAAACCTCTCATGTGAATCATAGAATCAGACCTTCTGCTCTGTGGTGTTTCCTCAGCAGAGGTAACCTGACCTTCTCATGAGACAAATGTTCTTCAGGTTATGAAGGACTTCTCAGTGAATTTTGTTCGGGAAAATTCTTGGGGATTTTCCTGTCCTTGACTCTCCTCTTGGGCTGTGATGCCATTTATTGGCATAAAGTACCCTGACCTATTTTATTTCTCTAGGTTTTTCCCAAGATTTGGCTGACCGAGGGTGAAAAAAATAATTAGATTCTTAGATAATTCAAATGCTACGTGCTGTGTCAGCCGCACCTCTTCTGATGGCTGATAAGAGACAAGTGCACACAGTTCCTTGCAAGAGGAGCATGCATCTGTTTGGATAGCACAAACACAACCACGTGACTGTGTGGCTGATGAACAGGTGTTATACAATACAGGGACAATTCCAGCGCTTCCATTAATTTATTCTATCAGCATGCCTGAAACCTGCTTTGGAGTGACTGTCTTGATTTGATAGTTCAATCTGTTTGCCTTTCAAACCCTGACTCTTCTTCTTAAGTTCCTAATAGCTGAGAAAATTGAGGAGGAAGTGTTGTTTGCTGAGTGCCTGGACTTCATTTTTCTACACGTAATGATTAAGAAATGAGTAAGCCAGCAGACAGGACCTTCTCGTGGGACCCTGTGTACACCAAGTATTTTTCTTCAGTGCAAGTTGAGCTATTTCTCAAACCATGCTTGTCCTGTGCTAATGCAGTTAGTGGACAATTAGAACTAGAAGGGTGAGCTTGCTAAAAGGAAAAAAAAAAACCCCAAACCTGCAAACGGTCGTGTGTCTTTTACGAAGCCCCAGATCTAGAGTGGGGTACTACAGCAGGCAGATGCCGTAGCAGCTTGATCTCATGTGGTACATACTGGTTTGTCTAGGCTGAACTTAGTTGTGATGTCTGTGCTGCATAACCTGCTCACCTTTAACTGTCTCCTGAGCTCCTGTCCCACCGCACCAGCTTGGACAGTCCGTCTGGGGACAGACTCTTCCTTGGCAGTTCCCAAGTGCAGGCTGTAGAGCCTGAATGTCTGAAGATGTTATACCCACCACCAACACAGTAAAACAGAAGCAGAAATTCCCAAAAGATGCTGATAGCTGAAGGAATTCTATTTTCCCAGTGTTAAACACAAACAAGTTAATTTTATCGTTCCGTATAAAAGTATGTCCACGTGCAGAGTCTGGACATGCACTTCTCTAATGCAGTGTGTGAGCACAGCAGTAACATGATCCTGTGACCAAGGACTGTATTATTTGCCCAGGTTTTGTAGATCATCTTTAATTTCTTACTTAGTGATATCCTAGCCATTAGCACTCAACTGCTTAACTCCTGAATTTCCTACTCGGGCTTTGGGTATCAGTATGGTTCATGGTGCTGGAATGCCATCTGTGGGCAAATGAACAGTTAATGATGCACTCTTGAATTCAGCCCTCGTTTTAGGCTGGCTGAAGCAGGGCTAAATTTTCTCATGCCTGCCTTTTCCAGTTCTCAGCCTGACTGTTTCCCATATTTCCAAATGGATAGCCTTTTCATTCATGCAGTTGCCATGCTATGTTTTCCTTCAGGTTTGTACCTCAGGTTTTACCTCTCCTTTCAAACGTTTGAAGCCACAGTCCTTAAAAGTCGTGGTGACAAGGCTACTGGGAAAACACAACCCTTGGAGATTGCAAAGTCTGTTTGTTCTTCAAGTCACTTGAAATAGGAGCTAAATGGTATGCCTGGTTTTAGAAAGCAGCAGTATTCTATCTGATCTTGTCCTTCCAGTGGAAAAAAAGGCGAGGGTTTGATAATCTATGTGGCAGTACAGTGGTAAACTTGGAGTGATTTAGACTGTTAATGGAAAGTACTTCAACTTTGATTTCTTAACAGTGTGTCAGATGAAAGCATAATCTTAGCCTGTCTGATTTCCCATTGCTACTGGCTTGCACATCATCTGCCTAAAACGAAAAGGCAGTGCGCAGATCCCAGTGTGCAAAAGTAGCAGGCTGCTCACGTGGCCAGGTCATTAACTTCCTTCCCTCCGTTTCTTGCTCTCAAGTCTTGCTGCTGTCCATTGTTAATTATTCTGGCTGTGGGCTCGTTAAGAAGCCCTGAACACAGAGCATTTTTCTAGGCACAAGTCATTTGTGCTGAGATGTTTGTTTCTCCTGTGGCTAACTAGTGTCTAGCCTCCTCCTGTTTTGCCTCTGACTTGTATGCTTTGTCATTGCCCTTTTCACAGGGTAAGGGTATTCTCCGTCAGCTCTGCCCTAACTATTTGTTCATGTAAAATGCATGTAGGAGGTTGCGGACTATATTGTCAGGCTATGCTATAACCTGTATTCTTTTGAAGTATGGTGGCATTTGGCATCATTTGCGGTGACGGTCTTTAAGCATGATATGAAGAAGAGTCCTGCTCAGGATATGGTGAGGCAAGTGAAAATTGTGACTTGTGCAGGGGTCCTGGGTCTTCATCCTAGGTCGGGCCTGCTCATTCCTGAATTCTGCTATGGTATGGCTCTACAATACTGTCATAACATCCTTCCCTGCCTCTGGCAGTGTCTCTGTGAAAAGGAGTATTTGCCCATATACAACTTTTGCCTGACATGAAGCTGGTTACTTCTCTACAGGTTTTTAACCATTCTTTAAAGGCACTACAAAAGTGCACCATTGTTATTTTGCTGAAGAAGTAGTTTGAGACTCTTAATTCAAGATAAGATGGTAGCACCCTGCAAGATCTTATCCCACCCTTCCCCTTCCTCCTCCCTTGGGCTGGCACAAATGCTTGGGCGGACGTGCACTTGATAGGGCAGCAGATCTGGATTAAAATGGACAACTTCTGCTAGCGCAAGGCAGAGCATGGTGTGGAGGTGGGAATGAGCAGCTGGGAACATGAGGAGGGCAGGGCACGTTTTTTCAGTGCTGGTGCCAGTTGATCTGGGATTAAAGCGTTGATGAAACTCAGAATAAAGCTTTGGCCAGATCTGTGTTACCTGACATCAGAACCAAAGCTTTTAAAAGTTTCACACCTACTTTCTTTACAAGGACGGTCCCTTTAGGCTAGATAGAGTAGCTACAGGAAAAGCGGTCACTGATTCAGGAAAATGTGGTGGTTCTTGTGCTGAGAAGCCATCTCTCCTTTTCTTAAGCCAGCAGACACCGAGCATCTGAAGGAGCATGGGTTGCTCTTCTGGTGTGAAGGGTAGAGCTGTTGCCTGGAGGTCTGAATGCACCTTCTGGTATCAGTGTGAGTCCTTGCTGCTGTCATCTGCGGACTTGCAATTGTGCTATGACTTGCTTTGCATTTCTGAACGCACCTTGGCTATGTTGTTTAGGTTTAATTGCAGGAGAACGCTGCTTTAATAAATGGAGGCACTTGCAGGTGTTGAATCTTCTGAGAAAGGCTGAGAACACTGAATGCCAACCCCCCTACTTTGATTGCAAATTTATGCTGTTCTGTACCGCTGGTGCTGACAGACGGTCTGGACCTGTTTAACCATGCAGCAAAGCGTGAAGCTTCTGTGGGTCAGAGGAGGAAGTTCGTCCCATGTGCCTAATCTAGAGGTCATTTCTGAGTTTCAATTATCTATTAAAATTGTCTCCTCGAAACACGCAAACACAGAAATGATAGATTCAGTCCATAAATGCTAGCCCATTATGAGCCATGTTCACTGCAGCTTTCTTGGGAACTCAGTGTATATGCCCTGTATTGGATTTGGTGTGAAAGGTATTTGTGGCATCCTTTTTATGGAAAACTAGGCCAGGTCATAGATCTTGTTTTATTTTCCTTATATCTTCTATGCTGGCCTTGCAACACGATTGTAAAAGTATACCAGCCTGGTGCGTATACTCATTATCCTGGACAGGGAGGATAGACTTCGGTTAAAGGTACTGTATGGAGATACGGGAGGTTTTACTTCAGTCACTGCTTTGCCACTGTATTCTCTGTGACCTTGAAGTCATTTAATGTGATTGTCCCTCCATGAAGTGTTAACGCCTAGCAAAGTGGAGTCAAATCACGTGTGGAAACTGCTTGTTCCTGTCTAATATAAATAATTAATAATGGTCCTGCCATAACCCCTTCCTGGGATGATTAATATTGCAGGATTATTAGTAGTTGGACCCAGGGTTTAACAGTCCCGGGTATGATTTTGGATAGTTCACTTTTTTTTTAATTTAAAAAAGCCTTCTGTTTTGAACTCTATCTGAAGAACTCCTAAAGATACCACTGTGTTGGTTAACGCATAAAAGGACGCCTGAACCATGGCTAGGATAATGAACTTAAAATTTAACAAAAATTGATACTAAAATCTGCACAGTATAGAACTGCTAAGCTATCAGTTTGGTATTACCCCAGTGCTGGCAATTTGGGTAGATTTTAGTGAAATGGTTCCTTCCGGCTGATAGAAGCATAGATGATCGTTGTGGTAAAGACTTGAGAAATTCTTCTCCCTCCTCCAAAGTTACTTGCAAAACTAAAGAAACTTTTGCAGCTAAAGGTGGAAAGAAGCCACTCTTCAAGACCCAAGTATTTACCAGAGATTATAAGACAATCATGTTTTATTGGACCTGATCTCTTTGCTCCACTGAGTTCAAGGGGATGTTGCTGAAGCCTATAGTGATAACTGAACAAGAGATAACTGATAAAGGAAAACTCATTATTAGTGGCACTGGCCATAATGAAAGCTAGTCAAGAGATGGATTTTGTCACACAGGTAGCATAAGTACTTTTAATTAATTTTCTGAAAGTTCAGACATGGAGGGGAAAAAGGTCTTTGGTTTAAAAAAAAACCCCACACAACAAACCCTTAGAAGTCCGTTCAGATTCCTAGGGATTTGATAACAGCAAGGTCAGTTTGTCTCTTTTTTTTTTTTACTATAATTTTTTATTTTGAAGTATTGTCATACAAAGCAGAATGATTCAGCATTTCAGAACTCCATTCTGCATTTGTTTTTTCCTGACTCAGCTTGAGGAAGTTGACTGGCACACCTTTCCCTCAGAATACAGACGATGTGTTTTCTAATAATGATAACTTCTGTTTAGCAGATGATAGCACCAACAGCAACAAAAATAGGCCAGACGGGCTGGTAAGGAGCCATGAGTGGAGTCCATTGCATCTCTTTAAGCAGTGTTTTACATCTTACCCATCACACCTGCACAACAGGCAGATGACAAACCCTCCAGATTTTTTTATGTTGTTGATCCACCCACCCAGCTACCTGTCCATATCCCACATCCAGTCTCAAGTGACACTGGTGGCTGCCTGAAACTGTGCAGATGCTTTATCTCTTGAGCCTGTGTGATGTCTCTGTCTGACAGGCCACCTGGTCAGGGAGGAGGGCAACTCACTGACCATTCTTGCTCCCAAACAGTGGGTCGCACTGATGCTGTTGCTTCTCTGCAGCCACAAGAGGTGACTTGTCTGATTACCTGTCTCCTCCCTGCACCAGCTCAAGACTTTGCAACTTGGGGCTCAACAGATTTTAAGGATGACCTTGCCCAGATGAGTCATCTCTCTTTGATGTGTGTGTGCTATTGATGGGAGAGAAAGGAGGCAGGGATACTCACTGGCAGTGGTACAAGACTGCTTTCCACTGCCCTGTCTCAGTGCATCAGATTGGAGGCATCTTTTCCTCCTGAGTCTCTGCATTGCCCGCAAGTTGGAACTCGTATACTGAGGAAAGGATTGTGTTCCCCTTACCCCCTGCAAAATGTAAAACATGCAGGTTGTCTCTGACAAGTATGAAACAGGTGTAGGAGCTACTTCATTAGTTTGGTCTACTGCTATCCACCGGTCTTCCATTCATCTGGCTATTATTGTATTATCATTTCCTTGTGTGTACTGTGATTGGGAGAAATCTCCATTTGTTGTTAAATTCCTTTCAGATTTATTTAAAGTTCTTGTCTGTCTTGCTTTTGTCTCTTGTCCCATCTCAGAGATGTGATTTCCTCTCTCTTCTACCATGCCTTGCCAAACACTTTGCACCATACATAGGTACCTAGGTGCCAAGGTATACTAGTAGTACTGTAGACCTGTTTAGTATGGACTGAATAGATACCAGCCAGTGAAGAGGTCCAATGCTGAATATTTTTGTTTTCTTTAATTTAAAAAAGGAAAGAAGCCTTAGCTAGAACACTTCCCTATGAATAGATAGCCATTAACTCTTGGAACACTGTAATTACCGGAGAGAATTCCTAAATATCTGAAAGTGAGATTATTTTGGGGGTGGGGTGGGGGATGGGGGTGAGGGTAGGGGAGGGTGGAAACAAATTACGTAAGAATGGAAATCCTTGCTTTAGAAGTGTAGCTTCCGCCCTAGACCTTAATAGCTGTGCATCACCCTCCCTGCTTCTTTGAAATAAGTCCTGCCAGTGCTGCTGCATCACTGGTAATGTGGACTGTCAGCTCTGTTAAGGGGCAGTGGCTCTGACCTGACAGTCGACTCCCAGGGATTACTCCCTTCCTTTTCTTTTTCTAGGCTGAAATGGTCGATGTTTGCCACCTTGTTTGTGAACAGGCGCTTTCCAAGCTGCAGCAACTGTTCGTACAGAATCTACATCCTTCTTAGGTTATTTGAGCAGCTGGACAGAAGATTTTTGGAGCTGCCCCTGCTGGGCTTGCTTAAGTTTCTGAGAGTCATTTTTGTTGGATCCATCTTTGAATTAGATCAGCTCAAGCAATGTTATTGTGCAATTTTTCCTTGGGACTAGCACAGCAGACAAGGAAAGGTGTGTGTGGGAGGATGTTTTCAGGCCTGTAAATAATAGTTTCCAACTCTTCGCAGGTCACTTCTTTTCTTCCTCTCCCCTTACTCTCAAAGATTGTTCCTGCATGTTTTACTAGTGAGATGAGGTTTCCTTTCAAAGTTAGGTGCCAATTTGAGCTTCACTCAGCAACTTTACGAAAAGGTGATTGAAGTGCTGGGGGAGGGAACACCCTTTGAGCATCTTCCCTTGCCTGCAGGATATCCCTGTGAAGAACTGCAAGTTCTTAAATGCCTTGAGAAAGGGCAGAGGGATAGGTTCCTGGAAGAGTTTTCTTTCCCTGGGAGACCCCCGAGGAATTTTGCTTGCACTTGTAGCCACTTTGTGGTGAGTACAAATGCACCTCACTGCACTTCTTGGAACGGGGGCTTGCTCACCACTTACATCTCAAGTAGGGATGCTGCGTGTTTTTTTGTACTCCCACGGTCCTGTGGTTGTGGTGGATTTTTGGCCACCTGTGGTTTGAGGCAGAGTTGCTGAGGACTCTGTGTGTGTGTATAGGAATAGCAGATTAGAAAATGAGAGGTTGAGAGGCTCAAACAGCTTCCTGAAAGTGTGGGAGTACAGGCCAGAGAAAGGAAGAGAAATCTTTTTGAAGCTATATCAGTGCTTTACACAGACAAGAATAGCAGACAGCATATTGACAGAGTGGTCTGAGGATAAATGTGGCTGTGTAGCAAAGCATTAATGCTGTAAAAATCAAAAATCACCACTGTCCACTAGTGAAACAAATTTTTCCAGCATGAGTGCAGTTTTACTGGTATGGCTGGGTCCACAGCATGCACTTCTGGCATAGCAACGTTAGTCAGACCTGATGGACATCGGTAGATCTGCATGTGTCTGTGGTGTATGTGCAGCCGTACTAAAAATTATGGAGGAGGTGTGAGGAACAACTCAGATCATATCTTGTGACATGCACTGCCCCTGGGAGGAGAGACAAGGTAGCTGGGTATTCTCCTATTGCAGATCTGTAATGTGTATGGTTCATGCTAGGTGCTGGTCCATTGGTGCTTGGATCCTCCCTCCAGCTTGTTTAATTTCCTTCCTGAGAAGGATTAAACTCCTTGCGCTAAAGCCTGTAGTGGGTGGTAACCAGGCCTTGGGTCCTTGGTGGAGCGAGGCCCAGCTTTTGTTTCACGTTTCAGCTGCTGATTCTAAATCCTTTTGAAAGCAAATCGGTGTAATTTCTGCTGTTTTTCTAATGGGGGTACTGAGGCAGAGAGGAGCAGTGGTGGAAAGGGAACAGCTTATTTAGCATCTGCCATGCTAAGATAGGAATAGCAACTTGTTTTATTCTAGCCCAGTGATATGGGCAATTTTCAACACCACATTTAAGTACACGCTTAATGATAAGTGTGGCAATAGGTCCCTTACCATTCCCTCTTTTCAGAGCATCATGAACAGTGCTTCTTACTGAACCCAAACTGCAGGGCTGATACCACTTATGCTAACCCATTAGCATCACCCAAGCTGTCAATCAGGAGAAAGCTGTATTTGCTGGTGTAAAGGATGTAAACATCTGGCCCGTAGAACCTATCTTATCATTAAGGATACAGGAAATGGAGCAAAGAGTCATCTTTACAGTGAGGAAGTGTTACCAGTTGGGTTACAGGAGATGGAGACAAATAAAGTTGTCCTTACAGTTGGTGCTCGGATTGAGTTGACTTGAAAAGAAACTCCTGAACCTCCAGCTGGGCTCAGAACAGTCACACAGACAGCACAGGGTCACCAAGCGAACACTTTCATACAGCAGTGTAATGACCCCTGTTACTCATGCCTTGAGCATGCAAGTGATGTAGTACCTTCGCTGAAAAAAAATAACAACCTAAAACAACAACAAACCCCAAACCAAATGACCAATGACTGTTCCAGTGCATCCACTTGCCTGTCTTCAAAGAGAGCTTCAGTCTTCGCAATTGTCCTGGCATAAAATGTTTCACGATTATGCTAAAAGGCAGACTTAGGTCAGCGTTGGAAGCTACTTTAATGAACCCCGAGGTCTGACAGCCAGCCTAGCTTTTGTAAGAGCAGCAATTTATTGTTGCCAAGAAAATTACCTTTTCCAGGATCTCAACTCAGGAGCTGTTTGCATTGTGGTGGGATTACAGTGTCTAGAAAGAGTGTTACAACTCCATTTGCTGCTTGAGTTCTTCTCATATATCATGTGAGACACTATTCATTTTTTTTCCTCTGTAGGCCAACCTCAGTTCAGTATATCGCTCTAGGCATTTTGATCATCTTGGGGTATTTGCCACTGATTTCAGAAGGATATGATTCAGAACTTTCACCTGGATTGGATTTTCTCAACGAGATTGTTTATGAGAACGATCATATCTCAGGAATTTATGTACTTGTGTTTCTTTCCATCTATAGATCCAGGATTTCTGTTGAGTGTTGCAATATTAACATCAGGACTTAATCCGTTCTGATTAGAACCAATGGGAGTTTCCATTACTAATTCCCACTGACATAAATTCCAGCTCATAAATTTGGGATCAAAATGTATGTTGTGTATTTTATTGTTATATGCTACATTAAGTGCAATATATATTGTATATCATAATGTTATGTGCCATATATGCTGTTGCCTGTTACATTTACTTTTAAGTAATGTTATTTTCTAAAATTAGAGACTACTATATGCTTTCAGAGTTAGTCTGAAGTGGATTTTTTTGTCCAATCCTGCAGACAGCTGGATTCTTATGGGTGACCCCTTGAGCTCCCTGTGTGCTCCTTGTCTGTGCCTCAGTATCCCCGGAGTTCTTTTTTTTTTGCTGCTTTATTGCCTTGTAGTGCTGGGAGGCTTTAAGTGCGCTGCTGCCTGTACAGCATGCAGCAATCCTCAAACATCTTGTTCCACAGAATGCAAGCACAAGCTAGTAGCAAGGACGGACTGATGTCGTCTGTGATGTTTGAAACACATAGATAACTTAGTTTCCATGGAGGAGAAGCAAATTCTATGAAGGACTGCAGGAGGTGAATTGATGTCTAAAGATGGAAGGAGAAGAGAACTTGGTCACTGCCATAAAGGTACTACCAAATCGGGAAGCATTGGGTTAACATCTAATTCCATAGCCAGAAGGGTTAAGAATTATTCAAGTAACATCTACATAGTGATTTATTAAATAGTTAAGTGATTTATTAAGAGGTTTAATTAAATTTGTTAAATGGTTAGTAGAAAGCTAGAGCCATAATACAAGGAATATTTTCTCCTTTTTCTCTTTTGTTTTGGGAGATGCACAGGGAAGACGGAACTGATGGTTCAGGAAGGGACTGCAACATCTCATAAGGTGAGGATTAGCAACTAGCAGAGCCCAGCTGAAGAAAGAGAAAGGAACCTACTCCTCCTCTTAGAAACTTGCAATTTGTGATGTAAATTGAGGGGAGGTACATGTACCAATTTTGAAACTTGCTCTTAGCCCTTAGCTCACCCACATAATTGCCATATATGAGATTTGCATCAAAAATTTTGCTAAACTTTCATAACCAAATTAGCAGAATTGTGCAAAACTTGTGCAATCTAAAGTTTTGTGATTTAGGCCTGGGTCCCGTAAACATCTACTGAGATTTTCTGGACCTGCACTTAGTTTTCACCAAATGTAGGTTGAGCATCTTGATGGTTTGAGAGTGGAATAGTTGAAAACTTTTATGTTTACAGTGATGATCATGGCTAAAAGACTAAAACAACAGCTCTTGATCTGAACGTTCCCAAATTTGGAAGTCTGAAATCCACATCTGGTTAGAATTTTTAGATGGAAAGATTTTATCCTAAAAAAAAAAAAAAAAATCACTGATGCTTAAACTTAAACAATTGCAAAATAAATCCCTCAGGAAAGAGAAAACATTGTATGGAGCGAATTTTTTTAGGAAGGAATTGATTGCAGTGCTTGTCACCTGGATGTCCTTCATTCGCACTACTAATTTCATATTGCTCAAGTTAAAAAAGAGGACAGTAGATTAAAGCAAGGTGCATATCATGGTTGAACATGCTTTGAAACTTTCTCTTGGACTGCCTCTCAGTGAGAAAGTTAAGGGTTAATAATTTGCTCAGTCTGCTCTTGATGTATAGATGTAGTCTTCACACACCAAGAACACAGTTCTACAAATGCACATGGGTCCCACTGGGTTTGGTGGGATTACTCACGTGTCTGAATGCCTGCAGGCTTGCAGCTCAGTTTTATATGTTTTTGGTTGTGCCTTTTTTTTTTTTTTTTTTTTTTTNTTTTTTTTTTTTTTAGAATCCTTTTTAAAAATACACAGGAATTAAGCAATTTCCTTTACACAGTGCCTCAGCCAAAGCCCACTGAAGTCATTGGGAAGACTCCCACTGTTTTTTTAGCTAGCATTCGGATCTATCCCATATTCCTTATGGCCTAGTCTACTGGGTGTGTGTATGGGGATGTATAACCATCTTAGTTCTTCTAGAATGGCTATCCTGCAGTAATTTAGTTACCATGGAATAGATTGCCCACGTTACTAGCAGCATAATTATTGTGGAACAAAAATACTTTGATTCCAGAATTGTCTCCATATGGAGAGCTACTCTGGAATAAAAGTCAATGGCTTTATCTGCAATAGTTCGGCTACTTGATTGTTTTCTGTAGGCAAGGTGTTCTAAACAGAGGTGAAAGGCAGTAATGTGAATCCCTTTTTACATCAGCACAGCCAGTCTGCTGCGAATTTTTGCTGAGTTGTAGTTATCTTAGTTCATAAAACAAAACAAAACATCCACGCCCCCACCCCCCAAACCCAAGTGTAGACAAGCCCTTACTCTGGACTCCAGCCAAACTCCTGATCCCGCAATCAGATCTGTGTAGGTGGACTTCTGTGCCAGTGATTTCAGTGGGACTCCCTATACGTGCAGATGTCCGCCTACGCAGATCTGATGGCAGGATTGCGACCCCACACTAGTAAGAGAGCACAAGTGTTGCCCTTTGTTTAGGGGCGAGTGTGTGGCAAATATGGGGTATGACCCAGGCGGTTAAAAGTATTGGAAGTGTCCTATCTTTGAGATCCCTGAGCAAACCTGCCTACTCTCACATTTTAATGGGAGGCCTATTTATGGAGATGTTGATAAGCAATCTGGAGGAAAAGCTTTATCTGTCGTTGCTTTTTTACACTAGTACAGATGAAGCAAAATACTCAGTAAATAACTCTTTTTGCAATGTGTGTATGGATCCTATCAATGGACTTGGAGCGCACTCCAAGGCTGAGATTTTACAGTTTCCATGTTTGGTGCCTGAACCCATGGATCTAACAAGACATGTAGGCCTAAGCATTTTAGGCTTATTTTTAAAGCTGCTATATTACTCTTGTCTATTTAGCTGTTCCTTTAACACCCTAACTTTTCTATTAATGTGAGCACTGGCTAATACGCTAAACATATGCAGATATACAATATTAATTCCAGACGTTTCAAAAGGCCATTTTTAGAAATTCACCCACATGATGATGTGCTAACGTTAAAGCATGAACGTCAGAAATAAAGCAGGAGTTTAACAAAAAAAAAAAAAAGGGGTTAAAGTGAGACTTATTCAGTCGCTTTCTTTGTAGTACATAAATTCATGCACAAATATGGAATTTACAGGAGGAGATGCGTTAGTGTTTCTCTGCTTTTTTTTTTTTTAAATAAACCAAATACATTGAAAGTGGTGCATGTTCTTACATCTGTGTAGCATGTTTATTACATAGAAATAGAACTTGTATTAAGTGGCATTTCCCATGAAAAATGTCAAAAGAAATAATTTTTTAATAGATTTTTCCTTTGTAATGAAAAAAGTTAGTTTATATCCATTTTCAGAAGAAACACATTTTCCATAAATACACAGACTTATTTTGTTAACCACAAACAGAAAATCAGCCATTTCTCTGTATCACTTCCCATTTTAAGATCTCTGCTGTGAATATCTGTACTAAAAACTGTTGAGCGTCCTCAGCTCTCACCAATTAAAATCGATATGGAAGCCTAGCAGCACATTACTGTATTGGACTTGGAGGAATCTGGTTGAAGACCTGATCAGATGTGATGTTCTGGCTGCAATTAATCCAGATTGAAGAGGTGCTGCCTCAAGTACTTATCACCATATTATTTGTCCCTTCCACCTCCACCCTACCTGCCTACAAAACCCTCTTATTTGCTCAGCTTTGCCTCTGTAGTTGCTTCCTGATCCAATTCTATCAAAATTACCAGTTTGTGGGTTTTTTTCCTTAATGTATTCTGGATATCAGATATCTTCCTTTTTTTTTTCAGTTAGAAAGTTGTCATTTTCTTTAAATGGTGAGATTGGGAAGAGATTACTGTCTCAGTGGGATTTACCTCCCACTGGTCCTGGGGTCTGTTGTGGTTTCCTGAGCCAGATTTTCCATGTGTCTAAAGCCTATTTCTATGGCATCTACGTATTGAGGTAAAGATGTTGATTAAAAAGCAAAGACGTTAAGACTGCAAAATAATTCTGCTTTAAAAATAGCAGAGAATCTATTTTTCCGTTATAGAGAAATATGGAAAGCAGATGGTGGGAATTTTTGCCAGTGGGAGTTCCTTTATTTGTTGGTGGAAAGGGGCTTGTTCTGGAGAGAGTGTGTGGGGAGGGGGACGGGACTTGATTCGCGTGCTCCGATGGTGCAGAGCCATCCCAGATGTATTTTGACCCATGCTGTGGCCAAAGCTCAAAGTGGTTCAGGGAGGCTGCCTAGATGAGGTATGCTCGGCAGCAGCCGGCCTTCTTGGGTTGGGCTTGTCTAAGCAAAAGCCAGCCCAGATCTTGCTTTCTGTGGAGCCTCCATCTCTTTGTATTTCCTTCAGAAGCAGCAGCCCCTTCACTGTGGGGCTCCTTGGGTTGCGGCATCGTGGAGCAGTGACCGTCCCTACTGCAGGCTGGGTGCGTACCACAGCTTCCCAAACGTGCCCACCATGCTTTGGCATCCCTACACATGTCACAGCTGTGCAGGGGTGATGATGAGAGGGAGCTGGGTCACTTTCCTTGGCTCTGCCACTAGCCAGAGAGGTGAACTTGGAAACATGCTGCGCTTGTTTGTGTGCTAACAAGGTGGGTGGTAAGGTGTGGGTCTCCTTTGCCAGGCGCTGCATGGAGAAGGCAGCAGTGCTGCTGATGTGATGCGCTATGATGGGCTGCGCACGTGCACCTGAAATCTGCCCAGGACTGTCAAAAATTAATTGGTATAAAAGGGGTGTTTTGCTGAGAGCCCCTGCTTTTTCACAGCCATAGAGGAAAGGAAAGCGTGCAGGCTGAAGGCAGTGTAACAAGCGTGGCTGCCGGTTGTCCTTCCATTGGCCAGGCATGCGGGGCAATTCCATGCGTCTGGCCTCATTCCATCCCAGGAGTTGTGGGCACGGTCTCTCGGCATTTCTAGTACAGGGTTTGCCTTGCGGCAGAGTCCCCTTGTTCTGTGAGTAGGTGGGGACAAAGAGACTCCTCTCCCTTGTAGCCTAAACCATGCTACAAACTTACCACTGGCACACGGCTTGGTTTGGGAGCTGTATGGATGAGATGCCGTTCCTGTTTGTCTATAGGCTGAATTTCAGGTTTGGGTAGTTGAAATTATCCCCTAGCAGCTTTAATCAGGAGGTAGTTCATTGCCATGATGTATTTTGTGATCTCAGCATTGCTCGGGCTGACCTGCTGCCACCCATCTGCTGGCTTGATTGGACAGTTACCACCTGGGGTCGGGAGGTCTTCCCTTCAAACCTGGGCTCCTCTGCCTCTCCAGCTATTATGCACGTACTCTGTATGTTCATCACCCTCTATCACGAGCCTTGCAACATGTGCTCAGCTTAATTTTTGTCCCCCTGCTAGCTAGCGTGGAAGTGACTGTGCTTTCCAAAAGGGCGGGGGAAGGAAGGGAGGAAAAGAGCTAAAGAAAATGGGCTTGCGAGCCTGGTGATGCAAAGTGTCCCTTCTTTCAGGCCCTCTCTTTTGTACTAAGTTTAACTTTTGTTGCAAATGAGTAGGCTTGCGCTCAGCAGCAGCGTGTCGTCCGTAAACCATCTCTGTTTCCTGCTGATTTCATGTTTTGCTAGGAAGGACGTGGTGCAGGACTTGAGATAGGATTAAGCAATGAGCATGGGTGTTAGTGGAATGACTGTAGTGAGAGACAGGCTTGTTCTCTCTCAGCTTTGTCCAAAGGGAGGTAGCTGTTGACCTATCATGTAACAACAGGCTTTTCCTTCAGTGCTGGTGCCGTTCTCTTGTGCCACGGTTTAGTTGCCTCCCAAAATTGCCTGGTGCTGAACATTTATTAGGGGCTTCATGATCAGATGTTTGCGGCTTGACAGAAGCAGCTGACAATGGTTTAAAAGGAAGTATTTTGTAATATTTCCTCCATAGAGCTACTGGTGAGAAACTTCAGACAAGATTTTTACTTGACAAAATTCTGCTTTGACATAGCTGAGAGAGGCAGGAGATTTCTCCCGTGGCTTTTCATTACAAATGACATAATCACAAGAGCAGCGTCTTTTGCATCTTTGAGAATCTGTCTGCCCCTGCTGCTAATTCCCCACCTGAAATCTTAACTTACTGTGGGTGACATTGGACACACTTCAGCAGCAGCAAGCTGTGAAGAGAAGTGTGAACAGCCATCCCCATGGTAAGGAGATTAAGAAAAGTTGAAGTTTGTTTAATCTATGGTTCAAGTACTTTTAAAGGGACGAAACCACATCTAAGTTGTCTAGAAGCCTGTTTTCTGCATGAGACTTGAAGAAAATGAGGACAAAGTTCAGGTAGGCTTCGGGGTTTTACAGTGGTGAAGATCTGTTGCGTCAGTATAAGTAAAATTTAACTGAAGAAATAATTTCTGTTTTTTTCTGTAAGGTGTGTTTTGTTTTTTTTTTTTCTTTCTCCCATTGGCTTCAGAGGTCTTTGAATAAAAATCTATATTTCTAAATTCTAGCTGAATGACAGCAATGAAACAGCGTATGACATCTACTGTTTGTACAGTCATCCTTAAAGTGCTCATATATCACATGGAATAATCAGGTACAGATTTTTTTATATTGACCTGAAGTTTTCTGAAGACTGAGATGGCATTTGGGCCAAAGTTTGTATAGATGCAGCAGCGAATCATAACCTGAAGTGCAGTGCAAGAGCAGAGAGGATCCACGTGGCCTTACCCCTTCTGCTCTCAAAAGCTCAGTCAGGCCCTGCTCCTCAGCCATCAAAGCTTATTTAGGCTTCTGCTATCTATATCAGTGTGGCAAATACTAGTTAGCATGGACAACTACAGCCTTATGTATATGTTTGAAAATTAGGCTGGGCTCTCTGGGTGATGATGATTTACCTACTGTTAACCTAGATTTGGTGTCACTGTGTGTAAGTGAACAAAACTTTTCTTTTTTCTTTTCCCCCTTGTTCTCTGAAACAACAGTCTCTGAAATTGATAGGAAGAAAAAGATAGATGGGCAAATAGTCATGTTCTTTAATGATATGAATTGCCCGTGTAAATTTGTGTCAGGGAACAAAGGACTTGCACCTGGGATTACTGTCACCACTGTACAAGTTGGCTGCCAGGAGTTTAGGAATAATCTGTGGATATTGTGAAGGGGGAGGTAGATAGATATTTAAAATGTGTACGTATTATGTGAAAACACAGATTGTATCACTTGTGCTAGATTTTTTTGGAGTTGGAGATTGTGGCGTGGGGATTTTTTGGTTGGGGTGGTGGTAGTTTTTTTGAATAGTGGTGTAGATTGCATGCCTTAAATAGCATCCTTTTGTAGAAAAAAAAACCCCACCATCTTGAGAGACTGACCACTGAAAGTTTGTCCCCACGGCTCTGGCAGTATACCTTATAACTCCAGTTTCCCCACTGCGCTCTCTCCTGTTTATATGCACATCCTTACCTCCACTAGAGTGTTGCTTTCTCCTTGAGCTTAAGTCATTGAAACTCCTTGTCACCAAAGCTCAAGTTACAAAAATAGCAGACAGAGAGCAATCCTAGTTACATTAACTCTGCAGCTGCTGATGTAGTCACTGTGCATAGCTAATCAAATGCCTCTCTTTAACCTGAAGGTCACTTTTACTTGGGTTTTAGCCCCTGGTGGCTTCAGGTAAGCCCCTGGACTTTGCTCTGGAGCGGATAAATGAGCACTCATGCATTCCCTCCTGCCTAGTCTGCTTTGGGATTGTAACTCCTGATGGCAGGGTGGTAAGGAACAGCGATTAAATCCCTGCAATTGTTTACTAAACCCTGAGCTTTAACTAGATGGGAATTTGTGATCCAGTATAAATTGAAATGAAGACATTACAATTGACTCCCATTAACTAACACAGTTGTAAAATTTACTAGCCAACATTTGCTTCAGGATGACTGCTTTGGCTGATTTTCCTAGGCTGATACACTCCTTTTGAGACCAATGGCATGCCTTATGTTTGGTGCAGGATCTGCATAGTGTCTGTTCTCATGCGTACTGAGATAATTTAGTTTGAATTAATACAGGACCAAAAAACCTCTAGATGACCCCTAGCATAGCAATGAGTTTTATCGCAAGATTAGCATTGAGTTATGTCTCTCTAAAGAATGGGGGAGGCTTTGTATAAGTAATGTTTCAGATGCACCTGATGTTAATGGATCCACAATGACCAAAAGAAATCTCCCAATTTTCGTTTAATCAGAAGGACTAATTTTGCTAGGGTGCAAGGGTGGAATAAAATGTTTTTCTTCTAGAACAAAAGAATGCTTTCTTCGTTGTATTAATAGGAACCTGTAGGTATTCTGAATAGTGAACACACACATACTTTGTTCTCTAGGACTTGCTGAGGTATTTGGATTTGCAGTAGTTGTGTCTGAAGTCTGCACGTCTAGTGCCCTTAGAATTTTGTGTTTCCATAGAGAGGGGGGAAAAAGCCCACAACCTTTAATAAAAAAAGATGTTTATGCTTTTTCTGATTTTCATAGCTTTTATACTTAAATCTTGAAGGTAAGGGTGTTTGCTGCTTCTACAGTCCACAGAGCTCATGGTGTTTCCTCCCACTTACTCTCATGGGTGTCTTGTGTTTCCTTTCCATCCTCATCAGTGAGATATGATTCTTTTCTGTGTTTCCCATTTTTCTTTTTTCCCATGTACTGGAGAATTTGTGCCCCTAAATTCTCACCTGTCTCTTAGTAACAGGCTTCCTCATTCTTTCCCCAAACTAGGAGCTCTGTGTACATCTAATCATTTCTATTGTGCTAAGGGTGCTATATGCATCTCCCAACAGGGTTGATGCATTTTTTTTTTTTCAGCTGTTCTGTAATGACAGGCTTAGCTGTGGCATGGGGTATTGTCATGTTGCAATGTGTCACAGACTATGTCCCCAGACAGCTATTGCAAGTAATAGGTGCAGGTGGTTCTGCTCAGTGAAGATACCAGTATCTCCATTTCCCACTTTTGCAATTTCCAGTGTTCAGCAAAACCTGTAGTTCCTTGTGTCAGTAGGAATGCACATGCTTGCTCACAGTTTTTTTTAAGATTAGTTCATGCAACGTGGTTAAGGTCTTGCATTTATTTTTACACACTCGCAGGTTGGGATGAGTTTCAGCACAGGTTCCTGATTATTACTGTAAATTTTGACATTAAGGTTAACATTGCAATGGCGATATGTAACAATATGCATATATAACATATGTGTATGTGCACACATGGGCGCATGTGTTGAAAGATAGCAGAGCTTTGCCTGGGAGCCTGTCCACTCTTCCACCTACATCAACTAATCCAACAAAAAGTTTTAGGTTTCCATACAAACCAGACTACTCCACTTTTAATGCATTAGTAGCTTTAGCATTTCTAGTCTGGGGCCTTGGATCATTATATTTTTATTGCTAGGATTCCAGTCTGGATGGGGATAGGAAGAGGAGAAGCTTTTGGGGTAAATAAATAAAGTGTAGTTTTCTGTGGCAGCTCACAAAGTTACGTAATTTTAGCACTAGATTAGCAGGTAGGAGGCAAGTGGAGTGGTTGCTGGTTGCATGATGAATGCAGTTTGTTTCATGGATATCATCCTGTCGCGCATACAGCATGCACTGTTCTGTCTAATTCAGATTGAATTCTTCTGGTGTGAAGAACCACACTTGCCATCAGTGGGATGTCTATATGTCTGAGCCTAAAAGCAGCTTGAGGATGCATGCTGTAGAGGAGGAGTCTGTGTAGGATGGCTGCATTATGCCCATGACGTCTGATCCATACAGGTTTAGAAGCATCCAGGCTGTTATGAGGGATCCTTTCACACACTGCTATGTGGTTATTTTATGATATTACTATTGAACCCCTCCACGGTGGCCACGGAGGGAGCTGGACTAGCTCAGACAGTTTACTACCGTACGGGATGGTGTTCTGTGGGGGTTGCAGGGTTGGGAGGGCTGGCTGTTCTCATTTAAGCTGATTTTAAGGACTCCCAAACAGCTGCCTGTCTGGTGTAACTGGAACCTGGTGAATGATTTTTTTTTTTTGCTTGCAGGTGTGTAAGCAGTGGTGCCCATTCACTTGTTGTGCAGTGACCTTGTAAATCCCTCATAAATTGTTTGTAAATCGCTTTGGGATCCTTCTGGCTGACAGGGAGATCCTGTATAAGCACATCACCCAACCCTGCAAAGCCCAAGCCTTCAGGAGCAAAACCAGTTGCCAAAGAAGCAGGTGTGTCAGCTCAAAGTGGCCCATGAGGAGCAGCTGTAAGCTCGAACTTTGCCCGTTTATTTGCTCAAGGTTTTATCTCATCCTTTATTATACAGCCCAGTGAAAATGAGTATTTACTGTGTCAGTTAAACCAGGGCCATCTGAGTGGCAGGCTCTGTGTGTGCTAGGTGGCCTCATGGGTGAGAGAGCGGAGCGATATGCAAGTGTCGGAGGGGAAGGCTGTGCTTTCTGTGCCATTGGAAAAGATAGGGACACCTGAGTAAACAGTGGGCACCCAGGGCTGTATGGGTAGGGTGCCTGGTTTGGTACACTCAATTGATTTTTTTTTTTTCAATTTTTTTTTTTCCTCATGCCCATAGCATTTTTATTCTGTGGGGAAATTCTGACATTAGAGCAAGACAAGAGCACTCCAAACAGAAAGCTAAACTTGCATGTTATTCTTCAGTTTGCTTCAGGATTTTGAATGTGGATAGCAAAATTAATGTCAAAACAGAAATTTCTTCTGAATCGAAGACCAAATGTTCCAGTTGGGAAGTGTAGCAGCATAGTGTGCTGCTGCACTTGAGATAAGTTATTCTAAAAATCCCCTGACAAACCTCAACATTAAAAAAAACCCACCCTATGTAGTAATTGAAAGGGCTATTTTTGGTGCAATATTTTGATTTTTAGCAAGCTTGTGTGGATTGAGGGAAATGTTTACTATAAAATTTGTTACCACTTCTGGTCTTCAGATCCCTGGCAGCGGACATAGCCAGGGAGTTGCAATTGATGAATTATTTTTTGTCTAGTGCATTGTAGGAGGATAAAGCAGCATAATTTTCTGGGATTAGGAACTGTTTGGTATTGGAAGTGAGGTATCCATATCTACCTATGGTAGCCTAGCCTTGGTTAGGAATTAGGCACGTGTACATAGGAGAAGTGGCATGACCTAATACGCAGGGAGCCAGGTGGATGCTCAGAAGACCTGCTCTCTGTCTCTGGCTCTGCCTACCTTGAGCAGTTCATTTGACTGCTCTGTGTGTCAGTTTGTCATTTTATCTGCTGCATAACTTATCTATTTAGATTTGAACAATTTGAAATGGGACTGCCTCTTGCTATTCAAAACGGCTGCTCTACTTTGACACAGTCTTAATAATAAACATAAAAATCTCTGGTCTTTGGATATTCAAAATAAATTTAGGAAGATTCTGGTTAATTTTTGATTTTTTTCAACTGTGTTACCAAGGGTTGATCTTTGGACCTATATAACTAAACTTTTTTTCCTTATTTGCTTTCTGTTATTCCGCCTTTCGAAGGACTTTGTGGAAAAGAAAGCAGCATAAAAATCACACAACCGGTTTGGCAGGTCCTGTATAAACAGGAGAAATGCCAGGAAAAGTCTCATGTCTTTGTTGCCAGCTTTAAAAAAAAAATAAAAATATCTGGTTAATTTTCCCCTAACGAAAACCTCAGCCGTTGCTATGTGTGAGCAGGACTGTGGGGAAGGGCATGTGGTCAAAGGGGCTGGGGGATGCTTGCTAGAAGGAACACGTGTGTCCTCAAATGCTGGGAATGTTCCTATTCTTGGGCAATTGTCCCAGTCACCTTCTTGGCTGTAGGAACAGAAGTGTTTTGTCATGCTTCTTGTAAGCAGGTTTGGTTTTTTTCCTTCCCCCATCTCCTCTGACAGTCTCACAGCTCAGCTCGAGTGTTAAACACACCCTGCTTGATTAGACGGGGGTGATTGATGCTCCCCTGTTTTGCTTTGCCTGTGCCAGCAGAAGGCTGTGCTGGTTTTTAAGGCCATTTAGCTGTGAGTTGGGTCGGGTAAGGAGAGCTGCCTTCCTAACTGGATCTGTGTCGTTGCGTAACCGTGGGAAGGGTTGGAGTCCCTCTGTCCTGATTCTTGCGGCAGAGGAGGGATGTGTTTCTGGAATGGGTTCACAGCTCTCTTCTGATGCAGGCCATCTCCCCTACCACTTGTGAGTCGAAAGATTTCAGTCAATGCTTTGACAAGGAGGAGCATTAGAAATCAGAAGTGCTCATGGGGAGGGTATTTAAAATCAGTGCTAAAAGGTGAAGTGAAATGATGCCTTCTCAGAGCTTTTGTGCAGTGTCCATGCCATTTTACTTCTCTCTTGTGGTTCATCCTTCTGTTTCCAGAGCAGCAACATAACCCCAGGAACACGGCCATGTGGGTAGAGGGTCAAAATGGGATTTATGCAACTTA
The DNA here is from genome assembly GCA_003993805.1 of Himantopus leucocephalus. Classification (NCBI taxonomy): domain Eukaryota; kingdom Metazoa; phylum Chordata; class Aves; order Charadriiformes; family Recurvirostridae; genus Himantopus; species Himantopus leucocephalus. The sequence continues at coordinate 88,736,155 of RSEF01000001.1, read as the reverse complement.
CTGCTTCTTCATGCATCTCTGTTCCTAATTGTAAAATAGGATTCAAAAAGATCCTTCCTCTGTTGCTTCTGGTCTTTACTATTTTGGCTTTGAGCTCTTCAGGGCTGTCCTCTGCTTGGTGTTTCTTCGGCCCCATGATTCAGTTTGCCTCTGAGTGCTAACACTGCATAAATGTCAAATCCTAACAGTTGGGTTCAGATCCCAATAGAGTTCCTTGGAGGCAATATTATTTTCTAAGGAAGTAGGTTTTTGCTCAGCCTCTGTGCTCCTGATGGGCTAACGACCTAATCTATGTATGTCTTGGTCCTTCCACTTGTAAAGGTGAATGTAATAACACTTTTCTTCATTGCAGGAAAGTGGTAAAGGTATTACAGGACATATTGAAATAATGTAATGATGAGGACTGTGGACAAGGCTTCAGATTGAGTTGAAATGGGCCCAGGACTAGCACTTCCCTCTTTTTCTTAAAGATGGCTGCAAAATTGACCATTTCAGCTGGCTTGGTCCCAAGCTTGTCACTTAGGTAGTGGGGAAATTATTTGCAGCTCGTAAGCAGACTTATCCTAAGGGTGGAGTGGCTCTCACTGCAGTGTCCATTCAGTTGTGAACCAGCAATGCTTAGCTGTAAAAACAAGCCAAAGATAACCAGAGTGAAACTTCAGCACTTCTCTTCTGCCAGGAGCAACATCATAACTAATGCTTTGTGATTATGAGCTAAAACAAAATAATAATTTGAGGAAGAACAAAAAGCGATGCAAAGGTTGAAAGGAACAATTAAAACAATTGGGGAACTTAACAAACAGGAAAAGCTATGGCAGAAGGAGAGCAGCTAAACTGAGATTTTTGTGCTTAGCCATCCCAGGGCTTGACAGACCTGTGGGCTCAGCATTATCCCATTGCCCTGTTGGCACAACCAAAGGAACAAGGGCTGAAGTAATGCCACAACTTGTTTTGGAGAGTCAGTAGGATGTCTGGGAACAGACTCCTGTCCTTCTCGCCATTTCTTGTTAAACCTCTTCTGCAGAGCTTGTTTTTTCCTGTGCTTTGCGGTGTGGCATCTGCCACCCAGCCCCGTACAGCAGCACTATGCAGGGGGTGATCCACTTCTTGTTCCCCTTCTGAGTGCTGGGAGTGCCGCTGGAATTTCCAGAGTGAAGGAATAAGGGCTGTGTGGGATGTACCCTCTCACATGGACAGGTCGTACCTGGAAGGCATCTCTTGTTTTCAGAACAGTTGGGAAAGGATTGCTAATAGCTCTCCTTACACAACAGAATATTCACCCGCTTAGTTCATTACTTATTAGCTCCAGGCAGAGACATTGCAGATTCGTTAATGGTAATGGCCAAATCATTAGAGTGTGCAGCATTAATGGAGGAGAAAGCATTTAATAAAAAGCCATCACTCGACCCTGTCATTGTCCCTGGAATACAGACCATATTGTCAAATTCAGGCTCTGCTCTCCTGTCACCCACCCCTTCTTAAAAGGATGGCTTGCTCGGGAGCTTCCAACATCCAGCTTCTTTTCAAACATACGTGAAAGCTCATCTTTTCTTCTTTTGAATCAGATATGCTGTACTGTGACCAGCTGTTTCTGTACAAACATATTTTAATAGTCTCCTTAAAGTTCTGCCAATCCCAATGGTTCTGCGCTGGAAGAACCATGTTTTAGAGGAAATAAAACATTTTGCTGTGCCTCAAGCTATCCCCCAGGTTGGCTTGTTTACTTTTTCTCAGTGATACTTTGTATCTGATGCATTGATCAGCAAAAAGTTCAGTTGTTCTAGTTTGCATTCTCATACCCATAGACTGCTGACTGCAGAGACCTTCCAAAAGCTGCTACATAGCTTGTTAAATAAATTGTAAAAAAAATAACCTGATTCTTATACAGGTTGACCTTCCTGCAGATTTGATTTCTTTTGATGTAACTCAGCTTCCTTCACTGGTCTCCCATTGCATCTTAACATTTTAATCACAGCTTCTTTTTAGCTCATCCTTCTGCAATATGTCTTCCAGATTCTTTTCCCTTTCCTCTGTTTTTATTTCCTTTTGGCTGTTGGGCTATATCTGTCATATCTCTCTCAATCTGTAGTTCCTTTATTCCTTCCTTGTAAGCTAGACCTTCTGACTCTTGTAAAATTTGTCTATCTTGTATATATAGGGGGGGGAGGGTGTACATATATGGTGCAGAATGAAGAGCCTGCAAATGTGCAGGATGCAATATTCTAAGTGAAATCCTACCAGCTGTTTTTTATATATTCTCCGTTGTCAGCTAGAGTTTCCTTTTTTAGTCACACTGGTCTCATGTTGTTCACGTTGAAGTAAGTGGCTGGAGTAGGTGAAAGATAGTGGGAGAGGAAGATTGTAATTTGATGTTTCTTCCATATCCAGTTTCTGTAAAGTAGACAACGTCAGTGCAAGCATGGTCCTTTTTAGTAACTTCCTCTGCATTTAATATGCTGGGAGTCAAATAATCTGAATCCTTCTGATATTTTATAGTGGCAAACATCCATCGCCGTTTGTTTCTGGACTAGCTTATTAAGGCAGTCTTTGAGAATGGGTATTTTATTTGGCTGTCGTTCTCTCTTCATGGATTCTGTTCAGTCTTCCTGAGCACCCAAGTGGATCTGCCCATTTTTTCACCAACAACCCTTATTATAGTTGTCCTCTTCCAGGGCTGACCTCAATTCCCTCTGAAAGTTGCCTTTACCTACTTAGATGTGGTGTTGAACAAGGCGATATAGTATGCTCCCTGCCATGCTGTGTAGGCTGACTTACTTTTGCACTGCTTGAGCCTTTAGGAGCAGCAACTGTAAGGTGTAGGGTTAGACCTCATCATGGCACTCCCAGGTTTCTCTGTGTATTTGGTATGTCCTTTTTAATGGAAAATCTGCCAGAAGTCTGAAGTGAGATGAAATGCTGACATGAGAATGTGTTGTTGATGTGTATGCCAGTGGTGTTTTGTTTTGCTAGTGAGGAAAGTTGTAAAGATGTCAACCCTGCAGGGTTAAACTGTTGTTTCACAAGATAATAAGTAGGTACACCAGTTCTCTGGTCTGAAATGGTCTTCCAATGCCAGAACCTAAACCTGTGATCAGGGCTGTCCTCTCAGTGCTTCCAGTGGTGGATAACTTTTCTTTGTAGAGGAGAGATGTTCTGGTGCTTACCAGGGTAGGCACCTAAGACATCAAACATAAACAACTTTTTTCCAGTTTGTTATAGTAGCTGATTTTTGGGTGTGCCTATATTTTCAAATGGTAACAGATATAAGATAATTATGGCATATCATGATGCAATTTGTTTCCAAACAGGCATATATACACAGTGTTCACCCTCAGGTTCAAACTGATTTCATCTAGATAAGGAGAGAAAGTAAACTTAAGTGACTGAACTGGAGAAGATAAAGATTGAGGCCCATGTCCAGACTTTATTTCCAGTAATGTAAATCAGAACCAGAATAATTGTTTTTAAAAAATCGCTGGAGACTTTTGCAGGTATAGATGAGAGCAGAGTCCAACCATGCAATGGGACTGAGAAGGATAATTTCTTATATTTTAAAATTGTATTTTTAAAATGTGTATTTCAGTGTTGTAGCTCCTCAGGAATTTTGTTTCCAACAGTGACTGAGGATTAAAAGAAGCTATGACTTTTATGTGAATTACTCTCCCGTGATTTTTCCACTACTTAACCGATGGGCATGTAGATAATCCATGGCAGTGAATGAGTTGACATTGTCCATGTGACAATTCTGACCTGTGGTTCATGCTATGGCAATATTTGGTATCCCCTGTTGTGAAGGATTCTGTTCACAGTATTTGTAGCTTCAGTAAAAATGTTCAGAAAGCAACACTCATCCCTTGTACAAAGACCAGAAATGTTGCTTGTCATGGAAATGTGTTTGAATACATAGTAGCATTGTAGCAGCATGTGCTGCCATGCCAGCCCTGAGACGCCGCACAGTAGCTCCAGGATTCTCCTTTCCCATAACATGTGAGAGGGCAGCTCCCTGTACGCCCCTTAGTTTTGCCATCTCAGTTTCATGGCCTCCAGAAATTTTGCACTGAAGTGAGTGCATGATTCTAGTCCCGGGTGTTCAGGGTGTGAATTCCCACGTGTACAGGCAGGGTTATACAACCGCTGGATGTTACAGAGATGAGGCTCCCCAGCACTCCCTGTTTTAGAAAAGAGAACGCAAAAAAGATGCAGTGAAGTATCTCGGATGTGCAGATATCTAAGCCTGGAAAGTCTTTCTCTGTTGCCCTCCCTACTTGCCTGCTGCTTACTCACTGGCCACAGTACTTCAGAGCCTCACGTGTTTGTTTTTTTTTTTTTTTTTNTTTTTTTTTCTAGCTGTGCAATAAAATCTTGGCCTTCTGTGGTGTTTTGTGCTAAGCAGATGTCCTGACAAAATCATGATGTAGGCACAAAAGGGGTTGCCCTGTGGATCAGAGCAATGGCCCACCTTTCTCCGTGCCCTGCTTAAACAGAGGTCAGTTGCAAGTTCTTCAGAGGAATGTTGCAGTGACAACCCCATAACGCAAATTTTGGAAATTTGGAAGTCACATGTGAAAAGGCGCCAGGGGCAGATAGTTTCTTAACATCAGGTGGTTGAATCCACAGTTGACTTCTGCCTAGAAGTAGTAGGTCAGGTGGGCCAAGTCCCAGCTTTACTGCCTCTTCCTAGAGCCTCGCTGCAGAAGGGTGGGTAGAAGGGTCTCTCACTTCAAATTGATAAGGCTTTACTCCTGTTTTGGAGTGCGACAATTCCACTTCCAAATTCTGAACCAGAATCTGCCTCCCATATATATTTTGTGCTGCCTAGCTGGGATATCAGTGGATAACATTCTATATTATTAATATAGATGACTAATCCTTTCTTGAGTCTTGTGCCTGATATTATCTTCCCACAGCCTTTTTTTACTCTTTTACCTATATTATCTGTGACCCCAGTGAAGAAATACTTTTTGAGTGTGTGGTTCAGCTAGTTTTTTTGCTTCATTTATACTTGTTAATTTGAGATATTTTGCTGTGCTTAGACAATAATACAATTATACCATGGCATTTTCAACAACAACATTGACCTCTGCAAGCTGCCTTTTCACAACACTTGAATGCATCAATGTTGCTGTCTGTAAGATTTTAATTTAATTAGAACAGTGGCTGTAATCATTTTGGGAGAAGCATGAACTTCCCCACTGTCTCCTTTCCCTTTCCCTTTCGTGATGAACTGTTGCACCTCTGTGTTGGTTTATTTAATTTGTTTGAGTAAAGATTGAGACGTGAGGGTAGCCATCTCCTGCCCCTGTGCTGGGAGGTTCGTCAGAGGCAGGCTGAAGGGAGGAGGCAGGGAGGAACTGAACTTCACAAATTCACTAAGGTCACTGAGACAATCTCTGCTCTCTGTGCGCAGGAAATGAGATGTTAATCTTTTCCTAGTGCTGCTTTGCATAAGGTCCATTCCAGAGAGCTGTGTTTGTTTTAATTTCTCTAATTACTGATAGTGTGCTGATTATGCTGCTATAGATTTGACGTGAATTGCTATATTAATGGGATCAAAAATGAGAAGTCTGCCATGGAAATTAAGAAGACGACAGCAACTGGGGGAAGGGAGGGAAGTGGACAGTTTAATTCATACCCTTGTACTGCAGAGCTCTACTTTGCTTTTTCTGGAGCCTGATCCTTTGTTGGTAGCAGAAGTTGAAGTATGCATTGACCAAAAATGTTTTGTGTACCTGGTGCATATGAACACTGCATATGTCTTCCTTCCCTTTCCTTTTCTTCTCACTTGCTTCCTGAATTATGAACTTACTTCAGTCTCCTGCTTTTGTCCCCTGTGTTAGTCTGTGGCTGGTTTGTTGGCATTGCCCTGCTGAGTTCCCAGATGTTCAGGGCCTTCTGAATCTTTCCCAGAAGCACCTCATTCCCCCCCAAACCCCTTTTCTCTAAGGCCATTTTTTCACCTCTACCATACCCAAGGCACCTACTCCTAGGAGGATCCACAGTAGCAAAACCAGACTCCTCAGGCTCCCCCTAGCTACCTGGTCTTTTGGCTTGTCTTTCCACTTTCCTTGCCTCAGTGTGCTTGCTGAAAGAGATAGCATCCCTGGTCCCATGTCCTTGCAGAGCTGAACATCCTCCCTGATTTGGGGTATACAGTGTTGCATCTAGAACACCAGCTTTCCTGAGAGCTACAAACACACATTTCAAACCTGGATTTGCACAAGGCAAGGGTTACTCAAGGGTTTTTAAGCCTAGGGTTTCCTCAGAAATCTAAGAGGGCACTAGAACATTTGCACCCCTCTCTGAGTGCGTGTCCCACAGGCAAGGAGTTGGAGCAGGGTGATGGGATGATATCCAGGGAGCTGGAAGCTTCCATTAAAGTAGCATCCTGCTACCACTGTCCTGTGAGTAACCAAAGATGGCATGTGAGTATAGGACAGGTAACTTTCTCCCTTTTTACATTTTCTTTTTAACTGTTGGCTTCCCAGTAGTTACCGCAGCACAAATTGCTGTATCTCCACCTTGTGGTAACACCTGCTTCTCTGGGGAGCAGGGGGGGGGTCTATGCCATTTGGAGAAGCGAAGATGAACTGCAAATGCAATGGGAGGGGCACGGAGTGGCACATGTACACCAGCAGCCTGGGGGGCAAGCGCATGTCAGCTTTCACTCTTGGTTAACTTTGCACTTTGCCTATCATTACATGTAATACAGGAGTAGGTTTTTACACAGTGATAAGATGAAGCTGCTTTTTACATCCACCGCAGGGTATTTGCAGACTATATTGGCCATTCTGGTTTCCTGAAAACTGCTGCATCAGTAATGTTTCTTTGCTTTATCAATTAAAAAAAAGTCATTTTAGTATACCATCCTGTCCAACTACTGAAATAGTCATGTCATTGGGACAACATGAGGGCTTGCTTAGCATTCTTTCTTACCTATTTTATTTTCATTTCTGCAAAAACATTTATGTCCTTTGTGCATGCCATCTGAGTGGAGTTAGTAAAGGGACAAAAAGACTATCAGACTGCAAGCTGGAGAACATTCACGATGAAGGCTGCTGCTTTGGAGTTTAGAAGGGCATAATTTTAGCAAAAGCGTGAAGCTGTTTTTACTTGCAGCCTCACCTCAACTGTTAGCCTTTTTTTAAAAGGTGACTACAAATTCAGTTTTGCAATTTTGACATTTTTTTAATTATTATTGCTTTAGCAATATGAATTATTTGTGTTCCTGACAGAATTTTCTAACTCTTCAGGTAGATTTTGTCAGTAAAGGATCTACCCCAATTCTTCAAACTGGAATTGGTGTGTGTTTTGATGGCTTTGGGATTTTTAGTCAGCTGTTACATACACTCCTACTAGATAGTCGTGATCAATATAGCTTTTGAGTTACCTTCCTTTTGTTTAGACAGGATAGTTTGATCTAACATTTTCTCAGCACCTCGATACTTAGTGTTTCATACTTTTATAGTACAAGGAGAGCAAAACCATAGCTTGTCTTGATTCTTAACCATGTATTTCAATCTGTCCCTGCTAGACTGGGCAGGTGAAAGCATGCCCCAGTCTCAGCAGACGTGTCTGGTTGTCTAGGTGGCACTGTTGGAGCACCAGCCACTACTAGAGTAAACCCCGAGGGTCTCTGTAAAGGTTGACTTAATGCATCTCTTCAATTATTGTACTCAAGGTGAAATTTCATGGTGAAACTTTCTAACTCGCTGTGAGCTGAAGAAGCCTTTCAGAAACGATGACAGCAAGCAATATGCCAACTGTTTTATCCCCCTCATTGTGGCTACTGGCAAAATACTAGGGAGCTGCTATTTTGAAGTTGCTTGTAGATGGCTGAGCATTTGGGGCTGAGCATTTGGTCACTTGTGGGTTTAAATGTTTATAGAGTCCCCTGGCAGGCAGTTGAATCTGTAATGTGGTAATGCCAAGCTCTTTCTTAGCGCTTGTCACCAATAATCTCAAAGGACCACACCAAAAGTGTATTGATTTAGTCTCTTTTACCAGTAGACTAAGCTGCAGCAAGGCTGTTTGCTGAAGTACACACAAGGTTCACACTGGTTCTGCTACCAGCACTACCTAACCTTCTTCCCAAGCTGTTGCTTTAACAGCCCTACCATTGAACCATCTATTCTTGCCCTTAATGCAAAGGGAAATATTAAACTGACTGGTTAGGAAACTCTTTCAGAAAAAATCCTAGTAGCAGAGTATCCGGTTGTATAACCTTAGAAGCACGAGATACCAGCCATGTTTTTGTTTGCTGGACCCCACAGGGAGAAGCCCTAGGCAGGTCTGGAGTTATGAAGATTAAAGCAAATGTATTCTCAGTGGTGTGAGTGCAACAGGTACCTCCTGGAAGTATGACTCTAGAAAGCCTGGGGGAGCAAATGTGACCTTGTGCATTCACACGTCTGTGTAGGCCAGGTCAGTTATGTGTAGCTGAAGCACAGAGCTGTGGTTGCTTGCAGAACTGGACTGAAGTTTGCAGTTCTGCTTCCAGACATGTTACTGACTCATGCTGCAAACAGGGATGAAGTTCATTTTTCCACAAGCCCAGTGCCTTGACCTCCTTGTGACATTACCATTCCACACCTTTCGGAAATATGGCCAGGACAGTTACAAGGGCTGCTCTTTCAGGACGCACTTGTTAAATGTATTGCCCTTGAGAGGTACATGCTGTCCTTTTTTCAAGACAGCTTAACTCTGAAATTGCTTAGATTGTTTGAGCTTTGCTCTTTCTGTAACTCAGGTTGTCCGTGAGTCTAATAAAAAGAAAAAGACTTACCTAATGTTTGTAAATTGCTTTGATATTTGGGTTAAAGGTGCTGGGAAAAAATGCAAGATTAGTAAGAGACGGCATTTCAAAGGCACTAATAAGCGTCAGATAGTTAACTCCCCTTTGTGCCTTGTAAAATGTGTTCTGCAGATATTACCAATTCACACATTACTGTGGACATCCAAGGTGTGTGGAAAAAGTAACTGCATTTCCACAACTTCTTTTTGGTTTTTACTGCCCTATTCTTACCAATACTAGGAAACAATGAATCAAATGTATTTATTTATAACAGTAAATCTCAGTGAAGCTGTCTTGGTATAAATCAGATTACCGTATGCCTTTAGGAGGTTGATCAGCGTGGAGAGAAAGTCAGCAGGTATTGGAAGCTTAATGTCTTAGTTGGATACAGCACCTCCTGAGTGTTGAGGGAAGTGCATGGGGTTCTGGATTTAATTTTGTCTTCTGCTTGCACTTTTCTCCTGCTGTTGGCCGGTGAGAAGGCCCTTTGAAGCCACTTAGTCCTTGTCTTTGCAGCAGTGATTCCGTATTTCTGTGAGCATGAAATGTGACCTGAGGTTGGACTGTATGCTGCATTCTTTAGGAGGGAGGAAAAGGACTTCAGGTCTCCTATCTATCCTGTAGCGCCTGTTGGCAGAGGCAGGCATCTGTGTGTCTATGTTTCAGAAGCGTTCCTCTTTTTATAAATATCTCATTCAATAAACAAAATGAGCAGCTGCAGTGTGTTTCGATTATCTGAGCTGTGGATCACAGCAGGAAATGCTGGGAAGTGGCTGGTCTTGTTGAGAATCTCTGGTATATGCACCAGTGGTGAGAAGGTGCAAATGGGCAGTGAGACTGCAGAATGGGCACAGAGAGCTGCACCTCGCAGGAACGTGAAGTGCAGAGTCAGCTGTTTCAGGTCAGGGACGGAGTTACCGAAGTTGAAAGCAGAATAATGTTGTGTAGCTCCGCAGGTGCGTCTTTCACCACGTCTCAATGAACATTCCTGTTTGTTAACTAAGAAAAACTAAATTCATATGAGCTAATGGATTGCTGTTGCCTGGACAGTGATGACTAGAAAGAAACTTACTGTGAGTGGACACAGTAAGGTGTTAAAAGGCTTTGTGGGAGACTGGAATATAAAATTGAACAATTTCTGGTTAAGAAGTACTGAGCTGAAAGCCACAGAGGCTGTACTCACAGAAATAGAAACATAGCGGTGGTGGAGTGGACCAGGCCTGTCTAACCACTCCATCTAAACCCAGAATAGTTAGTGTTGAGATAGATCATTTATTCCCCACATGCCGTCAGTCTTCTCTGCCATGACTGTCAGCAGTGGTGGCTATAGTCTAGTGGTGGGACTCCAGACATTGAGGCGAAACTTCTGGTTCTGCATGAGATGCTGAGCAGCAAGCTGATAGCAGCACCTTGCACTAGAATGAGCTGGGCTTGCTTTGAAGTGGTGGCAGAGAGATGCAAGACTTTCTAGGTGCTCCGTGTCCCATTTCTTTTTGGACACATCTGCTTTGGTACATTTAGTTATTTACTCATATTGTACAAACCTCTCCTTCCCTTTGCTGGCAGTAAGGGTGCTAACATTGTGTTCTGCAGGTGCCTCTATAAGCCTCAGTCTAGTTCCCTGCCGCACGACCGTGATAATGGAAGTAATTACCTTCTCTTGCTCTAACACTGTTTGTCTTTTCCATTTGCCAGAGATTGGGGTCAGAGTAGGGAGCTGTGCATGTACTCTCCCGCAAATGCTCAGAAATTAAGGTAGCTCCTTTTGTTTCTGTATGTATGTGGATGTAAATCTACGCTGTTTGCACTGCCATCATTAAATGTCAGCAGCATGGTTTTGGGGAATAACACACGTTGCCTTCCAGGAAGCATATGATAATGATTTTTTTTTTTAATGCTCCTGTAAAATTGTGGCTATGTTTATTTACAATGGGTATAATTTGGGCTGTGATTAGAGTACAGGCTTAGAATATGGAAGAATTTTCCAATCAGATCAGATGAAATTTCAGACTTAAATTTCTTGGCAGACGTTTTCAGAAATAAAAAACCTAACAGTGACAATTATGAAACTAATGCAACATTGACAAATTGCCCTTTAACTCTATTTGACTGTCCTTGTGTAGCTGCTTTCTGTACGCTGACTTACTTATTTGGTTGCAAGTTAAACTACTTCAAAGAAAGTGCTAGTAACTAGTTTAGGCAAAAAAAGAAAGTACATTACTCGATGGTTAATAGAGTAGTTTTTAGTGATAGAGTATGGTTTTCTGCAGCAAAGACAAAACTAATTGCTTAATGTCTTTAAAATGCTATGAAGGAGTAAAGTGTGAGATACTTCATTATGTGCTCAGATCATGACTGGTTTGTTAGCATAAGATTAAGTGGTTTTGGCACTTTCTGTAACGGTACTCATGCATGTATCATGGAGTTGCTGTCAGATTTTCACCAACATAAAACCCTCAGAGTCTCCCCACTCGTGTGTCACTTCCCTTTCCTCCCTTGGCAAGTTTCTGAGAAGACCCTTGGAAATTTTCTAGACCTTTTGAAAATTAAACCCATCACCCTAAAAACTGTTCGGCCCCGAGCCACAGTGCTGGGCAGCACGTCGCCTGTGCAAGTGCTTGCCTGCAAGCGGATGGGCTGCGAGCTCTGTGGCTCCCTGGGCAGCCGGGTGCATCGCTGGTGCTGTTCGCCCCCACCACATGCACACTTCCTTCCTTCCACCCACTTCCCCCTCCCTTGCCTTGGTTTCACACCTCTGTTCCAAAGTTCACATTGTCCTCTCTTTCTCTTCCCACCCCCCCACCCCCCGCTTTCTGTTTAACAGCAGGAAAGAATTTCGTACACACCTCCAGTGAGCCCGGTACCAAATTATACTTCCTCGTCACCACTACATGTCCCAGTGCCTCGAGCGATCAGGATGGAGGAAGACACGATCAGACTGCCGGCACACCTGCGTGAGTGTCAGCGCGGAGGCTTCTTATGGTCTTGGATTGAGGAGGGTGCGGGGTGGGGTGAGGAGGTGTTTCTATTTCTATGGAAGAAAGCAGGGAAGCGCCCTGGCTTTAGACTTTTTTCTTTTTTTAAAGCTCTTGCTGGTTTTATTTTTCTTAATACTCTTTTTAACCAAAGGAAATTGCTCTTAAATACAGTACATTATTCCCCCCTGCCGCTCCCTATACCCCTGCACCCACTGTCAAGGATTTGGCTTATTTCTCATGACAGGCACAAATGCAGAGGTTTTATTTTGATGGGAAGTGCTATGTTTCTTTCCATGGTATAGGAATTGCTCAGTGATATGCTGCGACACAAGGTCAGAGTTTCACAAACCATGGCAAGTGGAGTGCATTTGTGCCATGGGTATTTTTCAGGTCATTATGGGTCTCAGTATTAAATGGTCCTGGTGCCCAGGCTCTCTACTACAGAGTGTGTGTGCTGACAGAGGCAATGGGAAAGGAGGAAGAGTGAGCTTAGCTGTGCACAAAAGGATGCTGCAAAGGAGGAAGGGCATATCACTGACATTGGAACAAAAACTGGAGCTGGGGGCAAGGCGAGAGCCAGGCACTTCCTTGCTGAGATGATTTAATGTTTGAGGAATAGGAAAGGCCAAGGGCTGCTGGCCAGCAAGAGGTGAATTAGTGAGATAGGATGGGGACAAAGCAGAGTGGAATTTTCCTTTTTGGAGGGGAAGCAGTTCTGATGTAAATCGAGAGGTTTTAAGTAAACTTTTGTCAGGTGTTACATTCCTGGGGTACTTGAGCGACAACGAGCAACAGGGCCAGAAGTAAATGTAACTTTGCACATTGCCATGTGACAAATGGGCTTGGGATCTCGGAGGGAAAAAAAGTCCATGTTTATCACAAGACATTCTTGTTCCCGTCTTCAGCTGTCTTCCAGGCACTCTCCTTTTCTGGATGCAAACTCTGCTCTTGGTGCTTCTGTAATCCCATGCTCACTCCCTTGCTGGCTGCTGAGTTGCACTGTCCCAGGGTTAGTTGTTGCCTGAACAGTCCTGTTTTTGCCCTCTGCTGCCTCTTAACTCTCTTCTGCCTGTGCTGTGGTGTAGCCCAGCTTGTACCTTTCCTGTGCTTTCTGTTGGGAATGGGAGCTGGTGCTGCAGCATTTCTGACCGTCTGGTTGCTGCCTGAGTATGCCTGAGCTCCTGGGCCTTGCTTGCCCATGTGGGTGGCTGCCAGCCTGTTTTCCCAGCCCAAGGAGGACTTGCTGCCACACTTACAGGGCATTTCTATACTTTGCCCAAAACTTAGACACAAAGAAACCAACACAGAAGCAGTTCTTCTCCAGCAGTTCTTTTCCCCGCTGTGGTTTTTAATCCCTGAGATGTTTTTTTATTTTCCTGATTGTGTTAGTTAGTACTATTTACTTCTGTCTGTCCCTCTCCACAGCTAGGATCATGGCTGGCCTTCCAATTACTTACTGCCTTCCCCGCTGGGTCTGACAGATGCACAGGGCAGGAAGGCAGAGACCCTTGACACTGGAAGGGGTGTTTGGTACCTGTTTCCTTCCCATCAGCTAGCCAGCATGCTAGGTAATGTGAAGCTTATAAGGCTTCCTCTCAGTGAAAACTTTTTATCCCGTATTTTTAGGTGTGATCCAACCTTTCACCTTGGTTTTTGGTTTGGTTTTTCTTTTGATTGGCACATTTCTAAACTTGCAAGGAGGCTTCTTTCCCATTATTATTTTCACACCAGACTTGTTGTAGTGTAAAACCACAGATGATTAATCATTAAATATCTGTGGAATAGTCTTCCACATAGTGTCTCAGGTCATAAACAACATGGAGCATGTTTACATAGCCTTACTAGTTATAGTCCCTGGCAGTATAGTATTTTGTAGCTCAATATGCAGTCTGTATTGACCCAAACACTGTTAGAAACACTGTTTAAAGTATATAGATTCACAGCTAGGCCAGAAGGGACCATTGTGAATTTCTAAAACAATCTCTGATATAACATGAGTTACAGAACTTCACTCACTAACTCATGTGTTTAGGTCCAGTAACTGTTTGAGCTACAGCATGTTATGCAGAAGAATTTCTGCTCTTCATGTAAAGACTACAGTGGTGGGGAGGATATAAGGTCTTTAGATGTTTTTTCAATGCTTAATTATCCTTCTTATTTGCTATTTTTTTAAGTGCCCTATTTATAGTTTGAATTAGTCAAGCTTCAGTTTCCAACTATTAGATCTCATTATCTCCTTTCCTGCTAAATATTGTCAAAAGACTACTCCTGATATAGGTGCTTTTAGATAAACTCACTTCTTAACCTTTTCTTGGCTAAACTGGGTAGGAAGAGAGGTTCTTAAGGCTGTCAATCTTCCTGTAAAGCTTCCAGATCTCAAATTCTGTTTGTATCATCTCTGTGAACCGTTTCCCACTTCAGACATCCTTCTTAAAGTGAGGACAACAGAACTGAAGATCATATTTCAAGAGCAGTCTTCCTAATACCAGGTATAGAAATAACCAAATGTCTTCTAGGTCTTGGGTCATGAGGTTTAAGAGGTATTAACATGGGATTTAGCAATTCCTACATGGACCCCTCTTTTTTTTTTTTTTCTTTTTGAGAGAGAGATGTGTCTGAGTGACGGCTTTGGTCCTAAATCCAAACTGCCTTAGAAGTCAGGCAAAGTAGCTAATTTCTAGTTCAAGCTGTGGTACTGTGTGTGAAGATAGGATTTAGATCTGCAAAGTCTGAGGGTTTTCTAGATCTGAGATTTTGTTTGGTTCCAGCCTTGTTGTTTTTGTTGCACTCATTCCAGTGCAACAGGGAAATATGGTAAGTTTCTCCAGTCATAGGCAGAGCTGATAGCTTGTCAGGCTTCTACTCATTCTCTGTTTCCATGACATTCTGATGGCATTTACCAAAATAAAGGCAGATTTCAGTCCTAACCTGTGTATCTTCTTTTCTGCCAGCTTGCAAGTTCAAGAGCTATGCTACAGGTGCAGCTGAAAACAGCAGTTGGCCCAAGTGAAGGTAGAACTAAGAGAGAAACGTTTCGGATGGAACATGAAGTGCCCTCTGTGGATTCAGACAGCGTTTTATGCCTCCCTATTAGAAATTTCACTGTTTTTAATGTTTAAGAGCACTCTGAAGGCGCTAACAGCCAATAGTATCAGGACAATTAGTAGAGCAATTTCCTTTGGTGCAATAAATTATTTCTCACTGTTTGGTGAGCAAATGGGTCTCAGCTATGCTGAGCTGATTTGATCCAGAGACTGGAAAAGGGAGAAGTACAAAGTTTAGAAGGGTGGAATGCAGATCCCTCTTTGCTACAAGCATGTAGAGGAGGACTCCTCCTCTCTGGTCAACACACCTAGAAATATGGAGTAACCCCTTTTCCTGGGGGTGATGGCACCTTCCCCTTCTCACACAGTCTTTCTTGTTTTAATTAGCTGCTTTCTTCCCAGCCTGCCCTATTCCTATAGTGTAGAAATACGATGTATTCAGTCTTAGTTCTGTAGCTCTGGGAGAGTGAGAATCATTTTCTGGTAATACACACCTTTCTCTGATGCTGTATGTAAGGGACTTTCGACCCATACTTCTGAACATACTTCTCTGCCTAACATCCACTTCTTACGTACTAACTGACTATTGGGGACATTGTAAACAAACTATCAGTGAGGAGCTGGAGAATATGTTTTCCTCTATTTGAGGTATGTAGTCAAAAAGTACAGTGATCTCCAGTTTGCTCTTTGTCCCTGGTGTGTATGCTGCGGTAGCTTTGCAGCATATCTGACCTCCACTAGACTGCACTAATGTCAGATAGAAGGAGTGTTTGGAAAATGGAGATGTTTACCAAGGATTAAGGAGAAGCAAGTTCAGCTCTCACACAAGCCTCATCTCGTGGTGCCTTCCGAGACCTTGAACATCTTGTTTTAGTTTCCCTGCTGTAAAATGAAAAAACCCGCAAGTGCAAAGATTCTTAAAAGTTGTGAAAATTAGTACAGTGACTGCCCAGATAATGTGATAATGAAGAATGCTGAGATAGGTGGAAGTCCTGAAACTATTTGCATACCCTTTATCCCTGAGGAAACATACTGCATATTACCACGGAGAGAAAGTTATCTTCTTTTTTTTTTTTTTTTTTTTTTTTTTAATTAAACCCACTCTTTTTTGTCTTGTCTGGTACAATGTTGTCGTTAGTTACTCATTTTTCACTATGGCCAATACCTTGTGGTAAAAAGTTATTGGAACTGAATAGAGGATACAGCATTTAAGAGATGGATACGAGAACCCTTCCCTGTGTCTATTAATATGCTCTGAATCAGAGAGAAAATAGCTTTTTCCTTTTTTGTAATATACAAGATGAAAATAAGGTGGTTTGCCATCTACAATAGCAAATGTAAGTATGTGCTAACGGCTTCATGGTTTTCTTTGTCTACTTCAACATAAAACTTCTTTGACAAGAGACACAGAAATATCAGTGCTGAAAAAGGACTTGTTACGTGCTCTGATCCTGGGTAGCAGCATTCCCCCTTGCACGTTTTTGTTGATTTGTACAGTCTGATTTTTATCTCTGAAGGGCATCTTCCTTTGGGAGCGCGTGCATGTTTGTTTAGGGAGATGGACCTTATGGGCAAAGATTTCAGTGTTTTCTGTTGATACAAGCATGAACAGGGGTTCATTTCTTCCTCTGAACTAATCTCTCTTTCTTTAGTGTTCACATCCTTCATGTGCCTACAGCCCATTGTCATAGCAAGGCACACTGCACATACTTCTCTGTATTTTTCTCTATACATGAAGCAATTATTCTTGTCAGCAACTAATTTTTCTCACTGTTGCTTTTTTCTGAACCCCCAACAGCCTGTACTGATGTTCGGAGTAAAATGGCACACTCTAGATGTCAGGATACATGCATCGCCTCATAGGGGAGAGGAATATTTTATATTGGAACTGCAGTGGTGGTGTTGTCTTGACTGCACTCACTTTTTTGGGGGGTTGTGGTGGTAGGGAAAGCTAAGGACCTATTTGTAAAATCATTGAAGTACTTTTTGTTTCAAATGTAGGCTTAGGTTCTGGTCTTTGGTTTTCAGTGCGCAATGTGTTCCAGGCTACAGGTGATTTTGATGAACTTCAGAGTATCCAGACCTGGTCACATACAGCTAGTGAGATCATGTTTTTTATTTCAGTATTTCTGTGCCCGTTGTAATTACTGTCTGTTCTACTGCCTTCATTAAGGAGGACAGAAGGGAAATTTATTTAGTTTTCTGCAATGATTATATTAAAGGCTTTAAGTTTTTAGTGAGCGTTTCATAGGAATCTTTCTGCATGCCTATTTATATTGGTTATTTGATACCCTGATTTGGTGGGGACCAGTCCAGTGGCTCTGTACTGGTTCAACATCTTTGTGGCGTTAGCTGTACCACATTCTGCAAAAAAACCCTCTGTATAACCCCCAAGCATGGACACGAGCAGTAGAGCAGGCCAGGACAGGCAGCTGGGCTCTCAGTTCAGCAGGTTCTTCCGACTAAGGCATTTATCAGACCTGAAAGCAGTTTATGATGAGTGTCCTGAGTTTCTTTCTCCTGATCACACATTGTTGCTTATATGCATCATTTGTGTTTTAAGGGCACCATTTTTGTGTTTGTCTTTTTTTTGGTTTTTTTTTTGTTTGTTTTTTTTTTTAAAGGAATGCAGGAAACAATTAGAACGAGGAGGAAACAACAACACTGTCAGGGTTGCCAAGGATCCATTTTTTTCTGTATAGTGTCTATTAATTATGCTGCTCCTTTTATTAATCCTTTGGCACCTGTTAATTATTCTACAATTTTGGCTAGCAGCTGGAAAGCCACTTCGAAGCATTAAGCATATTGTTATTTAGTTACTAGAATATTCAATGCATTGAACTGAAAGTATGTAGTGAGACGGCAAAAAAAGCCCTTCACCCTAAGCCACATTTAGAGCAGCAAGCAATAAAAATATTTGCTTTGGAAGGATCTTTGTGGAACAAAACTGACTGACGCACATACAGGGAAAATAAAATAAAAGCTGTATAAGACAAAGGGACTGTGAGAGGTGGCCAGAATGTCAAATTAATGACTCTGAGACTAATCCTGGTCCCACTGAAACGAGTGCTTAATTTCCAACTGATTTTAGTGGGGTCTGGACTGACCTTTCTCAGATGATTGGCTTCTTTCAGCCCCTTCTTTGCTGTTCTCTGACATTATGGCCACTTAAGCCTTGTTCCTCCCTCTTGCTGTCCTTTGTATGCTTGCCTTTCCTCATAATCTCCTTTCCATCTTATGCTTCATTCTGTCTCTGCATAGCTAGTCCTTTACTAACCAATCCCACCACACTATTAAAAAAAAAAAAATTAAGGCAGGACAGTGGCCCTGCTTGCTACCACCTGACTGCAGTATTTAGTCTTCTTGATGTTGCATCTTTTTCCACCGTGGGATTTTCTTGCATGTTTACATTGTGAGCTATGCAGGGCAGGGCCCATCTGCTTCCTCTGTTCAGCAGTACCTCCTGGTCTTTCAGTTCATAACTAGTAATAATCTAGTGACAGGCTGGCTGCACTGTGGAGATCCCAGCCAGCTGTCCTGTCAGCCTCAGTGACTATTACTTCGATCAACTCTAGTGAAGTGGTTGGGCCTGGTTCCTTCATGATTGTGAGCTGCATCCAGTGGTTAGGCAAACAGGATGAAAATCACGAACCAGGGAGACATTGATTGTGTCTGCCTCTTACCCTAACGTGGCCTCTTCTACAGGCAGCTTCAGGTGCTCATCTGAATTTAACTCATCTACTCCAGCCTGCCTCCTGGGTGTTTCTTACAGTGAATCTCAGGCCAGCTTCAAAGCAATCATACAGACAGGCAATTTAGATGGGGGGGAAGCCCAGTCTCGGATTGATTCTTGCACCATGGCTGGGCACAACATAGATGCTACCATTTTATTTGAAAGAGCTTTGTCTGGAATACGTTGGGCTGGGAAGAGTGAAACCTCGTTACTGATCCAGCTGCAGAAGCTGTGGCCTTTTGATCAGGTAAACTCTGCTTTACATTTTTCTGGCACGGTCTTTGTTCATCACCTGTGGGAAACCAAGCCCCTTGTCACTGGGCTTGCATCGGGGTGACTCAGGGCCACCTCAGTTGTCACCCTTGATGTAAACAGCTGGTGAGTTGAACCCTAAATCTGTTAGCTCCTTACTGCTGCCTGGTGATGGTGACTGTGGCAGAGGCTTCCAGGTTAAGTGTGAAAAAACTTGTTGTAAAGGGCTGGTGCTGTGAACTGGTTTCTGCTTCTTGAGAGACTATTTGAGAGTCAAGTGCTTTTTTTTTTTTTCTTTTTTTTTTTTTTTTAACATACCTGGTGTTAGCAAGACGGAGTTAACACAGCAGTTTCCTGCACCTAGAGTCCCCAGTGGAAGTGTGTGGAGGGATGAGATCCTTCCTGCCCTGGTGGGAACTTGTAAAGCAGTCCTGAGGTGGGAGGGTGAGAGACCTGTGTTTCAGGGTACGGAGAGCCTGCAGTGTGGGAGTGGTGCTAAGCCAGTCTTTTACCCTCCTGGAAAGCTTCATTTCAGGGTTTTAAATCTTCAAAACAGACACACCTCTATTCAGAGGGGAAAGGGAGCCATGTTGCTTTAATCTGGGATTCAAGCCGATCCCTTGTGGAATTCCCCTGGAAAGTGTGGGGAGGAATAAGAAGCAAAAGCAGCAGGACATTTATGGTATTGCTGGGTTTGAAACATTTTTAGCTTTGTCTTAAAGGGATGCTGTCAAGATCAGTGAACCTAAAATTAGCTTGCTTTTCTCTTTCCATCCTAAATGTCTCTTCAATTTTTCATTTGTGTTATGTTATAAATGCTTCCATGTTCTTTTTTTTTAAGAAATAAAATTAATGTAAAGAACCCAGTGTTCATAAATAGGCCTACAATTAAAGAAAACACAGAAGAGAAACTGCGTGTAAGCCGTGACTAACAACTCCACAATAACAAACCATTCTGTGGTGAGTGCCTTGCAACAAAACACAAGTGTGGTAGAAAACCCTGCGGAAACAACATAGCATGCATGCAATGTCCACTCCCCTAATAAAAAACAGAGCTGAGCCTCTGAATGTTGGAAGAGAGCACCACTGTCCAGCATTGAGAAGGGCATATAGTGTGTGAGGAGAAACCTGCTGCAGCTTCGGGGTACCAGGGATTAATGTAATAGGTCATGTGTATATACACACACACAGAGAAAACAATTATTTGATGCCCTTTATGAGAGGCTGGATTTCCTTCTGCTGTGCTTGTATGTCTTCTCTCTCTTGTGCTGGCACTCCTTCTGGTGCTTAACAAATACAGCCTGACAAAATCTCCATTAAACAGGATTTTACACCCATTTTACAACTCCCCATTTTATGGCTGGAGCAGAAGGACTAAATGATTTGTAAGTTCGTTGAAGAAATTTTTGGTAAAATTATTCCATGGCGATTTGGAGGCCCAGTCCAACACCTCAGCCTAGAGCCTCTTCTCAAAATCATTTTCCAAAGATACATGGGAGGGGGAAGCACTCGCGCATCAGCCGTTCCACTGTTGTGGGTGCTTGTGCACTGTCTGTCTTTTATGAGATGAATATGTTTGAATGTACTCACTCCTCGTGTAAACTGTTCTGTGCAGGACTAGCATAGAGACTTCTTGATCCTTGCTCAAGAAGTTATGAGTTATTTATACATTTAATAGGCATATGGTTGGAGATGATGTGAGTTAATAAACAGTCACCCCGATTGACTTTTTAGAATCAAAGCACTAGGGTACTTGCTCAGCTCCAAATCTTTTCTTATGAGACATAAAAATCATACCCTGGGAATGGCCCTAAGCACCCTGCTTTATCTACTGCATATGCCTGTCTGGTTTTGATCTTCATACCCTTTTGTATATGGAAAAAAGTGTCCATTCTGCACTGGAAGCATGGTCAAGTAGCTCTATGGCAATTATACAGACCAGAAAATGAAAATGTTAAATTACACCATGACAAGTTAAAATGAAATTAATATCTAACGATTAACCAACATATGCTTCCTGCCTTTAGAGTCTACAGGCATAGTATGGGGTGGTCTGCAATCAGTGGAGAGGTAGGATGAGGGACTCTGGCAAAATTCTCAGTTACAGGGGTTGATTTGGAGACAGTGCAAGTCTTCATATTTGAGAGTTTACTGAGTGGATCCTTGTAGCCAGAGATTTGCTACCCAAGTCCCATAGTTACTTGTAGCACTGGATCCCATGTGCCACAAAAAACTGGACCTCTCCTGTGGGCAAGCAATATTCTACCCATGTCCCGTGTGGCCTTTGCCCTGTCCTGGTGCTGTGACATGCAGAAGACGATGGTACCCCAATACAGGCTTTTGGTGTTACATACTCCCTTCTCAAAGAGGAGTGGTAGTTTCACTGGCTTTTGGACTATGCACCACTGGGCATGCCCTGGGAGTGGAGGAGGAAGCAGTGCATTGGGCAAACAGGAGTTCAGTCAGGAGGGTCTGACAACTACGCTGACCACAACAAAGGCTTGGTCTGAAGACCTGGTCTGAACAAACTAGTTGTAGTCAGCACCATGAAAGTCAGCTCTTTGCCAGAGAGATAAATTTTGCAAATGCTTTCTGGTAGGGCTAAGCTCTAGGAACACGCTTATTTCAGATGAAAATACTATAATGCTGGTAATGAAATTGCACTATCTCAGCACCCTGCAAAAAAGGTTTCTTTTCTTAACTTATTAATTTTCTCAGCATTCTCCCTCTTTCAGTTCTCTAGAAGCATTTTTTTATGTTCCCCTCAGGTGTCCTAAAGCTACTTGTTTGCAGAACAAACCTCCCGAAGGGGCTGTGACCTGGTCAGAGCACTGACATTTTATTTTAAACCCACCAGCAGCAAAAAACCACAGAATATTTTTGAAGGGAAATTTCCTTTTTGGGTTTTTGTATCCCTGAAAGAATTTCCGATGTAGGCAGACAGTAATTCCCAGCTACATACTTCCTGATAAGGAAACAGCTCCAATAAATGCAGCTATAAATAGCTACCTTTTTGTTTTTTAAAAATGTAGGGAGATTTGTTTAGCATTTCTTTCAAACTGTTGAAAGAAAGGGACAGTGTAGGAAGAGAGTCTTAGGTTTGGTACCCATTTGCTCTCCAGATCAACAAATTAAGATATTAGTCTGCATCTGTACATTTAGTTACGTAAAGCTTAGATGTCTGTTTATTTCTGGTCATCCTTCTCACAACACTGTAAAAGAAAAAAGCACCTCCTTTTTATATGGTAAACATAAATTGCATTTGCCTTCCTCATGAGAGAAAAGTATTACCTGCTTTAAGCAGAATTCATAATGCTTTTGCTATGTGCCTATATTATAGTGCATCTCTTTATATAGTTTAAGGTGCTCTGTCATCTCAGAATAAGTAGCATGACCTTCAACTGCATTTTATCACATTTACTGTGAATGTGCTATAGCAAATTCATAGTTAGACATAAATTCCTTTTTTTCTAAAAGTAACTTGCTGGTACAATTTTGTGCAGTTAGTTTCTTAACTAAAATCTTCTGAATTTTCTGTGTTATCTCCCCTGTTTTTATGGTTCTGTTTCATATATTTTTAATGTCATGATTTTCACTATGGACTCTTGCTAAAATTTTCCTTTGGCAGTCCTGCTTTTCTTTGTTCTCTTAACAACACCAAACACGCAGTACCTTTAGAAAAACAAATAATCATTTACCTACACAAAAAAATACAGACATGAATAAATTTGGTGCAAGTTAGTGTGAAAGTGTCTTTACAGGTTAGATTTCCAGCCAACTCCACCTGTCATTCAGATTACAGTTGAAAATACATACGTATCCACTAGCTTGGTTGTTTTATAGAGGATGAGCCTGCTTCGTAAATCACCTTGATCAGCACTTAGAGCTTAGTTACACCTTGGTTTCTGTCCTACAACGGGGAAGGGTATGTGGGTCTGCTTGCAGGCTGGCATGTCCTGCCTGGCTGCTTTTGGGCAGGTGTCTCCAGCCAAATCCAGAGGCATGTCTGGGGACAAGCTTCTTCACAGGGGCTGTTAGTGGCTGGGGCATCCTCTTCTCTCACTTGTTCCTCTCATGAGCGCTCTCCCTAGTTTTCCTGGGGGGAGTGAGGTGCCCATGGTGGGCTCCCTGCCGTGCATGGTGCCAGTTGCACCATGGTCAAAGCCCCTGAAAGGGCAAGGGTGCAACTTCTGCAGTGCTGGGAGTCAACGGAGAGCTGAGGCCCAGCACAGCAGAGAGGTCAAATAATCTCCCTTTTCCTTCTCATCCTCCCCCTTTCTCCTTCCTGTGATTTCACAGGATCTTATGACTTGTGGCCAAATCCTATCTGCAAGGGCACTCAGCTGCCATGGGCCCCTCCTCTTGGCCTGCTGATTGTGCTTTCAGCTGGCCCACAGCCGAACAGATTGCACAAGGGTGCAGCTGGTGGAAGATGCCTCCTTGCCCTCATCATTCGTTGTTTGCTGAAATGCCATGGCAAGGCTCAGCGCACCCCTCCTCAAACGTTGGTTGTGTAGCCCCTGAACACGTCGCTTGTACTCGATTTTCCTTTGTAGGTACCTGAAGGGGTTTTGCCTTCTCCCTCCTGTGCTCCTCTCTTGGCTGCACTACGGGAAGGTTGATCTGTGTGTGCAGGCCTTGCCACACCTCCTCAACAGACCCATGGAACATGCACAATTAATACGGTATTAATTAATTATGGGGAGAAGTTGCTGCTGGCACAAGAGCCAAGGCTTGCAGCTTATAAAGTGAATGCTTTGATCCTGAGCTTTAAAGAACATTTCCATCAACTCAAGCCAGCAGAGGGATTCTGTGATATTTAAACCCTCCCTCCATGCATAGTCCAGAGCTCATGATTCTGCCACCCTGGGCACTAACAACGGAAATAGTGGTGGCAAAGGAGGGTTCAGAAAGCACAATTGGGGATTGACCCTCATGAGTAAAATTGCACAAGCCCTAGGTGGAAATGTTGGGGCTGAATCAGGAATGGTTTGTTGAGTCAGCTTAATAGATGCTTGCTGTGTGAAAGAAGAGTGACCTTCTGGACCTGCTGAAATGAACAGGAGTTGTCTCACTGACTTCAGCAGCTCCCACAGTTTTATCCAAAATGCGTGTGTGTGAGTAAATGTGTAGGTTTGCACTGTGCTTCTACTTATTTGGCCAGTGTATGGGGGAAGAGAGATGAAGGAACAACTGTGCCTCTTTGGTTTTATGCAATACTGAGAATTTCTCCCTTTCTACTTCCTCCTTCTTGGTAGTGCAGAAGGAAGTAGCCCTGGTCCCTGCCGGTCCACAAACCAGTTACTCATTTCAGTTCTGCCGCTTGAGTGGGCCCTCATGTATTTCCTAGTGGGGGAAATCTCCCTTTATGTATATAAGTTCCTCCCTCCTATTCTCTCTTTCGTTCTAATTTCTTCCAAGCAATCTGTCTCCTTCAATTTTTAACCTCCTTGCTGGCTTTCGCTTCCTCTCCATCCTTCACTGAAGGCATTTTGTCAGAAAAACCCCTCTGTACACAGATACTTCTTTGTTCCCCTTTTTTTTGTGTGTCATACTTCTTTATGTCTTGCTTCCTTGGAAACTTCCTTAGTAGTCTTAGTACCTCTGGGCTTTTAGCTGCATTACTCTGGGTAGTCATTACTGTGTTGCTGGGTGTGTAATTGTTTAAGGCACCTCGATGTTTTTATTAGAGGTATTTTTTTTTTTTACTGCTCTTTAAATACTAATAGGCAGTGGTGACAAATATTTTTATTAAATACACGGGACTTGTTTCATCACTGCTCTGCAGCTTGCTTGGTGGTTTTCACTTGTTGAAAGTGAGTGTAACCAAATCACAGGAGTCATTCTCTACTTCCACTTTGTATTGTTCTCAGGGATGCAATGCACAGTGTGGGGTAGTGGTGAATGGGTCACATGCAGTAGAAGATGTTCAAGGTTTGGTGCAGGATTGAAGCCTTGGAGCTCAGCAAAATAGAAACAAGGAGTAGCACTCAATGTCTGTAAGAGCTGGAATACTTACAGTCGTCCTCCAATTTTTACACCGTCTCTCAGTTTTAAAGTCATGCAGAATGAAAAGCAAGCTGGGGAACTGGGAGTGACAGCAAGGTAATAGTGACAGTGGGATGAGCTGTATTTGTGATGGGCAGACCTGAAGCAGCTGGGCCATTAAAGGAGTCAGTATTTGCTGTTGGCCTCCTGCCACACCATTATCAGTGTGTGCAATTGTGACGGCTGAATCTCAAAAAGTTTGGCGGCTGATTCAGTTCAACAGAACACCCAGAAGTAAATCCAGATGTCTTTCAAATCGGTTGGATATGCAGTGTTGTGGTGAGTTCTCCATAATTACGATTTTCTTGTGAGAGTTCTGGGAGAATCCTGCTAGTCCAGAATAACCCTGAGAGCACAGCTTCTCACCCACAGCCTTTCTGGTGCTCCGTGATTTGCAGTAAGAACATGTGAGAACTCAGAAAAGAGTTAACAGTCAAAATTTATTTCAAAGCTGGGAAGTTTTGAATTTTTTTTTAAAAGCTGACACAAGTCATGTATCTCTGTGTACATGTACATATTTAGATCCTACAGAAGGAGACTTGCTCAAGTACTTAGGTTTTATGCACAGAGACTTGTTACTCTTCCTTTTTCTCTTGAAGCTGATTAACACTTACAACGTATTACAACCATTTCTTTTAGGCAGAGCTGTAAAATCACTCCCTATGATCAGAAAAAATGGATGCAGAAGATGGTGGAAGGTGCGTTTCATGCCACATGTGCTGCCCAGTAGGCTTGCAATGCTGTCCTGCCCACATCTCTGCTGCATCAAGCGGGCACTAGAGGGTTAGCCTGTGTTTGAGACTAGAAGCCCAGGTTTGAACTGGTCTTTCAATCTGTTTTTACCAGATTGAGTATACAGAGTCAACACTACTGTATATGGTTTGAAATCTGTAAGTTGGTTTAAAATTGTAGATGGGGCTCTTTCAGCTGCATTTAATGCTTTCTTACTGAGTGCATCCCATGGGCCACTTCCCAAAGACTACTGGTGTGAAGGCTAAGCCACAAACAGTCTTGACACTGATTTGGAAACTGAAATAATCGGAGTGGTATAACCTATTGTGAGTAAAGGTAGCTCACACTGATAATTTTATCATGAAATGACTGGGCTCCCACTCTGAAGCATTTTCACTATTTCATTTTATAAGTCGATGTAACATCAGCAATATAAAGGCTGTAAAAATACAGTTAGGGGTACAAAACCCATTTCTTAACCAGCTTTAAATTACACATATGCTTTGTATAATTTGAGCCTCAGGACAGCTTTAATAGATCCTGGCCACTGGAAGATCGGGGACATCATCTTTCTCTGTATGAATACACTGCCCAGCATGTCTTTACCACTTGAAGTTATGGTCATCTGCTGAATTAACTGCTCCTAGTGCCACTCAGAATTGAGATGAAAGTAAATTATTCTTATTTTAATAATATTTTCTCAGTTCTTCTTGGGAGACAGCAACTCATTCATATGGGACCACAGTAAAGGGAAATCTCATCCAGAAGGATGTTGTGGTTGTTCAGCAGAAAACAATTATTGATGTGAGTAGCTCATGACTTTTTCGTGTGGTTTTACAGAAAAACCTGTGAATGTTCCTTGACTGGAGAAGTTAAAGATATTTGTCAAAAATCTGTTAATAGTCTCAAATTTGTTTCGCAACTCTGCATTGATTTCATGATTTTGCCCCAAAATTGTTAGGAGATTGAAGTTCTAACACGGTCTTGTTGAAGCTTGTGAACTTCTAAAGAGGTTTCTTAACACCTTGAGGTTGTTCAAACTCAGTCCCACTCAGGGTGTGGTGGTCTCATCCGCACGGTCATTTTTAATGTGATAGGAGAGACCTAGCTAGAACAGATTACTTCTCCAGTTTTCCCAGTCCCAGGAGACTAGAGGTGAGGATAGGATTCTTCAGTTTGAGGAAAAGATAGTTTTGTAAGTGAATGGGTTGGCAGGGAGAATGTTATCATGTGGCTATGAAATCATACTTGGTATGCAGAAGGTGAACAGGGAATGATTATTCCCAGTTCCTCATAAAACAGCAAATCCAGAGATCCGAGATAAATCATTGGGCAACACGTCTAAAAGAAACAAGAATGAGGATGCATCACTGCATGAAATAAATCATTGGAGGGAGATGTTTCAAGGGGTGAAAACGTAAATGAATCTCTAAAAGGAACCAGATAAACCTGTGGAAAGAGGGATAGGTCATTTGGTCAGTATGGAAACAGTTGTCTGGATGCAACCACAGCTCATGACGTCCTTAAACCACAGATTACCTGAGAATGAAGTAAGCAATATATATTATAGAAGAGATTGCTTAATGTTTCCTTATTCCTTATACTTTTTGCTTATGCAGCCGCTACTGAAGACATTTGGCTAGATGGGTCGGCAGTCTTTTCTAGTATGGCAGTTTTTATGTTTTACCCCATCTTGTAATCATCTGCAGTGATTTGACAGTAGCGTGGATGCCATCCAAGCAGATACATATTCGGTATGCATATGCTACGCCAGAGGGCTCTTTTAGGTGATAACTAACTCATCAGCTAGAGGCCACGGATAAAAGTTAAGTGGGGGGATTTGCCTTTAAGCAATTCTGACAAAAGTCTCTTTACACAACAGCTGACTGAATCACTGAATGTAATGCCAAGGGCAGCAATAGAAAAAAAAGTCATGTAAATTAGCTGGCAAGAGAACAGGATAAAGCTATCTGATGAAGGAGGGAATGGGAGAGGAGGGCAGGCAGCCACCTGCTGGAGCTTCAGCTTCAAGGACCAGATCTCCCCCATCAAGTGTTTGAAAAACAGATTCTGAAGTTGAGACTGAGGGGGAGACGAGGAGGGTCTCTCTCCTTAGCGTATAGGCCTCCAGAGGATCGTGATCACCCCTGTATGCTATTCTGTTATCTCTTGTTTCTCCCACATGCCATCAAAGGGCTGCTTTAATTTTTCTGCTGTTGTCCAGTCCAAGATCCAGTTCAGCCTGTGCAGCTTCTGTGGCCCGTCTCATCCCTGTAACGTGTAATACAAATTTCAGTTCTGCTTCCTCTCTTGCCCCAAACAACAGTTTGGGTTTCTGGGCGTAGTCATTAAAAAAAGTTATTATTCAGTATTACTCGTGATTTGAAATGGTAAATTAAAAACTTACTGAAAGTCTGGCAGTGCTTCTGATCTGTGTCTCCTTTGCTAAGGTGCTTCATAAAATACCGTATGTTGTTATTCACTCTGGCCTGGATGTTCTTGGCTCTCTCCCACTTAATGATTCACAAGATGTCTGTGAGATTCATTTTTGTAAATGTGGTTCCCCCCTTCCCTCTGTGTATTCTCCCCTCCCTTCTCCTTTGCTTGCAAGTCCTCACTGCAAAAGTTCATTAAATAAAACCCATAATACATGTAAGGGACAGAGTGAAGTCTCCTGCATGCCATCAGAAGAAACCTAAGATATGATGCAAATTTTCCCCCTGATTTCCATGTAGGGGCTTAGGGTCATTTGGGAAGCTTTTGTACAGCTTCCCCTCCTCTTCCCCTGCTCTTTCTCAGCTCGCTCTCTGTGTCCTGTGCCTCTCTCCTGAATAGACAGATTTTTTGCTAGTGAAAGCTCAGCAACTTGTCTCCTCCAAATGCTCCTAGCTGTCTTAGGGGACGAGGGAGCAGGAGAAAAGCCGGGTGCGGCGGGGTCTCTGCATGCTTGTGCGAGGGCAGTGCCACTGATCCCGGCATGCCGGCTGCAGTAAGCAGGCAGGGGTGTTTGCAGGGCTCGCATGCCAGAGTCTCTTCAAACAGCTCTGCTCAAAGGCATGAGCTGGGCTCACTTCTGAGGGAAATTTCCTTTTTGGGGAAGTTGCTGCAAAGGAATTTCCTGTGTGGGCAGACAGAGCTTCCTGACTTGAAGGCTTCTTGGAAGGGAAACCGTTTCATAATGAAATGATAAATTAAAGACATACCAGCCTGGTTCGCTTCAAAACAGCTATTGAATGAGCTCAGGCAGTGCACCATTATACTCCCGCGCAGAATGAAAATAAATTGCATCCTGACAGGATTCTCCGTAGTGGAGCATATCCTTCCCCACAGCCTTCCTCCCTGTATGTCTCACTTTCCTACCCTCCCTCCCCCTTTCACTCTCCCCTTCTTTTTGCTGCCCTCTCATCTATCTTTTGCAGCCCCCTTCAACCAACACGGTGTGATGTTGGAGATGGTTTGCTAAATGGATGAGCCGTGGTACTCCT
Source organism: Himantopus leucocephalus (assembly GCA_003993805.1). Taxonomy (NCBI): domain Eukaryota; kingdom Metazoa; phylum Chordata; class Aves; order Charadriiformes; family Recurvirostridae; genus Himantopus; species Himantopus leucocephalus. Next base: position 88,707,092 of record RSEF01000001.1, on the reverse strand, counting down.
TTCCCCGTGGAGCAGACAGCTCTGGTTTAAGCCCTGCTATGCTGGCCACCACAGCAGGGACCCCAGATGCAGGTCCTAGAAATGGCATGTGGCTGCCATGTAAACTGGGTGCTGTGGCTGCTGACTCAGTTGTGGCAAGGAGAAATTAGGGGTACCAGCAGAGTTTAAGTCAGTGCGTATAATAAGGAATGTCTTGCTGCGGTCATGAAAATGGCTGGGAGGAAGGGTTGCAGATACCTATTTCCTGTTAAATAAGAGGGAAAAAGGACCTTTGCTCTATCCCAGCCAAGACACAATGGAGGGAGGGCATCCCCAGAGAGCTCAGGCTGTTACAGCCGAGTTTTCAATTGGCAGAAGCTGACTCATATTATTTCCCTCCTCTGCACCATCCTAATCTGTTTAAAAGTGAAGGTGAGTGCTTGTGGGTTTCTGTGCCCTAAAGAGTGCCTGTAGGTGCAAGCTCAGGTGAACAGCATGAAGAGCTTTGATTAGACTGCTTGGGTTGCCGAACACATTGTACATGCAGATGGAGGATATGATTTCAGATGGCACCGGGGTAGGGGGAACAAACAAGCAAGAGTTTAACATCACCTTTCTTTGTCTCAACTATATTGTCTGTAAACTTGATGGGTGATTCTGCTCACAATACCTAGTTCCACGAAGTGATCTGACATGCACTGCTACAAGTGTGGGATCAGCATTTTCTTTTCTCCCTTTATTCGCTTTCTCCTATTCAGCTGGCAATTAAAGCTGCTTTAATTCTTTGCAAGAGTCCCCTGTATTGCTGTGCGTTATGTGCCTTGTTCTGCTATGAAGGCCTTACCCCTCGCCATTGCTTTGAGGGTTTCTTAGGAGTTTTGAAACGCTCAAATCACCAGGAGAACGTTGCATTATTTTATAGTGAGTGTTGCAGTTTTGGGAAGTTTTTCTCAAAAATGCATCTGCTGGAGTCACATGCTAATGAAAGAATTTGAGTTTTTATTTCTGTTTTTTTAAAGCAAGTTTCTGGCCTGCCTAAAGAAAAGCTAGAAAAGGTGATTCACAGGGCTCAGAAGTCAGATACAAAGGACCCTGAATAAAAATATGTATGTGTGTGATCTTATGTATATGGTGTATATTTTTTAGCTTTGGCAGTTTTTACTTTCTCTTTGTTGAAGGCATGTTGCCTCATTTTCAGATTCTTGGTATTGGTAGTCCTGGAGGTATTCAGGAAACAGGTCTCCAATATTAATTTGTGAAGTTATCTCGTCAATATCAATGTGTAATCTTTCCTCATATTGTACGGATATGCAAAGTGTAAAGTCTGAAAGGTAGAACTTTGCTCGTTGTGATTGACATACCACACCATAGCACGTGCCCACAATGCGTGACGGCACCATGAAGGCAAACCTGACACTGTGCTGTGGCCAGGTCTGTCTTACAGTGGTCCAAAGAGATGGTGCTGCTGCTTAAATGACAGTTAGGAAGGATCTGTCCTGAGAAGCCTGTACTAGGGACATGCCAGCATCAGAGCTACAGCATACAGGAGGTGGTCAGAGAAACAGTATTCTGCTGCATGGTACTAGACTCTCTTCTTCATTCAGGTGTATCATTGGGCCAGACTGGGTTGAAAACTAAATGGTTCAGAGCAGAAGGATCTTCACCGTGGCTTGCATTTTGAGGTGCTGTCTTTCCTAAACCAATGAAAGTTGCGTGGAAATACTCAAATGTCAACGCTCAATATAGTTTTAAGTAGTACTGTTTTTTAGAAGACAGCTGCTGTAGCCAAGGTAGAGATGAGCAAAGAATAGTGTGGAAATACTACTTTGTTTTAAATGTATTTCGTAAGACACCTGGTAATTTTTACTTGCAGTGCTGTTGCTTCTAAAGGTAGGTTAGGAGTTGAGGATAGTCTCTGAGAAACAGCTTCTATGCCAGATACAGGGCCTATTCATCTAGAAAGGGCTTAGAGGCTAAACTGTAAGCATTTGCCTAACGTGGATGACATACTTTGGATGGAGCCTTGTGTGGGACATTTGACAAGCTTACTGCTCAGCCTGTTTCGTTTTGAGTTGTGAGGCACCCAGAAGTGTACTAGGCAATCTGATTACAAAGGGTGGATAAACACTGGGCTCAGGACTTTTATGCTGTCACTACCTTTTGATAGCATTAAATTAATGATTAAAATCAACATACCATGTGCTGTTTGCTTAAGTTGCTTCTCTTTCTGCCTTTGCTAATGTATTTTGTTCAGCTAATCTCCACCTAAAGAAACTTCATTGCATTTTCTTTATTTCCTGCCTCTTTCTTAGACTAGGGTGATGTGTGCCCCTCTCTTTGTGTGCTTGACAGAGCCTCGACAAGTTCTGGGATTTGCCATCCCTCCTTCCCAAACTGTGAACTTCCAATTTCTCATCTTTTCCCCCCCAAAGAACATGGACCTTATTTCTGTTGACTTTTTTTTTTTTAAGCGAAAGCTAAACAGAATTACTTCTAATCCACTCAGAACTAAAATCTAGGTAACGTCCTGCAATGGTGGCAGCTGTAGCCATGCCAGGAGGAAATCTGAGTGAGAGCACAATTGTTGAGCTGCACGTAGGACAGAACAGTTCCACCAAGGTTTTTTTTTTTTTTTTTTTTAACAAAGGTTTGCATTGTTAATCAGGTGCCACTCCAAGCTCACTATTCAGCTTAATGATAGTGAGTTCCAGTAAAATGCGGGTGGGAGGACACTTAATTTGTGCTGGTTTTTTATTGCTTTAAACGCACACACTGTTTGTTCTTGGCATGATATCAAAAGAGTGCTGGAAGGAAATGAGGTAGAAAAAGGACATGAAAATCACAACCGCACGACTGATCTCTAAGGGTATTGTTCTTACTTCCACGTGGAAAGCCCAGACATTCCTAGTAGATGCTCTTGCTAGGTTGGCAGAAGATGGAAATCTTATATTTCACTTCTGGCAGTAGTGGGTCAATAGGGATTTCTCTAATCAGCTAAAAACTAGCAGTGATGGAGTTTAAATAAATTGTAGGTAATTATTCCTATCGTAGGAATGGCTTCTACAATGTAAGGTCTTTGAGGACAAAGGGAAGACTGGGGAGCTGAGCTAGGATGCATCTTACTACGTGTGCTCTTGCAGGTGACATTCTGGCGCCTTATCGTGACCTCTGTCCCTCCATGCAGCATGTATTTCTGCTTGAAATAAGAGAGCTGGAGATGGTGAGGGGTAGAGTACATGTTCCCACTCCCCAACAGTTCATTTCGTTATATGCTTGTCCACTTTGGTGGGATTTCTGTGATTTCCCTTGTGAGACAATTAAGTCTCGCCCATAGAAGGCTGGCATTCAGCCTCCCATTTTCCTTTGGTCGGGCTAAGTTTCTGTCTTCTGAATTACACTGACTCAGATCACTCTAAATCTCTGCTTGTGGGGTGCTTATACCAAATATGTGCAGGCATTTCTCTCGCTACACTGTCTGCTTCTCCTAGAGTGCTGCATGAAGTATGTGCAATGTTTTTGAAAGCTCAGCAGATTTGGTTTTAGAAAAGTTGAGGAAGGAATATGTGAGCCAAAGCCCATTTCAAGGTAGCCCTTCTTTGGATTCTTCTTCTACTCCGACTTGACAGCTATCTAAAGAATAACTGGTATTTTATCAAGCTGGATCTCGCCCTGATCATTTGAAATGCTTCCTTTTTCACCTCAGTATAATTTACAATCACAGATCTATTGCAACAAGAAATGTTAACAGGAAAGAAATGTAAACACTCTGACTGTGTTTGACTTCCTCTACATATCTATATGTTTGTGTTGAGGGAGTTATTCAATTAAGGATAAAATAAAGCTTTCCAGCAAACCTGGGAGAGCCTAATTTTGAGATAGGTTCATCTCTTGGGGATCTGGAGCGAGAGAGAATTACGTGTGCAGCAGTGCTAGTTGGTACATTGCCCAAGCTGTCACAATGACAGCATTTCAACATGGCATCAGAGACAGCTCTACACCAGCTGCGTTCGCTTCCCATGAGAAAGTGGATTGGTGTGGAGAACCCTGAGGTTGAAAGTGAAAATTATGGACATGAGTTTCCTCTCTTGCACAATCCCTATTTAGGGGTTTTCAATTCCTATGCCTGAGCTTATATGAAAATGCTTAACTCCTTAACTGCTGAAGGATGTAATGATTTTCTCCAGGAAATCTATCCCTCTGTAGTTGAACAAATGTTACTTGAAGGGAAAGGGTGAAAAAAGATGCAGCCCCCCACATACCTCACTTTACTAAAGCATGGATAACATAGTGAATTGGTGTGCTACTTTTTTTAGTAGTGAAGACCTGGATTAAAATTCAGCATAAGGCACAGATAAGATAGGTAAAGTCAGACTCTTCATAGTCTTTAGTAATTTGCAGGGTTTTTTCAACGCTGCTCTTTTAATTTTTTCCAGGGCAGGTGGCAACCAGTATATAGCTAAGCAAGGCATATTGACAGTAGGTTTACTTTTTCAATTATCTTTCAAAGCCTTCTTGGAAATAGTTCAAAAGACTCCCTGAAGTCCACAAACTAGAATTTGAAAAGGAAGTATTTGTCCTTTTCATAGAATCTCTTCTCAGTTCAGCAGCCTTGGGACTGTGGCAGTACAGCAGGAATTGTGGTAGGCTCATGCTGCAGAGTAGTCTCAAAACACATATGGACTGAGAGCTGGAATACTTGAAACCATAGTCACTCGAATTTCCCTTATCCCTTTTACACATGTCAGAGATTTAACTCTGCCTAGCTAGACTAATGTGACCACTAACTATCTGGTTTAAATGTTTTTGGGGATGGACAGTTAGCCTTTCTGAAGCAGGTGAAGAGAGGTGATCTCTGTCTTCACACTGACGCTAATTGCTTATACCTGTGAAAAACCGAGACACAAAGTAATATTTTTCTGAGGGAAATTTCCTTTCTAAGGAAGTTAGTCATATAAAATAATTATTATTATTTTTAAATCCAGTGTGAGTTGAGGGAGTGCCCTGATTACACATTTCCTGGAAAAGGCCATTGATGACGTACCACTGACTAATGAAAACTCGCCAGTTAGAAGTAGCTCTTTTCTATTAACTATTTGAAAAGGCAAGAGTATTTTAAAACTACAGGTCTTTGACATTTCCTTGTTCTTTCTTTTTTAACCCACCATCAGTGGACCTGTTTACGTCATTAGCAGCTGCGGATTCATGGACCTGATTGGAAAACACAAAACTGCTCTGATATTGCAAAATAAGTAAAATCAAAGCCTGCTTGCCATCATGTTGCTAGTAATGCAGCTATGCAGCTTAATGCCACAACCTAAAATGCAGGAAGGAAGAAGAGAAGCACAAAAGAGGCACAACAAGCATGACATCAGATCAGTCAGATTTCCCATGAAAATCAGGATGATGCTTTAGCTACTGGTGAGTGGCTCTGTAGCCCCTGCCTAGGGGTTAAGAATGGAGTTTTGTGCCTGTATGAGAAATTCTGGGCAGGAAAGAGAAGAGTGGTAGAATTGAACTTCTGTATTCCATCACTACTAATTCAGGTTTTTCTAGCATGTGTTAAAACAGTGTCCAGGAAATCTGAGAGCAGATGAGCCAGAACGTCTAAATACCATTTTAGCTGTTATGTCTAAGACTCTGGGAATTGTGTTGCTTATGCTCAGAAGAGCATGACTTGTGACTGCAATTTGTTCAACTCAAAATGACCTCCAAGCCTTACTGGAAGTCAACTTAAAAAGAAAAAATAAAAATCCCCCCCCCCCCCCCCCCCCCNNNCCCCCCCCCCCCCCCTTCTACCAAAAGAGATTTTTCAGTTTTAAAATCATCATCGTGCAACATTTTGTTTTGAGTTTAACCCCAACAATATCAACATGACAGAATTATGCAAACAAGGAAATTTCCATGGTCTGAATTGCACAATTTCAAGAAACTATCTGAGTTATTAAACAAACGTGAGCGCTGATGCCTTAGCGTTGGAGGGCTGTGTACTCTCTGTAGCTGTTGGAGCGGAGAGAATAAATATACCTTTTCTTCTTCCCTGTTCATTGACTGAACACACAAGTGAGTATGAATAGTACCTGGCTAAGTGTTTGTGTGCAGTGCCAAACCACAGGGGTTGTTCGGAGGGCTAGTGCATGAGATTTACAGTTCAGTTAAAGAAGTAGCACAAAGAGGGAGATACAAGCAATACTGCTATGGGTGTTAAAGCTATGCAATGAGAGTCTAAAGTGTTTCCTAGTGCATTACAGATTTTCCTTTGTAATACCGTAGCATTCTGTATGATCTGTGATGACAGCTAGCTCTAGGATATAAGAATTTCCAACTCCACCACAAAGATTTCTGTGAAAGATGCAACACAGGCACCAACCCGGCAATAATCTGCATTTCAGCTTTCAGCAACATGCTGGACTTAAATCAAATAACCTTATATTCTCACCTAGAAACCTTAAGCCACCAGGCTATATTCTAGGTGTGCTCCCATAAATGAACTACTAGGCTGTATTGTTTTACTGGTGTTTCCACTGTATAAATTCACATCAGGGCATGCCATGCATGTTATGCCTGTAAGGGCAGAATACCTTTTTCGTCTCTCAGTACCATAACTTTCATTATTGGATGAGTCTTAGAGAAATTAAGATAATTAAGTGATTAAGGTAAGTAAAAACTCAGTACCAACCTCTGACTTTGCATGAATGAAAACCAAAACCAGTAATGGCCATGAACAAACTGATCCTGGATCTGTAAGGTATATAGCTGTTGGAGGAGTGAGATTCTAGAAGAGCCATCCAGCAGGATTAATGGCTCAAGCAGTCTAAGCAGCTGATGGAGCTCGTACTATTTTAAACAGGATTATTATAGAGAGGATTCATTTTGGGGATACTTTCTGAAGGGTGATCCACTTAGAGGTCCCTTCTAAACCAATGCATTGTGCCCTTAAAGCTCTGTGTACTACTCACACAAATCTGGAGTTCTTGGTGAAGTCTTCCAAGTCAAGATTTACGAGGGTACCTGAGATGTATGCAAAACATGAGATTTATTGACTCTCCTATGGTTATCACATACATGCCTCAAAAACCCTTGTCCCATGCAGACTGTAGGTGTGTATATTTGTGGAGGGGATTAGACTTGAAACTGAGAAGATGAGAGAGGGGTGAAATGAGCAAAAGAATTACATCTGGATTTAAGGAATTATAGAATGGATGTTTTCTGTGAAACCAAGAGGGGAGGGTAGGCAAGATACCTCCAGTCTTCTCTGTGGGAAAAAAGAAAAACAGGGATCCAGGCATAAGCTACCTGCATTGGGACAGAAGAGTGGCATATTTGGCGTCATGTGACTTACAAACGTGTGCAAAACACATTATTTCAGCAGAAGTCGATTTTCTGAAGGTTTAGTCAATGAATATGAATGAATCAATGTATTCTTACATTTTATTGGGTGATAATCAACTGCTGAGACTCACCAGCAGAATGATGGATGTGGTTTCTTTTTCTGACTGTCAAACAGAGAGTTTATGTGTCATTCTTCACTTACGTGAGTTTGCCCAAGGCTTGCATTATTGGTAAAAACCGTCCCATTTGCTGTATTTAATGATCTACAGGTCCTGCAATCCTTTACTGGCTGTGACACTTTATTGCATGATGCTACTTACTTTCCCTACCTAGAAAAAGGTCCTTTGCAAGGATAAACACATTAATTTTTAGAAAATATTTTGAAATCTGCTGATGAAAGGTGCTTCTTTCTACTATCTCTGGAGTATTAGCAATAATTCTGTCTGAAGAGGATGGAAGAATAGGGAATATGGGTCAAAAGCCATTGAAAATTAGAAGTTTATCTAACAGGCCTGCCTTTAGTGTAAAAGAGCTGCGACCATTTGAGGAAGGGTAACTGAATGCAGGAGCGTGCCTTTGCACTGAGCAATGCTGAGAGAGGCTGGAGCCCCATAATGTCTTATCTCACCACATCTGTGTTTCCAAAGTCTGCCCTAGATGGATGGCAAGTCTGTAGCATACAACAATAACTCGGGAGAGCACAGAGAGTGAACAAAATGTGATCCAGGGAGATCTTTCCTCATTTGTAGTTACCAGGACTTTGAATGTGTCTACGTTGTTGTTGACAGCTTAATTCTGCTCCGTGGTCCATCCCCAAAATGGTCACAAGAGCCTGTGTACACTGACAAAGATGATGGCTGCACTTTGGAAAATGTTCTGGCGCAGTTACTGTAAGCGAGACTGGTTGGCTTGCTTTTTAGTTCTAGTGGTGAATATGCACGCTGGGAACTTCAGAAAGAATAGCTCTGACATTGTTTCCTGTGTGGGATTTTGTTGCAAATTTCTCTTCAAGCATGTAAAAACAAATGCAGATTTTGTATTTTCCACAGGGTTTCTGTAGTATGAAAGGCAATATAATCTTAATTCATTTTAAGAGGCACTGATTTGACTGTGTTTGATGTAAAGGTGTTTTCGATCTTACTGATGTCATATCAGAAGGACAGCAATTGAACAGATCTGCAGCAATGCAGAACTTGTGTAAAAGGAAGAGGAGAATTAAGCTTTGGTATTTGAGACCAGTACCAATATTTATCTTTTGTTTTATTTTAAAGGCCTTGACTTGCATTACACTTAATTATTTCCCTTTTGTTACCTCACATTATTGGCTAGTGTACTGACCTGGGTGGTTTCTATCAATCATAGACTTCCAACTATTTACTTTCCAGGTAAATATAAAGATGAGTAGTAAACTTGTAGGTATAAAGAGATGGCTATTAAAAGAAAGTAGCTGTCTTTGAAAAGCGAGGTTCCTTGGCAGTGCCACAGAGGTGTCTTCAACTTTAGAAGACTGACTGAGTTGCGAAAGACATAAAGTTGTTGCTAGTTGAGGGCTGTCTGGTTGTTTTAAGTGAGACTCAACAGAATCAATCCAGTAATGCACAAAAATTTCCAGCTTAAGTAAGCCATTGTAAGTGGAGGACGTAAGCTTTTCATAGTCCAGGTATCTTCAAGAGCTTTAGAAAACAATGAAACAGTGTTGCCGTGGTTGGTTCAGAGCCAGTATTTCCAGCCTGCTGTTTCCCATGAGGCTCTCTGGTGTTCTTAAGGTTACAGGAAATTAGGAAGTTGAGTCTACTACTACTGTGGCCCTGGTTGTCCTGGACCAGGTCCTGCTTCACCATATTCCGTGCTTGTTGCGAGAGAAACAAGGTACTAGAACTGGAATCTCCATTACAGATATAATGAAGAAGATAGATGAGGGAATCTCAGGCTGCACTGAAGGAATTGTTCCAGTGAGATGATCTATGTCTTCTGTCTCTAAGCCTCTCGTGCAGCCATAGGCAGGGACGCTGAACAACTTCAGCTGGATAAGCTCTGGTTGCAAGACCTGAAGCTACTTCTTCAACAGCTTTTTCTGACTCATCACTTTCCTCCCTCTCCTCCCATACCCCCAAATGCACTGGAATTCAAATGTACTTTGAAGATGGGGTTCCTTATGCCTTAGTGCTCTTACCTGTTGGGTTTTGAGTTTTTTGAACTTTTTTATTCTGTCCTTATTGGTATAGGCTTGCTTTGCTCAGCACCACACCAACTCCACTACTCCAAAACCCACAAGCTGGCCTCGCAGATGGGGTATAAACCCCATGTAATGTACATCGCAGACCCACTAAACATTGATTTTTATTCCACTCATGGACCAGTCTAGAGGGAGAAATGGGGTGGGGGGGTGGGGAGGAAGGCAGTGTGAGAAGGGAAAACAAACTGGCTCAGAGGAACGCTAATAGATTTGGTTTGAGTCCAAGTCATGCTAGCAGTGATCATAAATAAACACTTGATGGTGATTCAGTGGCTTCTGTTAAATGAATGGGTGGTCTCTGTCCTGTCCTCAGTGAAGAACTGTCCATGCGCATCCATCCCATATCATTAAACCAACTGTAAGTGTAGCTGGGAGTTCAGGGCTAATCTGCCAGGCCTGGGGGAATCAGAGAGCGAAACAGGTTCTCATAGCTCAAGATGGCCTCTCTGTGTCAGGGTTAGCCCATGGCTGAGACAAAGTCATGTAAAACTAGCTCTTCTCTAGTCTACATGGTAGAGGCCTTATTGATCATGCCACACTTCAAAGTTGGTGTTTCATGCTTTCCCACAGCACTGACTTCCCCACTGATACAGAATTATCATGGAAAGTGATAGAGAAAACAACTGAATGGTGCAGCATCAGAAGGGGGAGGGAAGCCAATAAAAACCCACTTGTCAGCTGAACAAATTAAAAAATTAGAAAACTCATCATTTTGTCAGTCACTCCACCCCCCGGCATTTCCTTCACAGTTAGGACTTTAATAATCAGTAAAACAATAATAACAAAACATGTACAAGGAGTCCAACCATCAACTATCATAATTCTCTTCAACACAGCAAGACGCTCTTCAACAAACAACCATTAAAAGATTAAGCCTCTTTTATGAATTAATTGTTTGGTACGCCCAAGGCGATTTGTTTGACATTATTTTTGCAGGATTAAGGAGTCAAAGACCTTGACAACATGCTAATTGTCTATACCTGGCATAGAGGCAATAATAAAGCCTTGATAATATTCCATGCCATTGACAAAAGTAGCATTCACAGGAAATCGTTTGCTAATGTATTCCTTGGTTTGGCTGCTAATAAAACCAAGTGATGATACTTTTCATCCCAAGATCCCCCAATACCATTTTTGCTGAGGGTCTCCCAAAACCTGTATAGTCCCCCTAAGGAAGGCAGTATTAATGTTATTACCTTTGTCCATTTCAGAGAAGGGGAAAATCGAGGCTGTAGTTTCCCGAAGTACTGTAAACCAGAGTAACGTAGTGTCACTGCTGAAAAATGCCAGTCCTGCCCTCCCATTGCCCTGGCTGTTTTTCTCACCTGCATGCTGGCTGCTGACAAAATTTCTTTTTCTGCTGTGCAAATATTCAGACTGAGAAATTCGTCTGGGTTAAAACTAATGTTGGGAGAAAATAGTTTGGGTTTTTTTTGTTTTTTTTTTTTATTTTCCCTGGGTCATTTCCTTGATCAGACTGCTGGTACAGCTACTTGAACACTAACAAGGTTTCAAGGGAGCTCTCTGAAAACTGGAACATGAGATGGGAGTAGGTAAGACTGATTTATTGTGGCAGTGCCACTTTAAACCAACCTAAAGTGCTCATAAAACTGTGGCCCGAGGTACAGTTAAATATCCTGTTTAAGGGCTTGCTTGTACCACTCTTGTGGGCTTCCCCAAGTCAGCTTTAGTTTAGCGACCTAGCATGCACAGGGTCAGAGTCAAATTGAGTCTTTTGCCGCTGCATCTGAATTGTAGCCAGCCTGGCTATCCCACACCAGCTGCAGCTGAAGCAGTAAGTGAAGAGCAGAGATGTCATCAATAGTGCAAGATGCAGAATCCAGTAATCCTCATCTGTGTTCTCCAAAACAGTGAAAAATATACTCCCTACAGGCTGATAATAGTATTTAATTGGTTATGAAGTTTTTCCCTTCTTTTTAAAACAGCTGATTTACAGGCGTGAAGCCTCTACTCCTCAAAAGTAAGAGCAACTGGGGGAAAAAAAGACAAGGAAGCAATTTTTCCTGAAGCTTATTTCCTGGCAAGGCGTGGTTTTCAGCTTTAGAAGGATGTATGGGGCAGAGAGGAGTCCTGTAAACATATTCACATTTGCCAAAGCTCCTTGAGCTGCTGCCTTAGCCTAAATCTCGCAGGACACACTGACTGTGGTTCATTGTCCTCTTAGAGGAACTTGGTATTAAATTGTAAATTCGATACACACACACGAAGTAGAAAAAGCGAAAAGGAGTGAGGCTGTATCAGATCTCATAAAAAACTCTGAGTGTTCATTATTTCTTCCCCCTCCTTTCTGAAATAACTTTTAATCTAAAAATCATGGAAGTTGAGATCATCCCAAGGAAAGTTAGAATAAACACGACTGAAAAAAGCCCCTTGGGAAAACGTCTCAATCTCCTGCCATTGCGCAATTGTAAAAGCCTTCCGCCTTGTCTCTGCAGCTGAATAGGTATCAATAAAGTACACAGCTCAGAAGAATGAGACAACTTCAGTTTGTTAGAAGGGTGATGGGGGATCAAAAGAAGTCAAGTAGCAATAAACTGTGTCAGCGATTTGCTTTACTATGTATCTGGCCAGCATCTACTTTTTTTTTTTTTTTTAATTGGACTGCAGGAAAAAAACTGCTATGTTGCTTTATTCAGGCAAGGTCCTTGTTTCACTGCATTATAAAAGCATTGGTTGGTGCATGTATGAATGGTCTGCGTATGGGTGTGTGCGTGGCCATGTTTAACATTGAACATTGGGTCTCAATGTTCTGACTTTTGCTGATGACACTATGCAAATAATGTCTTTTGCTGATGACACTAAGCAAATAATGTCACATCCCACTGAGCTGGATGTAGAGGTAGACGCCACACACACCTAGCCAGCATAGGAGATGTCCTCTACAGCTTGTCAAAGGAAGCTTATCCAAAATTCAGGAGTTCATATCACTGGTGCTGGTCATCACTTTACAGTCAGCCTCACTCAAGCTTCTGCCATGTAAATGAGGGACATTATGGTTTTCAACTGCAGAGCTGACCCCTGTGCTTTGGATGCTGAAGGTTCTGGCTTTTACCCTTACATGTATTATGAGGGAGGCTGCACACCTCTGCCACTGTGATTTATGGCCACTTTTTGGTTTAGATAAGAATAACAGCTTTTAGGAAGCAGAGAATAGATAGCTGAGGTTATGACTTTTGAGATTACAGCAAGGAACTTATTTCCAAGTGGCGTCTTCCAGTGTAACTCATCTGTTGGGAGACCCAGGCCTGGGAGAGGCTGGAGAATGTGGACACTTCTCCTGAGCCCACCTAGGATTGTCGGAAGACCACTGCACTGAGCTCAAATATTGCTGTGGGTGGGATGGTGTCAGGGAGTAAAAGAGTATGGCAAGGAGCTCTGGTGGCACCAGGCTTATGCAGCCGCATGCTATCTATCTGGGGTTTACAGCTAGTGAAAGCTCCTGTTTGTCACTGTCTGGAGGACAGGTCAGGAGCTGTCGCGTCTCACCTGTCTGTCCTCTCCTGCTCCTTCACTCTAAAACACATCCAAGTCCTTGGCAAAATGCTGTTAGGAGCAGAGAAGAAAAAGCTATCGTATTTTCCTCCTGCCAGGCCTGCTTCCTGGTGGTTTTCTTAGGAGGGCACATTTTGGTGGTCACAGGCTGTAATCTCCTAGATTATTGTGCCTTACTCTGAGAGTGCTTCCTGCAACACAACCCCTGCTCACAGCTCTAAGCGTATTTAATTATGTCTCAGCTTTTGTTCTGTCTTTCAATTCAGCGGACTGCTCTTAGAACTGGTTATGATTGTTAATAGTAAGCTTTGACCACTAGGACTTCACTCTAAACACCAGGAGGCTTGTTTTTCTGAAACAGGAATGAGGTGCTGAATGAGGTCACCCTACCAATAACTCTTCTCACGTATTGATTGTCTGATGTGTGCATTTATCAGTAGCTGATAAATAAGTGAGAAGGATTTTGTTGTGATGTAGATCACAGCAGGTCTCAGAGTCAGTCAACAATTTTTTTGTCAGTGGGAAGGAGCGAAGGGGTTATCAGTAAATGCACCTAATACATCCATGTTCTTGGTTTAAAGCTGGGTGTGCTGATTGAGTTCTTTAGGTTATTCAGTGTGTGTGTGTGTATACATCTGCTTCGTCAACTGTTGGTAATTTGCAGAAATTTGTTGCTGTCTACTGTGAATTTTAAAAGATGGATCTTGATCAAGTAGCCAGTCATCATCCTGGCTACCTGATGCATTTCATCTATACTATGTACTATGTCCACTTCAGAAACTGCAGTCATCCCCGTGCTACTTTGCACTATATTCCTCTTTCTTTCTCTATATTTACTTGCAGATGGGTGTGTTTAAGTATATATTTAAAATTCAGTCCCTTTATGTCTCACTGTCTGAGAATGGGAGAGGAAGATAGGGAGCTGCCAATCAGGAAATAATGTCTGAAAGCTGGAAGAATGGAAATAGTGAGAAGCCAGGCACATTTTTAGAGAGATGTAATGGGGAAAACAAAATCCAATTACAAATCTAAATGTCCCTAAAAGTCTTGGACCTCTGAGTGGAAACTAACCCCAGGTACTTGCATATGTACAGATGATCCGTGTATCAAATTCCAAGTCCTCTATGGATTGTACAGTGCCCATGGCAGATTTTTCAAAACGCGCAAGGGTAATGACTTTTACTGGATAGGGTGTAACACTGGCACTTGTAACATAACACATTGTCTGGTCCAGAGAGCAAAATATTCCAGGAAATGGTGCAATTGTATATTCAAAGTATAATAAAGAGATCACTAAAGCTTTCACAGCATTATTAGACATTCAGGACAACAAGTAAGCACTGAACTGGCTGAAATTGTTGTCCATCTGGCAGTCATGGGCGCCATGGGCTGAATCTGTCTTGTAGGACAGTTCTCTCACACTACCTTCCTTGGAAATGGGAAACATCTTTTGTAGTACCTGCTGTTTTAACTGTCTAACGCTTTTCCTTACTGCCTTGAATGGCTGAGTATTTGCAGAGCAAGCTACAGCCATCACGTTGATGTGGGAGAGTAGCTGAAGTCTGGGTGCTGTGCTGGTACCTGTACAGTCCATCAGGGCTTGTTTGGTGAATCCCCAAAGAGACTTCGTCTTGCAGCAAGCTCTAAAGTCTCTTCATAGCCTTGGGGATTTTTTTTTTTCTTTTTTCTTTCTTTTTTTTTTTATTTTTCTTTTTGCAAAGACCTTCTCCAAAGCAAATCACCTCTAAAAAAGATAATACGACTTGGTCTTTATTCTTAGTGATCTGTTTTCCTTAGAGACTAAAGAAAAAGCTTTGTCTCTGAACCTGCATGTTTGGACTCTGCTGATCTTGACTGTCCTGATCTAATGTTCGATATTAGGATGTAACATTTTTGTTGGTGGCATAGAAACATATAATTTGTTCTGCCTCAGTCTCCCAGGTAGGCCAACAGCATCCTGGACTGCATTAGGTGGAGCCTTGACAGCAGGTCGAGGGAGGGGATCCTTCCCCTCAGTTCAGCCCTGGTGAGACCATATCTGTGGTTCAGTTCTGTGCTCCCCAGTGTAAGGAAGACATGGACATTCTGGAGGAAGTACAGCAAAGGGCCATAAAGTTGATTAAGGGACTGGAGCATCTAACATGTGAGGAGAGGCTGAGACAGCTGCAGCTATTTACCCTCAAGAAGAGAAGGCTTGGAGGTATCTTATCAGTGTGTATAAATATTTGATAAGAAAAAGTAAAGAAGACAGAGTCAGACTCTCTCAGTGGTGTACAGTGACAATGGGCACAAACTGAAATACAAAATATTCCATTTAAACATAAACTTATTTACTGGGAGGGTGGTCAAACACTGCAACAGGCTACCCAGAAAGGTTCTGGAATTAAATATCTTTGGAGATACTTAAAACTGGACTGGATGTGGTCCTGAGCAACCTGGTCAAGCTGCCCCTGTTTTGATCAGGGGTTGAACTCAGAGGGCATCTCTGAAGATGCCTTCCAACCTCAATTATTCTGTGATTCTGTGATATGTGCAGGTTGATGAACTCTGGGAAAAGCTTGCAGTAAGGAACCTCATGCTCCTGTTGACTGTTATCCTTAGTCTGCTGGGAGGTTAAAGTAAAGCAAGCAAGAGGACTGAACGGGACTGTAGTTGTTAACCGAGTTTCAGAACAGCCTGGAATCACAAGCATTCACTAATTATTTGAAAACCTAGTTTACAGACTATCATCTATTCTCTGTATTTTCCTAGTTCACTGAAGTTCATTCAGAAGTTCTGTCTTTTAGATGGGATAGTAACTCTAACTCTCTCTCCCCTTGCCATTTAAGAAAAATTATAGGCTGAAGTAGTGTCAAATTAGAACTTTAAAGGATAGTGGGTCACATTTACAGAGATATTTAGGGTCACAGAATAATTCAAGTTAGAATAGACCCCAGGAGGTCTCTACTCCAACCTCCTGCAAAAAACGCAGAATCAGCTATGAGGCCAGACAAGGTCCCTCAGTGCTTTATCAAGTTGGGTATTTAAAACCTCCAAGGATGGAGATTGCACAACATCTCTGGGCAGCCTGTCCAAGTGCTTGAGTGGCCTCATGGTGAAAAAAAAATTTCCAGTTTGAATCTTTTGCTCTTCAACTTTTTTTTTTTAGGTGAATGAAGGTAATACAAGGTGCCTTTTGGGGTTTTCAGGAATGTATAGGCAATGTAGATCTCTTACTCTTTTGGGCACTTCTGGAAGTTTTCTAGGCCCTTATCTTCGTTTTGGAGTGTGAAGGTGCATCTGAAAATCTTACCCAGTGTCTCCTGGGCTTCATAACTTCAAGAATTTGGAAGCATGAAACTGAAGTCTCTTCCCTTTCCAAAATTTTGTTAACTTTCTTGTGTTCATGAGCAATTATTTAGGATTTGGAGAAGCTTTGATTACAGGAGGATGTGTCTGGTGAAATACAACAGAAGCATTTCTTTTTGAGCATTTTCTTCTGTTAACTTTGCTGATGTTAATAATGATGAGGTAAGTTCAGAACCTGGGCCATAATTACATGAAATTTGCAAAGAGAGGAAAGATTAAGAATTCCTTTCACACTGCCTAGCACATTTCTAGGAAACTGCATCAGTAAAATGTTTTAAAAAGGCAAAGAAAACTTGTGTGTGTGATCTTAAAAACATTGCATCTGTGTATATCAAACAGGCTTTATTTCTGAATAATGTTTTAGGTAGAAAACTTCATGAGTCAGTTCCAATAGCATATATTTTCATGTGTGACAGAGGCTAATTTGGTCATGCTTGTTACCCCAATCATAACTGCCTTTTTTTGTGGCAGTGTTTGCTTTTGCTCTCTCTGTTTCTTGTTGTTCTTAAGAACAGATATTTGCCAAAACAAATGTATGTGAGTGATAAAAGCCAAGAGGAATGTCTGTTGGACCACAGGAAATTTCCTGTGCAGGAAGAGATCTTGGGAACTTCCTGTGGAGCAGAGCATTGTGGGTGTGTTGGCAGAAGTCCCTTTACCACAGCTGCAATTAACTAGAAGAGGCTGGAAAATAGTCAGCGCTGCCTTTTGCAGTCATATAGTTCAAGAGCCAAGCCTGAACTCGACACTTAAAACACCACCGCATGAGCAAATGTTAAATCAGAGTTGTGTGTTTGCAGATGATTACTCTCATAACCAAAACCCAAGCAAATAAGAATGGTGCAGAATTACAGGTCACAGGTTCTCATACTGCCATATTTTGTGCCCACCTTATAGACTAACTTAGTGTACATGGGAGTATCCCAATGTTTGATGCTGCTAGGAGACCTCTTCAAGTTTGGTCCCTGAGAATGCCTGAGAATGAAGTGCATGCATTTTGTCCCTGCATTTTGTACACCACTGTAGCCAGGTACCTTGCAGGGTTTATGAGACATTGCTAGTCAGCCTGTACTCTCCAGCAGGGTTTTCCCATGTCAGTACTGTCCCTGTACCTTCCATGAGGCTTCCCGGTGGGCACTTCCCAGGCAAGTTCAAATCTTCAAGCGAGCCATATTCCATGTGTTGCATTAAATCTGCCTGATGCCAAAAACTTCTGTTGAATGCCAGATATTCAGCATGGAAGACCCTTATATTTGGGTCATCTTTATTTTTGCCTCTAGCAGATGTGCATCTCTTTCCCCACTTCTCTGAGATGACACGTGGCAGGGGCCGGGGAACTGCTTCTGCAGAGAGGAGTGAGGAGACAAAAACTGAGGAGGGATACGGGATGTTAACATAAAACATAGTAAAAAAGGAGGGGAGAGACAATTGTATAGTAGGAGGAAATGAGTGTAATTCAAAGGGCAGAAGGAGAAGGGGAGAGAAAGAAAAAGACACCAGAAGCACAGATTTTATAAAAAGGGAAACTGGACAGTCTGGAGACAAATGTATTTTTTCTAACAGTATGTACAGATCCTACATGAGGGGGGATCTGTGGTGCAGGGGGTCTCAAACCCATTATTAGGTGATGCCAAAGTGAACTCGATACAGATACTTGGCAATACATCCCAGACTTCAGTCCCATCTTCATCTGTGAAGACACTTGCGTGGTCTCCACCTGTACCCAGTCCTTGGCCTCGCTGGAGAAGGTGCCATAAAAGAGGCAACTGAAATTGTGCTTGAGGTTGTGGTCAGTGCTCTGTGCAGCGTTAAGGCTGTTGACTCTTCAGAGAGGTCAAACGGCAGCTGACCATAACATTTGAACTTCAGCCTTGCGAGCCCAACTTCAGCATAATGGTCTCATCTGGTGATTTCTAAGCCCCAGTCTCTCAGGTAGCATGGTTCCCCTCATGGAGTTTGGGTCCTCTGACCTAGCGCCCTTGCCCATGCTGCTTCAGAGTTTGATTTTTTTCTTACAGCTGTACGCGTACCAAGGAACTCTTTGTTTGCTTACTAAGTGCTTCCCCACAGGAAATTTCCTGTGATGGAAAACTCTGGGGAAGCTTCCTGTCAGACAAGATGCTGCAGGGGCTAGATAACGGAGACACTCGAGCCCACAAACCGCAGCAGCTGAGGAGGCGTTGTCACCTGGCACTTTCTGCTGGAGGAGGCTGAGCGGCAGGAAGAGTCAACCACTTTCTTGAGTGATCTGGGGAGATAGGACAGGGGAACTGCTTGCTGGAAAACCCACGACTGCTGTTGACTGATGAAGTCTTTACTAAGGCTGGGCGCTGCAGTTTGGTGTTGTTGAACCCAGGTCCCTGGAGGCTACGGATTAATTTTTATCGCTGGGGGACTCCTCATGGGTCAGCTAGGTCAACTTTTCTCAGGCTCTGAAGAAGGCCTGTAGTTAAGTGTCCCATTGAGAGCTGGGTACCAAGTGTGGCTCTGAAGCTCACAACCAGTTGAGGAAAAAGCCCACCTCATGGAAGAACCCCACCTTTTGATAATGTTGCCCATTTCCTACCAATTTCTTTCCTGAAGAGAGAGGGTCCTGCAGCCATACCATTTTTGAGCCCATGGCTGTCCCTGGCAGTCTGTGGAGAACCACTTTTTATCACTTACTGCGATTTGCTCTTACATTGGTACAAAAAGAATGGTCTGGCTGTCAAGTAACTGTTAGTATGCATGGCACCCCAGGCTCCAGCAGAGACGTCTTCTCATTTTGGGCAGGGGTTATGGCTTGGGAAGACTAGAGCTTGGGGATCTCCTAGGAACTGGGGCCTGCGACTGTGCAACAGTGGTTTGGTCAGTCCAAGGCTGACAGTACAAAACTTACGTGGGGAAAGCACCCTGATGCAAGAGAGCTCTTCAGGCAAAGGCACACAATGTCAATGGTCATCGCATCGCCTATGTGGTTAGGTGAGACCTTGGGGAGCACTGAGGACAATAAGGTACCTGAAAATTACCTACATCCTTCCACAACTCTTGCCATTTAGCCTTGCAGTGCCTCAGATTCTTCATATATAATGTCATGATGCTAGTGCTTCTTTAGGCTAGTGCTTCTTTTAGGCACAAAGGTGTGCCTGCCCCATAAACAATACTTTGAGGTTCCCTCTCACCAACCTACCCTCTGCTCTCCACAGTGTCCCTTTCAACTCTTCAAAATTTTTCCTCTGCCTCTACAATACCTCAACTTTCCACGCTGTCTACTGTATTCACCTGTACCATACAATGATTTTTACAATTCCCCCCCCAAAGTTACTGGTTCCTGGTAACACTCCTTAAACTTCCTTTTTGGTGGAATTCTCATCTCCATTTGTGATCAGTTGCCTAAGTAATTGCCTACACAATGGGGTTTGTTGTTTGCATGCAGTTCTTCTCTATGTTGATTTATGCCAGGAACCTATGGCAATTTTTTACCAAAAGATGGAAAAGAGAATAGTCTTCCAGACATTTTTACCTGAATGTTCCTGTTTTTCTTCAGAACTCATCCTCTTGAATCTGGTGAAGGTACTTCATTTGTTGCTTCGTTGCTTTTCAATTTGTCTTATTTTAGAAATTCAGGTTGAGATCAAATTAAATTGAACTACGAAGTCCTGGAGGAACTTCTTTAGGTCCACTCCCCCTAGACTAGGAAAGGCAGATGTTTTAAGCTTTTAGTTTTCAATACGGCGTAATTTCAATACAACCTTCATTCAACCAGCAGGAACTGTTTCAGTTTGATTAATGGACTTGACTCATAAATGTGTGCAGGCTGGCCAGCTGGCCCAGCCAGCCAGTCACTGGGTTGGTGAGATTGGCCAGCTGGCTGTCATTTCTTGGCTGATAAGGGGACCCCAAATTGCAAGTGCTGATTCTCAGCTATGGGGCAGATCGGAATGAGGTGCTGCTTTTGGTCTCCTGCTCGGGCAAAGAAACAGCTTCAGGGTTATATGTAGCTATCGGTCCCTATGTTGTGTAACCTGCCATGGATCGAAGGCATCTGAGAAAAATGATGTGCTCTTTTTGTGGGGTGAATGGTTGCACCACTTGTTTTTCAGGTTTCCAGACACTTCCCATGATAAGAGCTTGGTTTTGATAGTTTTACAACTTTTCTACTTTTAACTGCTGTGACTGATAATTTCTTTGCCAGGACAGAGAACAATAAATCGGTGTTGAACTCTTAAAATGTCTCGTGCCCAAAGATGTGGAACAGACTTCAAGGAAGAAAGGTAGTCTCTCCTGTGCTCTGGATACCCCTCTGCTGGGCTGTGCAGATGGGAGAGGAGTCTGCCTGTTCACAGGCAAAAATGAGAGGAGCTCAAACTTGGGGGGCGGGGGGAAGAGCCTGGAGGAAGGAAGCTGGTCAAGGAGACTGGTATTGCGGACTGCCGTAATTAGAAATGGAGAGAGAAGGACATGAAGTTGAGCTAGGAGGATAGATTTCTTCATCCTGCCCTTCCTCTGCTGTCACATACATCTGCTGCACAACCTGCTGGCACAATGAGTCAGGGTTATGGCAAGGTGTCTCACGCCCTCCTGCCAGTGTTGGTTCCTTTAACAAATGACAGCATATTCCTGCTGCTATCAGTTGCCTCCTTAGCAAAAAGTGGCAAAGGTCTGTAGGTTGGATCTAGAAGTGCTAGCCCTGCTGCTGACCCATGCAGGTTTCATTATGATGCCGTGGTGGAATTTCTGAGGGTTTTTTCACTTTACTGATATTTAAAAACAAGGGAAAAAATTACACTCAATATGCTGCATTACAGCTGTTAAGGTTGTAAAGATGAGGAAATGTCAGAATTAACATTGCCTGTATGTACATTGATCATTCAGTTACATGAGCTTTGCATATGCATCAACACATGCAGCATCTAGCGAAGTGGGGACTCCAGGGACTGCATGGATAACTTTACTAAATACTGATAAAGAGGAAAAGGAATAAACCTATAGCCGGCAGAGAGGATAATTGCATGAGAAAGCTATTAAGTATGCAGGGACTCTTGGTCTGCACTGGTATCTCAGCATGAATAGTGTTTGCAGCTCACATGGACAACCTGTCCGTAGCCACATCAGCTTTGGTAACTACAGCTGGGATGAAATGGTTGTCTTGAAGTGTGTGAGAGTTTCTTCCTGGCTATATTCAGTACATGTGGGTTTGCTAGGTCAGAAGAGGCTTGTACCAAATCACATGGGAAGCCTGTGTCTGAACTCGGGTTTTCCTGGTCCCTTGACCAATGTCTTCCTTGCTAGAAGCTTCTTTCTTCTACAGCAGTGCATAGACCTACCTTCCTTTCCATTCATATTCAGTATCCCTGTGGCAAATAACTCAGCTGTTTACTTGGGAAAGTAATAGTAGGAAAGTATTTATTATATTTTTAGCAGTCTGTAATGTAATTTAGCAGATGGAAAAAATGAGGAGGAGAGCCAGCTTTCTGCAGACCACCAATATGTGCTTTGCAGGCTGGAGCTGGAGGATGGTAAGCTAAACTAACTGAGACAGTGCAAAGGTTGCTGAACAGATGCACATACTATCAAGCTGGAAACACACTCAGGAGAAGACCTGCAGTTAAAATCACTCACATCAAGAGTAAGCTCTTCCATTGTCTGTAGTAGGCTTCAGGTTAAACCCCATTAGGTCCCAAGATGTTTGGTTGGGAGATCTGCATAATATGGTATGTGTTTGTAAAGCATGTTTGTTATGCTGTGGAGGTAATACATAAACCTTACCATGTACTTGGACAAACTGAGTAAGTGTGCTACGCAAAGTCCAGGAAAAAGCACTGTATTGTTCATTCAAAAATTTAATTTGGTATTTATAATGCTTAATAATACACTAGGAAATCTTCTGTAATGTATTGTGTAAACATAATAGTCTTGGGAAGATTAGAGTTCACTACAGATTGGCTATTAAATATTTTCAGTGAAGTAAAGTGAAACAGCTCAAGGCTGCAAAAAATGATCCAACTGGCAGACTAGTAAACTGAGAATTCGCACTGTTAATTTGTAAATATAAATAATGAAGTTCAGAAGTGAAATCATTAATAGAACTTACCTGTCAGTAAACTTTCTTGACATGAATTTTTAATATTATAAAAGCAGCTGTCTTTGAAACAAAATTCTTCTTAGAAGAGGTCAACACTATAAAATTTTTACTGTTATTCCAAAATATTTGAAGTTGAAAAAAAAGAGCTTTTAGCAAAGGTTATCAAACTGATTCTTGTAACAATTATGGAAAATTTTCCTTACCCCAAAACCTAGCTTACCCCAAAACTCAAAGCAGACATTACAGTAAGTGTTGTGAAACCAAAGCAACAGAAAGTGGTTGCATCTTGACTGCAATGGATTCATGCCAACCTTGAAATATTGCACTATTTTCCATTTTTGTTTTTTCAGTTTATATTTTTTGTATATTCAAACAAACTTTGTTAGGGGCTCTCCAGTCTCCCGAGTACCACAAACTCTTTTTTTTCATTTTTTCCCTCACTCTGCTACCTGTGGAGACCAAGATGCTGTCTCCTATAGCAAAATCTATGGTGTTACCCCATCATTTCTGTTTTGTTTCACTTTCATGTGCTGGAGATTTGGGAAAAATACCAATAAACTACATCCTCTTACTAGTTCTGCATAATCTATGGAAAATCTCTGGACAAAAAAATCATTTATCTCCTGTTTGTGTGCATTACCAAGCACACTGGGGTCCTGGTTTATTTTTGCAACTGAGACACTGCAATTATGCAGAATAATAATGCAGGCCTATTGAATTTGATGATGAAGATCATTTGATTTCAATTAGGACAGCACCTTCTGGCCCTTCACATGGAGCAGGGCCTCATTGTGTGAGTTGCTGTAGTTTGTGAAATAACTGTGTTCTGTCTTTCTGTACAAACAGGGCATCAGGCCCACTGATTTATAGATGTTAGATATTTTTAAGCTGCTGTTGAAAAACAAGGTGAGGGCTTGTGTTGTTAGCGGAACTTCAGAATGTGTCAAAATTTCAGCATAATCCTTTGCAGAAGAAAAAATTTGGAAATAAACAGGCACTCCCTCCCAAGTTAAAAATATGTATTAAAAAAAAAAAAACTCAACCAAGACAAGGACAGATTTTTCAGCCCTTTCTTTCCCTGGAAGGCAGTTTCCCAACTGAGACATCCCACTAAAATCACTGGAACTGCTTGTGTAAGTAAATGCTCACAAGACTGTGGGTTCAACCATGCAATCCTCAGTGTCTTGTTTATTACTTCAATGTCGTATTTACTTAAACTGATGGACTTTGGTATTCATCTTCCTTTCCACTATTTATGAGGGTTGCTTTGCAATTTTACATTTATCTCAGTTTTGACATTACAAGCATGAATATCACTGATACTTTTGTTTAGAGTTGCTTTTAGTTTAAAAAAATTTAAATTGTTTCATTTAAACAAATGTAATTAGAAAGCTTTCATTTAAAAACAAAAAGAAAACCCACAGCCATTTTGACTGAATGTGAAAGAAACCTATACAGAGAAAGCAGAATTATTTTTGCACTAACAGCCCAATTTTCTTTATTTAACATTGTGCAAATAAGAATAGAGTTACCAAAACGTACACCAGCTCTTTACAAGAAATAAAAATAAATCAGTAAGCGTATAATAGAATGAATATTGGGATTAACTGCAGATAAGGTTTTCCTAGGACTTCTCTGACACGTGGAGAAATGTCTGAGAACTGATGAAGTGGAGAGAGAAGGAAAAAGAAGAGAAAAAATATATGCAAAGCCACTTGGGTAGAGTTATGCAAATGACCTTATCAGGGCAAGCAAAAGGCTTCACCATTGTGCCTGCCAATTAGGAAACAGCAGCTACAGACATACTCAACTCCCTCTTCCTGAGGAGATGCAGCTTTAGTCTGTGATATTGGCAACCACACTGTGAAAGAAGATGAAAAATTGTCTCCTCTTTTATGTCTTTTTAAGAGTTTGGCAGAGATGCTAAATGAATCCAGGACAGGGCAAGGACCCTGATGGTATCCCAGTATCATTTTTTCAATTTCATATGGATTCTAGCAAACCAAGAGAGCAAAGAAACCACTAGGCTTTGATAGAGGTACAGAAATAGTCCCAGATTTCTTTGAAGGCACTGGTGTCCCTTCATCCTGACTCTCATTCTGAAGAGAGAAGGGAAGATGAACTGTTCTGCTGTTCAGCCTAACTCAGGCTGAACAGGCTGTAACCTGCCTGTTACAGGTGTGCTGCTCTCTTTAGTAATTAATCCACTTGCGCAGTTGGTCAAGCTGAATGGAAACACAGGAAAGCAGCATCTAATCTTATACAGTGTTTTCCAAACACCAAAGTCTGTCAAGATTTATGAAGTGTTTTGATAATTTACACAAAAGGAAGTTCAAAATCAGTAACGTGAACTTTCTGATACTCTGGGAAACTTTTCTCTCCCTTTTGTTGCCTTACATGCAGCACTGCAGCTAAATTGTGAAGATTGCCACTGATTTCTACAGGAGATGCAGACATGCTTATCAGGATTGAAATCCCGTGTTTTCCAAACCTTGAGCAGGCATTAACTGGTCACTCGTTTAATATTCAGCTGGGTGTAATAAGTTCATGGTCAATATGGTGTGTTCATGAGGATTTTTCATGGCTAGGGTTTGACTATGACCAAATTGTCTGGAGGTGGCTGGAGGGTATAGTCAGATGAATGGGTCGGCTGAAGTGTTACGCTCTGGATTGGGTGCACACCCTGAGGGTGCATCCAGTGTGTTAATGCTGCTTTATGCAAGTTGCTGCTTCCCAGGCTTAAAAGATAACCAGGTGAGTAGCGTTACTTAAGCAGGAGGGCAAAGACTGAAAAACCAGTGTGATCTTTCTGCATGTTAAAGCAGAGCAGCATGCAAAAATAAGAACCCAAATATTTTGACTTTCTCTCCTTATCCCCAGAGTGAGAGAGAGAACGTGCTGGGTGGAAGAACAGGATTTAGTCGAGGCTAACAGAGTCAGCAGAAATGTGTGTGCATTGGAGCTGCCAGGGTGCAAGGCTGTGGGACCAGCCAGCCTGGTGGGAAGCTGCAGAGAGAGGCATTCCTCAGTATGCAATAAAAGCTCTGAGCCTGAAAGGTCTTTCTTGTTGCACGGAGATGCAGGCTGTGAAAAAAAATCAACTCAAGCCTTCAAAAGGATAGGTGAACTGAACTACAAAGAGAACTAGAAAGTTTGCTGCAGAGGAACTGTAATCCCTCTGTCCCAGTCAGGGTCAACACTGCATCTGCCTCTGTGAACAGTACAGTCTGGGGGCTGTGTTCATGTATGTGTCTTTGGCAAAAACAAAAACAACAGAAAAGGAACTATGTCTCAAGAAATGCTGGTACTTCACGTGCAGCTTTGGGGTAAGTTCTCTGCTGATTTGTCCTCTGCCGTGAAAATCCCTTCTCTGGACACAAAACTGAAGAGACAGCAATATGTCCAGATACAAGAAAAATCTCGGTGTAGACCATCTTGGACTCTTTGGCTTTACTAATGCATGTCTCAGCCTGTTCTTCTAAATCTGTTCTTTGTTGTTATGTTTTCAAAATCTTTTTTTCTTCAAAACTAGTTCCTATATGGAGTTTTTAATGCCCCTTACTGAGAACAACCTGTTTCCCAGTATCATGTCTCCAGGTTAGCAATTGTAATTGCTGCAAGAATGCCATTTAGCAATGAAGGGGAGGCAGTGAAGCGACACTTGTTCTGCATGTCAGCCCTTCTCTTACACACAGGCTTGCTCATAGTTCTGGGAGAGAAGGGGAAAAAACAGAGTAACAGTGCTGTGATTTTTTTTTGTTCAGTGCATGCTGCTCACTCCTTGTTTTCTTTCTGATAACACCAAGGTATTTACATGCAAACAAAAGACTCCTCTTGCCGAATCAGCCTCCTCCTCCTCCTACCTGGTTCCATCAGCAAAGTTGCAAAAGCATGACTGTGACAGCACGAAATGAGTAAGGGTGAGGTTGGGCTGACAAAACAAATCTGCTCTTCACACGGTGCACACACCTCAGGGGTAGTGGGGGAAAGAGGAAGTCTAGAAAAAGTTCAAATGAGGCATCAACAAAACATTGTTTTAAAAATTAATCATAGTGCTTTCTTTTAAGACTTAATCTTCAAGTGAAGTAGTGTTTCAGGACCTAGATTAACAAATTTGGTCAGAGCAGGGAAGAAAGAATATTGAACAGGACCAATCTAACAGTTGCCCATTCCAGCTGCTTCAGAGGAAGGTATACGAAAGAAATGCTATAATTTATGAAGGAATAAACCAGCCCCAAAATAAACCTTTTTCTGAATTTCCATTGTTTAGTTATCCAAACACCTGAATAACAAGGGTGTAAATCTTTTCTGAAATTACATTCATGTCCTCAGAAACTCTACACGGTGTCAAACACAGAGGACTGTGTTTTCATGAACATACAGTATTTGAGTCCATATGCTCTATGTTTATTATCTGCCAGAGTGGTGTGAGACATCTAGAGTCTGCAGATTTTTTCAGGGCTTCATGGGAAAATTTTTGGCACTTTGCATTCCCTAATGTCATTTTGTGTGAAATTGCTGAAGAAGTCTTCTCCCCACCCCCCGCCAAATTGACAATGTGCCCATGTCTGCATTTCTGTACCATGCTGTCAGTGCTAAGCCAGTTGACCCCAGTCATGTGAAAAAATCAAAATCACGTTAATAAGCAAAGCATTTCAGAAAAGTAGTTTTCCACTTGTAGATTGTTAAGAAGAAAGGAAAGACCTGGAATGTCAACTTGCTTTGCACTGACAACTTGTGTCTGTTAGCTTAGTAATTTCTCTAATGTGGGAATTATAAAAACAGGCATGAAGGGAAAAGTTAGGACAACCTGAAAAGTTAGGTTAGAAGGTATCCTTTTGTCAAAACATGGTTCACTATCGTTCCCTAATGTGTATGTTCGCTTCCTACCTTCTTGCTTCTCGAGTCTGTCTTTCTACTCACCCCACTTCCTGCCATCTCCCGCTCATAGACGTGCACATTTTGATCCACAGCCTGAGAGGCTTATAAGCTGTGCAGTTCTGTTGCAATCTGGATTTGACTCATGTGCGCTAGTTACCAAGAAGCTTCCCTTCCTCTCCTCTAATACTAAACAACATTTCCAAAAATTGCTATTGCTGGTGCAGTTGGCAAAAACAGCTTTCATGGGTACTTAATTTGTAACACAGTTGGCTTAACCAAAGAGGATATCCTGGCAAGTGTTTCTTAGTAGGACAGAAGATATGGCATCAGGGATGGCCAAGTTCAGACAAGTCCAGGCACATGACCAGTATGTCCAAAAGGTGGATTTTTAAAAAAAGATGTTCCATCTTGTGCAAGTTGGTTGTGAATCAGTCTTCCCAGGAGAGCAGAAACTTGAGATGATTTGGAAGTTATGATACAAAAGAATGAAGCTAAACTTGTTTGGACTTTGTAAACTAAGCCAGTCTTGAAGCGCTGGAAGAATAGAAGAGAAATTACCACTTTATAGAGACACCTCTTTTGCTTTCCTGACTTTAATGTGATTGTGATTGTGATTGTCTGAGTTTTTGTGAATAGAAGTGGTATGTGAACAGGTACACCTAGAAGTCTGGATTTCTGCAACAGATAAGGTATGTAATTTGACAAGTGTCCTTCACAGAGCTGGCTGAAATTTGAAACTGTGAAAATTTTAATTAGACAAGTTGATGAAAAAGTATTTCAACTACATTTTCACAATATCCACTTAGTAAAGAGTTTATGGGGATTCCAGTAGTTTCAGTTGGTTCCCAGGGGGACCAGCATTGTATGCACATCATCGTGCTGTTCACTTTGCTTGTACATTTAATCCCTCCCCTCTCCTGACAGTTTATATTGTAATGTACTCCAGGCAGGGACTCCTCCTTATTCAATGTTTTATACTGACTGGCACAACTGTCAGCCATGTAAAGAAGCCATTAGATGTTACTAAATATTTCTGATAAGTGATATCATTTGATTCTCTTTCACAATACTTAAACTAAGATAAATAAGGTTGCTACCCCTTGCCCCTTCAAAAGAGGGGCCACTGTTAGTGGGACTGAGAGGGGTAACTTTCTCACCCCTCCCTGCTGTCACAGCTCCACAGCTGATCCCACCTCACTCTGGGACTCCCAGCTGCAGCACATAGAATCATAGAATTGTTGAGGTTGGAAGGGACCTTTC
>RSEF01000001.1:88645522-88678382 GCA_003993805.1 Himantopus leucocephalus | reverse complement strand
GGGTCTCACCAGTGCCAAGTACAGGGGGATGATCACTTCCTGAATCCTGCTCACCACACATGATGCCCATCTCAAGAGACAGAGCTCCCCTTTCCCCCGGCACGTCTGCGGTAGTTTGTTGGTGATAGCAAGCACAGGGATGGCCATCATTCCTGTGGGAAAGGAAGGGTGGAAAGAAGGACAGCACAAGATAGCTTCACTGATGTTGAGGTCACTAGGTGTCTATACTAGCACAATAGGTTTACAGAGTATTACAAATTGTCAACCTATCCTGTCTGTTCCTGTCAGTTACCCATCGTTACTAGTTATGCAGTCTCTCTCACAGCACCCTTACTTTTGCAAGAAACCTGAAAAGCAGGGTGAGACAGAACTTCCTTGTGAATTATCTCATCCATTTGTTTTCCTTTTCATTCAAAGCTTGATCCTCTACTGGAAACGCGTAGGTAAATTATTTGCCTCTATTGACATTGCAATAATTTTTCCAGCCCTGGAAGCAATCCTTTCTCGGTGACATCATCAAGATTAAACTCAAGTAATACAGTCAGCCCATGCATTTTTCAGTGTCATGACACGTTCTATAACAATACTAGCTGAAGCATTTCCTCCCTTCTCTGTCACCGCATCCAGCTGTTACTCTTTTTGCAATTTGCCACCTCCCTGCCAGTTGTGTTGACCTAACCGTTAGTGCAGTTGTGCTCTTAATCAGCTCTGAAAGCTGATCTGGCAGAAACCAATGTACATATATACTTAAATACAGGTTATCTCTCTCGTCAAGATCACAGCATAGCTCCTCCACCAATTGCACTGGCACATCGAAGGGGTGGTCAGAAAAAAATACTACATCAGCACTGCCACTAAACACTACATATTGTCTAAGCTGTGACCTGAAAGGAGCTGATTTGAAAGACAGTATAGTGATTACAGACATCCCATCACTGAAATAGAAATTATCATCTTTGTTCTGGCTCCTTCATACCAGACAGAATAATAGAAAGGCATTCCAATATACCCAGTTCAGGAGGGAGGATATTTCCCTCAAGCACAAGACTCCAGCAAAGACACCTGTGAAGCCGGAGGAGAGGAGAAACTAAAAGTGTGTATTTCTGAGGTCTGAGGCTGTCACAGAGAGGTAACCATAGCTGACACAAGTGTGTACCTGCACTGCAGTCATAGCTGAGTTGGTCTCACAGCTGCCCAAGAATTTGCTGAAGCCATAGTACCCACAGACCTCAGCATGAACTAGCTGCCATGGTGTCAGGCAGGCTGTGCTGAACATGCAGCATATGCTCAAGCCCTTGTTGTGGTTGGCACCTCAGGGAGCTAGTTCAGAGGGCACCCCAGGGATGACTGCAAGTGCTGCGGCTGTGCCTCTGGCTGCAGGATGCATGTCTTTGAGACACACAGCACAGCATCCTAACTCCAATCTGACAAGCTCCCAAACAGGATTTTGCCTGCTGTCCCAATTAATAAAGTTGATTTCTGATTCCTTGGCCAATGTTTTCAAGTGGCCTCAAATAGAAGTAATGCCTCAACTTCGTAAGACTTGCACAGAAATAAGTGGAAGCCAGTTTTTTGGGGGCCCTAATATTAGAAGTTAGTGGGTGTGCTGACTAGCTTCAGAGCAAGCAGGAGTTAAACCCTGGAGAGGAAGCAATTCTCGAGCTGCAGCAAAGATAATCATGATAATTTATCATCTGATAATCAAAGAGCACACACTTAATTTGTTCTCATTATCAATGTATTTCAAGCACAACTAAGTACAAGAAGGCTTTCTGTGCACAAGTTGCACTAGAAGGGTACAGATAAAGGGCCCCATGCAAATGCAATGCAGTTACATCTTCTGTATGGGTGATGTGCTGTAGTACAGTTTGGAGTCCATCTCCGTGGCCTCCTTGTCCCCCTGGATGTGGAAAAGGACCCCTGGCATCTAGAGCTGTTGTTTTAAGCACTTTACCTTTCTCTAGGACAGTAGTGTCTTCTCGGAGAAATGACTGACAGTTTGTAAGAGCTGCAGGGATTTGGTTTATTAAGGAACCATCAAGAAATGAAGCTAAATCTGGAGTTTTTAACCATGTCAGTGCTCTCGTTTGCAGCATCTTGGGAGTGGGAAATGTCTGCAGCGTGCCAAGAGCAGGCTTTTACCTCCAAAGCCCCAGATGTGGTGCAGGACTGAGAACAGCGTGCAGTCTCCAGAGCTGTAATTTGCACCATTTCCCCCAGTTATTTAATATTTAATGTCACCTGAAGGCAGGTCTTCACATAAAGCACAGAAGAACTCATATACTGGTGGAATGAAGCAGGCTTTTACAGACCTCCTGTATTAGGAGTCTGAAGGAGAATGCCTGCATAAGCAAGAGACAGAGGTCCAAAAGTAAAATCAGTTACAGCAGAAATATGACATGCTTTTACCACATGCTGGTGGTAAAATTTTCTGTACACTGATTTGCTTAATGATTACAGGCAAAGTAAGCCATGGCTGTGCTGCCAAAATCTGCTTTTACAGTAGCAGTGCAAGTGCAGCTGCAGCCCGCAAGGCTTGGAGCCCCAGTGCAGAGGAAGCCAACAGATGACATCTTGCTGTCACGGCGTAGACTGTTCTGTAGTGGAGCTGGCCTCAACGTTCCCTGGAAACAGCCTGGAAAACATGCTCTTTGTGTACGCGCTCCCCCCTCCCCAGCTCTCACAATTGCAGTTGAGTTAGGAAACAAAGTCCCAGCCAAAATTCCTCAAGGGAAAGGGACCCAACTTCTTCAGGATGTGAGCCTCTGAGAACAAAATCTCCTTGTGAGAAGAAAGCAGCTTCTTAATGCAGGAGGATTACAATGTCTTGCTATGTTGTTGGTGGTGTTTTGTTGGCATGTGAAACTGAGATTTCAAAACTTTCCACTTGATTCAGCAGTACAAAAAGGGCTTCCTAATCTCTCTCTTCCAAAACAGTAGAATCACCTCTAAGTTTGCCATCACTGGAAGATCGAGGTGACCTAGCTGATGATAGGTTAAAGTGATAAATTGCTGAAAGGAACCATCTTAATTTTAGCACCCGTATTCATTGAAGCTAGCAACTATTTCTTCGGTTTTTCATTTCTTTCTGGAGCGTTGATCAGGTACCTAAAACGGGAGCTTTCAGTTCCATCACCAGCATTACTGCAAGTGTGGTAATAATCTGAGCACCCCTCTCCACTGTACAGCAATTAGGCAGCAGGAAAAACACTTAAGTAAAACCATATGTAGGTCAAGACTACCAAGATCAATTTATTTCTTATTACTTACAAATCTTCAACACCCCAGCCAGGGATCAAGGCCATATTGTGTTAAAAGAAAGAAACAGCATGTATTGTCAGTTCATTGCAGTA
The DNA here is from genome assembly GCA_003993805.1 of Himantopus leucocephalus. Lineage (NCBI taxonomy): Eukaryota > Metazoa > Chordata > Aves > Charadriiformes > Recurvirostridae > Himantopus > Himantopus leucocephalus. The sequence continues at coordinate 88,675,029 of RSEF01000001.1, read as the reverse complement.
CAGGGTTTTTTTAACCTTAAAATGACTGTTGCCAGGATGCACCAAGTAGGTGACACAAGAAGTGGGAGGGAAAACTAGGTGTTAAGGATGTAAAGATGCTCTGCATTTGTCCAGTTGTAAAGAGGAGCAGAATATAGTTCCTGGATTCGATCCCTCCTATAACAGATTCAGTGTATGGGCAGGTGTCCAATGACTTTGTGCCTCACATCTATAAAACTGATATAACAATCTAATCTGTCTTCACTTGAAAGGCACTGTGCAACTATTACTAATAGTGGTATCAGCAGTGGCCATATCCAATACAGGAAGACTGTAGGGAATGTTTATTAGACCTGAATTTTGACCTGGATGAAGGTAAATTGGTTTGAAACAATAAAGAGTTGCTGAGAAGAAAATTTAAGTTTTTATAATCTCCTTGACTTTTACTTGCAAAACTGCTTGCTTCTGGCAGCGTGGTCTTTTGAGCTTGCTAACCCGTGCCATTGTCAGGGCTCAGCTAGCGTTGTTTGGGATAGAGTTCGTGTACATACAAGGAAAAAAGCAACAGAAGACGTTTCTTTCAGCTCCTTTTGGAAGGGAGCAGTAGGAAAGCGATGTCTGCTCCATGGAAAATGGCCAAAAATTGGTTGAGAAGAAGTCAGGAGTGGATTAAGGCTATAACTGGGAGCAGATCCAAAGCCACATTTCCCCATTCCCCATCCCCCTGCCAGCTGCTTGTGTTGCACAAGCCGCTCTGGTAGGAATCCCATGGTCACCTGCCCTATGGGCACAACATGAGCAAAGAGAGGGGTTTTCTGGGACCCAAGCAAATTCTTTACTGAGTGTGAACACCGCAGTACCAGCTGAACAGCTGTAGTCAGCTGAACGGTGTTGTGCTGCCCGCAGCTCACTGACTCACTGTTAGGCTCTGGCCTTCTCTGAATGTGGTGCCCAGATGCAAAAAGCCAGCCTTCTCCCTGCCTGGAAGGACAGCCCTTGTCAGGCTTCTAGGAAGCTTTTGCAAACAAAACGAAAGGAAGCTGGAGCCGTTCTGTGGAGTTCTTGAAAGCTCTTGGACATGGATCATGGAATTAGTGCCTAGAAAACAGGCTGGTCTTTTCATCACCTCTGTGGTTGCTTGCTTCTTTGGCTGGTAGCTTTTGCCTTCCAGAACTTCAAACCCTGGCCACTTCAGCAAGCGTGCCAGCACCATTTATCCAGGCTGGTTTGCCCCATCCTGGATTAATTCTCTTTTCAGGCTACAGACTGCCTGTCAGCAGCAGGTAGACTGCTCCAGCATTATAACATTTTCTGTAACTGATCCCAAAATGGGGCAGCTCACAGAGGAAAGAGGGCTGCATCCTAAGGTCCGTTTTTTTCTGCAAGCTGACTCCAGATGATGCAGATGGAAACAGAAAGGAGAGATGCAGCTGCTATGGGTCAAATACTGATTTCAGTTACAAGAAATGCAGCACAACTGGCCACGTTAATTGACTGGGGTTGTACTTGAGGCTTTATTCAGACATCAGGTACAACTCTAAGGACTTCAGGAATTGGTCTGCAGTGTTCAGGGACTTTTCTGTTGCTGGGGCAGGGGGTCTTAGACATAGCTGAGTAATTTTGTGTAAGAGAGTTACTTCATTTACTAACCTGTATCTACAAAGAAAAGGGTTCAGCTATAGAGTGAGAAAGAATGTGTGTTTCATGTTGAATTCTGTAGAGTGGGGCCTTTGCTTCTTCATTTCCCACTTACACAGACTTCAGATTTTGTGGGGTTTTTGTACTGGTGACTTCATCTGCCATCATTAATTGGTGAGCTATCTCAGCCCAGCAAGCTAATTTAGAGTCCTGCTTGTGCATTTGATCAGCAAATGCAAACCATGTGTAATGTCAGCAGGTCAGGGGAGGTGATGGAACATGGGATTTTCACCTCAGTTCCAGAAAGGGCCATAGTTGCTTCCAGGAAGCTGAGCTTGGCACTGGGTGTGGGGAATTGAAAAGATTTATTTCCCTGTGTGAGAGCTTAGAGCTTGATCATTCTAATCAAGCATTTTCCAATCAATATGTTTCTTATGGGCTTTCCAAAGGCTGCATTAGAAAAGCAATTTTATTTATTTTATGACCCTGAAGCACTAAGGGATTAGGGTGTGTCGACTTTCCAGGGTCTCTGTACAGACAGTGAGAAGAGAAGGACTGGGTCACAGGGTACCACACTAGCAAAGTCAGCATGGCAGAAACTCGGCCCAGTACTTCACTAGGTTTGTTTCTGTAGACGACTGCATACACAGAGGCCCCAGAGCAGACACAGTGCACAGAGAATTACCTGCACTTGTGCTCTGCCTGTAATACCTTGTTCACCAGGACAGCAGGAGACATGAGCCTATGTCTTTTATTTCAGATTACTACCAAAAAAGCTGTTTTGCCCTCTGTTCCCAGCAGTGTAGGAAGCTTCCCAAAGCCTTGTCATTCTGATTACAGGCAGTTTCAAACATTTTTAGAGGACACACAAGCCTCACTGGGGTCTCTCTTCCTGCCCATCACACAACTCCTCTGTTCCCTATCCAATCGTTTTTTCCTTAACAAGACCTGTAAAGGTGCATTTTCATCTGCTGCCATCCATTTCCCTTGTACCAGTTTGTACTCACCTCCCAAATAATTATCTCCGAGGATTAGCCAGGATTAACCTTTTCCTCCTTTTCTACCTTTGCTTATCACTGGTCCTCGAAACTGCAGAGCTAGCTCTTTACTGTAGGATGAAGCAAACCCTGTGGGCCAGCAGCAATGAATGGCCACTGCTTTGCCACTACCTGGGTCAAGTGGTACCTGCTGGAAAGAGCAAGTTGTCAGGCACATCACCGCACACCAGACCTCTGTCCCCTGCTCGTGACAGCAAGTGAACAGACCACCAGTGATACAGGGTTTATCCTGTGGTAGGGCTGCATCTTCCACACGTATGCCAACCCCAGGGCAGTCTCAGAAGGCACTTATTTAGTCTGTCCATCTGCATGGGGATAGCTAAGCACGCCACAGCTCTCTTTCACCTGTACCCCTCCTCTGAGGAATTAGAAAGGCTTCCTGAGAAAGCAAGGTCCTTAATCTTCCTGCCTTTACCTTCCACAGCAGAGGTAGTCCTGAAGAGCTGCTGAGCACCCTGTGTGTGGGAGCCTGCCAGCTCTGGTAGGTATGGGGAAGGCATTTGTGGTAAGAGATCAGTGCAGCAGCTCCAGCAGAGATAGCATAAAATTCCTGTCTCAGGAGGGCCTCAGCGCCCAGATTGGGCTTTAATTTGAAATCACCTTCAGTATGATCAGCACACTGCTGTTGAGCTCAGCGCTGCAGCCCTTCTTGGGGAACAGCATGTCGTGGTTTGTTCTGTCAGGTTTGAGTGTGATATCAGAACAAGGCCCCTGGTCTGCAGCAACAATCAACACCTCTGAACAGGGAACCAGAGAGCAGCAGAGACAGCACCACAGGACTATTGAGCCGTAGTCATTTGAAGCAGCTGTGCAGTGTTTTGCACTTTCGAAGCATTTCAGATTTTAACTGGCCAAGTCCCATGACACCTTTTTGCATTTTGGCAGTCTAGCTTTCCAAATGAAGAAGTGAGACGGAAGGAGGGGACTTTTAAAAAGTTGCTCTGGAGAAGGGTTTGAATCTAATCCTACGTTTTTCCTCCAGACCATGTTGCCTTTACACAGAAATGAAGAGAAAAACACAACCTCATGCCCCTCTCCTGCTTGACATACACTATCATATGCAGAACCACATATTATGCTTTATGGATAACATGGAAGAATTTTGTTAATTAATAACAAAAAAGAGAGCTTCAGTTCCTAAAGAGCTAGTTGGTAGCAGACATTCAAGTCTTTTGAACTTCTCCAGCATCGTTTTCCCACTAAAGGCTCAAGTACTGTCCTGTAGTCAGAGCTGGCCTGCCTGATGCTGCCAGTGATGATGCATCTGTCCCTGGATGTTTGGAAACCAGCTGCTGATTTGCATGCGCTGGCCCCTCTGCTATTCACCCAACTGTGCTAAGTAGTTTTCGGTGTGGGAGTGAGAACAATTCTGTCTGCCCTGCAGAAAGCAGGGATAAATAAGAGATCTGTCTTTATCCCCTTCTCACCTCATCATCCTGCCTGCCAGGCAGACAGGCGTAAGGATGGAGTGCCCAAACAAAGTGGAACAAAATGAACAAGATGGAACTTACTGTGAATGCTGTTTCCGTCATGCATGGTGTTGTGTGGCTGCATCCTCATATCGAAACTAAAATGGAACAGTAGCTCTCAGTGGTACTGTACATCCCACTTTGCATTGGAATTGTCTTCAGACTGTTCCAAAATGAGTCAAGGTGAAAACAGCCTACAGTACATTATACTTCACATTTTAGATGTATCTTTTACATACAGCGTACATAGCAACTCATACTGTAAAACGCATACCCTGTCTTCCAAAGCAAAGAAGGAGATTCTGAATACGAGTGCTTCGCAAGAGTTAAGGTTGGCTACATCTCTTCAAAAAACAAAGTTGTAACCCCACCAGAAGTTTGTGGTCAGATGCAAATATTGCTGGCTATGTAGTTTTATGTGCAGAAGGTTATACTAGGTGAGCAGAGCACTCTGTTTTTCCAGCCTCAAAGTCTGACCAAGCTTAAGTTTCCTTAGGGGCTCACTGTCAAAAAGAGTGACCTCTTTAGAGACCATCAGCTTAAACTCCTCTTCAACAGACCAATACATTTTGCTGCATGTGTGTGTGTGTCTACGTGTGTAAGTGCTTGAACATACCTGAACAAGTTTACTGGCTAATTCAAGGTGTAAATTACCCCATCGGCCCCTCTTCGTTGTGCTTGGTTTTGCTGCACGAGAATAGAAAGGAACAGAGAGTGGATTTCTTCTGCAGTCCAGATGGTTATCAGCTTGTGCCCTGGAGCATGAGAATCGATCACTCTAACCATTTATAAGGTAGCTAGTGTAACAGGTGTTAGAAACAGGACGCTAGTGAGGAATAAGCAACAGATAATCTATTAAGGCACCAGTGTGCCAGCCTGAAGCATTAGAAAGGTGAGCATGAATTTTGCTCCCTGTTTAATGCATATGAAGCTGTCAGATTATAAACGTGTCTACAAATTATTGTATTTTACTCTGCTGGAGGTGGTGCTTGGAAGCTGGCAGAAGACAGACTAGAGAATACTCTGGGATCTCACAGACCTGGATTCTGATGGTTTACGTGGCTTTGTCTAACCTGCTTTCAGCTATTCAGTTCAAGAATTTTTTGTTGTTTATTTTTACACTGCGTAGATAGAGAGAGCAAGGTTGGGAATGCTTGCCACATTTCAGCCAGCAGAGCAATGGTACAGATTGGAGCAGAGCCAGGCCTGACTCCCAGGTGAAAATTCACCCTCTGAAGTCTGTGGCGATGCTGGCCACTGAAAGGGCAGACTGGGAGAAAGGCAGCATCCCCTGTGTCTGATCCACACCTACTGAAAACAGCAAAGCCTTCCCACTGATTTCAAGAGTTGGTTCAGCAGGCAAAACTCTGTCTTCATTTTGTAACACCGCACTCATTTTCCTTACTTTATTCTGCTTTGTAAATATCTTTGTTAGTGGAAGACAATGCTGTTAGCTTTCACCAAGAATAAAACTGGAGAGATAAAAAGTGCCCATTTTCCTCCACTGTGGGCACAACAATAAAAGAGAAGATGAAGAGAGGAAAATAAGAAACAGCATCGAAAAAAGAAAAATTGTATAAGCAGGATTAGTTTTTCTTTCATGAACAGTATAAGAAAGTATTTTCAGGACCTACTGATAGCTATGTATGCTGTGCTGTAAAATCCCTTCAGCTGCAAAGCCAACCCTCTCATGCGCTTTTTTTCACAAAACCAACTGCTTCTTTTTAAGAAAGGGCAAAGATGGTGGGATACAAGTTTAGTAAATGCTGTACTGCACATGAAAGAATTATTCTTTGAATGGCAGTTTCTGAAGCACTTTCAGCAACACCGGCCTGCACCCCAAGAAAAGCCTCCTGCAACTGAATTGGTTCAGCCTCACAAAGCAAATGGACATGCAGTGGAGGCAGGCAACTAAAGAGGGTTTTTTGGAGAAACTAACTTCCCAGGAAAGCAGCACGTCAGGGAGGGAGGGAAATGAGAGAAGAGGCAATCCATCTAGGGAAAAACAGTTAACTTACTTTATGGCACTTTATATCTTCCAAACACCATTTTAAGTATTTAATTATGGTATCACCCCATGGGTGGAGAGATGTGGCACATCACGCATTTTAGTGATAGCCAAACTGAATTAGAAAGGCTGCTTGCTGATTCTCAGTAACTAGAAGCCAAGCGGTCCTAGGTCATACTACTTTGGGGCTTTTCTCACAAGCTTCAGAGATGCTGCTGAAACCCAGCAGAGACCTGATTTGCAGTGTGAAGCATTGGGTCTGCTTCAGAGTTGCCAGCACAGCACACATGCCTTCTCCCAGTGCATGTAGCTTATTTGGCTGTTCTGGGTCTAGCACAAATCAATCTAAATCTCTCTTCAGACATGGTACTTTTGTATTAGTTGAACAGAAAGCAAAAATACACTGTCACCAGCACGTGGGAAACATTGATCTGTGTTTGTACAGGGAGAGATTTATTTAGTAGGAAGCACACACATCATGTGAAGTTATCATATAGCTCTATCCATGTCGGCCTGATTTTCCCAGTGATGTTTTTTTTTTGTTTCATGCCTCATCTTGTGAAGTGCACATCAGAATTACAGTTAGATTTCCACATGTCAGTGCTCCTTTGGGCAATTTATTACTTGCATGGCATGGCAAAGGGGGAGGTAAAAGAAACCATGCATGAGCATTTCAAGCACTCCTCAGATGGCCTTTTAAACCCTTTCATAAGTTGTGGTCTGGCTGCATCAAGTCTGACTTCTTTCTCTTTTAGCTGCAGTCAAAGTGCATGCTGCCCAGCAGCAGCCCGGGGTCTGGAGTGTGTTTTCTGCAGGAATAACCCTGTATTCAGCAAAAGATGAACCTCACTGGCATTTTAAATGACGGTTTGCATGTTTCTGAGCAGATCTACGCCTCACCCCAGGCCCTTCAAAAAAAAAGGTCCTCTGACCCCAGTAATCAGACCCTAATTCAATAGGGGAAGAGAATTTAAGTCCTTCATAAATAAATAAATGCTACTTCTTGTTTCTGTGTGGCACTGCTACAGGGGCAGCTGAAAGCTGATGGAAATTCTTGCTGCTGCCATGCAGACGTCCCTTCCTTGGGTCAGCTCTGACCCTTTCTCGGGCTCGATCTCAATTCTTTTTGTGACTGAGATTCAGTTCTGTATGCAGCTGTGGCTCTGGGACTTTCCAAAGCCGCTGTCTGGGAATCTGGCATAGCAGCAGAATGCAATTCACTGCATGTGACCTCTTGCTAAAACAGAAAAAAGCGTTGCCTATCTGTTAAAGGAGTAAAAACCAAACCAAAACAGAGCGGTACAACTCTCCCAGGTTTCTTTTAGTGCTTGGTAGGAGGAAGGTAATCAGATCTCAGAGAATGGTGTGCCAGGAAGGAAATTTCTTCCCATGCACAGCATACAATCAGCCAGGTGCAATATGAGGAAGGGAGGTTCGTCTTCCTCTGAAGCGTAAGGTATTAGCTCCTGCCAGAGGCTATGTACTAGAGATCTGATCAGATATGGCAAATTTTATGTTCCTATGCACAGTGTGAAGCTTTCATTTCTACGTAACACATTGTAGCAAGTCAAACAATGAGTCATCTCATGAGGGGGGAAAGGAAAGAAAGCTTTTATCTCCCAGTGGATTGGAGATAATCTCTCTACCTGGGTATAAACAGCTCTTCACCATGCTGCCTTCTCTCCAGGGGAAGGAAGCTATTTTAAATTTGTCTGTAAAACAGATATTGAACTGTCACACCTCCCAAGCCTCTCTGCCTGGGCCCAATAAAGGTAGCAGGCAAAAGGTCTTTGACTTTCGTGGTAACTTTGTTGGGCCCCTGTGAGGCCTGTCTAGGCTGTATATGCTGTATGAGCTAGCTGGGAGAAAGGGAGTGCCAGATTCTCCTTGAAGCCCTGAAAAATCTATGCCCAAAATGAACATGCCTGCTATTTTATTGTAAAATATCATGCCACCCTTATATAGACAGAGTTACATTGATAGTATTTTATCGCTCTACAGGAAACACAAGCTAAAGCAGTGCTAAAGGTGCCACAGCCTCAGCTATTATTTTCCTCTCCAGTGTGGGAATAGCATCTGCTAGCACAACAGCATCTGCAGAAGGGGTGGGCCAGTCCAAATACACCTTTCTCAACCATATCTGCACTGATAACCAAGACACACTGTTACAGAGGCTGTGTGAAGCAGCCCTTCTTTACACACCTCAGCTACCTAGAGGGAAGTATCAGTGTAGCTCTCTTGCATCTGACTGCTTTTCCCTATTCTTGATCAATGACAAGGGGCATGAAGGGAGAGCGTACCTCTTTTCTGTGAAAGGATACACACCGAGGATGGATGGGGCCAAGGACTTTGCCTCCTGCCTGCTTTGCATCTCAGAAGGAGCAGCTGGAGGAAAATGCCATTTCACAGTGGAAATCTGGAATGAAATAATGTCCTAGAAGCTTTTTTCAGGATGCTTAGGCAGTTCTTGATTCTCAATATGTCACAGATAAATCAAGATGCCTAAACTAATGACGTATTTCACAGTCCAGTACTTAAGAATAATTCTGTGTCAACGTGACATTCCTGTCCTACACACCTTCCCCTGAGACTTTGCACATTATGGTGTGGGGAGAAAGGGGGATCTTTGCCTATATTCCTGTGATTCCATGATTCACTGATGTTTGCCTTGTCTTAATTTGGTAACAAAATCATGGTCTCTTCCTGCCACAGGTTTGCAGCCCGTTTACTGGAGCAGGGATGATGTGGCACAGTGGCTCAGGTGGGCAGAGAAGGAGTTTTCCTTGAGGCCGATTGAGAGCAACACTTTTGAGATGAACGGCAAGGCTCTGCTGCTCCTGACCAAAGAGGACTTTCGATACAGGTCTCCTCATTCAGGTGAGGATTACTTACAGAAGCTGTGATTGAAAAGAGAGCAAAAACTGCAATGAAATCTGGAGGGGGTCAGAGGAGGAAACAGATACATTTGTTAGGGTGGACTGGGCAAGGGGACGAGAGGGAGGACAAAGCCACTTGTATGAGGCAAGGACAAAAGGAGGGAGTGAAATCCTGGTACACCTGATTTGTAGGCAAATTTGAATGCAAATCCAAACCTAAACCCAAACATCCAACCTGTTTCTAGTTAAAACTCCCTGCAGAAGTCCCAGAAAGCAAGCTTCTCTGGCAGCACTTTGTGACTTCCAGCTCTTCCTTGTAAAGGCTTATCTTTTCACAGACCCAACTACAGAAGCAAGTTAATCAAGTGCTCTAGCCTCTTAAGAAGCCCATATTAGCATTCTGCCTCACAGTTGGCTTGGCTGACTTGCCGCTAAAAGTGACTGCAAAACTCCTCCCTGGGGGATCTTTCCTCTATTTTACAGCCCCTGTGGGCTTTGTTTTACTTTACCATATTCTCTCACATGCTGGAGTCCAGCCCAAGGCACAGCACAGACAGGTGTGGGAATCAGTCTGCCTATTGCTCAAAGTATGTCTTCATTTATTCACAAAGAAGTTCTAGAAATGTTTATGTTGCCTGCCTGTATTTATATCTCCTACGGTCTGTCTGCTCCAGTTTTACAGTCAGAGTAAGCCTCTGCCCTCTTTTGTCAGGGATGTTTAACTAAATATGAGTTATTTGTTCTAAATAAGAGTTGTGAGCTTTTCTTTTGTGAACATACAAGGTACTCCTGTTAAATATAAAGTCGCATAATTCAATCACCATAGGTCATCAAGGAGTTTGGACCAAGTGGTGACAGAATTGCTGTTAGGAGGCTTCCAGTGCAAGGCTCACTAGGTGCAAAAGTACAGCTGGTGCTGCTTAGATCCAGCTGATAAACAAGCCATGGCACTAATTCTGCATCAAGCAGCTTGGTGACCCCCTTGAATGCACCCCCACAACCATCATTCTGCAGAATCTGCCTCACGAACTGTGGCTTACATTTAGTGTATACAAAGTTTTTTAAGCACGTGCTTCAAATCCAGGACTAATTTTGTATGGAAGGAGATGCCAAACGTTAATGTCTATTGCCAGTGTAATACAGTAGTGAAAACTGATGCCTCGAAACATCTTTTTTTTTTTTTTTAATTCTGGTACACCACTTTAAATCATTTCATTAAAAAATTAGCCCTCCTTAAGGCAAAAGGAATATTGAAATTGGGGATATGGGCAAGGACTGTAAGGGACACCTTTGTGTGTCTTGTCTGCAACTCCCGTTATCATCCCAGTGGCTTCCGGCCTACAAGTTATGCCCCTGCTCTTCCCCTTGTGTGCTGTGAGGGCAGTTGAAATGAGTAGGATTAAAATGTAGGCTGGAGATAGAGCATTCCCAGAGAAGAGCCTCTGGCTTACAAATCCTCACTGTATGCAGAAGGGTAAGCTCTTATTTACCTAAATTTGGAATGGAATAACCAAACTAAAGGCTTCCTCCCTTGCTTTTTCTCTCCTCCTCCTCACCAGGTATTCCTCACTGATATAAGCCTTTTAGAGGATATCTGAGTCAGTCCCTAAAATTTAGATTAGGTAAAGGGACATTACCTCAACATTCCCCAGAAGTTAACTATACGTGAAATTTAAGAACTATGAAATAATGTTTGCCATAGAGGCATTACGTTTTCAAGAGTGTAGGTACGTAAAGGCTGTATCCTTTCCCTCATGGTTAAAGCAGGAGAACTGCATCCACTCCCTGCAGTGGTCCTAGCAATAAAGTGGGCTCACAGCCCCACAGCTATTCTTCTATTTAAGGCTGGCCAGCGAAGGGAGGCAGCAGAGGAGGGAGAGAGTGAAAAATGCTTTTCACCTTCTTAACTAGCATTACTGCATCTGAGTGGTGCAGAAGCATAACTGTTTTGTTAGGTAAAAAAAAGACAGCCAGCTTTATGGACGTTTTCACTAGTCTGTCAGGCCAAATCAAAAGAGGTACAAATTTGCTACCTTATTGCTTAGAGTGTTACAGCACTAGTAACACTAGATTATGCTGCTATTGCATTCAAAGATGCAAATCATGTGGTAAAATCACTTTTTAGCCTTTCATGTACTAAACATGGAAAAGGTAAGTGGGTTCTCGAGGCTTTGTTTTTAATTAGATTTTCAGGTATTGCAATCACCTTTTAAAAATGCCCTGAAGTCACTGCTGAGACAGTGAAAGCAGCCAAGATGCTAAAAAGAAAGGAAGCTGAACTATGGAAAGCAGGATGGCTTTAACTGTTTTATGCTAAGACACTAAACTTGCCCACAAATAGAGCATTGGCAGTTTAAAGAGACAAGGGACGAATGGCCCAAAGCTTACAATCTCATACAAACAACTACTAAAAAAAAACCCCACACTTGAGAAAACTCTCCCAGAAAATCCAAGGTTTCCCAAATGAAACTTCACTAAGTTCGTTTTTAGGTCATAAGTTATTGCTGCAACCTGTTCCTCTGTAATATGAGCAGTGACAAAAAGAAGACAGCAAGCAGAATTAAAAGTCAAGAGACTTCCTACCCTGTGTTGTACATTTGCACTTTGAAATATGCAACCAGTTACATCAGACAAAATGTGTAAGTACCTAGGTGTTTCATGTAGATGTTGTTGGAGGGAGGGCATCAGTAGAAGATGCAATACATAAAAAGGCTCCAAATAAACAGTCCATTGGTCTTCTAGATATTGCAGTGATATGTTCCACTGAGGAAAGATACAACAATTCTGGTGCCCTGGAGCAGGGCGGGGTGGGGGCAGGAGGAACAGCCTGCCTTTACCCCAAAAAGAAAAAAGCGTCTGGATCAATTCATGCAAGAACGTGTCAGCTTGGTGCAGTGCAATTCACTGCAGACATTTCTGTGAAGAATGATTCAGTAGCAACTAACAGACTATATTTGCCAGTACAGAGCACCAAGTCCACTGTGTTCTGTTCCTCAGTCTGCATCACATCCATGGTCTAATATTGCCTGTTTCAGTGAGCTCCATACAGATTCTAGTAGCTAGAAATAACTTTGGGAACCCATTTGGGCTTTTCAGGAGTCCAACCCATGACACCAAAAGTGATGTACAGAAGTTCCTAAGGAACCTATAGCACTCGAGTGTCTCCAGGAGTTGTCACTACAGCAAAGGTCTTCAGGATAGTTAAATCTCTCAATTCTTTTCAAGTCTTTGAACCCATCCCAAAGTGAGAGTTCTTCCTCCTGTGGATTTCCTAGAATGGAGTATCTTAGTAGCACACTGCCCCTGGCCTTGAGGCACCAGTGTTGCATGGAGAGGCTTTACAGCATCTTCTATCTCCTCCCCCCATAAAGCCTAAATTGTTCAGTAATTAAAAAGCACCATCATTGCTCCCAGCAACTCACCGCATAAATCATGGGCTCTACATTTAAGAATTCTGTGTCCTAAGGTGTCTATCTAAAAAACTGAGGCTGTGGTGAGAGAAGGTAGGACCCTGAACTAACTACTGCTTGTAAAGGGTTGTAGCTCTTTCACGGGCAGTCATGTAGCCTGAAAAAAACTCTGTACTGGGGTAATAAAAGCTATGTCTTGTCATTCTCCCATTTTTCCAGTCACACACAGAAGTGTGATGTGCAGCTTTTCTTTTTTTTCCTTTCAGGGAAGAACATTGCAAAACAGTGAAATGTAGGATTTTACTGCAAGCATTTTGGGGTCTGAAAATAGCACCCAGGAGCCATGAATTCATGCATCAGATGGCTAAATGAGTCTTCTCAGCAGTATGCAGGTTTTCATTTCCTTTCTCCTGCTGTTTGTCTTTCAGGTGATGTTTTGTATGAACTCCTTCAGCATATCCTGAAGCAAAGGAAAGCTCGTATGCTCTTCACACCTTTCTTCCACCCTGGGAATTCTATCCATGCTCAGCCAGAGGTCATATTACACCAGAATCATGATGAAGGTAACTCTGTCTCATTCTTATGGGAGCTGCTATTATAGAGGCAGGCAGGGTAAGACTGTGAGGAATTATGTCATTTTCTTGCTCCAAAGTTACTTAAATAAAGCTACTCTCCTCCCTCTGTCTGCATACCTTTAGAACAATCAACTGATCTCGGGAGTCAGCTGTCCATTCTCTATTTATCTTCTATTACTTTGTCCTGTTTCCAAAGCCTGCTTAAAAATTATGCCAGATGCAGATTAAAAAAATGCCAGAAAGTTTTATTGACCCCATTGATTCACTTTTCCTCACTCTCAATTAGGTAGACAAAGATGCTCCATGAGCTTTTAGTATCCTGGAGATGCAACTAGATGCAATTGTTTGCAGAGCAAGGGAGAAGGCATCCTCAGAGAGGAACATCTAACTCAAAGTCACTTCAACTGACAATTGTCATTGCATCAGGCCAGAGTTCCTAGCACTGAGCCCATCTTGTTGCTCGGCTTTTGAGCCGATGGAGCAATTCATGTTGAGAGAAGTTTTTTTCTGCAGGTTTTCTCTCATTTTTGCTATCAGAATTAGTGCTTAGGTTATGAGTTACCCTTCGAGTACTGTCCACATGTATCATAGTTGTCAGAGGTAGTGAAGAAAGAATAGATAGGTTTGTGGAATTGCAGATTTGGGGTTATTTTACTCATTATTAGTATGGATCAAAATGTAAGTATGCTTCCTTCAATGGAAAATAGAGGATTTATTTTCTTTAAAAATATACACACTAAAGTACTTCTTGGTTGTCTCAAATAACAGAAAAATATAAAGCCTAAGCCTTTTAAAAGGTCCTTTCCATGAAAGCGTCAGGCAGAATTCACTTTTTAATTAAAAAAAAACAAGGAAAAAGTAGTGTTATTCTTTTTTTAAGTAGAGAGCAGAATAGAACAGAAGTGAGTTAGGATATCACCCTAGTCTCTGCTAACTAAGATGCAAAAATTATTTCAAGATTCAACATGGGATTGCAAGAGAAGATTCAGGGGTACTGTCAGACCTGTTGAAGTTGCCTATGGCCAGCTTGAGCAAGCCAGAATCAAGTGGCACCAGCAAAACTCTGAGACTAAGCCAAGAGCAGGACAGCAGCAGGTGGGATGAGGACACTCCAAAGTGTTTCCACACAGCTGTGTAAATATTTCAGATTAGAAGAGGATGCTACAGGTCAGGCTGAGGTTGAATTGCCAGAGTTGTGCAAGAGACAGTTACATAGTGTATTAAGATAGGCACTTTCCAAAGACCATTATAAAAATCTCAGCTTTTTCCTGAAGCTTGGCATTCACCCACAAATGTTCCCTTTCTAAATTTCAAACATAAATACTAGCTGCCCTCTCAGACAGCCCTGTATTAAAGATACAGAGCAACTTTTACTCTAGAGAGGTTTTCACAGGGATGTTGAGTTGGCCTTTCATGTGCGTCACTTAAAATGTAAGTCCTTTGCAATCTAGTCCAACTTCTGTCAGAGCACGGGATGATTAAGAAACAACTTGATTTCTTCCTCACAGTACTCTGGCTGCTGATAGTACCACTGTATTTGCTTAGAGAACTCTGTGCTATTACTTAAAACTTTTCTTTGTAATGACAAAAATTAGTTCTTGTTTTGCTGGGAGAAGAACTTCAAAAGAAGTAAAAGAAACTACACCTTGCCTGCCACAAAATTCTGAGCAATCAGAAAATCTCTATGCCAAGCATTTAAAGGCAGGTGAATTTATTTATGTATTTTGATGTTCCTTCTTTCTTCTTCCTGTTTCACAAAATCACTTGGGAGAAACTAGCACAATCAAGTTTACCATTTTCCCTCAGCAGAATGCAACTTAGTAAAAAAAAGGAGAATGAATGTGAGAAGCAGAACTTAACCCTGCCTAACTCACAAACTGTAACAGAGGGGTCAAGTGTTACTTTGGCACAATTTCAAGTGGTTAAACTTCATAGGCAATGGGTCTTTTTTAGAATCCCTTCTTACTCCAGTGATCTTTTTCTGCTTTCTTCTACTGGCTCTTTTTCCCATTTCCTAATAGATTATATACTTATGATCCTGCTTCTAAATGCTTTCATTTTAAATTAGTTAATCCAGAATCAGATGAGACCAACATTTACATCTAGTGGCTTTTTACTAGCTTAAGCAAAGTGGGTTTGACTGTTTGAAATCAGTTGACAACTGTTCAGGTTGTCTGCAAGATGCATTGGCATTGGCTTGGAATTTGCCCTGTAGGCATCCTTGTAGAGGGATGAGCAATGGAGAGTGAATTACCTATATCTCCAGTGGTCCTTCTGACTCAGCACTGAGTCATTTGATGGGATGCTATACAGGAAGCTTACACTGTCGTTCCCTGCACTTCTTTTATGGGTAAGCAAAGAGTGCCAATCTTTGGGATTGTCATGCCAGCAATTGCTCACTCCCAGAGTGAGTGCAGCCCCACCCATCCCTGTATGGATCAGATAGGTCAGCAATTTTCCTGGGAGCTGACTTCCCTTTCACAGCTTTGCCTTCAAGAACAGAGCATTGGTCACTCAGAATGAAGAGCCAGACTGATGAGTGAATATATTCCCACAGGAAATCATATACCATATGTGCTCAACTTACAGTCGTCAGATGTGCCAAGGAATGAATGTGATGATGATATTACTCTGTTCAGGGTCATTCGTGGCAGTAGAACTGCTTGGAGCTGATTTCAAATTGTTTTATGGTAAACAGCAACTTCGGCCATGAGGGGATTCTTTAGTTAAGGATTTAAAGAGAAAGTTCTTGGAGGAAAGTAAATGCTAGTGTGCATACATTTGTGGTTTTTCCTCTTGCTGCTTTTTCCCTACCTTCTCTCCACCCTGTCCTGGTTCAGGATCACCATGGTTTGGGAGCAGACAGATAGGTCTGCTTCCGTTTGGAGCTTGTCAGAGCCAACTAATGTTTGCAGAGAGCTTGGTGGAAAGCACAGCAAGGCGTTCCTTTCTGCTTTCAAGATAGCTGCTCTGCATAGCCAAGGCACTTTAAATAAGTAGGACAAACAATACAATATTCTGGCCTATATTTACAGGCCAAGAATGAGCACAGTGCATGTGAATGTACAGTGATGGGGGTGGACGGTCTGTAGAAGATAGGAACCTGAGTAAAACTGGGGGGTTGTTTTTCTTTCTATTGTGGCAAAGAAATGAGACTTTAAGAAAAGACAGCCACAGAGGTAGGTACAGTTGTAAATTATTTCCTCTTTGATCTTCACATCATTTGGTCTATCCCACAGTAGCTGGCCATGTTGTATTTAAAGCTGGTTGGGTTTAAACAAGAACAATATATAGCTCTGGAGTTTCATGTCCTCCAGCTGTTTCGTTGTGAGTACCTTAAATAGCTCTATGAATGCATTTTTCTTGTCTGGGACCACAAGTGTGTGAAATAAGTGTTCTGGAGCCATGTAGTTTCTGCCTAAAATTTAAGGGGTTCCTGTATACTGTAGCAGCCTTGTATAGATGAACAGCCCATTGAGTAGGCAAAAGGATTGGTGCTATGTCACTGCCTGGCACTACATTTCCTCAGGACTAGAGCTTTTCCTGTTCAGGCCTTTCCCTGAGTGCTGATCACCCTCCTGATGCCTCCCTGGGTTCCAGGGCAGCTTGAGCCCCTGGGTCTTCACCTTGACAGGGTCTTCAACGAGTATCACTGCCTTGACAAGAGAGCAAGAGGATCATTAAAGAGGATCAGAGCAAATGGAGTGAACAAACAGGCAGCCACAAATAGGCAGCTACTTGTTTCAGTTGTTGACATGTACCCAGCAGTTTCCTTCTCTTAACATCCAAAGCTTCCAACAAACAGCACTGAAATTTGATCTTTGGTTTTCAGATAAAAACCTGTTAGTCACTGAGCTCTGGTGGTATTTTCCTCTATGTCAGTAATTTCCCAAGTCAAAATTGATGGCCTTAGCTAAGCTGAAAGTGTGCACTGTTTATGTCAAGCATTTCATTTTGTGAGAGGATTGTTAGTACATGAAGACATTGACCTAGAGCCATGATTTATCTACCCCCTAGTGTTAAGAATCACAGCTGGAGAAGTATGATCATGCAAAAGTGATGCTAGAAGTTGTCCTGCTGAAGAAATGTAAGTGCTTATATGGGACAACCCATCAGTAGACAGCAGAGACTAAATAAAACAAGGTGAAAATATGCTTATGAAGATGTTACGTGCTCTTAAAATCAAGGCAAGAGTGGAATTTCGCTAGTGTTTCACAACGAGCTTCCTACCAGTGGTTTTTTTTAGATAACTCAGTCTGTATTTCAGACTAAGATATTCTCTACCTTGACCCAAGCCTCTACCATCTAAAACATACTACCCAATATTTTCCTGGAGACATTTTCCCTTTTTATCTCTGCCCTCTACCTTAC
This sequence comes from Himantopus leucocephalus, assembly GCA_003993805.1. Classification (NCBI taxonomy): domain Eukaryota; kingdom Metazoa; phylum Chordata; class Aves; order Charadriiformes; family Recurvirostridae; genus Himantopus; species Himantopus leucocephalus. The sequence continues at coordinate 88,657,645 of RSEF01000001.1, read as the reverse complement.
AGTGCTCATCATGGTACAATAACAGGAACCACATGTAGAGACATGAATGTCAGGAGATAAGATTCAAAGCATTTGCACAGAAACACAGTTAGTACAGCTGAATCAGATCTTACTTTCTTCACGTGTGTTATGGGCACAAGCTGGAACATAGGAGGTTCCGTTCAAATATACGGAAAAACTTCTTTACGGTCAGGGTGACAGAGCACTGGAACAGGCTGCCCAGGGAGGTTGTGGAGTCCCCTTCTCTGGAGATCTTCAAGTCTCGCCTGGATGCAGTCCTGAGTAATGTGCTCTAGGCAATCCTGCTTTGGCAGGGGAGTTGGACTAGATGATCTCTAGAGGTCCCTTCCAACTCTGAAAATTCCGTGATTCCGTGATTCCGTGTTCCAGTGAGCTTCTCAAAATTGGATTTCTCTTAACAAGTTCCCCCAGTAATTACCTTTACATGGTGGTGGAGGGAGATTGTTTTCATGGTACTGATTTCATTCTGTGTAGCAATAACTATTTGCATTTATATGGCATTTTTCTGGGCATCTGTAGGTCACACACAGAAAAACATTTCCAAGCTGACATCAGTACCCAGTAAGCCCAGCTAGCAGTTTGACAGTTAGATCCTACACCTTGATCACAATATAGACAATCTGTTTGGTTTTTTTTCTCCACAGATAGCTTTGTCCAGAGACCTTCAAGACCATCCACAGAAACAGTCCACCACAATCCCCCAACCATTGAACTGTTGCATCGTTCTAGATCACCCATCACCAACAACCACCGTCCGTCACCAGATCCCGATCAGCGGCCACTGAAGTCCCCTATGGACAACACAATCCGTCGCCTCTCCCCAGCCGACAGGGTGCCAGGGACAAGGCATCAGCAAGAGAACAACCACCAGGAGCCCTATCCTCTCTCAGTGTCCCCGATAGAAAACAACCACTGCCCACCTCCTTCTGAGGTGCTCCAGAAGCCCTCCAGCCCTCGCCAGGAGAACACCAGGGTCATCCAGCTGATGCCCAGCCCTATCATGCATCCTTTGATACTGAACCCCAGGCACTCCGATTTCAAACCACCAAGGTTGTCCGAGGATGGGCTGCACAGGGAGGTAAAGCCAATCAACCTGTCCCACCGAGAAGAGTTAGCTTATATGAACCACATCATGGTGTCTGTATCCCCTCCTGAGGACCATGCAATGCCAATTGGAAGAATAGCAGGTAAGTGACATTCTCTAAGCTACACCAAAGTTGATGCTCTTCATTCATAACTAACTATGCTGTATGTTAAGAGCTTCTCATTTCCTTTTGCTACTCTGTGGCCTCAAGAGTTTACTGGCATTCTGCAAGTTTCACCACATCTGTGGTTTAGACAGTTAAATATGATTAAACCAGTTTCATGGCAGGTAAGCAAAGGTGCAGAGTGACTTGCTTGTGACCACAGAATGCGTAATTGGTATTGAAACATTTGTGTCCTGACAGTCACTGCCTCTCTACCCACTAGCAATCCATTTGTTTCCCAAGATACCTATCTCCAAAGCCTTGTCCTGCAAAAAGGTAATTTTCCAACAGTTGTATTCACAGTAGTGTCCAGTCCTATGCAAGGGAAAAAACCCTGTCAGTGACTTTTGAGATAATGCAGTGTCAAGCCCGCTATTGTGGAGATGGCGGGACTAATGAAATATCACCTTAGAGTCCTACTTCATAGCCTTTCCTGTGCTTCTCATACTAGGGTTGTCCCTTTTTACAGAAACAAGGTTGCCTTTGTCCCACGCAAACCACAGGCATTGTCTCACTTTTGTTATCGTAAATAACTGACATCACAACAGCTGAATCAGGAAGCTGAGGTTACAGAAAATGTTTTTTGTACTAGAAAGGGAACTGTAAATAGATAGGGAGAGGGGAAAGGGGAATCCAGCCACTTCAGAAATATGCTGAATGCCCCAGTAACCAATTTCTTTTGAGAGATGTAAATACACCCCACATCCAAAAACATTCCATGCATTTATGTCAGCAGCAAGCTAACGTGATACCCAGCTCCTGTGGGGTATTACACATGTCCACAGAGGTACATTTTAAACCACCTTATTCTTTTTTGTCCTTACATACCTTAAATTTTTTACAGATGTGGTGCTGCCTCAGCTTTAATGAGGAAGATCTTCTGTTTTCTTAAGACTTAACTTACCATTTTAAATTCAAAATATCTTACCATCTAGTCAAACATCAAGCACAACAAGGGCCATGATCCTTTCACGTAGTAGAGAGATGGGCTACAGAAATTAATCTTCTGGCATTTTTGCCTTGCTGACATTTGTCTCTCTCCTTTTGATTTTTATTACCTACACTATTCTCAGCAAGTTAAGAAATGTATGTAATGTTATGGCAGAGAAGATACCCTACCGGTTGCATCACTGGAGATTTCGTTCACATAAATTACTATTGGAAGATCAGGGGGTTTGTTAATTTTTATTTTTCAGAAGGAAACATTCTCTAAAAATGAAGCCTAGACTGAAAAGAATATAAGAAAAAATATGGGGAGCAGGTGGTGGTGTAATTTTTTAATTTAAACCCAAGAGTTTTCTTACATAATTGGGAATCTTTGGTTTCTGCACATTGTGCACTGGGTCCAGTGACACCAGTCCTGTAACTAGTACTCCCACATCCTTCCCATCCCTACGTTCTTTGCAGCGCAACAGAGCCCAAGCCCATGGATATTTGGGCCTAACACAGTCTCTTGGCAAATATGTGTAGCAGTTTAAAGTGTTATATGCAGGCTATATTTGCCTGCTTAGCTGCTTTCGCTTGCAGTCTCGTGGCTTTGCTTAGACCCACCAGCATGGGTGGCATGTCTTAAAGAGCTGGTGAAGTATTTCACACCAAAAAGACTTGAGGTGTACTCAAGCATTCTTTTCAGACGAGGGCAGTGCTTTATGGCCAAGGGTTGGGGGATTACGTAGCTGGCAGTTGCTAGCATCTTCGATTTCTACTGATAAATTTGCCAGTGTACTTCCATCAGTACCCCATGTCCTTTAATTGTAAATACCAACAAGCCTTACTTGCTGTACCGGTCCAAGATAGTGCTATTCTGGTTGGGTTGTAATGGCTCCTGAACTGTAGCTGGCCCCTATAAAGGGCTCACAGCAAATTTAAAGGTGACAAAACCCAGCTTCCTACCAAAAATGTAGACAACCCATGTTTCATACCTGAAGTCAGCTTCACTGGTGCTATTGAATTCAATGGCAGCCTACTTAGGCCCCCTAGAAAGGAAGGACACGCCTTTCTACCTGCTTCCTGCTGTCTCACAGCCTTCAATTTAGAGATCTTGCCATTAAGTGATTTCAGTTTAAGAGCATTTCTTTTTAATGTCAGCATAAATCTGTTTTCCACCTGAGTGTTCTTATCTTCACTGACACTGCTATAGTTAACATGAAGACTTTTGATGAACCATGGCTTGCCACTGCGAATTGAGAGAGACCATGAAAATTATAACTCTCGGCTCTTAAACTGCAAATATACATCAATACAGATGTATTGTTAAAAAGAGCTTTTTAAAAATCACTGGCATAATTTCCATTTTCTGGATGAGGAAGACTGATGGGTTGGGTAATGAAAAGATTTACCAATAGTCCAGTGTCAGAGGTAAGTGCTTATCTGTTTACACTGGTGAGAAGAAATCCTTGACTTTCTACTGGCTTAACCATTTGCATGCAGGTGATTTCCAGGGGAGATAGCAATGAGGAGCAGCTACCAGGGAGGCCCCATGGGCTGCTGACTAAAACACTGGGCTGAGCTCCAAAACATGTTTTATTCCCAGCTCAGGTATTTTAAACTGTGAAAGGAATTCTTCTTGAACGTAAGATACCTCACAGCCTCATAAACCTGTTTACTTGTAGACAGAGTCTGTTTTTAAATGCAGCATGCAATTACGTGGTGCTGAGAAAGAAAACAATGGTTTTGCTTGCTGCTATCCACAAATACTCTGTTTTCAGGAGGTCAATCAATAGAACTCTGGACTTCCTGTTGGACAAAAAAATGACTACTCACCGGCTGACTAATCTTTCCTACCTTTTTATGTAATATCACTTCTCAAAATATTAATTTTACTGGTAAAGCACTTTCCCTTTTACGGCAAAGAATTTCAGGTTGAAGGTCTTATTCTCTTTTCCTCTAAGGCCAATTTACAGTTTCCTAGCAAAGCAAGAGGCATAAAGTATCCTTATGTTACTCATTAAGGTCCCATATATTATTCATCAATGGCTAGAGTTGATTTTAAAAATTATGTTTAGCTGCTTTCTCAACACAATATGCACAAGTCTTTTCTATAACTTCATCAGAACTAGAGGTCATTGTGTTGGGATGATCCAAAGGCAGATTTGCATCCCTTGTAAATACACCAGGCAAGGGTTAAACTAACGTAACTCAGTCATCAGTGGTCATCTAGCTATGACAGCACTTAAAAATATTAAAACTACCTCAGAAGGGGACTTCAGCAGACCGGTGTAATGGACAATTTTCACCACTGGAACTGCTAATTCAAAGCAGCAACAGTGTTTTTTGGTAGTCAGCTCCTAACTCTAGCAAGCAGGGAGACTATCTGGCTTACCTCTGAATTTTAATAGTCTGTCTCGGTTCCCCCCAGATAGTCTCCAAGAATTTCACTCTGTGGGGAAAAAGAATGTACTTTTCTTTTTTTTATTTCTTTTTTTTTTTATGCAGTTGCAGTTTCAGTCAAGAGAGGCGTCTGAAATTAGCCATTCTGCGGAATGGAAATTCCGCTCCCCATACACCTCTGACTGGGAGGGTTTTGTTATCAAACATTTTAGGACTTTGATATCTCATAAAAGGTGCTTCCCCAAGGTACAAGGAGAGGCAGGCGTTATTGCGTTGGCAGGCGTTCATAGTGCATCGTGGCTGAGGCATGCACTGCAGCCCTGGTGGAATCAGAGCCCCCAGAAACCCTCCCTGCAGCCATCCTGAAGTTCTACCCCCGTGGCTTTCCTTGGGAGATCTGCCATTAACTTCAACCAGGGCAGGCTTCCACTACAGAACTTTATTTAGGAGTCAAAAATGTCCTTTTTTTCACATATCCAGGTCCAGCTCAGCTTCTTGGCATGAAGGAAAAGGGGATCTCACCAGAAACCTGTTGGTTGCCTAAAGACGCAGAAATCCCTGCAAGAGACAGTTATGGGGTTATTCAACTACAACAGGCCTGATTTCCTCCTAACTTTTATCACATAGAGGTTAGCTTAGAAACATCCAAATTCCCCTCACTTTTGATTCAGTCGCTTAAAATTTGCTAATACAGTGGTGGATGTTTCTTGTGAGGCGAAATATATGGCTGAGCAAGTTCCTGAGATTTCCAGCTCCCAGTGTCTTTTTCTATGCTAGCTCTCTGGGACTGAAAGGCTTGTTCACTAATTGACGGCAAATGCTGGCTATGAAACTTTGGGATACAGATACCCCTTTACTCAAGCACTGCTCAAGTGCAGATACTAACCAAACAACTGCATGGGTGTGAACGTCAGGTGCCGGAGAGCAGTGGTAGGTGCAGCTGGACTCCCCCCAAGGGCTTCCTGTTCTGTTGGAACTGGGACCCAATAAAACACATTAAGCTCCAAGTTCACTCTGTGCATGTCTGAGGCAGACCTATCCCATTCATACAAGCAGCTTGGAAGGATGAATATTGCTGTTTCTCTGCAGAGCCCCACCCTACCCATTGCTTTTGATTCTGTTCTGCATTTGGTGGGGGAAGAAGTCTAAAGGCAGGTGAGTCTTGAGCCTGTTGTTGTCTATTATGCTGTTCTTATCAGCTGGGTTACCTTAGCAACTGGGCTGTATTTGACTTTATGAGCTGCCAGATTTGTTTCTTCCCCTTCAGGAGTCTGAGAAAAAGCCAGGTAATGTTTAAACTGTTCAGAGGCACATTGTCTACCACTGTATTGGTTTGGCCCATAAAACTCTTGACTACTGTTGGAATGAGGATAGGCAAGATTCTTACCCTGCCGAAGTCATGAAAGAGATCTACCTGCAGCTGTGCTTCTGACTTCCTGTCCCTGCCTCAGCCCCTTGGTGTGCCACACATCCAGAGAGGTACAGGGCATAGCATGAACCCCGCAGATTTGTAGCAAGACACATGTAAGTGACTTCTCAACAGAAACAGTCTGACTGCTGAAACTGAAAATGCAGTCCCCCATTAAAAGCACATCGGCTATGAACGACTCACATTCTACTAAATTCTACAAAACAGCACTTACGATGGGTGTAGGCTATTTGCTAGCTCTGAGCATGGGGAGGTCTTCCACCCCAAAGCTCTGTAAGGATAGTAGTTTGGTTGTTTTGTGTGGGGAGAGAGGTTGAAGGGGAGCAGAGCCAGGGATTCCTCTCCCTCTGTTTTAAAAACTTAATCACTTCTCATAAAGTTGTATGGGAGGGGAAAAGACAGGAGGAGTTAACTGAGTGAATCTTTCACAAACAGTGCTTAAAAAAACGGCTAATCAACTGTTACTTCATTTTTTCCTTTGGAGTTGTGCTGGAAAGCTTCTTTTAAAGGAGGATAAGGAAAACAAACTCAGTTGATCGAGCTATTAGATTCATAAAACTAAACATTTAGAGCTTAAACATCACAAGTCGCCACACTTCAAAACACAGTACCTTGGTCATTAGTGTGTCTTCAACTTATCTACTAGGACCAGAGCCCCAGTGCCCACATTGCCCGCAATTGCTCCAGATGTGTCGATGTGACATTTACGACTGTGGCAAGTTGTAGGATGATCTTTTTCTTTTTTTAACTGATACACCAGCAAAATCCTTTGTGCAAATGCAGTTACACCACATGAGTTTATTTTCCTTTCTGTACAAAATAACTGCACAGGCACAGTTACAATGCAATGGCATATGCTGGGTGGTAGGGAGGGAGAGTGGGAAAGGAGGCAGAGAGTTATGCTTGTGTAGTAAAGGGGGTAAACCACAACAACTAAGCATAACTTAGGAGTTAGAAGTTTTGCAGCAGCTAATACTGTTAGTCCTTGCATAAGGGATGCAGCTTCCTCTTCCATTTGATTTTTAGTGTTTGCAATACAGTAGTATCTATAGGCTCTATTGTGCTGCAGTCCCTGCCCCAAAGAGTTTACTGTCCAAACAGACAAGGTAAATATAAAGAAAGGAAGCACACACAAAGGTGAAAGGCGTTTTCAAGAGTTCCAGCACTGATCAGAAGCAGGGTTGAAAAGAGAGAGCTATACAGCATAGCAGAGTAAAATTATGCATTACAGTGTATCAGTAGACACTATCTGACCAGTCCCCCACTGAAAACTGTAGGTTAAATTTACTTCCAGATTTTCGTGACTAGTAACACCTTTTGGTATGCTATAATGCCTCACATTTACATGTTCCAATTTGTTTAAAAAATGTATTATCCAATTTAAAATTGGAACAACCAACACCCTGCATGACTGGTCAGTCTGGTATTTCCCTGGTTTTGTTCTTCGCTTAAATGTCTCATTGTGACAGCCACCTGAGCTAGCCATAAACTCAAGAGGCCAGGTACATAACTTACACCTGAGCTATCTGCTGCTGCTTTTGTCTATTGCAGCATTTAAAGCTAGTCATAATGTTTCTGTGATACAGCCACTTCTGTGTTCATGTTGCAGTCACAACCTCCAAGCAAAAGCAAAATCTGCCCAACCATGCCCATCTACTACTGGGATAATAACCTGGATTCTTGAATAATGAGGATGATGTGCTTTGTTTTGGAAGACATCAGATTTTGAATATTTAAGGAAGCTATATCTCCCTTTATGTTTCCTTCTTACTGTAGTCAGATTTCTGGTTTTGTCTATTGAGTTTTGCTCCTCTACTGACACTAAGTGGTTATAGTGGATTTCAGGGTGAGGGTGGACAGGGAGGGTGGGGATGTTCATGTACTTAAAAATAGGTTTTGTTTGTCTTTCTAGTCTTTTTTTGGGATGGGTATGAATTGTCTACATGTGTAAGGCAATGAGCACAACAGGTGTGAGTAGTAAAGGGTTGAACATAATTTCCTCCTATAGTCATTTGGTGGTTGGCAGGTGACTATTCCAGAATGACAATAATGCTTTGCAGGTAGAAGCCTTCTTCTAGAAGAAAGTCACTTATGTGGACAGACGTGTCCACACAGACCTGCTGTGGCACTTCATATTAGGAAAAGCTTACACCAGGTTAGGTTCTCTATGTATGACAGCCCTCAAGCTTACTACCCATCCAGTGATGTGCATCGCTGTTTCATTCATTGCTATCTCCCCTTCCAAAGTTGCACCATGAGTTTTGCTGTGGTGAAGACTTAGCTAAATTGAAAATTACTGGTCTGTCCTCCTTTGTAGAGGATGACTGCTGACAAACCAAGCTGTAGAGTCTTAGCTTTTGTTGTGTGCTTCCTTAAGAGGTATTCTAATTTTTTAAGATGGCAGCTATCATTGCTAATGCCATAGGAGCTTATCTGTATACACGCCTGAGACTGCAAAGGTTATCTTCTCCACTGTCATGAGGCATGATCCCCGCAGGCTTTGGCAGCGTATAGTACTGACTGGTGGGCTTTGTGAAGCACAGACTTTGGGGGCAACTGTGACAAGACCATCTCAGCAGCTGAACAGTTACAAGTTACAGCCTGGCAAACTACAGAAAAACAAAACAGTGTTTAGCATACTAAGTTGTAAGTGGTGGGGGTTCAGTGCTTGCTTTCCAGGCAGTTGACCCTCCTTCCTGTAGGGCAGCAGCTCATACAGATTGGAGCCTTGAAAGAACCTGGGAATCTTGGTGTAGGCATGGCCTGTCACTCCCATTTGGATATGACAATGATAACGTCACTGGCCTTGTTTAATCACTTGCCCTTGCAGTCATGTACACTTTTACATTTGCAGTATATGCCACATCTATTTCGAGCCCCTTGTGGACAGCCAGACTACTATAAAGAGACCAAAATATAGATGAGAATCAAGCTCATAGAGTTCATATTCGTAGAAGTTTTCATTATAACCTTGAGAGTCATCTTAACATGGTATTAACAATTAATTTCAGCATGAAAGTGTGCCTTCCCTGCCAATTTAATTAATGACACTCCAGCAATAGCTGAATGGCAATAGCTTGGATAGGTGGTTGCAGATTTTCTGTGAAGTGTCTTGCTTTACAGTCATCTCCAGTCCTATTGCACAGTTACAGGAGCAGAAATTGCAGTCAGGGTTTGCTCTGGTCCACTCAGAAGCCAGGACTGATGAAGCCATAGGAAAGCTCAGTCATTTAGATTTCATCTTTCTCATTTCTGTACTGCAGCACCTACCTGCCATGGCTAGACAGATGTGATAAGCGCATTCAGAGTACCCTCAGCCTCCATTGGGGTCAGCAGGATGTTAAACACTTTTTTAAGAAACTCGCATTTTAATGAAAACATACCCCTTATTTTCCCTATAGGGAACAGTGTATGTTGCACACTTTCTTCAGGCTAGAGTTGTGTCAGTAATTCAGATTTTCTTCTACAAAACAAACTTGCATCACTTTGAACCCTCTTAGTTAAACCAGGAACATACACTGTATTGACACTACACTTCACTCTCTTCAGAGACAGGCCTATTTAAGTCTGGTTTTAATACTAATCAGTCAGAAGTGGCATACAGAAGTTCACATCAGTTTATGTTAATTCAAATGCACACCTTTAAACTGGTAAGTACTGTTTTCCATCTCCCTTGAGTGAAGGGAAGGGAATTAGAGTTTGGCTATGTCTAAATGTGGAGATTTAACCCCAAGAAGGGGAGGTCACATTTCAGTTTTCTGCAAGGGGCCTATCAGAAGTCGCAAGTTTACAGCTTATGAAGTAAGGGGCTTCCTGGGAACACACTAGGAGCCATGTCCTCCAGCCATGCTCACACCTCTCAGAGCGCTCTGGGCTTTCTAATGCAGCACAGAAGTGAGGTTCTTGGGCAGTAGTCTCCTACAGACAATGATTTTCTGCTGTTGAAAAAAACTAAAACAGAAGTCTAAACCTGAGGGTGAACTGAGCTTGTGAAAGAAGATACTGGAGATTCTCACATTGTGGGGTCAAAAATTATTACTCTTGTTGGGAATGCCTTTGCTGTAGTTAAGTCACTCCTGTCTTTGCCACCCTCTCTATAGTTCAGAAGATAAAGCTTCATCCTTATTACTTAAATTCCCATCATTAAAGTGTTTGGCCAGTTTTCTAATGTCAAAGTGATTGTGAGGTGTTTGTAGGATGTGCATGTGAACAGGCAGAGGTTGAATTCCTTTCCCTTTTCCTAGTCATTGCCCTTCATGACCGATAAAGGTGAGGAAAAGCCACAGAAGGATCAGAGGCAGGTTTCTTTAGGAAGATAAATGGAAGAGTGCTTTCTACCATTGTGGTGGAGCAGGAAAAGAACAACACTTGAAGCTAATACTGAAAATACCTGTCTGGTTGGTGGGGATAGGGGGATGGCACAGGAAAACAGGACAGGGGCAAAAAAAAGACATTTTTTAATACAGCAGACTTTAGCTTGCAAAGTCTTCATCTATCAAACTGTCTCTGGCCCATCCGTTACATATTCTTTGTGATTTGAGTGCTCTTTTCTACAACAACATGAGGGATATGAACCTTTTGGATCCTACTTCCCCATAAACGTTTTTATTGCCAAACACGGAGCTTGGCCTCGTCTTGCTGTGTTACTTTTACAACCTCACAGCACAACTGTTTGCAGCATGAGTCTCAGGTTTCTGCTCTCCTTCTGCCTGATCTCCCACTCGGCATTTGGGTACAAGACAGAAGCAACATACAACTGTTGTATTGTGCGATCTGGCAACCTCTTTCCTCAGCCCCAGCTTGAATTTACTGAGTTGAACAAACAGTTGTCTGTCAAGAGGTTTCTTCACATAGAAACATTGGCTTTACTGTTCCGGTTTACCATCCTGCTTCCAACAGCAGCCAACATTCACGGAAAGAAAACTCTTTTCCCTCAGTAACCTGGACACGGATTACCATATAGGGATGAGCAGGACTTCTCCATCTCAGGATCAATGCTCCCTCAGTCCTCAGAGCCATTTAACCCCTTAATCATGAGATTTGGTTACTTTTTATTGTAGTTTTGTCTGCTAAAATAAGTGTGTCATGGAGTTAGATAGATACTGAGGCTGGATTGTGTCTCCAACACAGCAGTAATCCTACTGTAGCATTTCTTTCTTTTTCAGTGTGCTGTCTGTTGTTTTGCCACAGAAAAGGCTTTCGGCAAGAATACAGGAACTGATTTGATAAGGTCAAGCCATACGTCTTCCATCTCCTTTGCACCAGCTTTATTTTTCCTCCCTTTCCATTTGTGTGATGAGAGCAAGTTAGCTGAGTAGTTCTCACCATACTCCTGAAACAAATAACAGTATCAGCCAGCCTAATGAGCTTCATGTACCAGTTAGATAGCCTGAAGTTCCATTTGGCTTGTCCAGAAAGCTGCGCCTGTGGCACAGTACAGGATGTGTTTAAACTGCAATTAGAGCACATCTCCATGGCAAGCCTAAACCAAGTCAGGACTTAGGAGTTGTCTCCCAATCTTTTTTATTTTCCATACAAGTGAACAGCCATTATCCTTTGTGATTTCTTGGTTCTAGCTACAGTTTAAACAAATCCGGATGCCCCATAGTAGCGTTGTCTTCTCAGAGACTTACTGACCTTCTCTGGCAAGGGGGGTCATAGAATCGTAGGATGGTTTAGGTTGGAAGGGACCTTGAAGATCATGTAGTTTCAACCCCCCTGCCATGGGCAGGGACATCTCCCACTAGACCAGGTTGCTCAAAGCCCCATCCAGCCTGGCCTTAAACACCTCCAGGGTTGGAGCTTCCACAGCTTCTCTGGGCAACCTGTTCCAGTGTCTCACCACCCTCAGAGTGAAAAATTTCTTCCTAATATCTGATCTAAATCTACCCTCTTCCAGTTTAAAGCCATTCCCCCTTGTCCTATCACTACATACCCTTTTAAAAAGTCCCTCCCCAGCTTTCCTGTAGGCTCCCTTTAGGTACTGCAAGGCCACTATAAGGTCTCCACGGACCCTTCCAGGGGAACCGCCAGGCTGAACAAGCCCAAGTCTTTCAGCCTGTCCTCATAGGAGAGGTGCTTCAGCCCTCTGATCAT
>RSEF01000001.1:88626375-88645422 GCA_003993805.1 Himantopus leucocephalus | reverse complement strand
TTTTCTGCCTGCCGCCTTCTTTGTTGGGATGCATCGCTCCTGATGATCACAGACAGTAGGCTGAAGGTCCACAAAACCTTCTGGGCCTCTCCTTCTTTCCTCTCTGTCCTCGCCTGCTCTGCCAGTGTAGTCTTGCCACCTTCTTTGTGCTGGTTTTAGCATTCACTAGGTCTTCCTGTATGCAGACTCAGCTCTCAAATAGCAGAAAGCCGGCTGGTGTTTTTTGCAGGGTTTGTTTTCATCTGTTTAAGTAATTTAAGTTGGCTCACAGAGAAATCTAACAACAAGAACCAGCACAAGGTAAGCAGCAGGAAGAAGGGAGGATAAAATGGAAGGGAGATCAGGACCTTCTCGCGGCAGCAGCTATGGCCAGATGAATTTTACCGTCATTTTGGTACCAGAAGCATCACCATGTTAGCTATCCTAACACTTCAGGTGTACTTACGGAAACCAGAGTACCAGAGAGTGTCTAGAAAAGTTCTGTTCATTAGTCTGGTTGTGAACAGCAATTGTTTGGTTCACTGTGAACAAATGCAGCTGAAGCTCAAACCACCTTGTAAAATAAAGGGGCCCAAGCTTGGGAGAACTCTTCAGCTGGTAGAAATCACAGAACCATTTAAGTCAAATGATATCATGCTGGAGAAATTTTAGGCTAACCTACTCAGCAAGGGGTAAGGCCTCAGCTGATGTCAGAGGGAGTATGACAACGTTACTTTGGCATATTCTCTTCCACTGTGAAGCCATGTTAGTTTCCAAGTCAGTCATCAGCCAGACCAAATGCATTTTATATAATGATCTTCAGTGCAAGTTGTGGGTGGGTCTCGCAAAACATTTCTGTGAGGAAATGAGAGGATTTTGGTAGTTGATACATGAAGAAGGTCAGCCCTGCTTCTGTGCCATGGGCCTCACTTAAACAACAGGGGTCTCAGATGCAGTGTGTGTTTTAGGAAGTATTGCAGTGCCGGGGAATGTTATATTCTGAACAAAAGAGGTCTTTAGCATGTATATGCCTATACTATTAACAGCATTATTTAGTCTAAGGGAGCACAGATGTAAGACCTCTCACTACTGCAGCATCAAGACTACCTTGAAGTCATCTAGAGAAGTCATTTGTAATGGCTGGACAAGTGTCAAAATACTAAGAACCTAGGATCCATAATGTTTAATTTATAGATCATTCTGAGATGGTATTTCAATTCTAAGAGATATATGTATTGCTATCATATAGCCATTAGGAAGTATTTATATGCCAGTGTTCTTTAGGTGTATATTCAGAAGACTGTGCCTATAGACCTCAACAATATTTGTAATGAAGAATCTATAACACATGCTTCCACTCACACAGTGTCTATTTGACTGTCACAAGGGATTATTAATGACAATATTACAGTTTCCCTTTTTTTGTAACATTACCGAAGCAGTGCTGTAATTGTGGGCAGTAAACAGAGCTTTTCGGCCAGGGAAGAGAAATTGAGTTTTACCATCCAAAGAGGAGTGGCTGAGGTTTGGGCACTTCTGCCCTATGAAAGGAGGGGTTAAAACTAGAGCGAGGAGACAAGCTTGCTGCTATCAGTGGGATTTAAAGCCAGCAATTACTGTTTATAGAAGAGATTTCTTCCTACTCCTCAAACCCCAACCGCTCTGTCTCCTCTCCCCCACCCCCTCCAGAGCTGTGCAGCTGCCTATTTTTCTTGTGCCTAGTGTCAACCCTGGCAGCCAAGCAGCAGTCAGGAGACTGAGTGGGGAGGCAGCCCCCAAGGCTTCGCTCTAGCTCTGCCGACCTCGGGACTGTACAATACATCGCTGTTATTAGCAGGAGCGTGAAACTGCTTCCTCTTGCACATGTAGGGCAGTGCTTATGGGGGACATTTTGAGAGCCAGCTAAGTACTCTACACCTTATCACTACCTTGTGCATAACTATAAAAATCCCTCTAGAAGCATTAACTGCAGGAATACAGTTGTAGCCATGCCTCTCCATTTGAAGGTACAGTTTGCCCTAATTCCCAGCTAATTATGTAGTTCACTCTTGCCCAATAGTACAGCTCAGAAAATGGTGGGACATGGAAATGCCTGCCACATTGCTAGAAGTTGTTCACCACCTTCCCACTTTGGCTAGGTGGTTTGATGCTGCGTCGCCTTAAAGCCTCTCAGTCCTAGCTCTCTCTATGGCTAAATCCCTTTGCCTTCATATTGTGCAAAGTTCAACCATCTGAGTTCACTTTAAAAAAAAAAAGTACATGTGTGTGTTAGGGGGAAATTAACTTTCCTTGTGCTACAGAAACATAGTTACTTTCTAAGTAAGCTTATTTTAGCCAAAAGGCAGGAAATTGCAGCGTGCCCAAACAATTTAGGTACCAGCCCTGACTCAACTCCCTTACTGAGTATCCCACACTTTTAAACTTGCTGGGCCTCAGTAATATCCGTGTGCTTTCTTGCCATCACTCATTAGCCAGCACACACCCATGGAGAGTCTCCCCATGTGACTGCTCCTTTGGAGGCCTTCTGACAGCCAAGGAAGTGATTTAGTCTTCATGGAGTCATTCACACCATCCAGACTTCCCTCAAACAAGTGATTTACACTTGCAAAACAACCATCCACATACAAGTCCCTCTCTCAATTTCTCCATCCTTCCTGAAAATACATGTAACAGTTTTGACCTTCCTGCAGGATGCGACTTTCTGTATTTTCACCAGCCTCCTGTGGAGGTGTCTCTTTTCCCAGTGGAGAAGCTCCTTTTAATAGCATTTTCTAGCATTGCCTCTTCTTGGGTTTTCACCAGTTTCGTTGGCTGCAGTTTACTCCAGATGGGCTCTACTATACTCCAAATTCATTACAATTTCTAAGAGTTATCAGGTAGTCTTTGACCTGTAGTCTCTATTGTCATATTAAAGATGGACTCTACTGGCCTAATAATGGTAGATTATTTAGTGGCTGCTCCTCTGTCAGTCAGGGAGACCCCTCCAGAACCTCATATTTTTTTACCGTGCAATCTGTGTAGAAAGATACCCAGGGTGTAAACCATTTGTGATTAAAAACAAAAAAAAACAACCCTGAGAGCCTATGCTCAAATTCCTAAAGGTCTCCTATGTGAAACTTGAAAGAAGGCAAACTGATTTAGGTACTCTGCAAACAGAGCTCATACATTGAACTAAATTGTGCTGTCAAGTATCAGCTGGTCCATGATAACAGTGTGTACGCTCATAGCTCTCGGCAGAGGTGAGAGGAAACGCAGTGAGCTTAAACCTTTTCTCGTGGTGTTTAAAGCTAATGCTTTTTATTTCCTATTTGCAGTGGCTTGAGACACAGTTGCCACAGTTGCCTTATGCATGCCAGCTCATTAAATTATTGCAACTCAGTCATATATCTAAATTTGCTGATAGACAAGTGTAGCTTTTGAAGACAAGTTTTTAAGTGGTTGTAGGAGCCAAGCAGAATTTTCAAGAATTTTCAGTTTTCCTGTTGAAGCAAACAGAGATTTAGAGGTCTAAGATACTTGGGTGGCTGGGGTTTTTTTTGCAAATTCCACCAGCCTACTAAATACCTCTGCAAGTCTGTGCAACTCAGTCAGTTTAGAATATGGGATGGGGCCCTTGATCACTCACAGCTTTTCTTGTGAAGATCTCAAGATGCAGATTGAGTTCTTCTTGTTTGAGGAATATTTATATTCAAGCTTAGTCTGAACCCATTCTAAAAATTAAGTCAACAACAAAAAATAAATGGGCACTTGAATCCTACCTCTTCTTAAGAGTCTGAAGGTCTGTTGTTAGTCCAATAATTTGCCCCCCAGACATCTTGCACTGAATTTTTTTGTACTTTCTTATTTTTGTGAAGGAGGGGAGCACAGTATGTGTGGTGGGGGGAAGTAACGACAGCCAAAATAATAACTAAAGCCATTAGGTTCGACTAGAATTTACTTGCTAGCCACACTGAGGTGAACGTGCAGCCCTGGCACAGTGCGATGCACATTGCATGTACAGTTCCAGTCAGCTGTCAAGGATCCATCAGCTCCTTGAAACTCTTCCAGGGGCCACTGTAGAGAGGATATTAGGGGTCTGCCATCCCCCTCAGTAAGAGTTGTATTTATACACTTGGAAATGTTCTAGAGCATAGTTAGAGCAGTATACTGCTGATTAAAAATAACATTGCATACTGCAAATAATGAGGTGAAAGTAAAGTATAGTGTAAATCATATCTCTTCAGAACTGTAAATATTAGATATAAGTTACTATAGTCGGAGGGTGTCTGCCCTGGGCTGCACGTTCAAGAATATGACAGAGCCTGACATTGACTTGCCTCTGCGGGAGTGTCATCCCTGCAGCTGACCCCAAGGGGGGCCATTCCTTCCAGGACTAGCAGTAGTGGCACAAGCAAAACCAAACGGTTAAAATTGAGATGCCAGATTTCTGCAGCACTCTCCTGACGGGTCCATATGCCAACCAAGCATGTCAGCAAACTTCCAGCACAGTCCAAAAGCGCTGGTTCAACAACAGACCCATATGTCCTTCTTCTTGTCCCTTAGGTTTCTAATGTATTCCTGCCTTGGTCAAAAAGTTTCTCTTTTTTCCTTGACAAATAGCAGCTAACTCAATGTTTTCTGATTTGAAACTGCTCCCACCAAGACAGACCTCTCCTACAGGTGAGGTGGGGCCAGCCTGAGCCCACCACAGGTGATGTTTAGCCCAGTACTGCCCACTGATGGTTGTGGTGAATGGATTCATCGCTGACCTAAACAATCACATCACCTTTACAGTGATTTTCATGAAGGACTGGACAGAAAGAAAGCATGGAGATCTTTGAGAAATGCTGATCTAAAATGGTGAATTCAGCATGAATTGTTGACATACACTATGCAGGTTTTGTTGTTAAAGTTACCACAGATTACACAGGACGATGGGAAAGAAAAGGTAGTTTTTGGAATGCAGCAGTATTACCAACCCTGATCAACTGGTCAAATATACCCTGGGGAGTCAGAGCTAGGTGAATAGAAGGAAAAGGAAAATAAAAAACGGTTAAAGTTTTTGTTGGCTTTTTTTAAAATTAAGATTCTTGCACTAAAAAATCATTTTCTGTACAGCCTTTCATTGAAAGATTTTGGGAATGAACTGCACATGTGTCAAGGAACCACTCACATGGCCCTTACTACCCTATTATCTGAGCATCTCCCACATTATTAAAAGGCACAAAATTATTGATGGAAGGGTGATGGAAGAACTGGGGTTTGTGAATTTGTGAGAGAAAAAGTGACCGAAATTGTAGTGTTAGTCTGAGACTTTCAACTTCACGCTCTTCTACAAACCTCCTGCGTAGGCCAGGGGAAGTTAGTTGTGCCCAGAGCTGCACAAGTGGTTAGCCACAGCAGTGTTTGGCATTGCAGCATTTAATTGCGGCCAGCTACCTGCTTGGTATCCGCAGCCAGGGGGTAGGCAGCTGGGCTACATATGCGACTTGGGGTGGGAGGACAGGGAAAGGAAGGCTTCTCCGCATTGGTCTGCCAAGAAGGGACCCATCTAGGCTGGTTGCTAGTAAATGCATGCAGAGGAAAATTATTTTCTGTCCTGGTCCCAGCTGCAGGTACCTTATTCTGGGTGAGAGGGAGGAAGATATCACTGAACATTTGCATCCATGAATGAAAAAAATGGAAATTGGTTTCATTTTTTATATTAAAACCCCCAAAAATTTCAAAGGGGAATGGACATTTTTTCTCTGAAAAATGTTAATGAAAGTAAGGTTTTTCCAACCAAAAAATCTGACTGCCTCTTTCCTTTCACATTCCTCCTCTTGTAGCTGTCATGGATGAAGTGACCATCAGGGTAGGTTTCAGCTAGAACAGAAACCTACAATTTTTGCTAGATGTCATCTCTTCAAAACACACTGCTTTGTTCTCTGTAGGACTGGTAAGGGCACTGGCAAAGTAAACTCTGGTTTTAGAGACAGTACAGGTTTCAGAGATACTCTTTACAGTTCGAAAATGGGAAGTACCATCAATAATGTTAATATCTCTAACCATTTCAGTTAGGTTAGTTAGGAGCTCATTAAATGTGTTATTCATATCCCTTTTCAAAAAGCATTTTATATGCTTATACTGAACATGTCATCATCCCTATTGTAACACATACCAAACCCATACAGACAGGAATAGAAAGACAGGCTGACAAGAATCCATTTTAGAACCTAGAAGCTAGATGTCTTTGGTTGCCTGCCCTTTGACCACTCTAACAAGCCATCTCTCAGAAATTGGTTTTGCTTTCAAAGTAAAATGCAACTATATGGCCATCTTAGGGATCTGGACAGTTGAGCTGTAAAACCTCTGTTGTTTCTGACAGCAGCAGAACCCCCAGCTCTGTGCAATTTGCTTTCCATATTTTGTAGTTGCCAGTTATTATGCTGTGCTGCGCACACACACATTGCAAGCAGGAAGTAGGAGCAGCACAGCTCTTGGCTTCCCCAGTCTCAGGAGACTGCCATGAAACTGAAAAACACTAAACTAAAACCTAAGTATCTGTTAGACCTTTAATTAGCGACCTAAGGAGTGTTTGCCAAGAGGAAATTTGAATTCAATTATCCAAATAGAAAGTATTTAACCTCTCAGTTGCACTCAAGTAATTATAATACTGGGGTTTTTTTCAGGGACCTTAAAAATAAAACAGAAAGCAAATTAAAAAATGGTAGAAGTTGTCAATTTTATATCACATGGAGCATATAAAGAAAAGCTGTAACATTGCTCATGCTTTAGACCCCTCATGATAGCACAGAAACAGGCAGCCTCAAGCAGGGAGAGCAGGTTGCAAGATTCTTGATTTCCCCACTGAAACAGCCAGCAACAGTATCAGGGCCAACAGTGGTGGTTTTATGTGCATCAGTACAATAACAGACAGACAACTAAGATCAGCAGGTCATCTCATGCAGCTTTTAATGTGATGAAGAAGCTTAGTCAATGTCAGAAGGACTAGGATGCATGAGAAGAGGCTGTATATTCCAGTACATTTTGCAAACATTGGTCAATACCAACCAGACCATTTGCACTTCACATTGCAGCAGCTGTTCCAGCCCTGATCCCAACTGTCCTTTCGCTATACATCCACCCAAAAGTTTCCAGAATTAATCCCAAGGTTAAAAAGTCAATATTTTCTTGCTCCTCTCTTCACAGATTGTAGGTTGCTTTGGGATTATGTTTATCAGCTGCTTTCTGACAGCCGGTACGAAAATTTCATCCGATGGGAAGATAAGGAATCCAAAATATTTCGGATAGTGGATCCCAACGGGCTGGCCCGGCTGTGGGGAAACCACAAGGTAAGGAAGCAATGCAATTTTCCTCCTATGGCACGTCACCTCTTCTAACATCACAGATTCACTTACAAACAGGGGAAAAAGGAAGAAAGCATGTGCATATAAACAACTGCTGGAAAGTTGTAATCTTTCATTCTATGCACATTAGAAACATAAAGCATCCAGCCTCAAGCACTAAAACCTATCCTTCATAGAGAGAACCTGTTGGTTTGGTTAAAAGGCATTTAGTTATAAATGCATTTAATTATAAAATTTCAAGGAGTACAGGAATTAACGGTCCTTCTCTCTCAAGGCATCTCATTTCTTCCCGAAACCTGACCCTAAGGATGTTCCGGTTAGATGTGGTCTACAAGGAGCTGTATACTACATCACGGCAGGAGCTTTCTGTCTGTGTTCCTGTCTGCACCAACATTCAGATTTCACATGCTGTCCTGTGACAGACACCAGATGCTGCAGGATTACCCTTTTAAGAGGGTAATTCTGCTTTGTTCTCTAGAAAGCAGTTACTGATTTTTGCAGTTTGGGGCTAAATATGTATAGCTATATCTATATGAGTGTATGCATACGAGTAAATTCATATGAGTAGTCAGCATGGATTTACAAAAGGGAAATCATGCTTGACCACCCTGATATCCATCTACGATGAAATGATTAGCTCGGTGGATGCAGGGAGAACAGGGGATGTAGTTTATCTTGACTTTAGAAAGGCTTTTGAGACTGTCTCCCATAAAATCCTCATAGACAAACTAATGACCTAGGTAAGAGTACAGTGAGGTAGACTAAAAACTGGCTGAACTGCTGGGCTGAAAAAGTTGTGATCAATGGCACAAAATACAGTCAGTAGTGATGTTACCCTGGGGATTGATTCTGGATCCGATACTGTTTAACATATTCATTAATGACCTGGATGATGGGACAGAGCGCACCCTCAGCAAGTTCGCAGACAATACAAAACTGGGAGAAGTGGCTGATAGACCAGTGGGTTGTGGTGCCATCCAGAGGGACCTGGACATGGTGGAGAAATGGGCTAACAGGAATTTCATGAAACATAACAAGGCACAATGTAAAGTCCCCCACCTGCGAAGGTATGGGACTTTACATTTCCTTTTGTTAGGTTTCATGAGACCCCAGCTGTGGGACTAGGAAGGTGGTCAGACACCGGAGCAGGTTGCCCAAGGAGACTCTGGAGTCTCCATTCTTGGACACGTTCAAAACCCAACTGGAGACAGTCCTGAGCAACCGTCTTTGAGCAGAGGAACTGGACTAGGTGATGTCCAGAGGTGCCTTCCAACCTCAACCATTCTGTGATTCTGTATATGAGTATACATAGCCTATAATCTTGATAAGGTCAAGATTTTCTCATGTGACTCATGGCTTACAAGAACATCTGTCATAGAGGTCTTGGGCTGCAACACTGGGAATGGAGAGTTCTGCCCTTACCCCACCTCCATGCTAATAATTAGGCCTTGCCATCGTGTCTCATGCTGGATGCCTAAAGCTGAAGCTATTTCAGCCCACTAGCCACTTGGGAAACGCAGTGGCCTTTTAGCATGTGAGAAATGGAAAAAAGCACACGTGCTGTTTCAGGGGGATTCCCAATGAGCAGAGTCCAGATTTTGCAGGGAAAACATTGTCGTTATTAGTGTTTAATTACCACAGGAGCTCTTTAAGTGGCCTCCCTTAGCAGAGGTGTTGCAATCAGGGCAAGCAGAGGAGGTCTGTTCTTAGGGGGCGTTTTAAGACAGGCGGATCAGTCTCATTTAATAAAGCCAGGTCAACACCACAGACTTCTGCCTGATCTTGGACTGACAGAGCTGTGCCAAGCCAAACTCCTCTAACATGGAGACTCACAGAGCAAAAGCATGCTTCTACTAGTTTGGCGTGTTTTGCCCATGGCAAGG
The DNA here is from genome assembly GCA_003993805.1 of Himantopus leucocephalus. Lineage (NCBI taxonomy): Eukaryota > Metazoa > Chordata > Aves > Charadriiformes > Recurvirostridae > Himantopus > Himantopus leucocephalus. Next base: position 88,636,232 of record RSEF01000001.1, on the reverse strand, counting down.
CGGCTGCTTTATACTCATGCAAACACAGCTTTGCCAGTATAGTTGTCTCTCTGCTGGGAGTTTCTTGGCCAGCATAGTAACCAGTGCTCCTTGTACCAGAAAAATGCTCTTCATGTAGACATAGCCTAAGGGACTGATCCTGCTATCCGAAGTCAGTACTACGGGGGCTGCCCACGTACAGCTCTGCCAGTGCCCATCACTTCTGCCTTGTGATATCCAGCTTCAGCAAGGCCATACCTCAGTCACCCTGCCGTGCTCTGGCTATGGCCTTTGGGGTCAGAAGCTCTGTCATAGAAACAGATGTACCACCTAATGGGTTTCTTGATTTAGATCCGTATAACAAGAGGAGAAACAGGCTGTCAATCTCCACAGCTCTTTGTAAGCATTAACTAGTTAATGGAGGGGATTCCCAGAGGAACAGCGCTCTTAACAGGGATTGCTGACAGATTCAGTCATTAGCCACTGTTCTTACGTTTTTACAAAAGGTGGTTTCATTAAGAACAGGTCTGTCACATCCCACTTCGCATGAGCCAAGTCCATCTCCATCTAATGTCTCCTCTTGTGGTTGATGAAGCCTTTTGTTATCTGTGATCCAAGAAATTGTAGAAAAACCTCACTTTGCATTTTTGTTGGACTTCCTTGCTTAAATAGCCCTGAATGAAAATAGACCCATAAAAATTTGGTGATGAGGACTGGAGGGGCAGGATGGGCCTGCATACATCAGAAGAGTGGAACATGTAATTTCTTGAACTGACTTGGTTACTTTAGCTAACTGTGATAGTTCTGCAACTCCTTTTGTGGCTTAGGAAGGTTTTAATGAATCATCTCACTACATTCTTCCTTTTTCTTTTGAAAAAAACAGAACAGAACAAATATGACTTATGAGAAAATGTCCAGAGCCCTACGCCACTACTACAAACTAAATATTATCCGGAAGGAGCCAGGACAAAGGCTTTTGTTCAGGTAATTTTTTCATTTCTTTGCCATTCCTTTCTGCAGACAATTAGTTTTTGAAGATGGGGGATGTGTGTGGGATACTTCATTGCCACAGCTATAACACAGGTGACAATGGGCTTATATTTGTAAAAGCTGTCTAGACCAGTGCTTCCCAGCTTTCAAGGCAACTGCACCAATTTACAAAAATGCGGGCCTGTTTCAATGATCAGCGGAGTCAACAAAAGTCTTTTCAGTTGCTTCAAGCAGGCTGTGCCATTGTTTAAGACTTTAGCAAAATGATTCATGATCTCAGCCAAAGTGCTGGAAAACCCACTCCAAATTCACTTCTCAGACACAGCTGCTGGTGAAAGCTAAGCAGGGATCGGGCATTTCCTCAAGTGCATCAGCATCACAGAAGAGAAGTGCTGATTACCATGTCTTCAGCAGTGCTGCCTTCAAGGAAGAGAGGGACCTGCAAGAGCTGTACATAAAAACCTAACACATCAGATTGGATGATACAACCAAGAATTTAGGAAATAGTGCCTGAAACAGCGTTAAAGCAGGGAGTTACTTGTCAAAACTTGAGTGCGGCTGGCAGAGCATGTGAGCACTCCAATTCTCTTCAGACAAGACCAGTGAATCCTAATGCGTACATCTTACCCACAGAGCACTGAACTCAGACCAAAGACTGCTTTGATGTCAGTGGTCTGGATCTAGTAATGTGCTTGGAAATTATATCAATAGGAAGGCAGTCTTGGAGTTTGTTTTCTTAAATAGCTAACAGAACTGCATTAGCACTCAAACTATCTACAGCTGAAAAGGTTTCTGTGGAATGTCTTGTTTATGTCAGCTCTTAGAAGGAGACTTAGATGGGGGAAGGAGAGTGAAGGGAAGGAGGACTCACAGGCAGAGTCAACTGTGTGATTTTAGGGTTTTTTGTGGAAAGTTAAAGTTGCTTCATTAGCAGCAATATCAAGGAAGGCAGCCTGGATCGCGATGGCCTTGTGTGAAGACTGTGCTGCCCCAGGGAAATTCTGTGATGCTGAACAGTGAATGTGCTTATCTTGGAGCCTCTCCTTTGGTGGGGGCACAAACAAAACAGCAGTCCATCTCTTCTCAACCAGGCTGCCTATTTTCTCAAAACTGTAGAAACTTTTTACCCTTGGAGACCTCAGTTCCTGTGTCAGACTTGCCCAAAATTGACCAACAGATTCAAAGGTCACCAGGGAGCCTAAAACATGAGCATATAAACCTCATTTCCTTTGGAAACTGGAAAATAAAACAACAAAGCATTTTTTGCACAATTCCCAATAAAAACTTATTGATGTTGTTTTCTTAGACCTATTTATATCTGAAGAGAAAAGAAGAACAGCTGCAAAAAATCAAACCATTAATGTGCCTTTCTTGGCTATTTCTCCCAAGCACAGAAATAATAGGAAATAAGACTTTATAAGTAACATGCAGGCAGTTGTCATCTGCAGATATCTGTACAGAGCTTTAAGTAAAATGGAGTCAGAGAAGGGATTTCTAATAGGTTGCCTGCGTGCCTTCTGCAACAAAAAAGGTCACAGCTACTGTTTCTTCATTCGCTGGTTGGTTTTTTTAGAATTTAATCAAATGCTATTACAAATACCCATGCTTTTAGTTCCTTTACATGACTTAAAACACAGACCAGAAAGAATACCCAAAGTACTGTGGTACAGTTCACATCAGCCCATTTCCCACATTGTTTAGGAAACAGATCAGACAGAAGGTAGGGAGGGCAGTGGGATCACTCTCTGTTTTGATTTCATCCTCACACAAGGTCAACAAGACAAGCAAAGGGTTTAAATCAGGGGACAATCTGGCCCATAGGCTTTGGTGCGTTTTCACTGTGTAGCCAGGGACTGATTCACTGCTTTTGTATGCTATTTTTTCACCACCGTAACACCATTTAGATCAGCAGCATTCTTCCAGCATACAAATGGGAGTGACACAGCAGTGAGTCACAGCCCTCTTTTTTTTTCTTCCCTAAATGCATACGTGCACATGATTTCCAAAATTAGAAGGGGTGGCAAAAGGTTAGTTCCAGGCTGTGCTATGCGTTTGCTGAGAGACTTCAGATTTTTCAGATGGAAAATCCTCAGCTTTATAACCTCAGAGGCAGAAGAGGAGGCAAGTCTTGCCCATTAGCTTCAGCAGTGTTTTTTCTGGGTCAGTGATAGTAACGAGGCTCCTGTCAGTTGGTTTTGTTTTCACTGGGGCAAAGATGTTGAGCGTATCATCAACCTGAAATAAAATCAGCTCCTCTGATTAACACATTTTGTACTGCTGAATGTTAGCCAGTACATCGTTAATGAAAGACTGAAATTTTGTAACACTTCCAGCATAAACATCTTTCATCCTAATTTCTCCAGAAGTACTTATGGGTTAGGAAAGTGATTTGTGTTTAAACTACGATTTCATCCTTCCTGTGCCACTCTCTCTTCCTACGCCATTAAATCCAGAAAGAAAAAGCAGAGCTTTTCCGTGCTATCTCTGTGCGGTGGGACACAAAAGCATCCTGGCAAAGATCAAGACTGCAGACTTGATCTGCAGGCTGGTGGATGTCCTTTCCCATTTCCTACTGCTGCCATGCCTCCCCAGAGGCAGTTTCTGTTCCTAGCCCACTGCAGACTTACTGCATCAAGACATTAGTGCTGGGAGCCATGACATTCATTTAGAGAGGATGCTGCTTCATTACAATTACGCTTGCTGCAGTCACACAGGAAGAGACTGTCTTTGCTCATGGTTCCCTAGCCCAAAAGCTTTTTCTTTCAGGGCTTTTTCCATTTCCCAGAACTTGTTCTGACTTGGTCCTTGGCTTTTTCCACTACTGTTCCTTTGGTGTTTCATATTCCTTTTCATTCACCTACACATGAGCCTGCACAAACCAGTAGCCCCCTGCCTCTCCATGCCTTGCAAGTGCTTTTGCTTTGAAATATGCTGGCCATAAAGGTCTTTAATGTTTCTGTCACCAGACACCATAAATGAGTGTACCTGTGGCATCTTACATGACAACAGCAAACAATACGAGGGAGAAGAAGTAAATATAATCATGGAAAAGACTATGGGGTTTCGTTCAAATTTGGACATTAAAAGAGCGGGGGTAAATGCTTGTGATTTTTTTGGTTTCCTTTCAAGGTATGGAGGAGGGAAGACACCGGTAGGCTGGGGAGAAGCTGGGAAATACTAAGGCATTGGGAGGATACAGCAAAGATGATTTTGGGAGCTGTAGAGCTCAGGGGCCTCAATGTCTTGATGAAGGTAAAAACTGAGACCACTGGGAAATCTGCTTGTTTCTCTGTTTTGCAGGTTCATGAAGACCCCAGATGAGATTATGAGTGGCCGAACAGACCGCCTTGAGCACCTTGAATCCCAGGAACTGGATGAACAAATATACCAAGAAGATGAATGCTGAAGGGAACTGGTGCACCGCCTCTGTGGGTCCATGGGAGAAACATCTGCCTGGATGGCTGGCACAGTATGGGAGGGGAAGCAGTACTTGGGGTCGCCGCTTAGCTTGAAGACCACGCAGGACCTGAAGCACCTTAACAAAACAAACTAACAGGCAGAAGTGGTGCTGGCAGAAAAGTAAAGGGGAGAAAGCCTGGACTTATGCACTACTTCACTGTTCCTACAAAGTCTCCCATGAGTTCTTTCTTTCTTTCTTTTTGGTTTGTTTCAGTTTTGGGGTTTTTTTTGTTGTTTTTTTCCCTAATAAACATGCAGTTTGACTTTCCTTATCTCACATAGGACAAGACGTCAGATTATGCTTTTTTTTTTTTTCGGAAGGCTTTCCTATGGAAATAGAGTGCTTTTATTTTCCATGCAAGTCTCATGACATAACACCGCATAAAACAATAGCAACACAGAAGGGATTTGCTCAAGGGTTCCAGTTTGCTCGGATCAATTTACATGTGCTGCCACTGGGAAATGTGTTGAAGCTACCAAAAGAATTTACCACACATACCTGTCAAATGAAGAGGAGTCTCCCTTCTCGTGCGGGGTGGAATATCATCCCGGCATAGCTTGGGCTCATGGCGAGTCCTGCAAGTGGCTATTAACTGCTGGAATATGGACCAAAACCAATCACCTAAGTGCTCCAGGGAGGAGAAAAATAAATGTGACAAACCTCTGCAATAGACTGATGTTGACGTTTTCCCTCCCTCTAGCAAAGAAGTGATAGAATGGAGCGGGAGGGAGGGAGGGCGGGGACAAATACATATATATATGTGTGTATATATAGAAATGTTTCACATATATATATGTAACCCACAGAATATATCCACAATGCAGAATTTCAGCTCAAAGCCTTCTATAAAAAAGCAAAGGCTGAAGCACCTGTAATTACGAAAGGGAGGGGTATTTCTTATACCGGCTAGCAATTTTGGGGTGAAAGGTGAAGGACTGTTTCTTGCATCGTAGGGAGAAAGCAAGGGGACCCATTGCATGGTTTGTATTACTCAGAAACCTCTCCAGGATCATTTTGTGCTGCCTGAGAGGTAGCTGATTCACCAATCTGAAAAGTGGTAGAGAACTAGAGACCAAATAGCTATACTTATATCTTGTAATTGATTTTGGCTTTGTTTTGGGATTTGGTTTTTTTATGCCTTCCACTGCCCTCCCCCAACCCAGAGCTCTGCCACAACGGAGCTTGTCTCAGCTTGCCCATTTTTAACATGATTTAAAAGATAAGAAAAAAAAGAAACTCTATAGCTGTCTTGCTTTCTTGGTTTTTGGTTTTGTTCTGGCTGCAAGGTGCCCCATTTTTTACACCCCCGATTGGTTTGCTGCACTGAGGGTGCTTTGCATGAGGCAAAGAGCTATGGCTAGTTGGTTGCAGGAAGCTCAGCAGTCCTTGATGCCCCGTACAAGAGAAACTACTGGCCTTGTTCATTTCACATCCCTTGGACCACCATGACAGGGAAGTCTGTGGTGTCCAGCAATCCGTCATCAGTGGTCCTTTTAATGGAAGGAGAATCTAGCAGCAGAAATGATGCTTGCAAAGGGAGGAGATGTACAGAGAAACTGTGCAGGAATCACACGGTGTCTGGAAGAAAGTACGTCCACACCAGTTCATTAAAAACAGAAAGCCTCTTTTATGGGAACATGCATACTAGGAATGGAAAAAATCAGTGGGCTAATCTAATCCATTTCAACCAAAAAACAAGGTACATTCCCATGATAGAGCTTTTATCAGCTGTTAAACCAACACAACATTTGATCTTGCCACATATTTAACAAGAGGGTTAATCTATCCAGGAAAAAATGGCACTTGGCAATGAGTAGTGTCCCCTGTGTTTAAACAGAGATAGTCCAATCTCACAAAAGACTTAATATTGAGTCACAGGTTGTAGAAGGAACAGCTTTGCTAAGGATGTAGAAAGGCATCATACAAAGAGGAGAGATTTTTCAGAGCCAGTATCCGATGAGGAATGACAGGGCGTACATCTCTCCCTAAGCTTTTCCCAGCCACATTTTTTTATTAAATCATAGTCAATATGTTACAAGTCCCAGCACACCACGTACTTGACTTTTTCTGCCTCAAAAGAAAAGGCGCAGGAGTGTGTACCAGAAAGATGAGCAGACAACTTGTCACTTGTCTCTGCCATGACGCTGAAGTCCTTGGAGCTCAGGAGGTGTGAGATTAGGTGACACTGAGGGACTTCAGGGGTCACAGATCTGAAACCAAAAGTCCCTTAAAACCAAGGGGCCAAGGAGTTACTCTGCTCTGTCACACTGCTCAAGGACACCCAAGCTGTGGCCGTGTCTCAGGAGCTGGGGTGAAGAGGGTGAGGTGAATACGAATGACACATGAAGTGTGATCAGAAGTATCAATGTAAAGAAGGTCTTGCTGGTTTCTTGTGTTTCTTAGGGTGCTCAGTGGTAGAAAGAAACCAAGTTTGTGCAGAGAACGATTCATATCCTTTACTGATCTGGCTGTGACAATTGCATAACTGCATTATATTCTTTTGCCTGCTGCAGCTACTGTTACAAGATGGTGAAGAAAAAAAGACAGTAGGGACCTTCTATATAAAGTGCTCTGATGAGCCACAGGTTTTTGTCATGGTTGAGGTGCACACTGGAAAATACAGAGAACGAGACAATCCACCAGTATTAGCTCATATGCTCACTGTGTATGCTAGCAAACAAAGTTTGTCCTCAGCACTGGGTAAGCCAGGAGAAAGCAAGGAATCCTGAAATCACATATGTTGTCGTTTAGGGAAATTTTGCAGAGGAAATGTTCACCTTTACCAAAAATGCAATCACTTTCACCTGCAGAATCTAAATCAAAGGGGAAAAAAATACTTGCTGGTTGTTGGAAACTCTTCCAATTCACATGTAAAGGACGTCTTAAGACAACTTCTCCACAACAGAGAAGTTCTCCCAAGGCTGATGCTAGTTGGAATGAAAATAGCCTTTGAATTTGGAGCAGGCCAATCCCACAGAGGCCCTTCCCAGCTGGTGCTGTCCCCTGCCTTCTGGCCAGCCTGCGTGTGCTGCAGTGAGTGGCTTGGGTGACACTGCAGCTGCAGGGGTTGGGACCTGTTGTGGGAGCTGCAGGATTTGAACTGCTCTTGGGGTCTTGGAAGCAAGTTTACCAGCTATGACTAAATACAATAAAATAAAACCAGGTTAGAGCAACTGCAGTAGACAGGTTCCCTTCTACCTCACATCCAAATGGCAGAGTGCAAACAGAGCATTACTGTACTGACCTACAGGAACACTTGGCTGTCCATCTGGGCTAGCAAAGGTAACACTGTCTTTCTGCCAACCCTGACACCCACCTCCCTTCTCCAGTTTCTGATTTCCCAGTGTAGAATTTGCTAGCAGCAAAGCACCAAACTTTCTGCCTTTGCCACCAAAGCAAGTGGGAAAAGGGAGAGTCTCATCCTTGGAGAAATGCAAAAGCTATCTGGACACAGTCCTGGGCAACTGGCCCTAGGTGGCCCTGCTTGAGCAGGGGGGTTGGAGGAGATGATATCCAGAAGTCCCTTCCAACCTCAACAACCAACAAAGGATCTTCACACTGTGCAGTTAAGTGGGACCTTCATTGCCGTCAGTTTGCTGCAAGTCTGAACAAGCCACAAGCCAGTCAGGTAGGACACACTGCAGTTCCACAGCAGAACATTTTCTTGACTTAAGTTTGAAACCTTTTGACTGTCTGTCCATCCGAAGAACACTACTGGGGCCCATTCTGTGAACACTAAGTCGCCGCCACCCTCCCCAGATTTCAAACTCCATGCATGCATTCTCCAGATCTCTTTGTCAGACTGCAACCATATGCAAATCCAGAACGCATCAGTTCAAGGTCTTTTTTTTAAATAAAATTCTAGTCTGTTTTTATTGATGTTGGCTTTTTGGTTTTTTAAGGTGTGGGGCTAAGGGACTGAATCAAATGAATGTAACAAAACAAAAACAAAAAAAAAGCCTATTCTCAGGGCCAGTGAGTTGCAAATAATTTTTAAAATGCCTGTAATTACATCATCTCAATAAAAAAAATTTAATATAAAAGTGGGAATGCCAAATTTTGTTGGTGCAATCATTGCTACAAGGTCCTTTCTTGTTAAGAACTATGATACCCAAATATCTACAGCATATAGCAGCTGTTTTCAATCAGGAAAAGAAACCCGCACGTTTCCCACGCCCAAAGGTGTATGAACAGTGCCTGGATCTTCCCAGGGAAGCATTGTTCAGAAAAGTTAAAGCTGTCCCTTGGATTATTTACTTTGCTGCCTGTCCTTGGAGAGGAGCAGAGCACCTCACTAGTTTCTAGATGGGTGTACCTGGTTCTCCTCCCTTCTCTTGGTGAGACTGTAGAAGCAAGGAAACAAAAATGAAGTTGTGCAATGACTGTATTGCAGCTTTTTTATCCTGCTAAACTGGCCACGTCAAGGAATTTGAAAGCAAGAGTTTTTCCTGCAGTATTCATCTTTGCAAGCCAGTCTAGAAACTCCACCACCCCTTCCAGCACAGAGGAACCTTGGTTTTTTTGTCTTCACCCATAACCAGGCAAAGCACAGGAATGTTGGTGCCACCAGGTGCTGGGTGCCTAGGTAGGGGACAGCAAGGTGAGGCGGCACAAACTGCTCACCGCTGTCCTTCTCTCCCTACAGCAGTCCTTCTCTCCTGTGGAGTGGGGTTACCAGTGCTTACATCAACATGAGGCCTGTGGAGGTTTTCTTAATGTGCCGCTCCTCATAGGTGTTGCCAAACGCCATGGCAAACACATCTGGTCAGCGAGGCCCAGCTGTTGGCCATGTCTGGTACTCTCTGCTGGGAGCAATTTGTGGTGGGCGAAGTTGTTCAGATCCCAGCTATGGCTCAGGATAAACCCATGATGATCTGGCTGATGTGTGGGTAATCCATTCAGCTGCTCCTTGTGCAGTATTTGTTCTTGTTTTGTTTTTTAATTTGTTGTTTTAAAAGCACAAAGCAAAGGAATAAGCACTAAACAAACCCCTCTCTGAACCAAGACAAAAACCAAGAAAGATACCAAGTGTGCTGCTCCATAATTCATTCCCTTCAGGCCATTTCCCTTCATTTCAGAAGAGGAAATAGATGTATTCTACACCCTCTCACAGCTTTCTGTGCGCTGTGAACAATAACAAACACTGCAGGTTGAAGGCGTATAGAAATTCTCAGTGGTTTTGGTTATTGGTCCAGTGAGGATGAGGCTTAGCTCAAGGATTAGTCTTTAGCCCACAGAGATGTTAGAGAGCATCCTTTGGAGGCTGCATGACAGAAGACACCCAGCAGCAAATGCTCTCCCATTTTCTTCTCCCATTTTCAAAATTAATTCAGCTGTAAAGGAAAGCTACCAGGCCAACACTAGTGCGGAGGTCACAGATGATGAACAAATACAGGCTGGGGGAAGAATGGATTGAGAGCAGCCCTGA
>RSEF01000001.1:88563673-88626275 GCA_003993805.1 Himantopus leucocephalus | reverse complement strand
CTTCCAGTACCTAAAGGAGGCCTACAGGAATGATGGGGAGGGATTTTATCACGGAGTGTAGCAATAGGATGAGGGGTAATGGTTTTAAACCAAAAACTTACAGATTCAGATTAGATTTTAGGAAAAAATTATTTACTGTTAGAATGGTGAGACACTGAAACAGGCCATCCAGAGAAGTTGCAGGTGCCCCATCCCTGGAAGTGTTCGAGGCCAGGTTGGAGGGGGCTTCGAGCAACGTGGTCTAGTGGGAGGTGTCCCTGCCCATGGCATGGGGGTTGGAACTAGGTGATCTTTAAGGTCCCTTCCAACTCTAACCATTCTACGATTCTATGATTCGATGAACCTGTTTGCTTATTGACTGGCTCGCTGCCTTCTGTGTGCCCCTGGTTAGATTGCCTACTGAAGGGTAAGGCTTAGGTTGTGTGTAATGGTTTGCTCCATAGGCCATCAATTTCTTCGTATGATCCTTGTCAGACTGAGGCAGTCTAAACACACAAAATGGGAAAAAAAGTAGTCTGGCAATTGCTATAGAGAACTGGGGCAGCAGACGCGTTTACTTCAATGTTTGTCCATTTGTCAACAAAAGCGAGTGTGTGCATCTCTGCCAGCATCAATATATTCCAGCACAGGAACTAGGCTGAGATACCAATTTAACACCAGGCAGACCCTCTTTCTGTGACCGCACCAAGCTGGCTCCCACAAACTACAACAAACATTTAGGGGAAAAAAAGAAAACACAGCAGTCTCCCATAACACAATAGAGGTCGTTATGACCGATATGATCAGTTGTAAAACCTGCAGGGACACATCAATCTTTCTGCCTCCTGCAAACACCTGTGCATAAAGTTTCTCAGCATCTCAAAGCGCTGGAGAACAGCCGCAACAGGAAGAACGATAACTGTTCAGGAATTAGAATTGATCTCCTGCTGCCTGATAAACACTGTTAGCCTGGGGTTGTTGACTTGAAGCCAAGCTCTGCTAAATGGACAAAGTTTTCAAGTCAACCCTTCCTGGTGTTTGACAAGGTAAAGGGAAGGAACTGGAGTGAAGATAGCTCAAACAAAGCAGGTATTGTTTCCTGTGGGCTCCGTAAAGATGTGAGCACATGACCCATAAGAAGAAAGGGAGGAAAAGAAGCAGGGATGGCATGAAAGCTGAGGCAAGTAAAGAGTCAGTTCAGATGATCAGAAAGATGAAAGCTGGGAGTGTTCACCACATGCCTTTGACTTGCCTTCCCAAGGGCAAGGCCAAGGTCAGTAACTTTTGCTTGGCTAATGCACGCTTGCAGGATATGAACCAGTCTCGATTCAAAGACCTGGAGAATGAGGACTCCACTTCTTCTATACTAAAGGTTAATCATCCCCTGCATTAAAATCTGTCCCTTCCTTTCCGTTTAACTATGTCTTAATTCCACTTCCAATCATTAGCTCTCATTGTGCTTTTCTTCACTAAATTCCTGTAAACTGTAGTATTCCCACCCATAGATGAAGATCCTTACTAACTGCAATCAGTGTAACTCACACTCTTCTTTTTTTCCCAGTTAAATAAGCAGAATGCGAGGGAGGAACTGAAGCTTCGTTGTACAACAGCTTCCTGAAGGGGCTGCTCACGGCTTGGAGAGCTGCAGGACGCAGCCACACTTGTTTCTTAGGGTGCTATCTGGGCTGGTCCTGCAAGAAAGGCTGCAGAGAGCGCATCAGCCTCTTGTAAACTGGCTGATGTGAAACAGAAAGGGGAAAGGGAGAAATCCACATCAAGGTGCCATTTCAGTCCCATGAGAGCCCAGGTAACCCAACAACTATGTGTCTTCCAAAACCTCCAGCTTGGGTGGGAGGTTTTCCCCTGACCTGGGAATGGCCCTGGGGAGATTGCCTGCAAATACAGTAGCAAATACATCAGCAAAAGAGGCTGCCTGTTTCCTTATTTCTTTTCAAAATGTTCTTACTGTTGGTGAATGCTCTTGGGAACACACTGTCTCACAGATGAAGGTTTCTTCCTTGTCACGTGTCTCCCTGGCTCACATCACAGTTCGCTCCTAAAAATTCAGTGGAATCAGCAAGCAAGAATAATTAACAGGCAAACAGATTTCACACGACCAGGACTTTACCCAGCATTCACTTTACACAGTTCAACCCATTGCTGAAATTTCCTCAATGTTACACAGAACAGGAAGAAAATGGGCCAGACAGATCCACCATTCCAGTGTGTCATGGTTTAACCCCAGCCAACAACTAGAACCACACAGCCGCTCGATCACACACACCCCCTCCCCAGCCTCCCTGAAGGGTGGGGAGAAGAGGGAAAAAAAAGGAAGGGAAAGGGAGAAAAAACCCACAAACCCTGGGTTGAGATAAAGACAGTTTAACAGAAACAATAACAGAAAAGGAAAAATAACAATAACAATAATAAAAGTGACATGGGCCACTCCCACCCATGAATTGGCATCATCCTGAGCAGTGATCACAGATTCCTACTCCCTGGCCAACCCCCATTTATATATCAAGCAAGACATCTATGGTATGGAATATTTCATTGGCCGTTCTATTGTTCTGTCTATGCTTCTACGGGAATCTGAAAAAAAGCCTTGAATAGCATAAACATCACTTAACAACAACTAAAAACATTAGTTATTATTGACATTCCTTTCACAGCTATCACTAGAAAGAAAATTAACTCTTTCCCAGCTGGAACCAGGACACAGTACTAACAATTTCATGCTTGAAGTGACATCTTTGGTCTGCTAAAGCTAAGGGAAATTAGGGTCGTATAAAATCCGTGCAATACAGAGATCTGAGTGGTGTCCACAGAAAATACCCTACACAGGAAAAATTGAGGGTTTGCTACAAAAATAAAGTTAACCCCCACAACAATCTCCTCAACCAAGTCATTTCCCACTCTGGAGTCAAAAACGTAACAACTTCTTTTGATAGTACTTTGCAGAGACCTGGTTTCACTGCTGACATTCATCAGCTCCCAAGACAGATGAACAGACAGCACAAAATCAAAGTCAGATCCAATTATCAAGGACTTATGTGTCCAGGGTTGTCAAGTCATGTGTTTTCCAATTAGAAGAGTTTCATTAGAAATGTTATCACACCAAAGGATAAGTTGTTTGGTGTACAAAAAAGAAAGACTTCATAAAATTAAGCCAAGTCCACCTCAAGACAAGAGAACACACTGCTTGATTTCCAAATGGACTGATTAATCCACAGTTTTCACTGAAGTCAACAGAAATTTGGAATTTCCTTTGGAAATTGGACTGCTCCTTTAGGCTCCTGTGTCCATTGATTCTTTATTTACATGCATTATTAAGGGTACCTTGTATTGCTCTTTCTAAATTGCTGAGATCTAGCAGCTTTGCAGAGTTTTCCTTGCCTAGTGTCAAGCCCCTGCCACAGTCTTTGCAGGAGCCTGGCTTGGGAGCAGTGCTCAGCAGTGGACAAAGGATTGGGCAAGCGACACCTCTTGGAAAAACTCAGCACAGAGGGAGGACAGGAGCAAAACACAAGTGCCACCTGAGATACCCAAGACACCTGCACTGGCCTGGTAGGACGTGCTGGAGATGTGCATCCTTCTGTTTTCACAAATGCTTCTGGTTTGGGAAGTGCAGGTGACAAAGACACACCAGCAAGGGAGGATAAAGCTGGCCTTTTACCTTCATGGCAGGATGACCCATCGGAGATGTTTTTAGGTGATATCTGAGAGAAGAAATGGTGAGTTGCCTTGGGATGAATTCACCTCTCATGCTCCAGAACATCAGTGAAAGGGTTGGGGAGGGGGGTCCCCTAAGTGCAGCATCTGTGGCCAAAGCAGGCATGCGCAGCATGGGAAGGGATGGAGGGAAAAACACCCTGTCCCTGCTGAAAAGCAAACAGACAACAGCTATGAGTTTCAGACGCGACTGAAAAAGGGTAAATATTTATCCAAGAGAATTTTAGAAAGAAGGAAACGTTTTTCATTTGATTGTAAGTCTTTCAGGAAATTATTCATTTTTCCAATTAAAACATCTTCTTTAAATTCAAAGCAACTGTTTTTCTCCTGGCTTTTATTTACAAAAGAAGGAAGAGTTTCAGCTCTGCCCTTTTTCGTCCATCCTCCACAAAATGTCAACCAAGCTTCATGTCTTAGGTTGAGAAGTCATTTCTTGAAAAGGAAAAAAAAAAAAAAGAAAGTATTGTGAGGCTTTGCTGAGCAGCTGTAGCTGCCGCTGCGGAGAGGAGGGCAGAGCGATCCTGCTCTCTCCACCTGTTGGAGATGAGCACAAGGTTGTTTGTAATGAGCTCGTTAGAGCCAAAGGCTGACTGCCAGAAAAGCAAAGGGGAAAAACAATTGAATCACCTCTTCAAGAGCCATTTAAGCAGTCCTATTCAGAAAATGAGCATCTTCTGTCTCTAGTTCACTCCTACTTTTTCCACTTTGATACTCTTTATTGCAGACAGATGCCTCTTGTGGGTCCCAGCCACGTGGGGTCTGTATGCAATGAGGGAGACATTTCCAGTCCACAAAATAACTGTCCTGTCATCTTTTGCTCTTTTATCTCCTGCTTCTTAGTGTTGCCAGCATCCCTAGGAAGCCACAAAAAAAAATTCACAGGCCTTGTGCTGTGACTGAGGGCCAGTAACCTGGTCTGTTGCTAAGCCGAGCTTCCCCAAGGAGTTCGTTCCTCAGAGGAGACATCTGCCCCTATCCTCTGCTGGGACTCAAACCAAGATGTGTTACCTCCGGCTTCTCAGATTATCTCAGCTGTTGTCATAATAACATGACCAATCAAGACAAAACTATTTGGCTGTAATTTAAATCTTATGAGTTCTGGAAAAAAAACCCCAAATTGAATATAAATCATGGGCCACGGACGCAGGAACTCTCCCTGAGCATGTAAGCCACTTTTTGCACCTGCAAAAATTAACAGTGTCTTAATGTGCAACCAAATTGAGACCATATCACGGCAAATCCATCCAAATACAGGAATGGATGTGCCTGTGTGGGAAAGAAGAAGTGTCAGCCCACCGGCAAGCATGAGTTGTTACAAACCAGCAGGAGACAACACCCTGCTTCCAGGAGCAGCTGCAGGAACAAGAGGCACACACAGCTGTGACGGAGGCTAACAAGGGGAAAAAAAGGACTAAAATATGGTAGATAATCAGCTTCCCACCTCTGACCACTCCTGTGACCCATCCTCTGGAGCAGCCAGCACAATCTGGCTTACCCTAACTGACAGCAAGGAGCCTCTGTCCCACATCTTCAGCCACAAATGTCAGTCTGGTAATCCCAGGTCCTTTCATGGGTTCCCACCACCCTCCCATTGTCAGCACCAGCCTTTTGGCAGCCATCACACACACTGACCTAGGTGAAAATAGCCTGAAAAGAAAGAAGAGGCTGGTTTTCAGCCACTTCAGCTCCACGATGGGACTTACCACCCGACTGCGCAAACAGCAATGCTACTGCTTAATGGACAGTTGCATCCCAAAGAGTGAAGAGGGGAAGACTTCAGTCTGCTTAAAGCAATTGAGAAACTGCAGCCCAGCTAGATCCCCACTCGGGCCAGCTTGCTGTCTCCACCTGCTTTCCATGGAGGTCCACACTGCTATTTTCTTTGTGTTTTTTGTCATCTAACCACCCGTCCATACGCAACACGGCTTCACAGCAATTCACTTTCACACAAACCAGCCTGGAAAACTGAATTCCTGCGGTATGGCATGGTCTTTGCACACTGCAGAGCAGCAAAGGTAGAGGCTGTCCTGCTATCTGAGCAGGTGCAGGCAGCTGGCTGATGTGCTTCAAAAGAGCTCATATGTACACAGCTCTCCAAGGCTTTCAGCTGCAGCCCTCACCATTTATTTTCTCCCTTTCAGTTATTGCATGTCCCCCTGCAATTATTCTTTGCAACCATCTGAGAGCAGCTAACAAAGCCAACAGGTCTGCTTTAAAAGAAGCTATAGCTCCTCTGTCTGGGGGTTAATGACTTTCGTGTCCGGGAAGAGGAACGAGAACAGGGCAGAGGAACACCAAAGCCATGAGCAGCAGCACAGGGCTCTCTCGTGGTTTGTATGGGAAGCCCCAGTTCCCATGGCTGGACTCTGCCAGCTTTCCCAGGCTCTGCCCCTTTGCTCACCATGTCTCCCCAGACAACACTGTTGCCCTCCACCGGTGGTCTCCTGTGGCAAGACCACCCCACATGTAGGCTTTAGAGAGAAGACCCATCCTTTTCAAGATAAAAATCTGCCAGAAAGAGAGTTCACTTCAGTACAAGTTACATCTGATTATCTAAAACACATCACAGTCTCCTGGCTGCTTCCTTGGCACTGCGACATGCACTTCTAGCACCCTCCAAAAACCAGCCCTTTTGTCTTGGATAAGGAGTTGGCCACAGAAGTAACCACCTCCACACAAGATTGCTCTAATTCCCAGGCTCTGAAATCCCCAGGATATCCACTTGCCAGCTCCCACCACTATTTTGATCTTCTCAGCCTCAGTAAAGATGAGCTGGGGGAAGATGATGGGTGTTGTAAGCTAGACGGGTGTTGTTTGGCTCACAGAGGCAGTGGGTACTTTCCTAATGTCCCCGATTGCCTCTGAGCAATTCCCTCTCTCCTTGAACCCTTCTGGTCCTTTGCTGCATGGTGAAGTCCAAGAAAAACACCAAGGGGATTTTGGGGGGGTTCAGTTTTGTCGTTTAGCGTCATGTGAGGAGCTCCCGTTGCCACAACCTCATGTGGCAGCTGCCTCCAGAAATCCCCTAAGAGTGACCACTTGCTTGTGCAGGCAGCATGCAGGCCACGCTATGCCACGCTACACTGAGACCTCTGGCCTGAGCATTTCTCCTGGTGTGCACCCCGGCACCTCCTGGATTTGCCTTATTCAAGCACAGAATGAATCACTTTGCCAAGCCAACAATGCAACAAAATAGTCCTGGCTCCTGGTCTTTCCGCTCCGTTTCTTCCCCTAAACTTATCATGTTCATTAATTTAATTTAAGCCTGCAGGCTGCTTAGTTTTTTTGCACCTTTGCACAGATATTACACTAGGTTTGCAGACCTTTGGTTGCATTTACAGTCGACAACTCTAGTCTCCTCTTCTGAGCCCTACAGAAAAGCACAAACGCTTGCCAAAGACGAATTGTTTTCATTCTGTTGCCTCCCCCTACAAGGAGGTGAGAAGGATATTGCAATAGGTGGTGTACTCCACACCCACATTTTTTTTTCTCACTGCCAAACACATTGCATCAGGAACAATTAGAGAATTTTTCTTTGTGTGGGCCTTAAGACTATATCTAAATGCAGAAACATTTTTCTTCTTAAAAAACAAAACAAAAGACCACCTCCCACATGATCTTTAGACCAGCTTTCAGGGAACTGGTTCAGCTGATAAGGTGAGGAACCCTAGTGTGATAGCTACAGCCACAGATGCACAGTGGATCTCCAAACCTTAGGAAGGGAGAAAAGGATGCTCAGGAGCTGTTTATTCCATCAAGGAGACAGAGATACAAGTAGAAAGAGCTTTTTGAAAATTACAGTTGCACGCACTCACCACAGAGGGAGATTGCAGAAAATACAGCCTAGGTCTGCAACAACTTCTGCTTCTGCCACCGCTGGCGTGTTGTTCCCCAAAGCACCTTCCTAGGAAGCAGGGCCCTATAACTCAGTGTGATAAACAGGCACAGCAAGAATGAAACCAGACTGACATTCATCAAACACCTGACCCAAGATGGGAACCGCAACATCCATTACCACCATTGCATGCAGAAGCACAACCTCAGCAGACATCAGCATGAGAGCCCAGCTAAGATCAGCGTGCGACGCTTATCAGACAGACTGAAAGCAGTAAGTGACAGTTCCTACTCAGACATTCAGGCAGGGGCAGGCAGTGCCCTTCCAAAGCAACATCCTCAGCTAGAAGAGGTGCTTCATCTGCAATCTGACCTGTGTCTTGGGATGCATGGTCCAGACAAAGAGAGAGTGCATGCATAATTCTCCATAAGCATTTGCAGCAAATATTTCAAATGGTAGCTTAATTTTGTTTCATGAAGTCACTCTTTAATGACGATTTGTACTCAGACCTGTCCTGCACACCTATATAAAGCATATGCAAGCTCCCACTGCCACCCTGTCCATATACAGCAGGACTTCACAGGAGTTTCAGTTACCAGTAGCTGAACTGCTGGCCTGAAAGTTCATACTCTTGGGGTCTAACTGGAGCCAGTAACTCCAGTGGCATGGGGCTGTGGGCCAGGTGTGGACTGCCAGAGAATGCAAGGGGAGTGGGATGCATTGGCAAGGTCCACCTGGAGGTGAGGCCAGAGGGACAAAGTTTAGCCCCAGCTCTGCATCCAGGACCCCCAGGAGATTCGCACCCACTGTCCTGACCAAAATCAGGTTTTGTTCAGGATCAAATATGTGCAAGATCTTCATTCCAGAACTACGGCTGTGATGAGGTGGAGCTGAGCAGGGCAGAAGCCCTCGCTTGCCGCTCGTGTGCCTCCACCTCCAGCCCGGGGCCGAGGGCTGAGCCCAGCAGTCTTCACCCCCGAGCTGCCATGCCTGTGCCAGAACATCTCCACTTTGCCAAGGGGCCTCTGGGGCCCCATGCTTCTCCAGCTCCAGTGTGCCCCCACCCAGCACTGCTGGCAGCAGCAGCAGCGGTGGTGGCTCCAGTGAGCAGTAGACACCCATCTACCGCAGCGGGTTATCACTTTCTCTCCTCTGACACAAAATAAAACGCTCCCCACCTTGCTGCCAGCAACCCTAACCACATCACAAACAAGGAGGAATCTACAGAAGTATTCAAAACATCTGGATGTTGTGCCACCACGGCAATTAAATCCACGCTCACTTTCTCACACAGCGCCTGGAGGGAAAACGACTGCATGGCAGGGCAGAAGAGGACATGCCATGGTAATCTCGGCTTCCTCATAGCCCAGCTCCATGTTGCAACCTCCAAAACCATCCTTAGCGGCAGGCCTTGCCCCAGTAGCACAGTCCACCCTCTCCAGGGTGGGTTCCCTCTCTTTGGAGGACAAGCTATGCCAGAAATGGCCCTGTGCCCACGAGGGACTGCAACACCCAGGGTGGCCCTGCCTCTTCTCACACCTGTGTTTAGCTGCTTTTTTGGAGCCGAGGTGAAGCAGCGGCTGAGCAGGTCCCGGGAAGGGCAATATCCTCCTGGGCAAGGCCAGCAAGTTCGTGCTTTGAAAGATGGCTGTGCCATGCTCCTCTCCTCTGCCTGCCTGAGCCTGCTGCTCCAGAGCTGTGGCTGCTGCCTCCCGCATGGTTAGGCATCCCACCCTGGGCGAGCGAGGACATCGGTGCAGCTGAGGTACTTGCAAGCACTCTCCCCCTCACAGCCTGCCAGAACAGGTCCGTCTGCGCCTTCTTTCCTTGTGCACACCACAGAGCGGGGCTCTCCCAGCCGCCCTGCCTGGGGCCAGGGGTTACCTGTGTGCCACTGGCACCCCCCATGGAAAGTTTCTCATGGATCTTGTTTCCATCAGAAAAAAAAAAAGAAGGGAGTGTGCCACAGCATGACCACACTGCAGCAGTGCCTCCACTTTGGTGGCATCTTAGAGTGCATGAGGTGGGTTCCCACCAGCCCTTTGGGCAGCCCAGGTGTGCTCCCTGGGTCCCTGCTGCCTGCGCTGCCTGCGGTGCGGCATGGCTGGCCCGAAGGAGCAGCTAGGCTGTCTGATGCCCAGACACTCCAACCTGCATGCTGCAGGCTCCTGCCTTGAACTGGCCCAAAAAAATCCACTTGGAAATTCCCCATCACCACCACCAATACCCACTTTTATTTTCTGCTTCAGAAACATAACAGAAAAGAAACTGCAAAAGGGGCATTTGATTAATCGCATTTTGATGTCCAATCTTTTCTATCACCAGCACCAAATTTCCAATGAGGGACCTGAGGAGAAGAATAACACCGTTCTGAAGCCAGGGAAGATTCCTGCTGGAGGGCTACACGGGAGCTCCCCAGCACATTTGCTGCCTATTATCCATGAATAAAATGCCAAGCCAGCATCTGAATATAGCTCGCGTTACCTCCCAGTCTCTCACCCTTAGGCTCCTGTTGCTTTCAATGCCTTTGGACAAGGCACATACTCTCTCAACTATCTTTTCAGCAGAAGCTTCTAGTTTATTTGCAGCCCACAAATACCTTTTTGTTCTAGCTGATTTCATTACTTGGTAGAAATACACTCTTTGCAGCACAGGTAAGCTTGGCTTTACATAGATGCATGGTGCCTAATAAAACAGGGCCCTCCTTACCCACTAGAATTCCTAGAAGTTCATTCAATAGAAATAAAGAACAATTTGGCAACTTGGCTACCAGGCTACAGGCTGCCGGCCAGTTTACAAATCAGCAACAAACTAGATGAGACTAAAATCCTCTGCCCGGGTTCAGCTGGATGAACTACGTTCATGAATACTGTATTTTCTGGGAAAATGGCATTTCAGATGGACTGACAAGAACTGCAAGTTCAGGTCAAGTGAAGCAAATAGTTTCAGCTGAAAAAAAGCAGGAAAAAAATTATAGCCTTGAAAAAGTTTAGTCTGACAGAATCAAAAATTATTTTTTACAGAAATGTCAAATGGAAACTTTCAGACTTTTCCCTTCAGGATCGAAGTTTTCATTTAAAAATTGACCTAAATTTATAAAAGGAAGATATTCAATAACAGGAATAAGAAGGAAACTATACCACTCTGGATCACATATACAATTTTTAGATAATAAGAAATATTTGGGTTTCTTTTTTCATTTTTCTAGGGGAAAAAAATCCTGATCTTCATTGCCTTGAACCAGCACTTATCTCAAGAACATACAGCTTAGCACTGAGCAAAACCATGATCACCTCTCCACTGGATTTTGCAAGCATTAAGAACAGCTCATAGCACATCTTCAAGGTAAGTACTTTTGGTGTGGACAACCAGGACCACAGAGAAATGACTCGATATATTCAGGGACATAAGACGGGCAAGGAGAGTCAGGAAGAAACTCTGCGTCTTTTGATTTTCATCTTCTTGTCAATAATATAGTGGATGTCACTGACTGGGATGGTTTTTTGTCCTGCTAAATGATTGCTTAGCTCTCTTCCCAGGGTCCATTCAAGGCGTGTTTTAGAGTCACAGTTTTATCAACATGGGAAAGTGAAATGCAGAGAGATTTTTGAGCTGCGTTTACATAATATGCAGCCTGCAAACTTGGGGCGCCTCTGTTTTTGGCTGCCTCACTTCAGATACCCGCAGCCTGATTTGCATGAATATTATGCACCCAGAACTCCTACTGAGATCAAAAAACTAACTCGGTGTCTCTGCAAAAACAGGTTGCTGGCATCCAAAAATGGAGGCACGCAAGCTCAGTGCATTTTTCCAAAATCTGGGTCCGCTCCCCTCATCCCTGGCAGCCACTGAGTGAAATGCAGAGTTCAGCCTCAGCAGTTCCTGGCAGAATCCAAACCAATTTCTACCTCTACAAAAACCCAGTGAAACCTCTCTTACAATTTTGGAGGCTGCCCACTGCCCTCTGCTCTCTGCTTTTTTTTAATCACCAGCATTTCTCCTAGAGCCTGGAAGTACTAAAATTGCTCCACACTTGCTATGCACCACCTGTATGGGCATACCCATACATAAGCACAAAAGTAGTCAGTTTAGAGCAGACACCATGAGGTTTTGCTGAAGAGCAGATATGCACCAAAGTTGAACAAGGAGCCCATTTTGTCCCTGGGCTTTCACCGTCCTGCGAAGTGAGTGCTGACCACACTCAGCAGCCTCAAGGTGCTTGTGCTGTCTGCGCTCACCACCCCTCCGTCAGAGAGCCGCAGCAAACAGAGGTAAATGTGGACAACATGCCATCAGCATGTGGCCAAAAGGAAAAAAGAAACAAGATTTAGCAACACTTCCTGCTTTTCTGGGAGCAAGGTGGACTCCAGAACACTCTGCACTGACTGCAACATCTACCTGTGAGGTTTTGCTTGTTGGGTTTTTTTTCAAGTCGATGGAGGCTTGGAGAAGGAGCATACATTGCCAGAGTTTGGCAAGGGCAATGTCATGCCCATGTAGTTAGTCTAACAATGACTGGGCTCCATCCAGCTGTGGCAGGACTGCTGGGTGGTTGC
The DNA here is from genome assembly GCA_003993805.1 of Himantopus leucocephalus. Taxonomy (NCBI): domain Eukaryota; kingdom Metazoa; phylum Chordata; class Aves; order Charadriiformes; family Recurvirostridae; genus Himantopus; species Himantopus leucocephalus. The sequence goes on along the minus strand of RSEF01000001.1, from coordinate 88,614,173 downwards.
TTTCATGTGCTTTTTGTTTCGTGTTCATCACGCTGGCACCTGAGCAGTTTGCATCTTGGTTTAGCAAACCACAAGAGCTCTCTCCTTGCGAGGAGGGGGAAGGGCGAGAGGCTGAGTGCTTTACAGAAGGGTGGGGTACAGAAATGAGCTGAGCAGATTTCATCTAGCCTTGTTTTCAACTCTGATGTTCATTAAATGCAACTCGATAGGCAGGCAAATCTGCTGCAGCCTGTGGAAAGGCAGTGGCGGGGTCATCGCACTGGGACGGTGGTGCCCAGGGGAGCTGCGCCAGGCTGGGCTCCAGCTGCAGGTGCCGACGCTGCAGAGGGACCAGTTCTGAAGATGCTCAGCAGCTTTGTACCCTTTGCCTTTGTTGCAGGCAGCGTTAAAAGCCACGCTTCGCTTCGGAAGAAGACGACAGACAGAAAGCCAGGAGAGGGTGTTAATAAAAGAAATCTACTCATTTATAAAAAGCAGCTTAACCCAGGTGGCCATAGGTACTCTGACAATCTGTTCTGGGCAAGAATTGTATTTCCTGCGAGTTCTTTCACTTATGTCAGTCTGTGTTTCAAATCAGCTTTGACACAACCTCACTGACAAAGGCTTTGAAGTCTGAACTAAATGTGCTACAGAGATCATTATTCATAACCACTCAGACGGAGAGGGAATATTTTCCTTTTGAAAGGTCCTGCCAAACCTGTCCTGTACTTTGTTTGCTTTCAGAGGCACCATGGTCATTCTTTGGGAGGAAAGAGTGCTACTGGATGGAGGAAAGAAAGGGTGATAACAGTCTGGCAGGGAACAGCCTTCAAAAATCAATGATCAAAAATTCACTAATCAAGAAAGTACAGGGACCATCCCAGCTGGGAACCACTGCTTCACATGGAGTCCATCTAAGGGACCTTTGTGCAGAACCTTCCCCAGGGAGCAGTCTTGAGCCCAACTCTGTGACACCTTGATCTGTATCCAGTTTACTGTTAAGCTGCAGTACTTTGTATGTCAGTGGCTCTATTTGCAGTGGCAAGATGCAACCCAAACAGTGAGAGTTTACACACTTGGAGAGCACAAATCCAAGTCAGTCCCCAGGGAGAGCAGTAATCATCCAGGATTTTATAGTACAGGGATTGGCAGGGATGGGGCTGCATTCATACATCTTAAGAATGGCTTTGAAGATATGTAATTTTTATATGGGAGTTATGAGAACGGGTTTTGGCTAAAGTTTCATTTCAAATGCCCCAGGGCCCAACCTGCTCCTGCTAAAGTATCTGGAAAGACTCCAAGGCAGCAAGCTGAGACCCTTGCTCTCTGTGCCTACTTTTCTTTTAGTGCCTTTCCTCTGTTCATTTGTCCTTCACTTATTGCTGCTTTTTTNTTTTTTTTTTTTTTTTCCTTTCTGAACATTTCTGTTGCTGGGTTCAACAAAACCTTCCTTTGGCACAGTGTCATTCCTTAAAACGTTGTCAGCATTTGTCTCCCGAACCCATCCTCTTCTCTTCTGTTCTCTGGATTTGTCTCTCTTTAGGGTCTTCTCCTCAAGCTTTTTAGTATCGCCACTAGACCTTCTCTCCCAGACTCCAATTTGGTGTCATTTCAAATGCATCTTTCCTTCCTGGTGGCTTCTACCTGCCTGCCCACCTACAAACACTTCTCTGATAAACAGCCTCCTGCTGCTCTCTTCACTTTTTTCCCTTCAGTGTCTCTTCTGTATTTATCTTTCCTCCACTTCCACCTCTTAAGTTCATTTATGCCTCAGGATCTCTGCATCCTTCCCACTACTTCATCTCATCTCCTGTTTTTCCTTTCCTATCCACATCACCCCAGTCTCCTCATCCTCATCTCCCATCAGTTCCTTTCCTCCTTGCTCTCTTCATATCAGCACCTGCCTTTCTTTCTCTGCTACGCACATAATTCCCCAACATTTTCTTTCTCAGAGAAGAAGCTGGGCATAGAGAAGAAGGGGAAGGAGCCTCAGGGGGATATTTTTATTACCTAAGTTAGATAAATAAGCTCCCTATGCAGTTGGTGGAGAAGTGTAGGACAACTTAGGAGGTTTATTAGATGTTATCTTCCTTTATTGACTCTGTAGGGAGCCTAACTCTCTCCACCTAATTTAGTAGCCTGAAATTAATGAAGCCACATGAATATCCTCTGCACAATCTCACTTTTGTTTAGGCCCATGTGAAGGAGCGAGGGAAGGACAAGGTATCAATAACACAAGGAAGCTATTTGCCAGTGACCAGGCAGCCTCAGCTCCTGGCGTACCTGGTGGGCACCAGTGGGGCGCAGGGAGTCGTGGCTTTTCAGAGATCCAAAGGAGAGGGAAATGGTTTTGCAGCTATCTAGGCGCAAGTGTTTCCCAGACAGAATGGAGCTTTGGGTTGTGAGAGCCAGCTCACCTTTGAAAAAGGGCCACGGGGGATAGATCTGTTAGAGGAGAAGGGCAGGGTCAACCAACTCTTGAGGGACCTGAAAAGCAAAAGTGGGGAGGAGTCATCCAGCGGTAGGAAGCAAAGAGATAAGTAATGTGGTGGTCAAAGCAGCAAGCCAAAAGAGGAGGTTTTAGCATCATATTGTTTAGGAGGCTTGAGAGGATCAGTGTTGCAGGCACTTGGGCTACTGCAATAGCAGTGAAGGAGGGCAATACCAAGGGCCGATGTCTAGGTTTTCATTGTGTTGGCTGACAGACAAGGAGATGCTGGATTTGAGAGATGATGCAGGCAGAAGCCCCAGGAATGGAAAACAGTCTGGAGTCCAATGAGACAGCTGAATCAAAGATGAACAGCTTGCTACTTTAATTCCCCACTCTGGGGACCTCCCCAGACCATCTGTGCACCTGGGTATAACTCTTAATATTTCCTCTGCTTTACTTCCTATGTCCCCACCAGGTCCTGGGCTACAGCTGCTCTTGCAACACTTAGTCTGTGTTCACCGAGGACAGAGCTGAACAGAGTAAGACATCTGCTTCAGGGTCATAAAATATTGCTCCAAACAAGATACTGGTTGGGAACCTATTCTCTAGCTTCTCATGCTTTTCACATTCACAAGCCCACTGAAAACTCTTGAGCATTTGGGTGGGTGAAAAGGTATATTAATCTGGTATAACACAAAGGCTGGAGGACAGAGGGGCAGGAAGCTCAAAGGCTGTGCACCCTTTCACAGCTGATGTCTTTATTCTTACTTCAGTTTCTTTAGATGACTTCCAAGGCTATTAGATAATACTCTCTTGCCAAAGCCAAATAATCTTTTTTTGAAATGATCAAACCCACCCCTACTCTTTACTGAGAACTACTTGCAGCTCTTGTCATTTCACCCACGTAGAAATGGAAGCATTAGATTTTCCTTTTTTTTTTTTTTTTAAATGACAGAGAACCCCCCAACTCCAGCTTTTCCCCAAGATCTGACAATACACAGAGAAGGGTGGTAGGAAGGCTCTCAATACTCCTTTTACTCTTAAAGGTTTCCCAGGGTAAGTGTTTTTCCTCTCACCCTGCTATTTTCCCTCCTCCTCAGCAACGGTATACAAGCACCTCGCTTTGTCAAAACTACTACGAAGCTTTTGGGAGAGGACAATGCACCCAAAGGGACTCCAGTATAAAACAGGAAAAACAGCACAAGGACTTGCGGAGGTGGGGGCAGAACAAAAAGCATGAATGCCCTGTGAGAGATTGGAGGAGAAGCTGCTTTGAGTGCGCCAAGAGAAGAAGCCCTCATCCTTTCTGAGGCTTTCTCGATGTAGCCGCAAAGCTGCTCTCTGACTTCCAGCCCTGTGAATTTCCACTCCAGCCTTGCTGTTTATAACTGGTACACAAAGCCCTTATCTTCCAAGCACAGCTTTAGATTATACAGAGGGCATGCTGTCAAGAGAGACTGTCAAGGCTAATGAGCACAGGGTTAAACCAGTGCTGCAGCAATGGGACACCACTCGAGGAGCTGCTCACAGAGAGGCTGGGTTTTCAGCACATCCAAATGCACATTTGTATCTGTTTTTACCCTCTCCCTAGTTAGCTCCTGTTGCTCTGAAGCTATAGCTTGACCACCTGATCTCTGAATATCTAGGCAACAATAAAAGTCTTCAGCCCCCACAGGAACACAGTGCTTTTGTTGTACCCCCACAGCAACACAGCGCTTGCTGTACCCGCACAGCCACGACCACCTAGTGGATGGGGAAGCACTTGCATGGATGGGAAGTGTGTGTTTTTCAAACCATTGTGGCTGTAAACTTTTTTTGGTGTGTGTATGTCTTTGTGTTTGTCTTTTTGCATGGATACCAGGACTTCTAAGCATTCCAGTTAAACAACCAGGGCAATTCACATTCTGGCAGCCAATTCTGATGGCAAATACAAGCGGCTCACATAACACGTGGGAACTTTAAAAGCCATGTGCCTGCATGGAGAACACCAAGCTTCTTCCCAATGTAGTAAAGAAGGAGCACCTCACTGAGATGACACCCACAAATCCAATATGACAATCCAGCCAGAAAGCAAGAACTTCCATCAAAACTATTGCTTATTCTGAGAAAAAGCCTCCCATTCCCCTTTGCCCTAAGGTTATTGCTTCACAGCACAAATTAGGAAAGGTAAAGTTGGTAGACTGGAAAAAAGATCAACCTGGGAATAAATTAGTCTATCATCACTATAAATGGAAGGCAGCTCAAGACTGTTGAATGTGGAAATCACAAACATCCTGGTACATATTTTTCCGTTCATATCATACATTCAGATAAATTGAAAGTGATCTTTTGTATCATACTTCCCCCGCCTATCCAATGCAGTCATTTCCTCTAATAAACTTCCTAGTGCTTTGTGTGGTCAAGTGTTAGATGTCCCCAAGGGATGAAGTTTCCACTACTTCCTTGCAAGGCATTGCACATCTCTCCATCAAGGAGATTCTTGATATTCAGTTAAATGTTCCTTTTCTCAGAGCACTTGCATTACTCCTGATTATCCCCTTGCACACAGCCTTAAGTAAATCTGTTTAGCATTTAGCTTCTTCTGACACTGGCGACAGTTCCCGCATTCCCTTTGTCATCTTTTGACTACTTTATGGAAAAAAGTTCTGGGATAGCATATTCACAGACAACCTCTCCCCTTTTTTTCTGGTTGCTGTTCTTCAATTCCCTCCAGCGTGCCTCTGTTTGCCTAGAAGTGCAGTACCCAGGACTCAGGGCAATACTCCACATGCTCTGCCTTCCCACATGTAAGAGGGTGCATTCCCACACATTGCCCACTTCTCCAGCTTGAGAAATATCACCTGCAATCAGCTAGCCGCTATCATTCCTCAATCTCATCAACGCTATTTACTCCTGTTGCATATTTGAGTTTCAAGTTGTCTTTCTCCAGTTTGCATTTTTCCAAGTTGGAACTTGCATTGTTGTTTTCCAACCATTCTTTAATCTCTCTTGAATTGCTTCATATAACTTTCCTGTCTATAAGAGTGTTCACAGCCTTCCCCAGTGCAGCATTGTCGTGTCTTTCTCTTCTTGTAAAAAAATTAAGAAGTGTACGTACACAAAACATCAGAACAGCTAGATACCTGCAATGAATGACTACTTTTGCACAACACCCAAGATCTAGCTCTATTCCTCCTTTACTGCTCGTTTTCTAAAACTCAAACCACCACTAAAGGGCTCACAAACTTTTTAAGAGAATGCATCCCAACTGCAAGTCGCAGCAGTCATCCATCACCCACGGGTTTCACTGAAGTGCTACTTACTCTGTTTGTCATGGGGAAGCCACTGCCACTCTGACTAAGGCTGCCATTATAACAGTGTAAGGACACCCCTGTTGATAGAACTCATTTCCATAAATTTACAATACAAAGTTTAGGAGTAAAAACTGGATATTCCCCGCAGAACATGTTAAGTCAGCCTGAATTTATCACCAAACCCTGTGGTATGTGATTACACACCCACTCCATGCCAGCCTGCTGCCAGACCGCCACATCACCACAGTCCAGTCCTGGTGTTGCAGGCTGGCCTTGATCTTGCAGCCAAGATGAACATCTGGGGCTAATTTGAATGGGAATGGTATGGATTTGACACCTGATGACACGAGCTGAGGCTGCCCAAAGGAGAGGTGACCCGTGCAGCTGCACAGAGCCTGCACACTAACTTCAACAGCCTCTGTGCATGCATGTGCACATGTGTGCCCTGCGTGCAGAGCTTGCTGCAGCTCCAGTCATGAAAAGCAGTCAAAGTGAAATCAGACCACCTCACCTTCCACCACTCTTCCAAAAAAGTGTTTTCATCTCTGAAAACATATAAGCAACCTTGGTCATGTCACATTTCTTTTGGGATTAGTATTTTGAGATCTTCTGAGAACCTCTGCCAACAGATTACACTAACTATTAAAGCATTCAGTGAAGCAGATTGTGTATCTGTTTCTGCCTTTCTGGAACACCAGCTTACCAATAAAAGGACTTTTTGTCATGTGTAAGCAGAGGACCAGCCAGGCTGGCATGCTCAGAGCCTTAACTGTAGAGACCATGCCTCAAAATCATTACAACACTAGGTCTCTGGCCTGAAAACCATTCATGTATTACTTCACTTCATGCAAACAAGTGGTACATATAAGGTGAGACTATGCACAGGAACAGAGCAAAGCAAATGCTTAGTATAACTATGGTGCAATTTTTCAGCTGTACGCATATCCTCAGACTAGCTTTACACTTGGTTCCTGCTAGCAGTGTAGAAGTGGCAATGCACTACTGAGATGCTAACGAAATACCTCAGTGTCAGGGAGATCCACGTGGCCACGTGCCAGCAGATTTGCAGCACAGTCTCTTCAGAGTCACCCCTGGAACCACTGAAACCTGCAGCCCCAGCAGCACAGATGGACCCTGCCTTGTCGGCTACCATCTGGTTGAGGCTGGGGGAGGTCCATGGGTAACTTCAGAGTGGTCCAGGAGAAGCATCTCAATTTTAGTGCTCACAGCAATGCATTTCCAGTGGAAGATATCTGGATACTCACCCATTTAAGTTAAAAACACTGCCTGAAATAGATCTGTACTTGTGTCATAGATTACAAGAAGAAACCCCAGGTAGGTCAACAAAGAAAGAGTTTTCTGAGTACGTGGTTTCAGAGGTAGCTAGCTGCTTCCCCAGCTGGCATGCATGGAGAGATTTTTGCTGCTTAGCCTTGCAGTGGCCTATTTGATGAGCACCATTACTCGTAGCTTGCCACCCGCTTCGACTGCCAGAGTCCTGTGAACATCACTTTGGCAATTACTCTTCAGAAGAAAGCACAAAGTAGTGNTTTTTTTTTTTTTTTTTTTTTTTTTTTTGTGGGAGGAGAGTTCCACCTGTTAAAAAAAAGCATCTGAGTAAAACATGTGTATTCCCTTCTGTTTGTCGTTAGCTGCACAAGTTTTGGAGCCCGGAGGAGGCTGGACTTGTGTGAGGCTCTCACGTTGTGCTTCCTCATGGCCACCCAAACAGCTTTTTGCAGCGAGATGGCCACCGCCAGCAGCAAGTTCAGAAATGACATCACTTTCCGTTCAATTTCACACGCACGCTGAGAAAAAGGATCCTAAGGATGTGAGATTTACAGGCAAGCAAAATAGGAGACAGCTTTCTCCTTCCCTCCTTCCCTTTCCCCAGAGGCCACCAGGGCTTTCTTCAGGATGCTGCCCTTCTGTTGTCCCTGCTTGCACACCCTTTTCTTCTAGGTGATCTCTGCAGTGTCCCTGCTTACTGAGGCGTCAATAAAGCAGCTTCAGTGCTTTTTTCCCCCAGGAGATGAGTGTGCTATCCCACAGGGCCTGGGAAAGCAATCCTTGCTGACTGTGAAGCAGTCACATGCCTCTGGGGGACTGGTTTTGTGCTGGAGGTGGTGTAGTTTGCTCATTTCCTTCTTTTGTATCTTTTCCTCTTCTTTTTCCATTTCCTATTTGTCTTTCCTTCCCTCACCCTTAAAACTGTGCAGCTCCCCACCAGCAGAAGCCTCCAGCTCTGGAGTAGGGCATAAGAGCTGAAAAGCAATGTTATCAAACAGTTTGGAGCCAAGGTTGAAGAGAAATATGTTGTCCAGCAGGAAGAAGTCTATATGGAAGCAAACCAAATACAGACACCCAGCCTGGGACTTGGCCAGGACAGTACCTTTGGACTCACACCCCTATGCTTTTTCTTTTTCTTTTTTTTTTTTTTCAATAAAATTGCCAGGAAATGTTTTGTTACCACATGTGGGCAAGGCAACAACAGCTTGCACCCGGGCAGGGAAACCTTCAGCAGCCGTGGCGGCACTGGCAGAGTGCACAGTACCATCTACTGCTTTAATGGGATCACTGCCTGAAATGGTTTCAGCAGCCTGTCCTTGGAGGCCTCCTGTCCACGCTCTGATCCAGCCCAACATGGCTTAACTTCTGACAGGATCACAGCACAGGGACGCACATGCCTGCAGGCAAATAATCACACCAGAGGTTGCAACATGACAGTGCCGAGAATTAACCTAACCACCAAGCCTACTTTGGGTGCAGCTCCCTGTCATCTTGCGGCTCCCAGAATTAATGAACTTAGCAGTGCAACACGATGGGCACGTAAGCGGGATCATTCATACCCACCTCACATCCGCAACTAGACGGATCAAAGCAACACACTGTGCCGAGGTGCTCGTGCCCATCTGCCAGCCTACCTGCAACAGGCAGCCCTGAGACCAGCAGCACAACAATGTAAAGGGACGAAGTGTGAACCAGGAGACCGAGGCTATAGCAAAATGGAAGACAGCACATTAAAAATGCAGTGTTGATCTTCCCTAGCAGCCTTTGCCGCTGATTTATAGAGCCAGCACGAATCATCTATCCAGACTACCTTCATTTTATTGTTATTAATTTTTACGAGTTTTTTTGGCAGGGATGGGGAAGCTTGTCTGATTAAAAATAGCTTTGGGGACGGCAGCTGGCAGTCACAATGAGAGAAAGATCCAGCTCCAGATCTTTTTACAAAGAACGTGTTCTTAGCAAGTAATTGGGCACAATCAAGTGCAGAGAAAAACAGTAGCACTTCATGAGGTGTAGCTCAAGGCCCTGATCCTGCCAGTCGCTATTTGCTGGCAAACATTCAGAAAGGCCAAAGACCTGCTCAAGTCCCTGCAGACTTTTTGGCAGGACCAGTGCCCAACTACTTTGCAAGGCTGCAGAGAAGAGAATTTTCTACCCAGGCCAGGATGCCTTAGCAGGTTGGGCTTTTGGATGTACAAAATACACCACAACGGTATCAAAAACATGCAGCATTAAGGGCTGAGAATCTGGTTCCATGAACGCACGTGCATCTTCGCTCTTTGTGGCTGACGCACATGTGTTTCTGCAAGGCCTTCATCTGCACGCTCCAAGCAGTTTCCACAGCTTTCTCACTCTGCATTCTGCATTCCAGCAAGTTTCTACAACCGAAAAGGAAAATTAGCAGCAGGAAAGAACTGACATTCTAACTGAACAGTGAGTGTGCTGAAAGCTGAAACTACACTTTTCTCTTTTACCCCTTTTTGAGGTCCACTGACCGTTTTACTGCAGATCCTTACTCCCCACGTCCAGTTCATGCCAGTGCACACAGACCTCCACCTAACCACAAATCTGAGCTTGTCTCTAGGTCACAGACATTTTGATTTCCTCTGCCTGATCTACCGATGTGATGTTGCAAGGATGGCTCTCAAGCAGTTCAAGCAAGCTGGTGCTTAGACTATAGCAAGGCTGTGCTAGTAGGTTTTGGCTAAAGGGGTCCAAGATCCTTGCTGCGGGACTGAGCAAGCCAGCTTTCCAGCATCCAAGTGCTCATCCCATCAACCAGCTTCACTTCCAGCCAAGCCAGAGAGCAGCAGGACTTCTGGAGAGCTGCCCTCATGTCTTTGAACTTCTCATGGAGGTTTCTGCTGCCGTCACCGCCCCCCGGCTCTCCGAAGCATTCGCTTCTTGTGGCTCTCGGGTGCATGAAAATCATGTTACACAGCCCCACAGATCAGGACGGCTGGCCTACCTTTAATATGTTGCTTTCTAATGTATTTCTGTGCTCACTTCCAGGGAAGTTTTGGCAATCTGTGAAGCTCTTTCTTTGGAAAACATCTCACACTGTCATTAGGTGGAAATGGCCTCCGGAACAGCTGAAAAACCAAAGCATTTGCCCACATATCCTATTTGCAGGAGGAAAGTGCCTTACTGCTGCTTTTTTTTTTTTTCTTCACCCCGGTATGTATGATGAAAACATCTGAAACTTAGAATTTATATAGGCAGATTTGGCAGCCTTTTGAGATTTAGTTGGACTGTGACATACAATTTAATTTTGGAGCTTGCTTGTTTGCTTCCTGAATATGCACTCTGTAATCAGCCAAAGTTTTAGTAGCTCAGACAGAAAGCACGGCTGCCGTGGTTAGCCTGTGCTGACAATAGGCAGGTGCTCGTTGCTGTAAACAAATGCAGCTACACTGAAATCAATAAACCACAACAATTTATACTTGCTGAAGTTCCGGCTCCGTATTTTGATGGTATTTTTTTTTACTGTTTTCTTTTCTTCCTTTGTCGCTTTAGCACATTTGCTCACGATTGCCTCGACCAAACACAGCAGATCATGCCAGGGACAGGCTGAGCCCTGAGTCAGAGCAGAGAGTGCCACCTACTGAAACATGAATTTTCCATGACCGGTTCCTCCCTCCCCCCGCCCTTCACATCCCCCCCCAGCTTCCTCCAGGGCCTGGGATACACTTCCAAAAGACACAAAAGAGCAGGAAAGAGGATTTAAGTTGTTTATAAGGCCATCACCCCTATTTTAACAGGCAAAACCTCGGGGAGAGGGGAAGAAGGGGATTTGTTTTCCAGGTTTTTAGTCAGCCTTAAGCAGAAAGGTACACAAAAGAGATAAAAAAGTCCCGGCTCAAAAAACATTTCCTTTTAAATGGCATGATATGCCTTTAAGGGGAAGGTATCAGGCAATGATCCATCTTCACCACATACAGACTTGCCTTGTTCTTCCATTTCTGGCTGAGTGATAAAACGTTAAATGTCATTTCCTGTATCAGTGGTTAACCACTAGATGCTGGATCAGAGATTTACCAGAAGTGCAATATTCAAAAGTGGACCTGCTGCTTTCAATAACCCTTTCTTGCACCCTGTGGGAACCATTTAACCTTTGAGAGAGAGGAAAAAAACCAACCAACCAAACAAAAATACCCCGGATTTGGGTAGGAAGATATGTCTGGAGTTTTGTGCTTATACCTTGTACAGAAGGATAAACCCTTCCCCGGCCCCAGTCTGGCACAACACTGATGCTTGTGAGAAAGCGAAACAACTATGTGGGTTGTTTATGAGCCCTGGGTTCTATCGTTGGCAACTGGAGATCAGGCACTGGGGGGATGCGGCTGTTTGTTTTGCACTGATTTTCTTCTACCAAAAGCCAGCATATTTAGCAAATGGATGACACCAGAATCCAAAACATGTACTCCCTACCAGCCCTTACTTTCCATTTATTTTACACTGCAGAGGCAAGCAGTTTATCTGCCTGGGCTATATTCATTTTATTACCATCATGATAGTCAGTTATGGGGTTGAGGGGATTAAAAATCATTTCAGGAAGAGCAGCTGGGAGAGTTAGGAGCAGATAAGGAAACTTCAGTTGAGGCTACATTTCCAAAGGATGAATTTTGAACATGTGGTTGTGCAATTACATGTGCAAATAGAGAGTTATTTTCCTAATTACATAATATTTGTAAAGCACTCAGAACATAAAATGGCTAAGCACACATCGAGAAATACTAGTTAGAGAAAGTTTTGGCCAAAGAGTGGTGACAAGCATCTAGAAATAATAGAAGCAGGTCCTTTAGACATACACCTGATGTCTAAACTGCCCATGCATGGTTCTCAGTTGCAGCAACACCCCTCGCTTTACCCTCTGGCTCCTGTATCAGCTCAGTATCCCTGCTCTCAAAGAGCTCAAACAACTCAGCTCAGTTGGAGAACACCCTTTTTCAGGGTGGGGAATGGCTCTGTCTTTGCTGCGTGCATGCGCCTCGTGCGACAGAGCCCTTATCCCTGAAGACAGCCTGCAGGCAGCATTGCAGGTCAAATAATAAATAGTAATAACCTCAGAGTTGAGGTACCTCACTCCTTTCTTCCTCAGCCAACAGGAAACCCCCACATCTCTTCTGTCATTACTATTTACTCATTTGCACTGCAGCAGCACCCAGCTGACTCAGTCGTGAACCTGAACCCAGCCATGCTAGGTGCTGTGCAAAACACTCTGTGGCCACATCGTCCCTCCCTCACAGAGCTGATGCTCTCAGACATGAAAGGGAAATGCTCCCAGCATCCCCAGCCTGGCACACCTTGACCACTGGTACCCACGCTCTACACGGAGTTTAGTTCCTGAAGCACAAGCACAAGGAGGCAATGGGAATTGTAGATTCTGGATCCTGGACTTTCCAGGCAAACAAAGGCAGAGAACAGTATTTGCACAGCGCAGCTCACGTTTCTCTTGAGCAGTATCCACCAGGCACTAAGCAGTGATAAACAAAGCAGCGCTAAGTCCAGGGGAGAGGCTTTCTGTACCGCTCAGGAAAAAAACGGGATGGTGGAAGATCCAAGAAGATTCCCCCAAAAGGCAATGTGTTTTTTTTTTCTTTACTCCAAAAGTCACAGGAAATCTCCAGATTACTCATCCTTTCCCAGGAACCCTGGCTGGAAAAAAATCAAGGGGCCTCACTATTTTCCTACAAACACACACATACACACACGCACACACACAAAGGAGCCCTGCAAAGACCTTAACACCAGCTGTGCTTGCCCTTGCCAGAACTTCCTGAATCCACCCCCGTTTACCCTAGCTTGCCAAGCAATGCAAATATTTGAGAGGCCACCTCGTTTCCGCAGCGTCTGATGTAAAAATCCGCATCGAATCCAAGCGGTAAAGGCTGTGACTCACAGCTACTCAGCAGCCAGAAGTCCTGTCAGGCAGGCCAAGCTTTTATATAGCAGGAGGTCACTGGAACACACTCTGGCTCACCTCTCTCATCGATCAAAAGAGTGCAACCACTTAGAAACATCTCCTGCTTGCCTTCCCTTTTTAAAGTCAAATGCTAAAAAGCTGCTTCCTAGTAGGCAGAAAACTGGATGACACAGATATGGTATCTTGGGGAAAGAAAATGGAGTTTTGTCTCAGTAACTGCTGAAACTTACAGCACAAATGAGTTCTGCTGTGTAACCCAGCGACTGCAGCCAAGAGAAACTTGAGTCAGAAGACCTGATTTCAGTTCCTGCCTCCGCTACTGCCCCACTGTTTGATCTTGGATTAGTCACTTAACCGCTCCTGGAAATAAAGTTCTCTGATGACTACTGCTTGGGAACAGCCTGGACATCGGCAAGAAGAGTCAGGTGACATCTGCATCCAAGTCCCAGACCAGGGAGAAAATAACAGCATGTTGCTGCAAGGTCTACATGGAATATGGGTGGTAAGGAAGGAGTGAGGTAGCACCTAGTGCTTTGATAGCTATTGAGGTGTTAAAAAAGAATTAACAAAATGGGGACACCTCTCTCCCCCACACATACATACACTGGAAACACAGATCTTCTGGGCTTCCGATATGCTGCACAAGCAAGACATGCCTCATCACAGAGTCACCCTGGGATGTGACTTGTCTTTCATGCTTTAAGGGTCAAATCTTTGACCACATCAGCAATCCCACACATTCAGGAACCATGAATCAGGGCTTCAGAAGTTGCAAGTCTGACTTCAACTTCCCCAAGTTTCCAAAGCATGCTCTTGCATACTTTTTTATGTGAGCACCCAGATTATTTTCCATATTTAATTGACTCCAGAAGCTGAAACTAATGATCTGTTTGTCAGGGCATATAATAATCAGGGGAGTATGGCCCCTTTCAGTCTTAATATTTGAAAAACTTTTTCTCCTGCTCTCTGGTTCTGTAATGGATCACACCTACAGCATAGAGGAAATAATTCCTGACTAACTAAAGACTAAGAAAAGACATAATCTATTGAGATTTTTTTCTTCTTTTAGATCTTGTTTATGCCTCAGGATTGTGCTGGTTTTAAGTCAGCTCATGGCAGACTGAGGACACACATTAAACCATGTCAAATCAAATGTCTCAATTTTAAGGACACCTTAAAATGCATTTGGCCTTGACAGGGAGTGGCAAATTTAGCCCTGGACACCTACATTTTCACACATAACCTTTCAAGGTGGTTTCTCCACCCTTCAAAAGTGCACCTTGCTTACTTGCACACAGCACACAGCTCCAGGCTTAAGCTTCAAGCTTGACTTCCCTCTCTGCGCATCCAAATGAATTACACAGATGTATCTCACTGTACTGGTGAATGTGCTGGGTGAATGTGCCAAAACTGGTTCAAAGCAGTCTTGCAGCATCTTAGCTGAATTCTAATCCAGCTGCCCTTCTCCATGCCTTCACAGCCATCTTTCCAAATCTCCCCTCACATCTGCAGGAGGGAGTTGTGTTACCATTTGAAGGCATACAGAGGTTGAGGCCAAGGAACCTAAGAGAAACACAAGGTGAGGCTGCCACACCCCTGTGGCTATCACAACTAAATATTCCCTCAGGTTGGCTTTACACAGCGAATAAAGAAGAACAAATCCTCCTTGTCCGGAGGCTGCTTCCACAGCTATAGTCATAATAACCCTGCAAGGAAGAGCAGAGAAAATCTGACAACATCATGTTCATTCATGAATACTTACGCTCGTGTTGATGTTCTGCAAGGCCCCAAGCTGAGCTACGGTGTTTTTTTCTCCAGCAAAAAGGAGCAGTAGTAAGCAGCCTGATGCGTTTATACACTGATGCAGTTATATATACTCTGCTACAGCATGTGCATTCTAAGTGTATACTGGTTGGATGGTGAAGGCTCGAATATGTGACAAAAGTCTTGAGGGCAAAACATGGAATTAAAACACCCCTCTCTGTGTTTGCAGGAAGCCTAAAGTGTAGCCATGGTCACCCCTGGAATGGAAATTAATTTCTTGATCAATGGTTGCTGATGTAAATAGCTTTTAGCACTAAAAGATGACAGGTTTGGCTGTCTTGAAGTTATTAAACTATGGGACTGAAATGAGTGATATCTCCCTGAATGAGGTACAGCTGAGTCATGCTTGACAAGCACATTAAGACATTTTTGAACTTGCCGAAGGAAAGCAAAGATAGTGTTATGGGGGGAAAGACAGAGCTAGGTATTTCTTACAAAAAATGTCTTGCAGAAGAGACTCAAAATTAAGAGCTTATACTTCCAGAGCTTCTGAGCATTTTCATTTCCCATGATACTCTATATAAAGGGCAATGTCAGTGAGTTTTTCTTTCAAACCCAGGTTTTTCTTATTGCTGCAGACCATGTTTTGCAGCAAGTCCATTCTTACCACTCTGCATGTATCTGATCGACAAGTAGTTTGTAGAGCACTGTAGGCTGTGACCTAAGCAGACAAAAATGTGCTGAAATGTAAACTAACATATTTGGTAGGGATATAACACAAAAAAGTTACAGAGGTTATTATAGTTTTGCAGACATGGACACAACAGAGAAGCAGCTCCTTCCATGGTATTGCAAACGCTTAGGGCTTACACATTATGAATTGGCTCCAAAAGCTATGAGACAAAAATAATTCCCATAATATTTCTTTTTTTGATTTGCCTTCTACAGTTTACATTTTCAAGATTTTCTCTTTAAGCACAAACGTTATGAGTTTACATTAAAAATACAGTGGAAGTTTAATCATGTGATTCCAGGAACAAGGGTTTATTGGGCAAAAAAAACCCCTTACATTTTTTCCAGTATGTAACTCATACCAGATAACCACCAATACTTTAAAAGTAGCGGTCCTTGCAAGTAAAACCTGGGATAAGCTAGACAGTGGTGCACTGTAGGAGATGGGCAGGTTGTTAGGCAGAGATAAAAAGGAGGTATATTGGGAAAAACTGGCAGGGTTTGGGAAAAGGAGGCACAGTGGGCAAAACTGGCAGGGTTTCAGTAGCAGGGGCTGTGGGGGTCACCTGTGTGGGACGAGGCCATGAACTGCCCTGGGCCAGTCATAGCTGCCTCCTGTGGCTTTGAAACAGATGGGACCAGCCCATGGAGAGTCAAAACACCAACCAAAGGAGCACGCGGTGCCTCTACTCAAACATATTTAAGCATGAATGGCAGCCTTTAGGAGAGGAGTTAAGTGAGGAGATGTGTTTGGAGACAGGTCACATAAAGGAAACATGGAGAAGACATGTGAGGAGACGCGTGAAGAGGAGCACTAGGAGAACATGGAGGGAGGCAATACTGGGGACATGACTGGAGACACAAGAAGGCAACCTACACTGAGGCAGGGACACCCTCAAGGGACTGCAGACTGTGAAGATCCCACACCAAGGCAGCAACACTGGGAAGCCCGGAGGAAGACTCGCTAGAAAACAAAGAGCAGCAGATAAAAACGATTAAGCACACAACCCCAAAGTCCTGTGCCACTCGTCACCTCACCAAAAGGATTGGGAAGGACTGCGTTTAACCTGTGGTGAAAACAAGGGGAGCTGGCCCTTGGAAGCAGGGAGGAAAGGTATTTGACAGAAAATGAGCCTGGGGAAGGGGGAAGAAAGGTGAATGCTGCCATCCTGATGGTGAATGACAACAGGGGGGACTTCTTTTTTCCATTCCTTAAAAAACAACAGGTAGAACATGTTTTATCCATCTCACAGCTTATTACATGAGCTGCAAAACTGTTTCATCCTGCTTCCTGCCTCAAGCTGGTGGAAAACACAATCATCTAGTTCGCCTTTCTAGGTCTAGTCCTCTAAATTTGGTAAGGCCAAGCAGCTATTCCCATATAAGGTTCATTTTGCAACTACCCACTTCTTTCAATGCCTCCCTGCCTTCCAACTGTTCTATTTTCCCCAAACTTTCCTTACTTCTTTCCAGCAAATAGGGTGAAGTAGCTCCCAAGTAGCTTTGTTTCTTTAAGTTTGTCACTCATTCCCTCATAGACCTGAAATTATAAACAGCTGTCTATGAAAACACAATTGCTTCTAGAGTAACCAACATTAAGGATGCCCGGAGAGGGTAGTGACTTCAGCCTGCGTACAGGGAGAGAGACAGGAGTGCCAGAAACAAAGATCCTGTTTCAGTGCAGATCACCCCAGGATGAATAACAGAGGGACATAGGGGATGTACAGCCAATTCCTTATAAAGAAACACCTCTTGGTTTATTCAGGAGGCTCCAGAAAACAAAAGAAAAGAAAAGAAAAAAACAGCAAAGCACGTCCCCCACTGCACCCCCAGGTGCCTGGCCATGTGATGGAAAGAGCATCTATGCAGAGCCACCTCTGCAGATGCCCATGGATCATGCCAAGGAGCAAATGTCTTGGGCAGTGAATGAGCTTCTATGGCTTGGCCTCTGGGGCCATATGACTGCCATTCAAAAAAGCTAAGATGAGGGGAGAGGGTCACCGGCATCAAGCACTCGTCTGAGTAGCACCTGGCCACTATCAGCGGTTTTGGTAAGAAATGTTATTGCGTTAACCCATCTGGTGCTCAGGAGTCAAGATTTTCCAGACTTACGCATAAGCAAGAGAAAAGCATAAAGGTTATTTTTGTTAGCAAAAATTAGCTCTAAATAAAAGCCAAAGCTATTTCTCTGCAAACTTTCAGGAATGTCCTGTGGAGAAACACAACTGCTAAATGAGAAACATGATTGACTGTTAGTGTGAATGCTTTCAAGGTTTAACTGCTGCGTAACTTTTTAACTGAGTCTGTTAATTTGGACTTGGATTTTTCCTACCAGTGCACTGATGTCTCTGGCCAAGTGATACTCAATGTTTCCCATCTGCTAATGTCCATGTGCCTTCAGCGTTTCCATTCACAAAATCGGTGCCCACTCTGGTACTTCTGTCTATCCAAGGAGAGCTCTTTTCTGTCGGGCAGCCACTACCACCATATTATAAACTTGAACTTAAAAATGATTGTAACAAAATCTCAGCAGCAAACATTACCTGGCTTAAAAAGCAAAGTCTTTTGGTCTGCTTTCACTCCTTAAAAACTATTTATATTTTCACTCATGAGATAAAGCACTTAATCTCCTGCAAAAGGTATTCCCTACATGTGAACTGCTGGCTGGTAGATAGATCTCTAGCAAACTATTTTTCTGAAACAAATGGGTGTGCATCTGTTTTGCACACAGGAAAGACAGGCGCTCAGATGAACACATATACCTCCCACCCCCTTTTTCACTCATTTTTTTAATAACTTCAGAAAATCTTGGGAATTGTAAGTCTGTAATGGAAACAGAAGGCAACTAAATTCTGAACAGTGATGATGTGGGACTTTGGATGCAGGTTTCATTAAAGTATCTAACACAGTGCATCGGTCTCATGATAAAGATGTCTCCAGCCTCAGATGAAACTTAGCCCTGTCTGCACAAGTGCTGTTTTCCTTATGTTTAGACAGGCCATACAGTGCGCTGTAAAGAGAAGAAACATCTGTTTTCATCTTATAATCTAGTAACAAATAACAAAAGCAATATCTTCACAAGAATCAACAGGGCACCGTTCCCCTCTCTCTCTCTTTAAGGTCCATCTGTATATTGCCACAGGAAGAGGAGAGGGGAAAGGGAAGTGGAAAAGACTTCTCCATTTAATGGTGCAGCACTAGAAAAACAATCCAGGAATAGAATGGCCATATTTTAAAAACTGACATGTTTGGGGGCTTTGGTTTGGGGTGTTCTCTCTCTCTCTCTCCCTTCTTATCTTCCTCTTTCTTTCTTTTCTTTCTTTTCCTTTCTTCCTTTCTTTCTTTTTCTTTCTCCTTCCTTCCTCTTTCTTTTCTTCATTATCTTTCTTTCTTTTGCTCTCTTTTTTCTTTCTTTTGTTCTTTCTCCCTCTCTCCTTCCTTCCTTCCTTTCTTTCTCTTTCTTTCTCTCTTTCTTTGTCTCTCTGTAAAAAGAGTTGTGAGTATATATTTCAAGGAAAAAAACACTTTGTTTGTTACTATTGCCACTACCAGCTCCTCCATTTCTAGCTGACTGGATACGCCCAGAAACGTCCAGGTGTGAAAGGCTATGGCTCAACAATTTTCATGTCAAGAGCCCTCGGGGTATCTTTTGACACCCAAGTTTCCAGTAGCAGTTTTAGCTGATGTGGACACTGCGTTCCCTCCTTGCCCACGCTGTTTGTTCCTGTGCCCAGGCCAAGTCCTCTGTTTTGCTTATTCAAGTGTTTGGAGCAATGAATCGATCCCATGGAAAACTAACATTCCCCCCCCCCCCCTTTTTTTTTCTGGCTCTCAGCTGGATCCAATCACTGATGTGCTTCACTGTGCAATCACTCAAAGGGTAGTGCCAGCAAGTGGGGGGTGGGAGGCAAGGAGTGGGCTGCTCCTCTTGGTGCCAGTGACACCAGTTGGACTTACAGTGAAACTAGACCGTAGGCAGACACAAACCACCACTCAAGAGTAAGAGAAAAAACAGTGTTCATTGCTCATCTCATGCTGCTGGGCATCCCACTCAGGCAAACACCCATCAGGTTCCGTATGGCAGAGGACTTCATCACATAAACACTTTAGAGCAAGATCAAAGTCTCTTGAAATGGACTGACTTAGGACACTTTACATCCCCGTGGCGGCACTCCATGAGCCTGCAGCAAAGATGAGGGAAGTCCACATGTAGTGGTGGGCCGTGAAAGAACTGCACAAATCCCTCTGGGTTTGCTCTTCCACATGGCTTCTCCGCTCCACCATCATACAAGTAAGGTCCTTTATGATTTTGTGACTGATCAACTGCTCCAGCTTGCGGGATGGAGGGCATTGAAGAAGGAAGAATTTGATCCTAGGAAATCTGTGGTGTGAGGTTTTAAACTAAAATCAGTAACAATACAGCAAAGCACAAGGCCTGGATGGACAACAGGCAACCGCAGCTGCAACCACGGTGAGTGAGAGCAGGAGCAGAGGGGCTGGAAAAGCAGCCTGTGGGTAGACAAGTCCATAAAACAAGGTGAATTTTTCTTTCCAATTAAGAAACAGCAAAAAGCACCTGTTCTCCCCTTTCTCTCCCCTCTCCCAGTATAAAACAGCATCAAAAGCAAAGTCTGTCTTTCTAAAACAGACCCACCATACAGACAAGTTTCTCCCACACAAATTCTCTTTCGCTGCCAGTTTTGAGCGGGTGCCATGCTGTTTGAGAGGGAAATGGCCCCGTGATTCTCTGTGGGTCTCCAGATAGGGGGTAGGCCCGGTGCCATGAGGCACCAGGCAGAGGCGGGCTGTGCCTGTGTGGAACTGGAAAGCACCAGCCCACACCCACAAGTGACCGACACCCCCAGATCCTGCCTCCTCTCCAAAACAACCCTGCGGTCTCAAGGGCCCCTTACAGCCACTTCAGCTTCTCCGAGCCAGCACCGGGCTGCGGAGCTGCAGCACCTCCGGGGGCGGCGGGGCAGGCCTTGATTGACCCTTCGCCCGCCCGACGGCCACCGCCGTGCCGGGATAACCAATCCTGCCCAAAGCCCCGTCGCCGCCACCGCCGCCCGGCGAGGCCCCGGTGCCGGCGGTGTCTCGGCGGGGCCCCGGGTGAGGCCCCGGCAGTGTCTCGGCGAGGCCCGGGCGCCCGGCACGGCGGCTCACGCCGGCATGGCGCCACCTGGCGCCGCCAGCGGGGGAAGTGGAGGCCTCCCGAGTAAATTAAAATTCTAACACTAATTAAAAAAAAAACCCAAACAAACAAACAAAAAAAATCCACAAAAATTTAAATTAAAAATATTAAAAAAAAAACCCAACAAATCCTTGGGAGCCTAAGTCCCAGCTTTTACTGAGTCCCCCTGACAGTCAGTGAGCCATCAAATTGTCCGTGTGTCACCTTGGGAAACACTGAATTAAAGCGCTTAAAAGTGCTATCGGTCTTACCAAGAATGTTACCAATCAGACGCCATATTATGAAAGGCAATGCCGTCAGCTGAGGCTGTCTGGATGCCTGCAACCCCGAACTCACAGAGGAAAGCCCTGAAGAAGGGGCCTCCCCCCCTCCAAAAAAACCCCAAGCGGCCATCCCGCCCCACAGGTGCGTGTGGGAGCCCGGCACCGAGGGGGAGGGTGGCCAGTCAGGAGATGTCCCCCCTGCAGAGCAGTCCTGAGTGAGTGCCCTGCCGTGCTCCTGTGAGGAAAAGGGGGTGTCACCCCATTCCCCAAAATGCCGTCTCTTAGTGAAGTCTTGCTGCAACTATGAAGGCCATCCTGCCCTTCCAGTCTGGCGGACCAGGGATTTTTGGACTCTTTGAGTTGGTTTTCGCTGTCCAAAGGGCAGCATGCTCTACGGAAAGTAAAAATAACGGGCAAACTACCCTCTCCAAAGTGATTTTCTTCATATCTGTGACTAACTGCTTACTGTATGATTTTTCTGCACCTAAGCAGTGGAGGGGGAATTTGTAAGCTATGTTTGCAACTGTGAAATATTGTGCGCGTTATTACTCAGTCATGAATTTCATGTTTCTAAAATGTGATGTAAAAACCATGGTGCCTAAAGGTTGGTATGTCAATGGACCCAGCGGTACCCAGCTATGGAGTTTCCTAAGCAGAGTTCGAGGCCACAGATGAGACTTCAGCAGAAGGAAGACGGGATGAATTTCTACCCATGGTTCTGATGGGGCACCAAAATAAACGCTCCAGACTTGAGGATGATGATGACACTTGCAAAACTCACATAAATAAGGCAGAGTTGCTTCAGGTCTGAGGGTGCAAGCTGCAAAGGCCTTGGGTGCAATTCAGCTTTCAAAGGCTGTGCTCCTACAGAAGACATTGGTCCATTGCCCTACTGTCCGCACAAGGCTGGCGGCCAGCACATCACGCTGCAAGTCGCTATGAAAAGCAAGGGAAACAGAGCTTATAGAGCTCACTTCTGGCTTTCTGTGACGCATATGAAAGAAAAGAGAAGTGATTATGTTTCCTCAGGCATTGGTGCTTCATGACATCAAAATGATAATTCACTCAGAGCAGATTGATTCTGCTTTGGAAATTTGCAGATTCCCTCCCGTTTCAAACATCTTTGATCAGCAACCAAATTGTTAATGTCACATTTAAGCAAATGCCGGGCATCCAAATCCATTCTTATCAAGGAATAAGGACTGTTCACAATGCCCTGTGCTCAACTGCTGCAACAGCTACTAAGTAAGTTTTTTTTTGGGGGGGGCGGTTAACCACAAGAAAAGCTATAGCATGAAGCTGCAAGATTCAAAAGAAGCAGAAATCTTCCTGTACTCAATGTAATCTAAAATACAAAATATTCTGTAATATAGCCATTCACTAAGTAAAAGTCTTAAAAGTTCTAAATAGAAATCCAAAATGATTGAAGCATCACCTTCGACTTAGCCAAGGGAAGTACCTGATGCAAAGAAATCCCCAGAAGCATGTGCTTTCCTGGTAGATACATTCAGTCAGTCAAAGGCTATTAGTGTCAAAGGTTCAGCCAGGTAAAGGTTTATTCCTTGTGCTGAGGGGAAGGTCTGAGTATGTAATATAATTGGTCACTTCTGGCTTTGAAAACAGAGATCCATGAAACATCAAGGAGCAACAAGGAGTAGGGTAGAAAACTGCCCCACAAAGGAGGACAAGCCAGGAGCTGATGGTGACTACGGCATAGGCAGTGCCCTCACACATACCCCTGGCACAGTCCCACAGGACCTGAACAGTGTCCATGAACAGCCCCCAACCAGGTGATGTGATGAACCAGCTCCAGGGCCTGGTGAGGTGATAAGGCCAGAGACAAGGCAATAACATAGATCCAATGTCTATCCAGGAGACAGGACGGAAGAAAGGTACAGCTTTCTGTGCAGGCAGGCACTCACTATTCAGTTCAATCACTATTGAGAAGAGTTTGGCTCTGCCTTTCAGGTACTTGTGGGCAGATGTTAGACATCTTAACCTCCTTCTTGCTAGAATAAACATGCCCATCTCTCTCAGTCTGTCTTCAGAGGACATGCGCTCTACGCTCCTTACCATCCAGTAGCCTTCTGCTAGGCCCTCTTCCATTTCTCCACATTCTTCTTTGGACATACTGTTCCAGGTGTGGGCTCACCTGCACTGAGCAGGAGGAGATAGGATCTTACTGTGGTCTCCTGGCCATGTTCCTCCCAAAGTGATTTAATGTTCATCTTTCCTTACTCACAGTGAGAATGCCCTGTCAGCTCATATTCAACCGGGCATCCACCATAACCAGAAGAATTGCCACTCAGCCAGTTGCTGATATGTAGTGCAATTCTGCCCCAGTGTGGAACTTCACAGGAGTCCTTACTGACATCCCACAGCAGGTCTTTGTTGGTCCTTTTCTTGAGGTTATTGAGGTCTCTCTGGATTGAGGCTTTGCCATTTGTCTCTGCAGTTCTCCCTACTTTGGTGTTACCTGTGGAGATGCTGAGGATGTACACTGTGTTCTCCCAGTCACCGCTAAAGGTGTTGAACAGTATGAGCCTCAGTATTGACTCCTGGGCTACGCATTACCAGCCACAAGTCAGGTGTTGAGCCATTGATCACTATCTTTTGAGTCTGGCAATCCAGCCAATTTCCCCAGCAATCCTTTTGTTTATCCCATACTTCCCCAGCATCCAAATGAGAAAGTTGTAGGAGATGCTATAGGGAAGCCTCACTAAAGTCAACTTACCTCCATCCGCCTCTCCTCACTCACATAACCAGCCATTTCCTTAATGCCCATTGCTGGCTTTATCTCAAGCTGAGCTTTGGCTGTCTGTGTTTTGTGTCTAAGTACCTAAGCAATGCTTTTATAAGTTCTCTTTTGACAGAGCATAAAATGCATCTTGTAAAATTTCCTGTCTTCCTCAACAATGGGATGACGCGTCCCTGAGTTCTCCAGAACTTTTTTTTATAAATCAGCCAGGTCTCCTGAGTGACTTTCTGCTTAATGGCTGATTCCCAGGGATTCTATCTTGAAACTCCCTGAGTGAGGCAAAACCCACTCTCCTGAGTGGAGCGTCCAAACTACTGCTCACCTTCCCAGCCTCCCTCCAGTTCCTGAACTCCAGCAGAGGGCACAACGGGCAGCTGAGACTAGTCCTGCCTTGAGTCACCACAGCACATTTCCTTAAAGTCCTCAGGAGATAACAGCACCTGCTTTAGACAAAATAATAATAAAAAAAAAATAACATTTAGTTAAGTTACCCCACTTGGAATTTGCCTGCCTTGCTCTCATTCATGGAGGTACAGGGATCTTTAAAGCTGCAGACGGGCAGTGCTAGACCTGGTTTGTCAGCAGGGGAGGAAGGGAAAATTCCCAGAGAATTCTCTGAGGAGAAAGGGATGAGAAATGTAATGGTTCATTAATGTCCAGGCTGCTCATATGGAGTTTGTATGGGGAAAATCAATTTTTACTTGTCAAATTATTGGCCACTGTATCTGAAGAAAGTGGTAAAAGATGCTATTTGTCATGTAGCCTTTTGGCTGTGATTAGGGGTAGCAGTCCAGCAGCTTCCAGCAACTTTCCTCATACACACAGTAATCAACCCTGTTCTGCTGTAGGGAGCTGCGGCAGAGGTAACAGAAAATATGCTAGACTCAGGGAGATGGTACTGTTTCTGTCTCCAATATGCTGCCTGACCTCTGTGAACACATCCCATGCCTTCTTTTTGTCTCGTCTACTGAGGTTTTGTGTCAAGGATAACTGTTTGCTACAGAAGGTGGTACAGGTGGACTTTCACGCTGGGTAAGCACTCATTGACACTGCATCATTGCAATAGTGGCAAGATAGCTGCGTGATCAAAATCACAGTCCTGAACCTAAAAAAAACAATGCTGTATGGTGTACGCTTTTTGTCCCGCTATTAAACAGGCAGCAATTTTGGTTCTTGCTTTTTTCCTCCCTCCCAGGTCCCCCATATGATCCTCACTTCTGGCACAAATGGGCTGAATCCATATTATTCGAAAAGGTTTACTGGGGAGAACATATAAGGCACTAGAGGAAATGCTGTCATTAGAAAACCATCACTATCCATCCTACTGGCACAGAAACGTCTATTGACGGAGCAGGAAAGCAGCAGCTGGGACTGTACTTAGATGCGGGGAACCAGGTGTTCCTCCTTCTCCTGAGATGAAGAAACGCAATAGAAGATCTTAGGCTGCAATGACTGCAGTCCAAAAAAGAGCTACTAGCAAGCTGCTCTTTTCTCTCTGCTGTGATACAAGTACAAAAATAAGTCTGTTGCTAACTCCAGAGAGAAGAGATTGATCTTTAAAAACAAAAGCCTCAGTGACTGTGGGGAAGGGGACCTGTGTCTTTAAAGCCAGGTATGGAGGAAGCTACAGCTCATTATTTTTATAGCCGTTATTTTTTTCTGGGTTGTTTAACAGCATGCAGATGTTTGAAGGGCCTATTCAGCCTTAAGCAAATAAAATGTTTTTTTTCTTTGCCGGTGACTGCAAGATTTTCAGGAACAGACAAGTGTCTTCTCATGGGTGTGGACAGCATTCAGCACATGATAAATATTACTCTAATATAAATGATTTGTATGAAAACTGGTAGGAGCCTGTCTTCGTTAATAACACTGTTCTTACTGACAAATTCTAGACACTCTTGATCCAAAGAAGCGAATTTTAAATATTTAACAGTGAATCTTTGAACTTTATTTCTTTAATATCTGATGCTGGATTGAGCCATGCTTCTGTAAGACATGAGGATAAATTACTTTAACCATAAAAGCAATGCTTATTTAAAACCTGGATTTATTTTTTTTTATCTAAAGAATCCATTATAAAGCTAATCTCAGGCAGCTGTCAGAAAATCTCTTCAACATTTTCAGTATGTTTATTCAGTGAGTAGAACTTGTTGCATGTCTCCTTTTTTGACCACCTCTTAAGAAAACAAAACAAACCCCCACTAAAATCATACAACTCACTGAGAAAGAGTGACACCTGGGAATCCTAAGAGCTGTCATTTATGAAAAAAATTAAAATATAATATTCTCCTTACATATAGACACACAAATTTCTGTTTAAAATAATTTGAAAGTCACTTTGAAATTCAAATAGTTCTCACCATATCTATAAAGAGGTTGAGACTTCAGCACAGAATTGACTTACACTGATATTCTACTAATTAAGTCAATTAGACAGACCTCTTCTAATAACTAATTAGGACTTTGATTTCTGTTTTCAGTTTGTTGGGCACTGCAGACTGTAAGTTACTTCTGAAAGTGAGACTTGGTGTCTTGAATACTTATGAACGTAAACACACAGGACCCTGAAGATGAAATGTAATTAATGTTATACCAAAAAAAAGCAGTAAGGCACAGCACCTTTAGGCATAGAGTGGGAACTGGGACCAATGAAAACCGGAGCTTCTATGTTGCAGGAAATTCTGCTATTTCAGTATCTTGTTTTCTCCCAACTTGGGATGGAGAGCCCAAGACAATTTTTCATTGAATAAAATATTTTGGGTGAAAGCAAAACTAAGTATTTTACTGAACTGCATTTCTGCATTGCTATGTATTGCCCCATATAGCCCTTATGTATCTCCCGACCAGCCCAGCCAGAGGGGAGAAGCTGTTCTCCGGGGAACCAAAACCAGCGCACAAAATGGGACCTAAACTACAACTCCCGTGGAGGAAAGCAACACCAGGCAAGGCAGTTATACGTCAGTGAATTAAAAATGTATGTCTGAACATGTTAGTCCAAAGAAATAAAATACAGCAATTTTTGGGGGGAGGAAAAAGAAGTTTCACTTCAATCCCATATCCCCCTTGAAGGATTTTTTTTCAGGTATTCAGCAAAACTGAAATAATTTCAATGGGAAATCCCTTACCAGTTTTTATGGGGAACAAGGTGCTACAAGTATTCTGTGTCTGTATCTAGGTAAATAATGCCATAACCTCACAAAGAGCATTAGATTCAGTTTTAAAGGACAGTAAAGCAAGTTGTAAAGCAAGTTATAAACCTGTCTAAAGGCCTCTTTTTCCCATTTTAAGCAACCAGAGGTTCCAGACATTGTCACAGATGTAGACTCTTCCTTGCCACCACTTACATCTTAGAGTTTCCAGTTGCAAAAAAGGGTGGAGGACAACACTCTTACCAGGAGGGACTGCACCTCAGACCCATTTACATTTTTGGGAGTCCCTGCTGTTTTCCACGGGGGTCTGCCCAAGCCCAGTGATCCACCCACTTACATTCATTTACAGAATGAAGGCCCTCATGGTAGCAGGGAGTTTTGGAGATTTACAGCACTGCAGGAGTGCTAAGTCTTATGATTAATGGGCTAACAAATGCCAGAGATGTAGGAAGACTGGAAACCCAGTATCTCTGTCTCAGAGGAAAAGACCCTTATGCACACAGATGGTTGGTTTTAAGTTAAATGGAAAAAGCAGCATTTATTGTTAATCTAAAAAAAAAGGTAGTAATTCCCGCAGGATTGCACAAAATGGATATCCCAAAATTCAGAAACCATGCTTCTTCCTCAAGAAGCCAAGGATTTTATTCCACGTGTTCCTCTGGGAACTGCTATCCCTAATTTGACACAAAATGATACATTCTTAATCTTTTAATTATTGAGGCATATAGATCTGCCATCTGTGTTATCCACCAAGGCTTTTTGCGCTCTCTAGGAGCTGTGGCAGTTCAGCTCATTTTGGGGTGCTTTTTATTGTGATACAGTGTTTTCCTCTGACTGGAAATCTTGCTAAAATACCACTCTTCTGGAGAAATCCTGATCAAAGTATTTATTCCATTTGACCTGTGAGGATAACTAACCAACACAGACTGTAACTGCAACTGCATTGGCCTCTGTGCTACTTGATTCATATGGTTTCATTCAGCTTGTGGTTTCTAGTCCCATGCTTCCCACTCGAAAACATTTTTGCCTTCACAACTATTAGCTGCAGTGAGTCAAGTGTATAAGAACACTATACATTTTTCCTACCTGACGCTCATGAAAGTTTTCCATTTGAGAAAGGAAAAAAACCCCTATGCATACTTACATAAGGCTTATGTTCATACTACTTCAAATGTCAGTAGCAAACAGGAGGAATTAAGACTGTCTTGGGGGCTGAGGCACACCACAGCCAATGAGTTCGCCTCTGCCAGCTGAGCTGTGATAACTGCGCATCCATCATCTCAGCTGGACATCTAAGCAAATCTTTTTATCTACCTGTGTAAAGAACACACTTAGGAAGTTGCTGAAACTCCTTCAATACATATGAAGTATTTAGCCACTAAATGGAATCATAGAATGAATCACAGAAGGGTTTGGGTTGGAAGGGACTTTAAAGATCATCTAGTCCAACCCCCCGCCATGGGCAGGGACACCTTCCACTAGACCAGGTTGCTCGAAGCCTCATCCAACCTGGCCTTCAACATTTTCAGCGATGGGGCATCCACAACTTCTCTGGACAACCTGTTCCAGTGACTCACCACCCTCCAGTAAAGAATTTCTTCCTTATGTCCAATCTAAATCTACCCTTTTTCAGTTTAAAAACATTTTCCCCCTGTCACTACAGGCCCTGGTAAAAAGGCTCTCTCCATCTTTCCCATAAGCACTGAAAGGCTGCAATAAAGCCTCCCTGGAGCCTCCCCAGGCTGAACAAACCTAACTCTCTCAGTTGTTTTGCACAGGAGAGGTATTCCAGCCCTCTGATCATTTTCATGGCCCTCCTCTGATCCACCTGAGCAGGTCCGTGTCTGTCTTGTGCTGAGGGCTCCAGAGCTGGACACAGTACTCCAGGTGGGGTCTCATGCAAGTGGAATAGAGGGGGAGAATCACCTCCCTCGACCTGCTGGCCACAATAATTAAATGTAAATACTCAAAAGTACGCACAAAAGGAATATACGACTGCGGATAACGCAAGCACCTGGAACAGCTCAGTGTCATCAGGAAAATACTTTTCTGTGGGGGGACCATTTTGTGGCAGCACTAGTATGTATGGTGATGTTCTGGTTTGCCAGAACCATGCAATTGCTAGGGGAATAAATTCACCTGTTTGGTGGAGGATCTGTATGCCACTCAATTTCCATGTAGGCCTATAGGGTTTTCAATGGCCCTTCCTAAGCTGAATTTCACCCCAGCCCGAGGCTTTGCCCACACTTAGAATGAGCCCTGAGTTCAACACAGGGTGTAGCTGCACCACCACAGGCTCCTAGAGTTGTCACGGGTATGGTCAACCCAGTTGTATCATGATGTTGTGCTGAAGGAGGTACACCAGTGGCTGGGTTGTACTGACTCAATGCCTTAAGACTGTCTTCAGCTTTTTTAGACATTGGGGTTTATTCTGCACAGTTGACTCCAGAGGCTATTGGCCCAATGATAATTGAAATATGAAAATACTGTGCAGAGACAGCCATATATGATTTTTTAGTCTACACTTATCTCATATTTCACTATTAATCCAGAAACTTAAACATTTTGTGGTGGGTTTTTTTTTCTCTTATAGAAAATAAAGGGATTAAGAAAAACTTGCTTAGAGGGATTTTTGGCTCAGTGGCTTCTAGGCAAAATCTACTTATTGTCTTATTGAAAAGGCTGGGATAAAAGAGGTCTATGCTCAAACTACCATGCTGTGCTGACTCCCAGGCTCTGGAACATATCCTTAGGCAGATCAAAGCCTACAGCATCCTAAACCAAACTGGTTCAAGGACAGGGTAGTGGGAGACTGGAAGAAGTGTCTTTACCTTATACCACCTGAACTGTGCTAAGCTTCCCATCAGGTACCGAACCAGAAGTGACTGTAAATAACACAAAAAATAAAAGGACGCGGTTTTTCCGCACTCAATGTACCAAAATAAATAACGTCCAGAATTACTTTTCCATTGACAGCCTCATGGCACAACTTGAAGATCTGGAGAGTGCCTGGGAGACACCAGAGCAGGCTGTTTCCCAGGGGAAAAGGAGCCGGGAGCTGAGGGTAGCAGCAAGCAGTCTAGAGCAGTGTCCTCATGGGCAGGGGGCAGCCCCACAGTACCCATGCAAGGCAAGCAGAGCAGGTTCCGTGATCCTAACCGAAAGCAGGCAAGCGTCCCACGATTTTCAGAGAGGTCTGCAGCGAGGAGGCAGGTGCAAGGCAAAGCCAGCGGGTCAGGGTCAGGGGCTGGATTGGCAGGCACGTGGCCAGGCATAGGCAGAGCTGCAGGACCAAGGGTGAGGGCATCTCAAGACTGAGCAAATTGGGCAAGCTCCTGGCAAGACCTCTCACTGTGGCTCTTTCCCTGGTGTCAGATGCAGTGTCACCCAGCTGCACCATGTCAGAGCTGGCCTGCAGCACCAGTGCCGGGCCCCAGGGAGGAGGAGGGGGGGAAGCCAGAGAGTTAAATGGGGAGGACAGCAGTGTCTCTCCAACCACAAACCTCCCCCCTGCCCCCCACCACTCACTCCATTGCAATACACAGTAAGGAGAGACAAAACTCTTTCAGAAAAAGCTGCGTCCTGTAGTAACTTAAAATAAAAATTATTTTCCATCTAAGCAAAACAAGCAAGGGTAGCAGCACTGCTCAGAAACAAACCTTAACAGCCCTCATACTTTTGTGCAAGCTCCCTCTCCACATTTCACTTCTGGTTTTGCACAGTTATATGTGCCAGGAATGAAACACGGCCGTCTTTCGGTTCCTTAATCTTCTCTAAAGCTCAGATTCTGTTTTACCCACCCAAGCATCAACTTGGTAATCCCAGGCAGAAGAGCCAAGGACCTTTACGCCTTGCCGGTCGCGTTATTTTCCAGCGGTGCCATCATCAGAAGCACATCTCATCCCGGCCTGACGGGCACCCAGGCTGCTGAATTTCACCATTGATTTATTTTAAGGGCGCTTGTCCCAGGCGGTGGAAGCGGTTTCTCCCCGAGCGGGCAGCGCGGGGGCCCGTCGCCGCCGGGTGTCGCTGCCCGACGCCAGTTCCCCTCCCGCACCGCCGCCGCTCGGGCGGGGGCAGGGGGGGATGGGGGGGATGGGGACGGGGACCTGCCCGCATCCCCCCCCATCCCCACCGCAAGCCCGCTGGTGGCAGCAGCCCCCCACCTTCACCTTCCCGCTAGCAGTGCTTCTAGATGCGCTGCTGGCGAGGGCAACCCCGCCTCAGCTCTAATAAATTCCAGCCCGTAAGCCGGGTCTGATGTTCTCCGCTGCTGCAAGCTTCCCGTCCCTCTGATGCCCTAGACCGGGGCAGTCGGAAAGCCCGTACTCTGCGTCAAAAAAAGATGCGGGCATTGGTCAGCAGTTGATGCGTGGAGGCACCGCTTACGCACCTGGAGTCGGTCACTGCTACGCCCATCTTCTGCTTGAGGACCCTTGGAGCTGCCAAAACCTTCTTTAATTCACCACTCCTTTCTGAAGTTTGGCTGATGACTGGGGGTGGGGGCTAGACTGGTCTGCCTTGTTTGATGGGTCTTTGTTTTTTTCTCTTCTACTTCTTCTTTGGTGGAAGGAGGCAGTTTCTAGATTTCACAGTCAGAAAAAGCTCCTTTAGGTAAAATGACCTGGTCACGTTACTCTCAACCTTTTCAAACTTGCAAGGCAAGTACTAATTAAATACTGAAATTGCTTAAGAACTTTTAAACTCAGAATGAACAAATGCTGAAGTTGTTTCTGGTGGGAAAAAAAAAAACCAAAACCCAAGCCTTTCCATCTCTCAAAACAGGTTTTTTCCTCTTTGATTTATTTTTCCCTCTTGGAAACAACTAGTTTCTCTCAGCAGAGGTCACAAGCTCTTCCCAGTTTTTGAGGGGAATATTCTTATACTTTTGGCTCAATACGTACTGTAAAAATCAATCCTTACAGGCACTCTGAAAGTCAGTGGAAACAATGTTTTTTAAGTGTCCTTTTACAGATTGTGCGAATCAAAGGTTGGGATATCAAGGATTTTAGGCTGGAAAATAAGTAGAAACAAAACCAAAACTAGCTTATAACTGACCTAAGTTTGCCCAAGGTGGGAAAAAAAAAAAAACCCAACAAAAAAACCCCAACCCTTAAAGCAGCTTATCCCTTTTGGAGAACTGCATAAGTCAACATCAAGTGTTTGGCTGGGTTAGCTGAAGGTAAATGAGGCAGTTAAAAAAGGGCTGGAGGATTTAGATAAGATAGATGGCAACAGAAAAGGGAAGAAACCTAAGAAGATAATATAAGGGTTTTCCAGGAAATTAAAATCCATGATACAAAATCCATAATACAAGCAAAATAGAGAACCTACTTCAGGTCTTAATGTGAGAAAATCATGAAGGGACTGAGAACCAAAAAAGAAACCAAATGTGAACCTCCTGTAAAGCAGGGAATTATACTGCTATTATTCATAATATTTGCCATTCTATCCACTTTCAGGAAAGGCTATTAAAATAAATCTTTCTTGACAGACAAAGCAGTGGGGGGAAAATAGAGAAGCACAATGAAGCAAAAATAATTAAAGCACATTAAAAATATATTGTATTGTATCTCTGAGAGTTTCCCTTTTACATCCATCGTGTCTCCTCTGGGACTGTTTCCCATTTTGTTTGTTTGAAAAAGCTACTGCCAAAATGAAAAAAGCATTCCTGGTCAGAGCAAGCCTTTCCTTACACCCACATCTGCTCAGGCTGGCTGTAACACACTTAGAAATATCCCTGTTCCTAGTAGTGCTCCATAAGGGACAAACTCAGGTCCCTCCACCCAGAGATTTTAGGAACCCAGAGCCAAGGCAGAAAACTGTCTATGGCTTTTCCTGCATGCAGCCAGGGCTGACAATTTGCAAACACGGACGGCCTCACTCTTTCCTAAATACCTCCAGTGATTTAAAAAAATCCAGGTATTTTGATTTCTCAGCAGTTTAAAATGATGACCAGAATGGCTGCTCTCAAGGGTATAGGGATATTCTGGGTCTGAGGTGGAAAACGGCAGAAACTGATGGAAGCGATGGGTTGGGTTAGTAGCTGTATGTCAGAATAGGTCATTGCTCCATGGGTAGTGATGCTGCCTCAATCAAATCAAATCTAATCAAATCAAATGTCAAATCAAAACTTGGCTTTGCCAATACATTTCTAAAGTTATGCAGGGCTATACATCAAGCTCCGGTTATAAGGTCAACACAAGTGCTGAGTGGAAAATCACTAATTTTTGCCTGTTTTGTCATGATGTAGCACAGAAGGACAATACAATAATTTCTATAGGAATAGAATATATAAAATGGAGCAGAGTCGACATTAGTTTGTTTTTTCTCAGTCCTCTCACTTTCTGGCTGGTTCTATAAAATACAAAATCCCACTTCTAAAGGGGTGGTTGTTTAGGTCTTTTTTCATGCTTCCAGCAGTCTACCTTTCCCTTTTCTGGGCCTCAAATACCACTTTATTCCCCCTGTTAGTATTGGAGAAAGTACATTCTGCATTGGGGTACAGCATATGTTTGAAAAGAAAATGAAAATTGAAATTTTTGCCGTCCACGGAATGACAGATCGTTAATAATCTGTAATACGCAGGCTTTCCATCTGCTATTATTGCTCTCAGGTCAGTTGGTCTTAGGAAAGCAGGAAGGAAATGGAAAGCTTCAGTGAACACGAACAAAAAAGCTTCTATAAGCCTGAAATGTATAAGTGAACTCCAAGCCGCTATTCCCTGGAAACACAAAACTTGGCTCTGCTTGTATTTCTGTTTCTACTAGTAAATTCCTCCCTTTGCAGGAAAGGCACCAGACAGACCTTTTCCGTACAACAGCCTCAGATGAAGGCTCAGCCTCAAGTGCTTTTGTTCCTGAGAAGGGATCTCCTCCCAGTCAGAAACTCCTCTGTACCTCCTAAAACTGTTTCTCTTCCACAGAAAAATGCAAGTGTTCATCCTCTTCAGCTGCTTCGTGTGCATCAGGGCCCTCCTAGCTTGCCACTTCATCTACAAGTTTATTTTGAAAATAGAAGATCACTGCCATGGGGAAAAGCCCTCTTAAAATGGATGTGTGCTTCTGACCCAACTAACTGGGAGTTAGTTATAAGGGTAACAAAATCACAATTTTGGTTTGTGGGTTACATGAGCAATACCACGTTGCTGTTGCAGGTATCTTACTGATCTTATCTAATTAATGTTTAACATGATTTTGAAAAAAAATATGCAATGACATACAAAAAAACATAGACTAGTTTATAGTTGTTTATAGAAGAAGAGGTATAACTTTTCAAAACACTTTAAAAAAACCCTTCCTGTGTCAAAATGATGATTTGATTTGACCTGCACCATGGAGAAAAAGATAGTTTGGAAGGAAAAAAAAGAAAAAAAGATAGCGTTTGTCAAGAAGCCCCAAAGAGCTGTAGACTTTTTCCCCATGCCTAGTGCACTGCTGAGAACAAGTCACGTGTAGGAGGGGCGGGCCCTACCCTTTCTGGTTTTCATAAGCAAGCTGATATGTTTGAACGTTGTTCTCATAAGGAAGTACATGGGGCACTTTTTTTTTTATCACAAGCGCAGCGCCCTTCTTAGTGAAAGCTTATGAACATATGTTTTGATGAAAGACTGAAAATATTAAATACAAGAAGTTAACTTCAGGTTTCTGAAGGGACGTGCTGTGCTTGCAAAGCTGGCTCTAGCAAAACAAGCCTAGCCACTGGACGAGGAGGAGAAAGAATTGAAATCAGCACGCACCCAGGGTTGCTGGTGTAATAGACCCGGAAGGTAATGAAAACCCCTTTTCTTCTCTGAACTTGGTTTCTCTTGTATGATGTTTGGCTGTCTATAATCCAGCACAAGACTCTCTGAATCTTACTTGTATATGGATTAAACAGCTGTATTTATCATCATTAATTTAGGTACCAAACAATGTACTTTCAGGTTTAGCTGTGGTGTCAAAAAGGGATGGAACTGCCCTGGGACTTTTGGAGCTGCCGTACAAGCTTCGCTGCTGTTTGGTGTATGCCTTTGAAAAAAGAGATTGACATATCTAGCTAAGGACAGCAAGGTCCTTTTCTGCCAACCACACTACAGTTGTGGAAGGTTGAATTTTAAATTTGGGGCTACCCCAGTGTATTCATGTAGACTTAAATCCTCACCACCTGGTTCTTACAGGTCAGCCCATTTCAAGCTACCTCTTGCTGGTAAGATGCCATCATTTACAACTGAAAGAAACTCTAATCTAGGCAAGGAAACATTGGAGGTGATTCAGCAGGTGATGTGCTCCCCTAAAATCATCAGGAAGCAGATCTGTTCTTCCCTTTTTGCTCCCAGATCTTTGCTGCACAGCGATAGCCAATTTAGTCTACTGGAGGTCATAAAAATGTGCCTTACCTTTCCTGCTGGTGCTGAAAGCCAAGTAATGCATCACTTCTCTTCTAGAGGCTGAGTCTTTGAATACAGGAAATACTTCTGGACAGTCGCAAACTAGCAGACAACTTCTCTTCTGAAAGACATGTATCAGCATAGACCTTTTTATATAGCACACGTTGTATCTGTTGCATAACAGTACTCATGAAAAATTTGTTGCCACTAGGGATGTTTTCCCAGTGTAACTCTGCCTTCACAAATTATGTTGTGTCTTATTCAGTCAAGATTAAATAAGGGGTGCATAATCCTTCAGCTTGCAAGTTATTGCTTTCCATCCTAGAGGCAACTGTATTGGGGTAGATGTGGAGAAGGCCTTTCTGGTGGACTTGTGTGTAAAACCAGCTTTCCACAGCATCTGTACAATTTAAAATGGTTCAGCCTCTCTTGCACAGACAATACCTATTCTGTAAGGGTTTTATCAGGATGACTGACTCAATATGTACAAAATATTTCTTCACCAAATTGTGTTGCTTTACATACTAATGAACTCTGGAGACCCATAATGGTTCTGCTTTTCCCCACAAGAACTATCAGTAAGTCAGGGTCATCCACCCAGAGGAAAGGATCTAGCTTGAAGAGCTGAGAGAGGAATCCTGGCCATTACTTCCCTTGCACAGGAGTCTCCACTACCATGTGCACCAATCTGCTCCACTGTATGTGACAGCAGAGCTGAAGGGAAGGACCTACACCTGGGATGAGGTGCTTTTATTGTTAGCACCTTTCTCCAGCATTGCCTCAAAAATAAAATGTTTTATTTAGAACTGCTGTCCCAAGCAAGCAACTGCATTTCTGTCTTCACTGGTTGAGAGACAAACACCAGACCAGACCTGAATAACTTAGACTAACAATCATTTTTCAGGGGGCCTCTTTCACTTCTCCTTTTGCTTTGTCTATTTAGCCTTTCAGGGCAGGCACTGCCCCTTGCTGCAGAGCCATCTTCAGCTACCTGTGCTTGCCTGGCGTTTGGTAGCACTGGAGACAGTGTACGTGATGGGGAATCGAGTCAAACAGCAGAGTCAGCACTGACATCGCCGCTGCTTGGTCAAGATCCCTAAGCCTTTCGGCGGTAAATCCCAGGGCTGTTCGTGAGGCAGGGAGACGAACCTTCGCATAGAAGAAATAGTGGTAGAGTTTGTCTGTGCTCTGTGGGCACCTGAGGAGGAGGGACAGGAGGCACGCCAACAGGGTTAGGAGAGGAGGAGGGGCTGAGAAAGTGTGAGTGCAGCACCCAAGTCTGGGCTCAGGCAGACCCTGTGGTGAGCACGGGTCAAGAGGCCTGGTAGAGTTAGCCACCATGGTGGTCTGCAGCTATACATGCAACTGTATATTACTAAATAACCAATACAAAAACTGTCAAGAAATGGCATCACCAGGACACCACTTGGTCCAGTTTTATTGAACACAGGTCTATAGATGGAAGCCCTCTAAATCAACAATTATTTCATCTGCTTTTGAACCTCCAGGCTACCCTTCCTCCTAACAAAGATTAAACAGTCACATTGCTAGTTTTATCGTTTTTATTTTTTTTATGAGTTCCTTTCTGTATCCCATCCACTCAGCCTCATATAATAAACTTCTTGAGCTTTTAGTTGACTATCATTGCAATTGGCCCAGGATGCTATTACAGAGCAGCAAGTTTGGGGGGTATTTTTGTGGACTTGTGCAAATTTAGCCAGTATTTGCTCCCAGAGACTCCACAGGAAAGCAGGTTTTCTTGGTCGTGCTGCTCCCAGACGTCCTGTGTTTTTGCCAAATTTCTCCATCCTGGCAGGCAATTCTTGAAGTGCGTGGAAGGTTGTAGTTAAATATACCACTACGAGTGTTGGCGGTTCAGTTTCCACTTCCTGGGAAACGGCGTGTGGATGTGACATTTGACAATGGGAGGAAAAGGTCTGGATGAGAGTAAAGGGGTGGGGGGTAACACTACTCCCTCAGAGCCTGCAAGCTCCAGAAGATAAATAATTTAGACCAGAGTTTTTAAGTAGACAGAATGAGACCGTGCTGCTACTCTCCATAATCTGATCCTCTGAGTTTCTTTTAATCATCCTAGAAAATAATATGCTGATTCGTGTTTTAGCAGGACTTCCAAGTACTTGTCAAGCTGAATCAATGCTTGCATTAAAAAACATTCTTTATAGAAACTCATTTCTGAGAGAGTTCGTGCAAAGTGAGTGCTGCTTCTGCAAAAGGCCTGGCTCATCTCTGGCCCACACCAGATGGGATATTGGAAAAATAATGTGGTTATAGTATGAAGAAGTATGTCTAAAGAGAGATGTAAGTCACCAATTAAGATTTCAAACTTTAAAATGAACAGAAAACAAGTTAGCTACTTGCATTCTCCTTTATAAATGCTCACCAGCATGTGGTGATATCTCCTTTTCTTGCTACCTGCCACTAATGGCATACATGAGCTATAAACTGCGACTCCTTGTTCTGTTTTTATGCTCCTCGGGCCTTGTTGTATACACACGGGGGAGATTTCTTACCGAGACGTCAGTGCTCAAAAAAATCCCAGTAAGGAAGCTCCTATACCACATTTTTACCAACCTAATTTGTTTCATTTCTCAGAGGTTCCCCATCAGAGCGAGGTGCAGGCTTAGCTGTACAGCTGCACCTGATGTGCAAGTGCTTATTTGATGTTACGTACTAGCAAGCTGTAATAATACCCTACCTCCTGCTATCAGTCTCTGCTTAGCCTCGTTTAGGAGACCAACCTTTGAACTCTTATTTGATTTTTATCTGTACAGCCACCTTGAGTAGGACTATTCTCAATGTATAAATAATAGCCCAGTGTAAAGGGCTGTAAGGGTTTTTTAATGCTACTACTGGTAATTCCTCTTGCTGTTTAGGAATGAATTTTTCAATTATTTTATATAATTACTTTATAATTTTAACATATATAGTTATTTATATATAGTTTATCTATTTTAATATTGATATTTATATTTTTATATTACTGAAAAATGAGTATATGTGAATGTTACACAAATTATTTTAGATCTGTAAAGAGTACCCATGGTGGGGAAGGCTATGCTTTTTTAAGTAGTGTTGGTGTCTGATCTGAAGGGCAAGGTTAGATCTTTTCAAGGAGGAACTTGAGTTTGAATTAAGTATTAAATAATGAAAAAGAATGGCATAGTCTTTAACATTTTCTCTCTATTTCTGAGCAAACTTCAAAATGAAATAAATGCTTGGTCTGGTTTCCGGGGCAAAGGAAAGTGCCTGTTCCTGGGCTCATTGACTAGCTGAAGGGATATGCTGTATCCTTGTTTTCTGTGTAGCAGAGACACTGAGAAATGCAGTGCAGTTTAAAACACTCTTTAAACTGCTCTGCTTGCACTGGAAGATGGTCTCAAACAATCAGGGGGCACGGAAAAGGTCTTACCTTTGCTCCCCTGCATCCCAAGGTGCACACCAGTGCTCCCTTCCAAGGCAAAGCAACAAAGAAGCAGCAGCCCCGTGCCTGTCTTGCATTGTTTCAGTTCTCCTTGGTTTTCTCTGTATTTCTAGCTCCCGCTTATTTTTCTCCACTTGGTTCGTTTCTTGTAACAGCCACTTGCAGAAGTTTTCCTGCTGGGCGTTCAGTTTCCCTTGCAGGTTCATTAAAGCTGCCTGCATGAATAGGGTGAGAAGATACAAAGCTCCTGCTGACCCCTTGAATATCTCAAGGCAGAAAATAGCAAAACACGGGGAACTTGTGCCCTCTTCCCTGGCCTGCAAACTGCCCCAGCCATGTCCAGCAAACAGGGAGTCACCTTGGCATGACCTTGTGAGCATGGGGTCTCAGCACAGTACGGGGCCCTTCACAGGACAGGGCTTCTGCCAAAGCCCAGGAGGCTGTTCGAAGGCAACATAGTGC
The DNA here is from genome assembly GCA_003993805.1 of Himantopus leucocephalus. Taxonomy (NCBI): domain Eukaryota; kingdom Metazoa; phylum Chordata; class Aves; order Charadriiformes; family Recurvirostridae; genus Himantopus; species Himantopus leucocephalus. The sequence goes on along the minus strand of RSEF01000001.1, from coordinate 88,575,122 downwards.
TCGTACCTTGGATGCTATTGGGATAAATTCTCATCCAAGCATAGTGGGATGTTTTGCCACGTGAAGTTAAGTATAGATTTCTAAACATTAAATTGCAACACACTGCTGGCAGAAAACTGAGCAAGCAGACACCCAGGCTTGCACTGGGAAGAAAATTTCAGAGAGGCTGTTGCCATATGTTTGAGACAGGCTGTTGGAGGCTTGGCATCGTGGTGCGTCAACAGCTTAACTTGAGCATGATTGGGAAATTGCATTTTGGCTCACTCATGGAGTGACTTAACTTAGCAGCTCCCTGAGAGATAAACAAGTCATCTTTCCTTTTCCTACAAATGGATGTGCTGGGTTTTTTTTCCCCATTTTTCCCCCCTTCTCCCTATCACACCAGTCCCATTCTCATTTCTTTACTGACTGTCCTAAAGTGAAAGTGGAAGCCAGTGCTATCCCAGAGCAGCATCTGGAACAGTCCTTTCTCTTGAGGGGAAAAATCTAAATTGCATCTAAAAATTTAAATCTGCATCTAAAATGGGATGCAGACTGTGAGCTGCATAGATGCATTTAGCACTGCAAGGTTAGAGGAACAGTCGCATTGGACCCACAATGCAACACTTCCAGGTTTCTTCCTCCTCAACCCTTTCCCTTTCTTCCTTCCCTTCCTCCTCTCCTTCCTCTTCCCCTTTTCTTTTCTCATTCCTTTCCCCTTCCCCAGTAAGGACAATGCTGAACTAAGAGTACAGGTAAGCCATGGGTTTGGAGTTGTTTTAATTTCTGATGCTTATACTTTTAGTAAGGACAGTTTTGTGTGTTTATATGTTCCCTTGTTTTCTTCTGTTGTCTCAACACCACCACCAAAAACCAATTTAGATTAGCATGGTGGAAGTAAGTGGCTTATCTAAGTTCTGTTATCTTGGTTGCTTTCCGCAGCTAATGGCAAAATAGCACAGAGTGCCACAAAACTTTTTTCTTTTTTTAACTTAAAAGGTTACAAATGTGAAACAACCAAAATGAACCTAAAATCTTACAATAAAAGTAGTATTGAAAACAAGGTGACAAATCAGCTGATCTTTGTTTCATTTCACAACTTGCTGGAACAGGGAAATCTTTTTTGACTAATCAGTCACTTCCAGCTTTTTTATTAAGCCCCTTTAAGTATGCCAGTCCTGACACCACCTATATCCAGAAGACAAATAGTATCCTTTATACCTGAGTAGTGAAATGAGATGCATGTGAGGTGAGGTGTCTCTTCCAAATAGAGGCGTTCAGTAGTTCAAAGCCAGAGTTTTGCTAAAGGTGAGCCAGTATCCTTCTGTGGATTTTCATGGGACTAGGATGGTTTACACCAGAGGAAGATTTGGTGCTTCATACATGCATATATGACTTACTTCACCCTCACGCTTAGGAAAAAGAAAGTCTTAGGATGAGTAACAGATGGATCATGATGCAACAACTTGTAGTTTTCTGGAGTTTGAAGGAAGTAGCTAATACTTTCAGACCTCTGCACAGTAAAGACAGATGATCTGCAATTACAGTACAGCCTGGCAATCTCCCTGCCTTTGAGCCTCGTTTCCCAGCACCTGTGAAGAAACAGGATGCCCAGGTCCCTTCATACACATTGCTGTGCCTGGAGACCCCTGCAGAATACGTCTGCTCTAGAAAGCTGCCTCCTACAGAACAGCTGCTCTGTTGTTGTGAATTAGGGGGGATGGCTTGCTCTTATCCCAATGGCAGAAGCTAAAAATACATGGGGGAGCAAGGCACCCACTTCCCACTGACTTTCCTTTGGACTCAGGGGGTGTGTGGTGTGTTTTTAACTCCCAAACATGAGCCTTCATGCTTAGGATTTAAACATCCTGATGGATACGTATCAGCAATAGCATTACATTCAAAGCGTCAGATAGCTGAATGATATTCCGGACAGGAAGAAATTAGCTTAAATTTGTTTCTCGCAGTCTGATGGTGTAGTGCATGTGAATTTGGTACTTATTTTAGAAAGGGCAGTGGGGACAGAAGCCTCCTATTCTGGCTTGTCAGCAACAGGCATGCCAGTGACAGGTTTTGGATATGTACATACTTTTGTTCAACTTTGCGTGGGTCATTGAACAGAGACATTGCAGAAAGCCTGCTGTCGATGAGTGGTCCAGGCTGCCTGCTCAGACATCTAAAAGCTCACCTGTGCTCTGCAGAAGAGACTTTTTTCAGTCTCTGCATCACAGCTGATGCCTCCTATTTTTTCTTGTTTCTCTGGCTTCAGGGAGGCTGGGTGGCAAATGGATCTAGTACAAAACAAAAAAGTAAGAGTGTTTCGCACTGTGGCTTGGCAAGCCACAATGCTTAGGGAAACAGGAAGACAGCAAAATGCATGTGCGTGCTGTGGGATTGATATGTTTATTTGGACAAGAACAAATTACACTAGATAAGTGCCACCACACCATCCATTGCATGCAGTGAAAAGACAGTTGAGAACATTATGATATGTAAATATCACATTTTTTCCTAACGCTTGGGATAGTTCTTGTTTACTTTCCTACCTAGAGCACTCAGGGCCCAAATTTGTCAAAGCTTCCACTTAAAGCACAATTCTCATATATTTAGATGCTTGCTCATTTGAGCCATAGTATAGGCTTTTCCTTTGCAGTGCTTTAATGAATTGTTTTTCTTTCCATCCCAAGAATCAGTTAATATTGTTATGGGCTTTCCTCTTTTCCTGCACTGTACCCTGACCATTGAATACTCCTTGAATTTCCTCATCTTTCCTGTCTAAGCCACCAAATGCAGTTAAGAACAATGTAGCATATCTCTTGTTCCTGTTCTTCAATGGCCTTGAATGCTGCCTGAGGTATTTCTCAGTAACCAAATTCTCTAATTCTCTTTCTGGAAAACAGTGCTTCTCTGGCTCCTGGATACTGCAATATTCTTCACCTCACTGAGGTTTATAAGGTGTTTGGTGAAAGGTTCTGTAGAAATGACAAGTACTGGTTGGTACTCATGAAAAACAGGCTGTTCCCTAAGCCATTAAAACTAAGAATATGTTCTTGCAGGGACCGAGATGTCTTTGCCAAATGATGTCAGTATGGAAGAAATACCACTGGAAGATGATGAGCGAGACAGCATAGAATACAAGATCCTAATGGCCTACGCCCAGCGTCGGTTGTCTGTCAGTAAATATAGAAAACTTCTGAAAAATGAGGCTAATGTGCAGAAATCACCGTCATTAATCCGGAGAAAAGTGGAGACTGACCATCAAAGGGATAAAGATGGACCAAGCCGAAGAATAGTTTATCAGGGTGGCATGAGAAAAACGGAGATTGACCATCAAAGGGATAAAGATGGACCAAGCCGACAAATAGTTTGTCAGGGTGGCGTGATCAAACAGCACAGCAAAAAGCAATCAGAAAGAAAATACTTGCCAGGATATTGTCTGCCTTTTCTCCGCAGCAGAGCAGAGCCGGAAAAGTCCCCAGCATGGTCATTGCACCAAGGTCATTGCACCAAGGTTTGTGAGGCACGATCTGAGATCATTCTAGAAGGGAATTCTCAGCATCAGACAAGTATGTCTTAGTTCTTTCCTTTTGCTGTTTGTCTTTTAATCTCTCTCTAAATAGCTTAAATAGCTGGTGGCCTGTGGAAAGACAGGAGGAGGAAGGTGTCTTTCACTTTTTGATCATTTCTTATGCTAGCTGTATTGATTTCCAATTAGGAAGGCAGATTGCCAGATCTTCAGTAGTGCTTGCACACACAAGATTCATGCTTGTGACTGGCTTTTCTATTTTCCATTGTATGGTGGTAAGTATTGTATAACTGTACAAATTGTTTTTTTCTGAGCATTGGCTTTTTCTTTTTCATGCCTGGTTAGAAAGAAAACATAAACCACTGGTCAGACTGAAGACCTCCACATTAAAATCAAGGAAGAGAGGTTCTTTGAAGGCCCATTCAAGGAGTTTTATCATGCAATATATATGTGAGATGTAGAGTAGCTTCTTAATACACGGTGCGCTTCTGGCTTGCAAGGGTGTACACTAGTGAGCAACACTCACACTTACTTCTGTATGGCCTCTGTATAGTTAGCTGCTGCTCAAATACTAGAGAGGGGCTGTACTGCTTTACTTGTTTCTCTAAATTGTTACCAGCTGATCTCAAGCACAGCCCCAGCATGGGGAAATGTATCTCTTGGTATCCTATGGGCACTTCCACCTCAGGGGGCACGTAAAGGAGTAAATCACTGAATTACTTCCTGCAAAGATTAATTGCCTTTATTTCGCACCCTCCTTCCCAATCAGGTGAAACAGCAGATGTCAACCACATTGCAGACAAACTTGCCAAGCTTGTTACTTCCAGATCCCAGGAATCTCCTTCAGATGTGTCATTCAAGATAATGTTTCAGGGCCCATGTCGGGAACAAGACGATAGCAATCCTGCTGATGAAACTGAGGGTGATGAACATGGTAAGGCGAAGAATTTCATGCTCACAGGTAGTACATCAGGTTGGGATTGCACACTGAGGCATTTTGTCTAGACACGGTGAAGCACTCCAGACTTCTGTGGTAAGATGCTGTGAAGAACGAAGTTTGGTCTGCTGGTTCTTGCTCTGTTGCCCACATTTCAGGGACTGTTCTTGCAATCCTCTAACAAGTTCTGCCTGCTACTGCAATTAAAGGGAGCATCCTTAAAAATCCAAGGAGGTGTGACATGAGAAAGGTAGGATAAAGGTAAAGGGATATAAGGTGACAGAGCAGTGGTAGGAGTGGCAGGGCTGTGGGGGCAGAGTAATACACCGGGGCTCTAAGGACAAAGATCAATCCTTAGGGCAACAATGTCTTGGTCAATCCTTCTTCAGCGATGGGACAACACTGCTCAACAATCTCTGTTATAAGTCTGAACTGCTTGTCTTCCATGACATCTGCAGAGATTTAGTTTTAATGCAACTTTCTAGGAATTTCTGGTTACAAGAGGGATCCTGCCATACTTGCATTTTCTTTAATCCGTCAAACCCAGAGTTTGTCCCAATGAGTTGCAGAAGGTATAAATGGGGATGAGGGGATTTTTTTTCCTAATTTTAAGTCCATTTTCCCGGGCTTCCACTAGCTGCTCTTTTGTTCTGGCTTGGGCTTGTTATCATAAATATCTCAAAAGCCCAAAGGGCTGGAAGTGGGGCATTAAAGCCCCTGCTCTCTCCCAGATTCTTAACTGGAGCAAAACATTGGGCAGATGGAGAAATAGCATTGCTTACTCCACACAGGCTAGAATGGTGAGCTTCTGCTTAAAGCCTGGATGCACAACTCATTGTGAATTTGCCACAAAATAGCAGCTGTTTTCATGATTAAGTGACACAAAGGCATTTGCCATAGTTTGCTACCTGGATGCTACAGAAAGGCTGAGATATTTATGTTAATCTTTTCTTTAACAGATGAAGAAAAGATAATACAAACAATAGTTTCACTGTTAAAGCAATCGGGGGACCAACTAGAAGAAAAGGTAACTTCTGTTTTCAGGAGCTACACAGTTTAGAGTGTGTGAGAGAGATTGCACTTCTCTTGGGAGTGAATGTTTTATAAACTGGCCCTCTCTGTCTCTATCCTGAGCTTGTCTTTCCACATTTAAGGCTTTCTGAAACCTTCACCGTTCATCCTGAAATCTTTCTCAAGACCAGAGGACTAGCAGAGATCTCTGTTGGCATGAGGAAGGCAACAAAAATGTTGTACATTTCAAAGAGGATTCACTTTCCTCATTCCTGTTGAGTTTCATGGCATGTTGAGCACTTGACTGACTGAGAAACTCTTGTGTTCACATTAAATTTGGCATACAAGTTGTTCCCAGTGGAAGGAGAGAAATGCTACAGCTTTGAGAGTTGCTGTAGGGAAATAAATCTTCTGAGTGCATTTTGAAAGCCCTGCCCAAAAGCTGTAGAAGAACCCCCACATGAGTTCATTAGTTGGAGTGGATGTTTTCTCTATTAAAAATATGGGTACTTGTTCCCTTTACTTCCTTCTTTAGCTGCCCCTTACCTTTAAAGGTATGCTCCCACATGGAGTACATGCTCAGCTCCTGCAGCAGAGAGGTACCCAAATACAACAAGAAGCATCACAAAGACCACGACTGAGCAAATGGAGCTTAGCATGGCAGCTGTTGCCAGCACATAACCTTGCTTTTACTGTCACCTTCCCGCTGCTTCTGTATTCCCGTCTCTCCTCACCTGCAGGTCTCAGTATCAGTGTCACACTTGTTTTGCTTTCTCCTTCTCTGCTTCTCTCATTCAAACGCAAAAAATCTGAAGATTTTTTTTGAGGAGGAAACATAAAGCCACCTCCAGAGCCTGAAGGAGCAGCTTTGCAGCGAGGTGTGGGGTTTGTGTGTCATCTCTTGCATTCACCACCACGATTAGACTATATTGCATGTGTTACCTAGTGATGCTCTCCTTTCCCAATAAGATGGAAAAAGCAATTCCAATAAAAGTGGCTCAATTTAACCAATCCTTATTTTCAGATCAAAAAGGACAGGGTTTTCTATCACCATTTTAAAGACATGCTGTCCTACACCTTCTTCAAGAGGATCACTGATTTGTTCCTGGAGGATGTCTCAGCAGTTTCAACAAGTGAGCCAGGAGACCAAGTACAATGCACAAAAGTTGCCTTTACAATGGAAGTTGCCACCAGACTTACCGCTGTGGACCACCATCCTATGAACCTGGTGTTGGGCTTTGGATCAAAGTACCTCAGAGAACACTTCAAGCCATGGATTCAGGACCAGGGTGGCTGGGTATGTGTTTTGCCTCCTTTGACTTGTGCATAGCCTAAGGCACCTTGAACCAGCACACTTTCACAGAACTAACATAAGCCAGATGCAAACCAAACCAAACTGCATATTCTTTAACACAGCGTGTACTTCAGCTGTAGAATTACTTGCTACAAGAGATCTTCTATGCCACAAGTTTTTAGTTTGCATAGGTCCAAAAATCGATAGGAGGCATTCACGGAGGGTTATTAAGCATAAAACACTATTCTAGGCACAGCCAGTCTCTCCACCACAAATAGCCGAGGGCTGGGAGAAACACCAGGAAAATTCATGCTTGCACTAATCCTATACTTCTCCCTAGAAGTCTGCTGTTGGCAGGTTCTGGGGACAGTATAGTAGTTTAGCAGTTCATAGAGTCTGCCCTTATGGTGTGGTATGCTTCCACTTTCCCTGTACACCAAGGCATCTGTTTACCTTCATATCCCTCTTTCAGAGTCAGTTGTGCAAGGTGCTCTTTTGTCAGCAGTGATGTTGAGCTGCTGCCCTTTGTAGGTCATTTACCTGAATTTGCCAGGAGGCACTTGCAATGGAGATCCTAGTCCTTTTGTGCTTCATGAAATGAATGGAAATGTTCAGCAGCTGTATAGCCTGTGTCCATTGGGATAGATAGCATGTGAGGTCAGGAAATCCTACTGGCAAACCTACTGGCTGAGCTCAGCAGATTTGAAATTAGGATGAAGGTCCTCATTGCTTTTATAATTGTAAGTTTTCTTTCTATGTTCCAGGAGAAGGCTTTGACTTTACTGGATGAGGAAGAAGTAGAGTAATCATGACTGAATCAGTTCTTCAGGGTGCATGAGCCTTTGCTTAAGGAACACACAAGTTCTTACCAAACTGATGCCAGAATGATTAGTGGCTATGTATTTTTATTTTTTCCATGGAAGGTTGGAGTGTTGCATGGCTAACTCTGGTGGGTACAACTGCACTTTCTTAAAGTCGGTATTGATGTAGAAGTGTTCTTCAGTGGATACGAAGGCACTTTCAACTCCCCTGGAGTTCAGTGCCGTGGGTAGTGATTTTAGGTACCTTTCTGAGTAGAGATGCTTGCCACTACTCTTGTGGATGGATGTTGAAGTGCAAACTGGGGGAAATATCAAAGTATGCAATCAAGAACCACTGGACTGTGATCAACCATCAACCAAGTGAGACAAGTGCTGCCAGCTATGTGTGGTTCATAGTGGTACCATCTGTTATCAGTTCCATAGTGCCTTGTTAGAAGATATCACGGCTATCAGTTTCCTCTCTCTCCTCACCTCCTTCTCTGATCAGATTTTCCAAATTATTGATGCCATTTTATACTTCTGAATGGGACTGAATAAGGTTAATGAGGGATTTTTACTCCAGTGCCTTCCCAATTCCCCCAAGAAAATAGATTTGATCTACCTACAGATTCTTTTAATTTGAATTCTTCTGTTTTAAACCCCTTCAAAGCATGGCGCAATAGATGTTGCCTTTTACATTGTGAGATATTTGTAGTCATTGTGAGACCTTCGTACTCCAAGAAATTTAAAGCTTATCCTACTGTGCCAGTTTTCCTCCTTATTCAAAAGGAGCTCGATGCTATGTATAATCTCAGAGATTCCTCCGTAAACTAATGTGGCCCTTCAGCCATTGAAAACAAGTGATCTGCTTAGAGTTCTTCAATCTGTATATGTGGCAGTGGAAGGAATAACAGCGCATCATTTAGAGTATAGGCAGATGCCAGTGAAACTATTCATGATTTTGAGGCTTGGTTTGCAGCTCTTTAGCTGACGACATTTCAATTTCTGTCCCCCTCAAATCCCCAGTGGAGAAAGACATCTGCTGAAGCTGTAAAACCATAGCATCGCTTCTATGACTTTCCAGTACAGACAGGTAATGTTTCCTGAACAGGCTCTCTGCCTCTCAGTAAGATGCCCTTCCACTACAGGTACCCAGTCTGTGTGTACAAGTACATTAACTACAAAGATTGCATGAAGAACTTACCAACAAATCATGAATTTGAATGAAAGTGATAAACAGTATTTTAACTGGATGTATAAAATATGCAATGCTATCAAAGATCAAGTATTTTTCTAATAAACCTTAAACTTTAAACTCGTGTAGCAAACTGTGCCTCTGTTTGGACACATATATGTGAAATGAACGACAGAGAAGTTGGAAGTGAGTTACCTTTGTGTCTGTTTTTCAAAGGAGTTGGGAAATACTTGGTATGTCTCTAGACTGTAAATCTACAGTTCCCTTAGCTTTTAAGAACATCCACTCTTTCTGATCACTTCAGATGTCCCCAGAAGGGGGATTATTTGTGGAGGAGAGACAAGCACTTACCTGAAAGTTCAAAATGTTGTTCATCTCTTGCTGCCTCTTGCTCCAACATCTTTTTCCTATTGAAAAATAATGTGACGCGTTGTACCCTCCCACACATTGGAGGCTGCTGCTTTATTATACATTTAATTGGTTTCTAAAGCAGGCTTGTTAGCTAGATCTTGGCTTTGAAGAACTAGATCTCATTCCATTTTAATTACACTAAGAGTAGACTCGGTCTGCTGGCATATATCAGTTTGCCATTAGTTGGGCACTAGCTTATGGAAGCCACTTTTTAAACTTTCTCTGCTTGAATAACAGTCTGCTATTTAGCGAGGTACAAATTCTATGTTCACAAGTGCGGTTTTCAAGCTGAAGGTTTAGCAGCCCTAAATCCACACTTGTCTCTCATCCCCAGTTTGGTACCTCAGGGTCAGTTTCATACGAAGAGCAGAGCCAACAGCAATATAGACTGTCTTTGAATGTGAATGTGAGAACCAGCCATCTAAGATATTCAGCTGGTTTTTATTTTTCTCTGTGTTGTTAAGCCGATTTTTTTTCAGTAGCAGTAGGGGCCAGCATAGGAAATCAGCCAAGCGAGCTGTTTCTTATTTAGTCATTCTTATATTTGTCATCTGCACCAGTTAGATTTTAAGAGCAATCTACTCCTTTTATAGCAGGGATCTGTGGTAACCTCCTCACTGGAATGATGGCTTTGGTTTATTCTAAGAGCAGTCAGCAAGGCTGAGCACTGAGCTGTTGCCACTGCTGCTGCCTGACATGAATTAACAAAGCTCTACTACTGGCTCATCCAGTCTTTGACTTGCTGTCTTTTCTTTATCTGTGATGACTAAGCTAGCAGCAAATACGTGCATTTTGGGTGTGTATGGAAGGGGGAGGGATGTTGTGAGGGAGAGCAACCGGCCATGCCTTCATTTTATGTTACTCTCTCACAAGACATCTTTGTGTTTAGCTGTAAGACCTTCTGGTGCCAATTTAGGCTGTTACTGTAAAAGGCAGAGAGGTTTACTGTTAAAACAAGAAGTGTCACTTGGGATTTTTCTTATTGTATATCTACCTAGGTCAGTATCCCGCTATTTGTTATATCAGCAAGTTTAGTTTTAAAATGAGCTGATTTCACTGTGCATCAAGGTTGCAACAACAGAACTTAGCCCCCTGCAGGTGGTGCCAGGATTTATTTTTAAAGGCCACTAGAAGTGTCCTGCAACTGCCTTCTGCGCTGTGTTAAAGTGAGTCAGTCCACTGGGGCAGCCTGTGTTATCAGGCTAACGTCACCCTCCAAGAGCCAGGGCTCCAGCAGCGAGTGGGACCTGCCCCGGCTGCCGTTCCCTGGAGTGGTTAAAAGCATCAGGTAAGAAGATCCCACTGTCCATGTGTTGCACAAAGGAGCTCTGCCCTGGCTTCTGGAAGCAGTACCCCTTGCTTTAGTGTAAGCAGGGGCAGAAATAGTAGAAAACAACCCTGAGCCTTTGCCCAAACCCAAACATTTTACTTGTCTGTTACTTACCTTTGCTTGTTGTCAGAGGGCTGGATTTCTTTCAGCTTGCAGGAAATGCTGGCAAATCCAGTATTTCTCAAAAATAGGCTGATGAGGCATATGGAGGCATCCTTGGGTCTTCTCACTACATCTCATGGTGTCCCTCTTTTTAAGGGTGTCCTCTCTCATGGTGTCCCTCTCCTTCCCACAGGTGAGTAGCATGCTACTACTACAGATACACACATTTGAACAGACAGAAAAGCAGCAGGTGGACAGAGAGTGAATTGCAACTAAGCACTGAAGGGAATAGCTCAATAGACACCATTGTCTGAAAAGTGGATTTACCGCCTATGACTTGTCTGCTGTAGAGGCTCACAATCTGGAACATGTTCAGGGTTAAAAGTTCACAGCTGGGGCGTTGTAGTGTGAGTGAAGGGTGAGAACCAAACAGAAAACATTAAAGCTGATTGCCTTGCTTGTTTGTTATCTTTGGCTCTGATGCTCTTGCCAGCAAAGGTGTAAACCCCAGAAGAGAGACAGAAATTCTAGCTCTTTTGGATGATACCTAGCACAGCAGGTTGTGGGGTGGCGTTAGGAGTTGTTCTGGGATTGGAGCTGCTGCAATCCATCCTAGTCAACCCACAGAGAAATTTTCTCCTGTGTCCCATGACTTGCTCCACTACATACCAGGCCCTGGTTCTCATGGGGGACTTCAACCATCCTGATATTTGCTGGAAAGGCAACACAGCCAGGCACTCTGTCGTGGTTTAGGCCAAACCAGCCACTGGGCGAGGGACAGATGGTCCCCCCCACCTCTCTTCAAAAAAAAAGAGAGGCAGGAGAGAGAGACTTATGAGTTTAGAAGGAGCTAAACTACTTTAA
>RSEF01000001.1:88426422-88563573 GCA_003993805.1 Himantopus leucocephalus | reverse complement strand
TGTGGCCAAGAAGACCAATAGTATTCTGGGGTGCATTAAAAAATTGTGGCCAGCAGGTCGAGGGACATTATCCTCCCCCTCTGCTCTGCCCTGCTGAGGCCACATCTGGAGTACTGAGTCCAGTTCTGGGCTCCCCAGTTTAAGAAAGACAAGTAACTACCGGAGAGAGTCCAGCGGAGGGCTACGAAGATGAACAAGGGACTGGGGTATCTCTCTTATGAGGAAAGGCTGAGAGACCTGGGTCTGTTTAGCCTGAAGAAGAGAAGACTGAGAGGGGATCTTATCAATGCTTATAAATGTCTAAAGGGCGGGTGTCAAGATGATGCGGCCAGACTCTTCAGTGGTGCCCAGCGACAGGACAAGGGTCAATGGGTACACACTGGAACACAGGAAAGTCTGTCTGAACATGAGGAAAAATTTCATTGCTTTGAGGGTGGCAGAGCACTGGAACAGGCTGCCCAGAGAAGTTGTGGATTCTCCTTCTCTGAAGGTATTCAAAACCCACCTGTAAGTGATCCTGTGCAACCTGCTCTAGGTGAACCTGCTTTAGCAGGGGTGTTGGCCTAGACAATCTCCAGAGGTCCCTTCCAACACCTACCATTCTGTGATTCTGTGGTACTTGCTGCACCCAAACCAGAAAGCTTTTCGCTGTGTGGATGCAGAGACATCGTATTGTCCTGTCTGGGGTGGTAGAAATGATGGGTTGCAAAAAGATTTCTTCCTGGAGTCAGCATCTTTGCTTCTGATATGATCTCTGTGGTGACTTTCAGGATAGTCTTCCCCTTGTCTTTCTACCCCAGGGTCACTTTTGGCAGAACCATGCCAAACACGGCTCTTACCTCTTCTCTAAGGGGAAGCTCAGATGCTTTCCAGCTAAAGCCGGCATGACAAACGGGAAGCCAACTGAATTCATCACTGGATGCTGGAGAGAGACAGGACTTAAGTTTTTAGAAGTTAAACACCAAAAGTGGAACTTTCTGTCTGCTCCTGCAGTGGTTATGCTTTAAATATTCATAACACAGAGCACTGCAATGGAAAATTTGGGTTATGCTTATGTTATCCTTCCTAGAGGTCTGAACCTGGATTTTCTTGCATACAGGCTAGCTGTTCTAACCCCTGTCCATGTGGATAATACTACCACTTGGATAATATCACGTGTATTATCCTCTCTGTTCCCCTCCAACCTGAAATGATATATGCGGGGTACCATCTGCTAGCTTGGTCTTGTTTGCTAAACAGGTGAAAGGACAGCCTGTACCAAGAGGCTCATCATCTCTCAGACTGAGGGTTCTGCTCATGTCTGGTGGCAGAAATGCCGGCAAGTATGGGACTATTTTTGTTAAGCAAGGCCTGAAGGAAGTCTTTGGTGATGCCAGCAGTGCTTAAATATTCAGTGGAGGTGCCTTTGGTGAAACTAAAATCTGTTGGTGGGTCAGGGCTCTAAGACCAGCCAGAGGCAGGGGTATTAACCGTACTGGGGTACAGGAAAACTACATACAGGCTCTGTATTTAAAGTAGCTGTATGTGCCTGGCTTCAGCTGGCTTGGTTTTTTTTCTTTCATAGAACTTGTGCGTTTTTGTGTCTTGGGAAAGGTGCCTTCCTATGAGCACCTGGGTTACAAAGATTTTCTGTGGGGCAGGGAATACGGGAATTGTTTCAGACCTGATCATGTTAAGCATCAGAGAAAAGGTGAGGGTGACCTTGTGACTGACCCGCTCCGGCAAAGCTGTGGAAGGCTGTTAATAGCAGCCAAGTCTTGTGCTTTGCTTTGCCAACCCCAACATCAAAAAGCCCTGAGTGAGCTCCTCAACCCCTCCCAGAAAATCCCTGAAAGATTAACCCCCTCAGGTGGTGTTCTGGGGTTTTCAGAATTGTTCTAAAGGCTGGGTGTCATATTTGCCTTCTGTATTTTATGCTTTCAGGTAAATGCTGATCACTCGGTTACTTTCTCTCTAGAAGCAGGAGAGAAGCAGGCTTTTAACAGAAAGCTGAGCTCTCCGATCCCACCCTCTCCAGGAGCTGGAGACTAAGCAAAATGCTGAATATAATGTAAAAGCCTTAGACTTAGACTTGAAAAATACCAGTGAAATTTAGAGATGAGGTGCCCATAGCAGAGATGCATTCCATTGCACTGATGCCTAACTTCTCTTTAGAAATAATTACAACAAAAACACACTGCACAGGGTGTATGGACAGATGATTTCCGTGTGTTTTTTTCCCAAGCCAGTGCTCTCACAAGGAGAGCCCAGCTCTTTCCACAGGAGTAAGGAGCATTCACCACCACCCCCACATAGCCTGTCCCACTTCTTTCATCTGTTGGGCAGAGCGCGTCCTTTCAGCCACTCACTGCCTCCTGGTTTGCATCCATCCGTATAAAGGCACCCATTTGTATCCCAGTTTGGGGACATAATTTGTTCTACTTTCACTGTGGCTGGTCCAGGGTAACTACTGCTCACAAAGAAACTTCTGATGGTTGCTGACCAAGAGAGGTCCTGTGCAGGCTCAAGACCTAAGTGCCCACAGCAAAGTCCCAGATTTAGCTATAAAAGGACATGGGTTTAAAAAAAAAAATCCCCAAAACAACAAACCAGCTTAAAAGTTTAAACATCTGACCCCAAACCTGAATGCAGGCTGGATATCTAACAGACCTCAGAATATCCATTAGGTCCTGGGTCCTCCCTGAAAATGGATTTCTGCCCACCTGTAGGGCAGAGCGCACAAGCCAGAGAAGATCATGCAGGAGGTGGTGCGGCTACAAAATGCATGTGCACATGGAAACATTCACCCAGCCCAAAACTGCTCCTGTTTGCAGTGGCTGTGCCTGGCGGTACCACCCCATGCACCTGCTCCCTCTTCCCTCGCCACATCCTGGCAGGTGCAGAGCCAGTCCTACCAAAGCAAGGAGGAACCTCCAGCCTTTTAAGTGAAACTTGCCCGGAAAACAATAACAAACAAACAAACAAGCCATGTTGGCCAGCTAGGATCTAGCATGTGTTCTGCCAAGCCTTAGCGTGAAGGGATGTGTAAAAGTACTAGGAAGGAATAGGGCAGAGTTCAGCACTGAGGTCAGCCCTCTGCTTTTAATTATGGCAAGTAGGAGTCAGGAAAGACAATATCCCATTATTGAGTGGTTAGTGCCTGTCATGTTAGATGCAGTGTCTGCATTCAATTAAAGGAGGCAAATTAGCTTCTAGTGCCAGAAGAAAAACCAAAATGAGAGCCAGTTTGATGGACCAAAATTAAATGTGAGACGGGAAGGATTTATCATCCCCACAAAAATGTTTGGAATACACACTGGAAAGAAACTTCAAGAAATCCATGGAAATGCTTTGAAGGGGAGTGACTCACAGTCACTTTGAAAGCTAAGTTTTCTTTTTACTTTCTGCTTTTGAAAAAGGTTTTAAGATTCATAAACTGTATTTTGCTCCAAGTGGTGGGGCCTGGGATAACTTTCTTCTCCCCACTGCCTCAACTGCTACTGCGCAAACTGCTTATCCTCTTTGCTCACCACTGGGGCCCTGAAGGGCGATGCTCAACATCCCATCCTGGACACTGTTGCGTGACCCCAGCAGTGCAAAAACCAAGTGGGCTGCTTCAGATTGAGATGGCCATCTCTTCTCCTGCTTGGACAGACCATAGGACAAAGCATAGGAAAATATGCAGCTACATCTGCGTGGATAGGTACAGCAGGATGTCTCATACAGGGCAGAGAAGGGAAACCTGCAAAACACTGTAATCACCAGCATTAAATGGCCTGCTTGCCCCACCACTACTAATGTTTTTCAAAAGAAAAGGTTGGAAAGTATCATGTTATTTTACCTACAGACAGTCATTCAAGCAAATCAAGCTGAAAACAACCACAGTAACAAATTTGCTATGAATACTATGCATGTGAGTTTGCAGTTCATTCATGAGGCTCCGATACAGACATTGTGAACCATATCAGTTCAAAAATAAGTCGGCTAATTACCTTCTGGCCTCAGGGTCCCTCTTTCTAGCAGTCCAAGGACGGGTGAAGATTTGCTCTCTTACAGCTATTACAACATTGAGTGTTTTGCTGTAGTTGTTCCCCAGAAGGATGGGCTGTCAGGTTCCTTGTGCGCATACCAAAATAAAAATATACAAAACCCCAAAAATCCAGTATTTATGTTTTTTCCTGAAAAATTTGCACTGAAAACAAGTGCAGGCAGCTGTAATTACAAATAAGGTATTAAGCTCTTCTAGGCATATAAAAATATATATTTTATATATATACACCTAAGTATATTAAAAACTCACAAAGATGTAACAGATACATCAGAATAAGTTCAGATCACTGAACTTATTCTGTCTGGAAGGAACCAATGCAGAAATCATTAAATCTAAAACTAACATCACAGTTGCAATGCAGCAGTAGCAGATAGAGGGAGATGCGTAGATTCTTACTCTTGATGCTGCATGCTAAATTCAACTCCTTCTAAGGACTTTTAGACTTATAAGTAGCAAAGTACCTTTAGGCAGAAGAGAGGGATCTTCATATTTAATATGATCCTTGCTTGCAGTGTGTTTTTATTTCCCTCCCAACTTGTCCATGTCACAAAATACAGGAATTGAACTGGCCAGGGATCATTCACAAATATGAAGTGGTCTTACAAAGCGATGCAATAAAGACGAGCATCTTGCCAAGAACAATATAAAAACAAAAACCCAAAGCCTTCTCTGAAACAATCTTTTCGATGACTTACAGTTGGCTCCCAGCAGCGTGCTGGAGTCAGGAGACCAAATCCACCAAGTACCTGCTTACAGCAATGGCAGCTAATCGTGCACAACAGCAAGACAAATGCCAGGTAAATTGGAAACAAATGTTGGAGAAATCCTGCAGTAAACGATGAATCTGAATCACCAAGCCCTCTTAGCCCTACAGATGCTTTGCCCATTGCCTTTTACAGTCATAGAAAGAGATAGGTTTTATTACTAAGATAAAATTAACTCAAGGATATGAACAATGGAGGCATAAGGATTACACCTCTTGTCTGTCGTCTTGGTCCCCTCTTTCTGGAGCCATGTAAAGCTGAGACATGCTTCAAACAGCAGACGAGAAAAGAGAGTACCACCTGTGTGGTAGAAGGAGCCAGTATCCTAAAGCAGCAGAAAAACCAGCTTTCCCTTTCCCACCCATTTCCATGACCCCTGCATCGACAGACCTATGCTTTCTACAAAGACTTAGAAAAACCAAAAGCAACTCTTCCTTACCTGGTGCCGTTCACCAAACAACTTTCTCTTGGATTCTGACTTTATGACAAACCCAAACATCTAACTTTTGACTTCTGAGCATTTTTTGTCTCTTTTAAAGAGCAAGAGGAATGCCAGTGGAGGAGACAATATTCCTTCCCCTTCTTCTTCAACATTTGAAAGAATACATCTTTTCTACTCAGTTACTGAAGTTTAACTGACAACAGCTCCTTTCCCCAGCTGAAACCCCAGGAAATGGGAATGTGGGAGTGCCTGCAGAGAAGCGGTGCTGGGCTTCCTGCTCCATCAGCAAACCACTGAACAGCCCATCACACATGCACTCCTCTTCCCACGCACCTCGCTGTGGCCCTGGCTCTTCTCTCCAGGAGGGAGCATTTGCTGCCCTTCCCCATCACCACAGCATCAACCTCTGTGCCCATCTCCTCCCTGACCACCTCCTTCCTCCCTTGCTTCTCACCTGTGCAAATGCCAGAGCCCACCTGCCCTCAGGGGGGACAGGTGGACCTTGGTTCCTCACCCACCACATGTGGTTGACCAGGCTTCCAAGGAGTTCCTCAGCGCCAGCTGCCATCAGCCCCTGCTTCAGCCCAGTGCTGGATGCAGTGCCTTTTGGGAGGCCAAAATCAAGGGGGATGAGGCAGGGGGCCAGGGGGTTTGGAGAGGTGGATGTAATGCAGAGACAGCATGGACAGGACATACGGGCATCGCACAGGAAGGACAGGAGAGACAAGTACATTCTTTAAAAAGAAAAAAAATCAGCCTTCCTTATTAGTGCTGCTGGTGGAACAACTTTTTATTAGAAGCATCTGAAAGTGGTTTTCTTCCATGAAGTAATTCATCCCTAACAGCTGTGCTTCAGCACAACAGCCCACATAAGCACAGCAATGCTACAGCCACAGTGTTTCTCAAAACATTTGCAGGGTGGAAAGAAGAAAGTGGCGTTGAGGGAGGAATCACTCTGTCTCCAGCAAACAGAGCATGCCTGAAAAGTTAGGAAAAAACCACCAATGGATGGGGGCTTTTTTAAAGCATCTATCATGAGTCATTCTAATAAAAAAATTCATTTACAAACTCCTCCTGTCCACAGAAGGGGTCATTTTCTGATCTTTTCTTTCTTGGGTTTTCAGCGCTGGGCGTATTTGCCTAAAATCTGGATCTTTATCTACAGGATTCACTTGCTGCTTGCTTCCTGCCTGAAGTCAAATTGGTATGTCAGCAACACTACCCTCATTTCCACAGCGGCCAAATGCGATTTCACGTCAAGGACAATGGCGGCCTCCATTAAGAAATGAGCCATAAAGGCTCATTGCATGTCCTTGGAGGAGCAAGGTCTGGTTTTCATTAGGCACTCCATGTAACAAGAGCCAGGGGAGGTGTGAGACAGGAAAGAGGCCGTACACAGTCGCAGCTCGCAGGAGATTTTTATAACGCTAGCCACGAGCATTAGCGAGTGCACGGAAGGGCGAAAGGCTCTGAGCCGAGTCCTGATGCATAGCCCCTATTGCCATCTCCTCCAGCTTGACTGCTGCCCTCCGGCTGGCCCCAAACCCTGGCAAATGACAGCTCTTACCAGCATGATAGTGCCTCGCTGCTGAAAAACCACAGTCAGGGCAGTGCACAAGAGGGATTACCCCCACCAGGAAGCCCTTATGGACTCAGGAAGCGCCCAGCACAGCCGCTTTTTCTGCCCCCACCAAGCCACTATGCTGATTTCTGTACTGCTGCTCCACTCTTCGGGACAAAAGCGGTGCGGCTGGCTTCATGTGAGCCAAATCAAGGAAGACCTTCACAGAAAACGGCTTATCTCACCATGTTATCGTCACCGGCTCCCTCAGCCACGAAGTGCTGCCTTTCCCTGCTCCCCTGCCTGCCGGTACCTCTGCCAGGTGAGCAAGGGGAAGCAGCAGCACAGGGGTTTCTCTGGCTTGGTTTCAGGAGAGCCTCTTTGTTTCAAGGGTGTTTTCTCCTCCTCCTTTGAAGACCAAAGGGAGGCAGGGAGAAACTGAGCATGTCTCCAAGGTCACCAAATCAGCAAACGGTTCACACTGGCTAGAGCCTCTGCAAGACCTTATCCAATGCCGGACTTGGTCAGCCCCAGCATCTTCCTCTCTGACCCTCTGCCACGCAGCCGGTGACTCTCTTTTCCCCTCTTTATTCCCATCTCTTTTTTTTTCCCCCAGTGCCCAGGGTATGAGCAATTTATTCTGCCATCTCAGGCCCTATGCTCAGACCAATACCCAGGCTTGGCTTTCACCATTGTCCTCGTCCCAGTCTCATGGCTGCCACATCACCCAGAAACAAACAATTGCACACAATGAAAAGGCATTCTCATCCAGAGCAATTTATTGATGTGACCCTCACCCAGTCTCACCTCATCCGTACCTTGCCATTTGTTATGCCTTATGTTCAAGTTCATGGGTTCAAGTTAAGCCAGGCGAGGTTTAGGTTGGATATTAGGAAAAATTTTTTCACTGAAAGGGTTATCCAACATTGGAATAGGCTGCCCAGGGAGGTGGTGGATTCGCCATCCCTGGAGGTGTTTAAAGAAAGGGTAGATGTGGTACTTGGGGATATGGTCTAGAAGTGGTTTTGTCAGGTTAGGTTAATGGTTGGACTTGATCTTAAAGGTCCCTTCCAACCTTAACAATTCTATGATTCTATGTTCCTGCCCATGGCAGGGTGGATGGACTAGATGATCTTTCCAGTTCCTTGCAACCCAAACCATCCCATGATTCTGGTTTTCTGCAAGGCAGAAAGCAGCGGTGTAAAACACTTTGCACCCACTTAGCACAAAGAGCAGGTGGATTTCACACATTATGATAGAGCTAGAGGACTGAAGTTATTTCAGGTTTCTCAACTGGTTTCCTTTTTGTTTGTTTTAAAAGGGAACCAACCTGGGAAAAATTTGGGAGGCGATCGGCTGTGGGTGTGAATGCAAGCGAATGCTCTCAGCTACTTCAGCATATCCCTTTTCCCCACCCCGTACTGAGATGTGTGGTGGAAAAATGGGTGTTCATGTGTGGGATGGTAGGAGAGGCCTCTCTTAGACTACCTCCTCTGCTCCCTCCTTAACTGATCTTGTCTGGCCCCACAGGAGTCTCAGGCCCCTTAATGATTATTTCATTCCTAGCACAGAGAGGGTGCAGGAAACACAGGACTCCCTGATTTTCAATCAGAGTCCTCTGGCTCTTCACCTGTTCCTTTTCTCCACCCTTGCCAGGTTATTCCCCCTGGGGTCCCTGTCACACCAACCAGGCATGTTGTTCCTATGGCAATGCTGAGGAGCAATCACTGTGTTCCTGAGCCACTTCACAGAGAGCCACCCATAACATTATCCTTTCTTCTTATTGCCAGACACTTCCAGGACCCTTCCCTACCATACACCCTGCATCATTTATCCATCTTTTATGCTCTACTTTCCCAATTCCCCTCCATGCATATCCTTGGAGAGGAACGAGGAGCCTGGAGCACAAACAGGACAGCCTCATTGCACCTCTCCTGTCTCCCCGCAGTCCTTCCCAGCCGCATTGGTCCTTTCTGCCCTTTCTGCCTGATGTGCAACATTTTCCCACTACTCTTTCCCTGCACGGGCAACTGGCCCAGGAAACTGGGAGCAGCTCTTACAGCACCTGAGCTGCAGGCTTCTGGGCTTTCCTATTGGGACAGCCGGATGCCTCAGCACGGGCTCCCAGCACCCCAGTAGCCATCAGAGCTGCTGGTAGCCCTTTATACAACAAACCACCAGCAGGGATCATCAGTGGTTTGAATCACGTTGCTCAGGGCGATACAGGGGAAGCTTGGTGGTGGGTCACCTAGTCATTCCTCTCCAGCCAGGTGCTCTGCAGGTTAAGGTGGTTATTGATTTCTTGGCAAGGAGACGGGGCTAAGAATTTTGGCAACACTGACAAATAGAAAACACCACATGAAATCTGTCCGTCTCCTCAGACCCAAATGGTATTCTTTACTCGTCCTCAGAGGAGCAAACGTCGTAGTTTCTGCAGAGCATTCCCCTTAAACTCATGAGAAAGGTATCTTGCTGTGAAAGCAAAGCTGGGGTAAGATCACTGCTGTGCCATACCAAGCCAGGTAACCCAAGCATCAGACCTTTCCTTCTAAGCAGTTTCTTTTTGCAACAGAAGGTGCAAGCAGGAGAGGGCCGGCAGCTCCCAATCTCTCCCATGAACAGGGAGTTTGCCTTTAGCTGCCATCACAGATCTTGTGGTGATCAAGGGCAAGGTAAAACTTATTTACCCAGACATGCAGTTTCTAGGCATGCAGTTTTCAAGGCAAAACATCCCCTTGTCAGGTGTCTGCTTTTCAGCAAGCACTTCTACCAAAGATGCCTTGATTCCCATGCAGAGGTTTCTCAGCTAGGTGAAAAATCTCCTCCTGAAAACAGGTTAAACATGTTCAGCAGTTCCCCTCCAGGAACAAGCATGTGATTTTGCATTCTCACCTTCTTAGGGAAGTGCTGCCAATACTGGTGGATCAAAAAAAAAAACCCAACCAAAAATCCATCTTGTTTATATGCTCTTAACGAAGGGTTCCTTCCCACTACCAAAACAAGAATACAGTATGTTATCCTCTAATACAAAACAAATCACAGGATTCCAGTGCTCACAGTCACCTCTGTTCGTGTGCACATGTGCAAGGACAGACACAGAATCACACAAAGGAGATCAATTCTTTTCAGACTTCCACATGGTCTTCTCTCAGACAGGCAGGGAATATTTTTGTTAAATGATGGAAAATACCCCAGTGTCCCTTACCATGCCTGCTGCCCCTTGGTGCCCAGTAAACATGTTTCAGCAGCTCTGCCATCTCTGTAGGCCTTGATAACTGGCACAGATAAGACACATGGTGGAGCTGCAGCTGAAACACAACTTCTGTCTCCCGAGCTACACTCTGCCTCTAAAGAGTTGTTTTTTTTCCCAAGATTTAACTCAAGTGGCTCATTGATAGGGCTGATCCTTGTGGTGTCCCTCCATACCACCATTCTGGTATGCACTTTGAAGAACTGCATTTGAGATGCACCCTGATGCTTAACAGCTGTACCTGGAAAAGGCTAAGATTCAGCGAATCCAAAACAACATGAATCCTATACACAAACTTGCCCAGCAGCAATTCAAAACTGGTATTTTTAGAGAAAAACGCAGCACCCCAGAAGCTCCAGACTAATGTCTCATTTTCCAAGGTAGAATAAATACAGCACCTTGAAATAAAATAAGCATGGCACACTAGCTGAGAATAAGTACCATTTATTTTTTACATTTTGTGAGACTGATAAATGTAGGCCCTGTTTTACTGATATGGGCAGTGAGATGTAGCTTGTCCATGCCTCCAAGTAGAAAAACAAGCTGTAAAAGAATCTTAGTAGAGCCAGATCCACACTAATAGAAAGCTATATTTTTTTCCACAAACAGTGGATCCAAGTGGAGCGGGAATTCCTGTGCTGAGCTTATAAATTCAGAACTGCTTCCTATTCAACTACGTGTTACAGCAACAGGCTAGGGGGGTGGGGAATTTCTTTTACATTTTAAAGTTAAACACTTCTCTCTTTGTGAACATTTTGATACAGATTTAAAGAGCAGTAGTCTCCAAAATAATCACCAGGCATCTCTAGTCTGATAAGGATTTATTTGGTAAAATTGTCTGGTTTGTATTATCCTGTAAACCAATCTAAGTGATCAATAATGGAGACTTTTAGCTTTAAAATGTATCCAGTTGCATTAGAATAACAGAAATCAACAAAACTGCTTGAGGTCAGCTATGTTTCCAGCAAATGCATCAGGGTTTGCAGAGAGTGCCTACAACATCAGAAAACTGAGCACATTCTGGCTTTTATGGAGAGCAGCAACACACTTGGACTTTTACCTTTAATTACCTGTCCTCCAGATGCTGAAATAAAATGAAGAGTACCTCTCCTTTTTCACTCTTAGTTTTATTATAAAAATCAACATTTCATTTGTTACAACTCAGTTTATAGTAATAATTGGAAAGGATTTTTGTACAAGGTTTATATACACCTTACAAGTAAAGCACTTTATTTTACAAAAAAAAAGTTAGTGAATGAGTGAATAGGGCTGACCAAATGTTGGTCATTATAATATAAATACATCCTTGCAAAGCA
This sequence comes from Himantopus leucocephalus, assembly GCA_003993805.1. Classification (NCBI taxonomy): domain Eukaryota; kingdom Metazoa; phylum Chordata; class Aves; order Charadriiformes; family Recurvirostridae; genus Himantopus; species Himantopus leucocephalus. The sequence goes on along the minus strand of RSEF01000001.1, from coordinate 88,552,210 downwards.
CCATCGTACCAAAGTTGATGAACAAGAGACACCAGCTGGCTTTAAGACAATGACAAACAGTGATTAAAGCTTACAAAAAAGAACAAACAAAACAAACAAAAAAACCAGAAAGAAGATTAAAAATCTGAAAGCAGCACCAGATCCTTCACTTGCAAACAAGGCTAGTTCAGCTTAAGCCTGGTGGTATCCTCTTTACAAAAAGACACTTTCATTTTCCTTCGCTGACTCTTAACTGCCTGGCTTAAGGCTACAGCCATTTTAATCAGGACTTCAAAGCCGTTCCTTGTTCATTTAAAAGAGGGGATCAAGACGGCTCTCCAATAGTTTCATCATAACAATCACGTTGTGTGCTACTAAGCCGATCTCTGGCCTGAATCAAATACCGACAGTTTACTTACCCTGCCCTGCACAGTTTTGGAGTGGATCACCCGGTCCCTATATAAATGCTATGCCTGTATCATCCACTGAGCTGCCCTTTTTAAAGATGGAAAGGAAGGAAAATTGTCCATTTTGGATCACTACTGTATCTTATTTGACTTCTTTTAGAAAGAAATGGAATGTTTTGCAGCCATTTTCAAGCTATTAGGCCATTCCTAACTTATTTTCAAGGTGTATCTGTCACCTGCCAATTAAGTTAAAGGTTAATTTTCAAGCAATAACCCCATGAAAATGCAATTAAAAAACTCTCATGGCCAAGCAAGTAATTTCTGAACAACAATGTTCAAATTATTTTTGCACCCAGTGAACCAGCTATTATTTTTTTGTAGAAACAAATAATGTGCTACATGCTCAAAAGCAGATTCTGTCCATAACAATATTGTGCGATAAATATGCTCAAGACAAAAATGTCAGGGAAAAAAAGTGATTGATTACTTCTTAAGAGATATTTTGAATAATTCATTCAATTCAACAGCATGCGTGACCAGGGAGTTCTCTAGTTCAAGCAGTTGCCCCCAGAATGCTGGTAATCAATTGAATTCAAGGAGATTTACCCAGCAATAAGGAATGGAAATACTCAATATTCAAGACAGTGGCCTTTTCTTCATCTTCGCATAGGCTTAACTGCTTTTAAGTAAAACAAATGAATCTGTGTTTAAGACTCACCAATCAAGCCATTTCTAGAGAACAGCCTATAATAAATAGAGAAGCAATGCACAACTGGAGACCTGAACACCGCCAAAGCCCATTAGTGCAATAAATAGGGATTTTCTGCACACACCTTCATTTGCAGTGAATTGTAGCACCTGCCATGTCAAGCAGTTTGGGTGCAATTTTCTTCATAATTATGCTAGGACTACAACAGATTGATTTTTATGTACCCACAGAAAACTGACATTTTACTCATCTGCAAAATGGACTCCAAATGTAGAGGAACAGTATGAACAGGAAAACAGTATAAAAAACATGCTTCCTCTCCTGTCTGGTATGACAGAGCATTAACTATTCAGGTTTAAAGTAGCAAGTATTCTGTTGTCTGTCCCACAACCTGGCCAAAAGAAGCCCAGCTTACATAAGACAGCAGGACAGCATCCAGCATTAGCACCCTGAAAGGCAGGGAGGCTGAATCTGCCAAAGGGGGCGTGTGAATGTGTATGCACAAGAAAGTTATTAGCTTTGGGTAAATTCACATTATCAAAGATACCTGCATACATATACTTGTGCATGCACACAGAGGGAAAATGTAAATTCCAGATTACTGCCATAACAATACTGAAAGTTACAACTCACAGCAAAATGAATCCTTTGATATCAACTGGCTCATTTGCATGTTGTGCATTACTGTAAATATTTCATTTAATGTACATGCACAGGTTGCATGATTTTATAGTCATGGAAACCATTCTTTATTTCAAATGCAAATGCTATGTGCATGTTCCATTTATCATATCTCAGTTCTTTTAAAATAAATATTTTGGTATCCAAAAGCAGTGGAGAAATGAGGAGTGCTCCTTAGGAAGGTATGAAATGCACATAGTATGACACGGCAGGTATAATTTGAAAAGGCAAGGTTAGGTCTCATTAATGTTGCCATTGAAACATGCTAAGCTCCCGTTGAACATGCAAAGGTTAGTTTTCAACAAATTATGCTGTAATGTCCTTTTTTTGTGTTGTTTTTTTAAACTACAAACCACTGTTCCTTTCCTCACTGAGCATGCCAGCTATTTCCATTGCCAGACAGCCACCTATGAACACTCCCCAGGTGTCTACATAGTGGAAAAAGTGCACAATGACTACTTAACGCCTCACCGTGTATGTACCTGATGCTGTAAAATAAAGACATTTGTGCTTATCTTAAAAGACAAGGAGCAGTTTCATTGACATCAGTGAGACCACTTCCATGCTAATACGACTAATCCACTTTAGCGATCTCCTGAATTGACATGTGTGCGTTATCTGCAGCCCTAACATCAATTTGAGAAGCGGGAGAAAGCATGATCCTCACTGAGGGAAGGAGGGAATACAAATCACAACTGGCTCAGTGGCAGAGAGGAATAGAGAGAAATTGTTCAGTCTCAATGTTCAGTCTATGATGTATCCACAGGGAACATCAGGTGTGCAAGTTGCATCAATGCTTTTGTAATTTGGAGATCTGCCCAAGAGGAACTTCACAGATCATCAACTCTTTCAAAATTTTACTGGGAAAATACATGTACTTATAATGGCAGATCACAGCTTCCCACTAAATAAATTCTTTGGTCAGTCCAGATGAGAAACAGCCTGTTCTCTATGCTGGTCATCTTCAGTGGAAAAACATAGTCTATCCCCTTTCCCCCTCTTCACGTGAACCTCCCAGAGGCAGATCACTCAAAATATCTGATGCACTAACTGAAACGTATGTATCAAAAAGACTTGATCAAATCCTACACTGAATGATACATCCACCCCATTGACTTGAGTTATGCGTGGACATAAGCTAGCACAGAAGGCAGGCAGCACAACCAATATGCAGAGAACGTAAAGAACCCTTGCTGTAATTAACACACTTATGAATTTACCTGCAGCAAGTCCCCTCCACGAGTAAGCCTCAGTGAGGCACTCCAACCACACCAGAAAGAGGATACCACTCCTTAAGCTTAACCACCTTAGAGTTTTCAAAGAGAAATTGGCACACTGAAAAAAGTATTTTGCAAGAAGAGACCATTGCCATCGCAGTACAAGCACTTGGACTGAGATACAACAATGCAATATTCTTCTGAGTTCATTAGTGCAAGTTTCCACATGTGAACCCCACACGGAATGCTGCACATGAAAAAAATGTAAACAACAGAGAAGTTTCTAATTCTCATCGGCGTGCCAGCCTCAACACCCCCCACCCCGACACACCCACCCTCCCCCCCTTCATATAAATGGTTTTGAGTTCCCTTATAGTTCACAATACCCTCCTCAACTTCCATCCTGCTGGAGAACACAAACAAGCTTCTTCACCAGCAAGGAAGAGCCAGAACAGCTACCGCGATTCCTAGACACCTAGAATGAAGTTGGGCAAAAAAACTTCGTATGCCAGAGATCAACTGCAATAGCCTGGAGACCACCAAGGCTTGTTAAAGTTTCCTCAGGTACCTTGGATCCCTAGAAAGACCCTTTATTACTGCTGGAATCCCAATGCCACGGTTTTCCTTGGAGCTGAAACCAAGCGAGGCCCTAGTACTCCAGAGGAGCGGCAGCACTAGCAAGAATTACTTGTCACTAATTCTGTCAACAGCATTAATTAAACCCCATGCCACATTTTCAGATTATTTCTCTTTTAGTTGAAACTGGCTGGGAAACAAGCAACAGAGAACAATAAAACCCAAACAGCACCTCTGAAGAGTTGTTACACCCATACTATGCCCAAAGGCTAGGAGGCAGAAGCTCCTCAGTACCTTTGTTTTGAGAGAGAAGACTCAGAGGGCCAGTCTTTGACGGCATTGAGCACCTTCAATGGATTTGATGTCAAGAGAAGGTGCAAATGCATAATGCCATCCAAGATCAGGTATACCATGAGCTCCACTACAGTCAAAGAAAATTCAAAACACTGCACTGGAGTCAGAGGAGTTAATAATATCCTAGGTTGCCCCTCAAACCTACACAAATAATGTTTTCACTTGATTATATACTCTCCTTGTCAAAATCACCATGGTGAAGCTGACGGGAGAAGGGGCTAAATATGATAATATACAAAAATAGAGTTGTGAGTATAAAATGGTTTGGTTAAGAATATCTTAAAATTTGACATTCACAGCGGTTAATACTAAAGTATTAAACTCACACCATGCAAAAGAGGAGGTATGTCAAAATCATACTGAGCAAAACTGGCTTTACCTAACACAAAGAAATCATGAGCAGTTAATACAGCACGGGAACCCCTTCCAATGATAAAAACGACTTTTTTATGGACAGTTGCTCCACTGAAAGTTAAATGCTTCCTTACTAGGAAAAAATAAGATATATTTTTTTATATATATGATTTGTATACTGTGATATCAATATACACTGAAAGTACTGCAAGGATATATTATTAATTTACAGTAAAACTAACAATCCACGGTTAAATTTATAGTTTATAAATATGCTGTCTATATTATATGTGGTATAAAAATATTTGACATTTTGTGGGCACTAGGTCAAAATAAGGTTTTCTTTTTTAAGGAACTAAAAATCATTCAGGTATATGCATATTACCCTTGTCAATTACGTGAAAATCGTACTGACATGGTACAAAACAGAATCCTACCATGTTGGCAAAATGAAGAAGGTAATGTAAAGCATGATAATCACTGCATGACAAGGCTAATTAGGAAAAAAAAAGAAATTACAGCAGCCCAATTCTAGCAGTACTTTAAATAAGGATATCATGATTTAAAGTGACACGGGCAGGAAGAAAGGATGCAGAAGAGATGGGAAAAGCTAAAAAGGAGAAAAAAAAAGCAAACTTTAAAATATTCCCAACAAAAATCCTTGAAATTCCAGAAGCAAGGAGAAAGCTCTAAATGCTCTAATTTGGTAAATGCATTAAGGAAAAACAAAGGTGTACTCAAAAGTGTGTGATTATTTTTCTGGATTCACTGCTACGATTGCTGTATTCCTGTAGAAAACAAAGCCCTTTGTGTAAGGTTAATATCTGTCCTGACTGCATTTTCAAGTCTAACTATAGTTGCTGGCCCTCCATAGTTAACATAGAGGTTATTTGGCTACTTCCAAGTATCTATGGTATGCTGCTCTAAGACTGACTTCTTTATTATTAATCACTTTAAACATTTTTGGTATTGACAAACCCCACATCTCACCTCGCTCGACAAGTAACACATCCTGGTCCTTCCATTTCCTTATGTGCTCAGTCACTTCACTGGATTAAGGCATGTTTTTGCGTTCCATTTGCAAAAATAAAAACTTTTTGTACAAATGTCTGGGTTCTTTTATACAAAAATTTTTCTTCTTATGGCACAAGCAGCAGTTGCTATTTAAGAAAATATATAAATATCCTTTTTTTTTCTTCTGTACAAATATCTTCAGTATTCCTCCACCCCATTTAATAACATTTTACTGTACACTGTCCTACCTCATCCTTCGCCGAGAGCTCCCTCCCCCCTCCCCAGTAGAACGTTCTGTATTTACACTTTCACGGCGGAGGCAGATAACGGGGTGGGGGGGCTACCCCTCATGAGGAGTCTGTGCAGGGGGACGGAGGGGGCGGGTAGAGATGGTGAGAGTAGCTCCGCTCCGTGTACGGGGAAGGCGGGCAGCTTTCGTAGTTCTCCTCCGCCGACAGGTACTGGCTGCGTGGAGTAGGTGGCGGGGGGACGGGCTCTGAATCATAGTTCAAGTCACTGGTATAGCCCTTGGCCGTTGCTGCCGTGACCCTCCGGCTGGGGGCATAGTCACTGTCACAGACATCCGTGCTGCAGGGTGTTGTAGGAGGTGCAAAATGCCGGTAGCTGTAAGGCCTGTAGCTGCAGTGGGGAGATTTATGGGAAAAGCGTCGACATACAGAATGACTGTGCATTTCAAGCAATGCGCCCACCAACAAGATAGCATTGGATAAGCCAAGGTGGAACAGAGAGCGGATCAACCTCTCTGCAGTAGATACACAGCATCACGCTCTTCTCTCTCTCTTACACTGCGAACTTGCTAACTCCCCTGCAAGAAGGCCACCTTTGCACTACACCATCCGTCAAATTATAGCAACTAGTGAAAGGGTTGCTAATTATTAATTATCTACAGACAACAGACTCCCTAAGGACTTACTTGAGGTAGAAAATGTTGCTCCTAAGACAGTGGGGCAGGAAGGGCATGGGGCCGGGGGTGGGGGGGCAGCAATAGCTGTGCTGCAATTATAAGGAGAAGATAGTCTGTTTCCATCATACAATTTACGGATAGGAACTTCCAAGCCCGTGCAGGGAGACTGAAAATCGCCTGGCACATTCATAGCAGTCAGGAGAATCACTCGCCAGAGCAGTAACTGGGATGGAATTCCCAAAGGCTGCTAGAACAAAACATCTTTTAAAATGAACCCAAGGTAGTTTAAAGAACACAAATTAGAAAGGGAGGTGCTTGGTAGCAACAACTACCAGCATCACAGTCAATTGTTGGGGGTGGGTGGGAATGCAGCTCCTCTGTATTCAAGTCAGAATGTTAGGAAAGATGGGAAGATCAGAAGCAGCAAGGCCAGGGTTTATTTTTGGATGGGGGAGCATTCGGAAAACATTCAACCCTATGCTACATCCCTAATACCATTTATGATATTAAAAGTCACAACAGCTAACCAGCAACCAGCATGATTCATGCTGGTGCCAAAATTGGGGTTTCTTTCATTAGAAAATTACTCATCATTTTAAAAGATTTTTCATGTGGCTGCAAGGGATCATTATAAACATCTGGTCTGACCTTCTGCACAACAGAGGCCATATTTTCTGCTAATGGAGAAGAGATGTCTTTTCAGCCCCAGAGACCTCATTATCCAAAAGCCCCCAAAGGCTGTGTTAGGGAGGCATTTCTTTCAATAGACAAATACTGCATGCTCTTCTCATTGACCAGATCTACTAGTGATTTGGGAGGGGAACCTTTACACCCCTGTGTAGTAGGTGTCTCATTCTTTATTTTTGGTAACTAGTTATAAAATGATAACAAACTCTAGCATCTTACAGGGAAGGTAAGAAAGGGACATACAAGTAAACAGATAAAGCTTGCATGTCCATAAATGTTAGTCACAGAAAATAAGCAAGAGGTTAGCAACCTTTTTCAGATATTAACCCTTAATATGCCTAACTAGAATTTCTGTGCTTTATCTAGGCCATAATATTAATGTTACTTCTGACCTACTAGCCTTTCTATTGCCAACGTTTCTCCGCATGCTGTTTGCCTATCATTTCTGATAACTACATAACAAATTATTTATGACAGAAGTGTAAAAAAAAGCAGGATTCACTCCAAGGTAAGTATTTTTGGCTCAAAGTTATCATGGTACCAGGTTTCTTTTGGCATTTAGCTAATTTCGTGATGAGTGTTGTCATTCGCTTTAAAGCAATATACCCAAGAGGTGTACCACTAACCCACTTACTGTATGATTTACCTCAGTGCTGCACTTATACGCATGCTTCAGTGACACAATACATATAAAACCATTTAAGCACCTGTTTTAGTGCTTGCAGAATTAAGGCCTTTGATTGCAATTCTTATGGAGCAGAGGCTGTCTTTATTCTGCATTTTCTTCACTAATTGCTTTGATCCTGACAGAAGTTATTGTAATAGTAATTACCTGTAGGATCTATGAGTGGATGGGCTGTTTGAAGAATAACCGAATTCCATGGTATAATGTGAGCGTTCAGTAGCTGGTGATGGTGGTGGGTTCAAAATCTAAAGGGGAAAAAAAAAAAGTGAAAGAAACTCAAGAAAACATCAGTTTCTAAATTTTCTTTTTAGTACTGTTTAATAGGAACCTTAATTTAAGAACTGCATGCATAGCCCCTCCCACCAAACAGGATTTTTCTTCTGTTTATTCCCCAGTTCTTTAACAGACACTGGTAATGCCACTTTTTACCATTCCCATAGAAGCTATTACTAAGTTCTCAAAAAACGCTGACTGCTGTAACTATTTTGACATACCTAGTGCTAAGAAGTAAAGTTGAAGCTAGCTGTTCAATACTAGATTGTCACTAGGGGTACTACCGCCCTAGGCAAAGTGGCAGATGTCTGCTCCTGCTAGCTGTAGTCCCCAAGTATTACACCCTTAATAATACTTGCAGTATGCTGTCCAAGGCAAGCATTTCTTCCCTATACAGGCATGCTCTTACTGCACAAACAGTATTTTGATTGATTTAAAGATACAACATGATGGGTTGATTCTTGGAACTGAAAATAGACAGTTGAAGATTTCAGCCTGCACTGACTGAGCATGTAACTAACACGTGATAGTGGCTTAGTGGACTTCATATAAAAATATCTAAAACAACAACCACTGATGCTAGAAGTAAAGAGACAGGGAGCCCTGTAGGGCTGGTACCAACTTTTACATAGCATCTAGCACAGCACTCTACCCATTTGTGACTAGAGGATTGCTACAGAGTTGCAAGACACTTGTTTGTTTATTTATCTGTCACTTGCAAGACACAGGACAAAATTTCATTTTAATTCCTTGAAAGGTCTATATGGAACCAACCACAGTTTTACCTCCAGAGGCACATGGCAGAGTATAACGAAAGGAAATCGCTCTGCCAAAGCTGCTCAGCATTTATAGAGATTTTTTTCATCTTCCCTGACATTCAATCTAACATCTTTTTCTGGCACTGAGCTCTCTCACAACTTTTTAAAATTATCAGAAAATTCCTATACTGTTTTGGAAAAAGACAATCTCCTCTCCTTTCCCTTTCAAAATCACTCAGTCCATATTCAAACAAGTATATTAGGCTCGAAATCTAAAACAAAACATTAATCTGTCAATTAATTATCCTCAGAAAGACACCGGCATTTCCCTTAAAGTTGTTAAAGGCCTATGAATAACAGAATGACTTACTGGAGGAAAGTAAGTGCCTTTGGTACTTGAAGAACTACTGGAAGAGGCTCCAGTGACATGAGCCCTGTCATACGGTGGCCCGCTGCTCCCTCCCATAATGCTGAGGGAGCTGATCACAGATTTACCTCGAGACATCCCTGAAGAACAAAGATGTATGTTAATATTCAATCCTTTGAAGCAAACAGAGAAAAGAAAGCTTAAAAAAAATAATCTAGAGGATAACAGCAGTATAAGCATAACTCCTACAACCAAAATTAAACTTCGTGGTATTATGAGCAAATTCAGTGCTCCCTGATGGACAACTGGAATGAAGACTGTCAAAGAATAAACACGTTGGTTTTGTGTATCAGCTACTCAGCTGCAGGACTTGGCACTGGGCTACACTAGAGCTGTGTGAAGAGAAACAGATTTCTTTCACTTGAATGGCTGGAAAAGACTTGAGAGAACAGGCATTCAGGCACTATTTCTATGCCTCAGAATAAAACATGAAACTGACTCTGACCACCTCAACTGAGCAACTGAAATTTCTGCAACAGAAGAGAGGGTCTGTGTTCTTTCATTTCCACACTGTTAAGTGAGCTTTTGCTGCTAGGACTGAAGCATGCTGGCAGAGAGTCCAAGTGGGAAACGAAGAGGTATGCCACTGTGCTCAAAATAATGGTGAAAATTCTGCTCAAAGACTGTCCTTACGAAAGCAGGTTATTACAGAAAGCAAAGAAATTTGGTGCATTATTTCAACTCTGTAACAGCCCCATAGAACCTCTAGGTTCTGACTGGAACCCACGGGATCCAAAGACACAAGCTACAGTATATATTTAATCAATATATAGAGAAGCAATGCATATAAATGAAGTGCAACATCACAGTTAAGTCTTACTTTTTATACAGCAATAGCATCATGTGCTTGGATTGGTGTTGAAAACTTCATCATGAAACAAGACCAGTTATTGCTGGTCATTACAGGCTTTACAAGAAGTTTCACAAGTGTACAAACCCAGTCTACAAATCTAACAAGAATAATTACATAATGTTTAAAGTTCCATGCATGTAACTGTGTAACTTTACCCTGTACTGTCATGACACCTTGCTGATGCTATAATAGTCCAAAAAGAGGCTTCTTCAGTAGCAAAAGAAGAGAACTCCCATGGAACACGTATCTATGTGAGCTTACAGTTCTGCAAAGTATCTAAACGCTTGTGAATAGCATCGCTAAAATAGCAGTTCATTATTATAAAGAAGGATGGCAACAAGCCTTGGCAGTCCTGGCTTCCAATGATTATGCATCTGGAATAGACATCTCCTGTGCATACATGCACAGTATCCTTGCTACAACTATGTGGTGCCAAAGAGCAGGACAAGGATCACACTGTACACTCACCAGGAAGTGACCCTGACAAAGAGCTTGGGTGAGGCACATAACCAAGAGGTACGGAGGCTGGTCCGTGCACCACGTAATCATTGGTCATTGTTTCCCCATCTCCCTTCATGCGTGGGCACAGCACCCTCTGGCAGATGAAGTACATTGCTCCAACAACAAAAACTGTAAGGATCACACCGATGATGGAGCCTATTGTGTTGTTGGGCTGTGGTGCAGGCTCCTCCGTTGTGTCTAAAAGGAAAAAGGAAAATTGTACTGTGTAAGTTAATCCAACTGCTTCATGTACCAGCATCAATTTTCCTGACATCTTTCCACACAGGAAAAATAAAAGCCTTCTCTCCTGCAGGGAGACAACAGCTTTCAAATTAATATATAGGAGGAACAAACAGGCACTGGGACAGGTCTGTTTTAAGACTTTTGAGTGTCCATAAGGGCTACCTGTGCACAAGATGATCTCCAGACATGCAGAGAATCACAAATGACAGGAAGTGAGCAGTATATGCATGTGCAGGGGGGTTGATGAATCAGGTCCTGATGCTGCTTCATGCTGACAGGCAGGGCTATCCTTTGAACTTGATGAAGACGACCTGCAGCCATGACTCCAGATGGCACTGTGCTGGGGACTCCAGTTATGCTCTTTTTTGTCATTAAAGATGATGACAACTACTTTTCATGTTGCACCTCATCACATAAGCACCTAGGTTATCACTCAATGTTATCTTTATTATGGACTGGCACTCCCTTTTCTCAACTGTGTAACCTTCAATTATGCTTAACAGTAGAGTTGATGCACCAATGACGAATTTTGGGTTTGCTGCTATGTATTTAACTATCTAACCTACTCCACATCTGACCCACACTGATGGTTACAGATATAGCTAAGCATCAGCTTTAAAGGTGCCATCCTACGAGGAATCTACGTAAAATGATTATTCAAGAGTCAAAATGAGTGGCATTCCCTACAACACCAATTCTAAGCAATGACATTTCTGGGAATAACTGACAACCCCCTGCCTGTGCTTCATGAATTTGACAAGAAAAGCAGACTTTAAAGTATTTTCCTGTTCTAGTCAGTGTTTTACATCTTATCCATTACTGAAAGTCTTTTCCTCAATGTGTTTTCTTCTCCCTGAACACCAAACCCACAGTTTAACCAGCTTGTCACAGTCTACAGAGATAAGTAAACAGACATCTGATCATACTGGAAGGGGGACAGCAACAACTGCAATCTTACTCTGGGTAGGCTAATATTCCATTCTCTGCTACAAAACAGGAAAACACATGAACTATAATAAAGATAACTATACACGTCTGTGGTAATGTCACTAACAACTTGGTAGCATGACAGAACATCTCCTGTTACTCCTTCACAAGATCAAGGGTCCAACTCTGGCTTTGCATTTTCAAGTTGTGTGTGTATAAACTGTGATATACAGATCTCTAACACAAGAAGAGACGTCCCTATTTACAATTTCTTTTAAAGCACCAACAGTGAAAATGAACTTTCAAGTTGGAAATTTAAAGGCAGTGTTTTTCTTGCAGAGTCCTGGAGATTTCAAGGTAGGGGATATCAGATGTTACAAATCATAAATCAAGCTCAGAATTACATCTTTTCAAGATACAAAAGAAATTTTAGAAGGTTTACTCTATAAACAGAGTGCCCCTCTGATTCTAAAAGCACCTGCTAACAATTCGCCAGATGAGAAAACTGTGAGGCAGAGCAGTTATATATAAAAGCCTCATGCTGCGAGAAAGATTTTTTTAACACTGCACCAACTCAGCATACTAACAGATTATAGTAAACCAAACCTTTTATTTCTTTTAAAAAGATGAGTAGAAGTATTACTACCCTGGTCTGCCTCAGAGACTACTTGTTTAGAATACTAGTTATTTTTGTTATTCCTATACCACCACATTGTGCATTAATTGCATGACAGTAGTTATGAACAGAAGCATTCATTTTGGGAACAATTAATTCAGTTTGGTTGGCAGAATAAAGTCTAACTCATAGAGAAGGTAAGAAACACATTTCGGATGCTGCAGTCGTGTCTCAGGTTTTACACTTACAGCATCCTTGCTCATCTGAGCTGTCACTGCAGTCCAGGTTGTGATCACATTTCTTGCTTTTCCCGATGCACTGCCCACTGGCACAGCGGAACTGATCAGTTAAACAAAGCGCTGGAAAGAGAACCCCCCACACAACAAGAGTCAGTATCAAAGACTTCTACTCCTTAAAATGATTAAGCAAACAAGACACAAGAGCATACAATGAGGAGTATCTTGGGGAGCTTAGCCTGCTGCTAGCTTCGTTTCTTAAAGTAGCCAGTGGCACACAAAGTCCCTCATGTCAACCATGCAGAAAAAGTCATTCAGTGTTTTGTTGAGGATATTGCACAGTGGGCACCTGGTCCTTACTGCCTATTTATAATAAGGACATTACAAGGTAAAGTTACCTTGACTACAATAACTCAGAAGCAGAAGGCCACTGAGAACACAGGCACTTATCCCAGGACATAGGATAAGCACCTGGGATAAGTTATTGCAAAATTACTACAAGAATCTCCAACTCTAAGCATTTACTGTAATATAAGAGAGAAGAATTAAGTTACTAAAAGTAAATCTGCCAAACCATGATGATAAAATTGTTTAAGAAAGATAAATGTGGTTTCTCAATGCCCTTGTGCTCTTCCTGTAAACCAGAAAACTCCTTGATCATGAGACAATATATTTCACTTGACATTATGTTTTTAAACTGAAATGAAAGAAGATAAAACTGGAGCTTTGCCAGTACACTCAAAAAATAAACTACCACTTTGGGAAAAAAGGTGCTGCAGGCAAGGTGCTGGCTGCTGTTGTTTACACATATTTTTGCCTCCTGTTTCTCATAAATCCAGAAATTCTTTCTGACTTCAGTGGAATTAAGAAGTTAAACTAAAGGCTTTTCTGATCTGTAATCAACTTGAATACTCTGAATAACAGGGCCACTTTGAATGTGATAAAACAGCCCCAGTCTGATATCTCCAGCCACTGGATGGCAACTGGGAAGCTAACTTGCACAACATATTTTCAGATGTCAGCATCTCATCTAGCTAACAATCACCTTTCATCACACAGGAATTTCTGCATTGGTCTGTATGTTTTTGTTTGAGCTGGAGCACATCTTTTGGAAAGAAATTCAGCCTTGACTCAAAGACCCTTAGACAGTCTCTTCAAAGAAGGAAAATGTACTGAAAGGATATAGAGAAGAGGCATCCTTTCAAGCTTACAAGTTGTCCCTACAACTCTTTACTACTTGTGCAGTAGGGAAAGGGCAAGTTTGCTGTTTCACATTGTACAGTGGTGAGGTAGTTCAGATTCCACCAGCATAACATGTCCTTTTCAAAATTAGAAGAACCTAATTCTCATTGTGTTGGCAACAGCACTTCAATCTGTAATCATAGCTTAAATACTCTCTTTTGCTGTGCTCTACAGGAAGAGGAGGTCTCCAGAAATCTCATCTCTCACTCCCACTTACTTACAAAAGCTTAATTAAACAATCTCAAGACCTTTACTCTGTACAAGGTACACAAAGAACTATGACAAGGATTTGCTCCACTTTATAATTCATTCCTAGTTATCAAGTTTTTAGAGCTTAAAAACATATTACCTTTTTAATAGTACTTTTCACAAACAGAGCTTAAATCACTCTGCAGGAGATCAGTGTTATTTCTATCTCACAGGTGGAGAAATGAAAGTATGGAATTGTGAAATCATTTCCCATTCAATAGATCAGTTTAAAACCTAGAAGAACCTCAGATCCTTCCAAATCCTGCTCAGCAATAATTTTAGTATCTATCATAGTGTTCCCATGACAGCTTTATTTTCATCACACTCCAAAAGATCCTCTGTACCTTCACAGTTCTTCTCATCCGAGTTGTCCTGGCAATTTGCTTCTCCATTGCACCGGAAGGCACTGTCTATGCACTGTCCACTTTCACACTGGAACTGGGTGTCTGAGCACACCGGGCAGTTCTTTTCATCACTGTGGTCTTCACATTCAGTGAAACCATCACAGCGCCAGGCCACTGGGATGCAGTCAATCTCACCTGTGAAACAGGTGAACTGCTGAGGGGAGCATGTTGGTGGTTCTTTAAAATCAAGCAAACAAACAAAAATTAAAAATCCAGGTGAACAAACAGTAGATCAGGACAGGTAAGGACAAGAAGATCTCAGCTGCTTTGATTTATCAAGCAGCTGATAAACATGCCACGTCATAAGGTAACTTCCACCCCCGCTGCCTCCAGTCAGTTGTGCAGATCTTGAGCCCCATGTGACTGATGCAGGATCACTCTGATGGAGGTTCATTAGACAAAGAACAAGAGGAACAGAGAAACATGCACACTCAAAACAATTATTTTCTTCCTTTCCCACTTCAGCCTTCTCTTCGTAGGTCTTCAAAAGTCTTCACTTAAAGTCAGCACACTTTTCCACTCCTCCTTTCCTGCAACACCACTGTATACACAACTGATGGCTTGCTTTCTTTTTAATGTTCAACAGTCATTGTATAGAAAACATTGAAAGGATGTAATGCGCTGCAGATGGATGCACTGTGACTCAATGTCTAGTTATGTGCCCTCAACAGCTCTGTTCAGTCAAAATTCTCTTAAAACGACAAAAAACTGCTCCATCTAGTCCCACTACCTCAACACAGCTGTTAGCTGTTATTTAACATTCACTACAGTAACTGTTAATCTCATGCAGTAAGTAAGTGTGATTTTTTTTTCCCTTTTTTTAATCCCCCTTTCCTCCCCCCTTTTGGCCTGGTATTAAACTGGCTCTGAGAAAATATCTGGATTATGTTAGCTCTTGTTCCATTGTGAGACCACACGTCGCCTTGATGGCGAGAAGATTGCATAATAAATGCATTCAGTACGGTGGCACAAAGAGACCCAAGCACCAAAGTGCCTCTCCTCTCCCCAATTTCAACCCCACCCTTGGAGACACCAGGGCGTAGGCTACAGTGGCCGTATCACCACAAAGGAGGCAACTTGCCCTTCTGGGACTACAGTTCAGAAAGACATGCACAGGGTGAGTTTGAGGAGGACAGCAGAGAAGAATAAAATGGCACAGACATGGTGCAATATACCAGAACATGAGAATCTACCGCTATTTGAAAAAGGAGAACATACAGAGTGACAGAAAAAAGTAATAAAAATTACACAATTAAAAAATCAAGTTGAAATAATTCAGTGGTCTTAAGTAGAAAGGGCAAACAGAAATCCTTATTCAACAGTCAACTAGTGAATTTTTCCTCTTCTCTTACTCCTTCTCAATACTTGCAGATTTAGCTGGGAGGGAGGCAAAGAAGAAGGCATGTAAAAGCATATAACAGCACCTGGTGCACTGTCACATTCTTTCTGCTCAGAAGCGACCCCATCTTTAGAGGGATCCCCCTCCCCAACCCAGAAGCTGAGTGTTCAGTGACACAGAGCATGGGAAGGACTTACCTCCACAGGACAGCTCATCCTGCAGTAAAACAAGGTGGACTGGGCAAGAGCAGCGTGTGGTGCCATCGCCCTTCACAATGCAAATGTGTGAGCAGCCTCCATTATCTTGAGAACAAGGATGCTGTCCTGTGATTTTAAAAATAAGAAAAGACAGGTAGTGACAAGAAATCCCCACCTCTTTTACAAGCTTTCAGTGATGTTTTATTTTGTTGTATGCATTTTTTCCCTTTACACACATCAATAATTGTCATGCACACTAATCATTGTCCATGATCTGAAACATTATGAGAATCATGCCATGGAGTCTACTGAAACAGTAAAAAGCACTCAAATTATTTTGCTTATTGTGCAAGGTAGAATTAGTTTTGCAGCAAAAATAGTAGCATTAGTAATACAAAAAGATGCCTTGGATTCCATACTTCATCTTCCGTATCAAAGACCATTAAAAAAGTAAACTTTTCTAATTTATGAATTCTGAAGCTTCCATACTGTCTCTGAAACTCAAATTAATGTGCTCTAGATAAATATGTCTCTTCATTTTAATGTTTAATAAGGACAACATACTTCTCTCGGAACTCCTGACAGATTTACTGAGATTAATAGCAAATGAAACTAGTAGTAGTCTGCACGGATGCTTTAATTAAACATCCCCAGACATTTTTCTACATATTTCTCCAAGGCATGCACCACAGCCTATTAACCAGGCCTATTTCCCCCAGGACAACAGCAGCTCCACTGTTTTAACCTTCCAGCTCCTGTTGTTTCAAGTGCATGTGTGTGGGTAAAGGCTATATCCTGGTAACCAGAAAACTTTTAAAAGTGCAGCCATGTTCAACACAAATTGTTATTTAATGCACACTTCCTTTGTTGACTTCCTTTGTGCAATGCACAAATGTCATTTACTTTCCATACGAATTGCCACGAACAAAAACTCCTCACTTTGCCTTCAAGGCAGGCAGTCCACTGAAACATGTACTTCTAGTAAAAGGCCCTGAAAGCTGTGCTTGTCTAAACAGAGTAAACACTTAATAGTGACTCACTAGCATGTCGCAGCCATAATTGTCTACTAGGGATAACAGGACATTTCTACTGTGCCTATAGACATTCAAACGCCAGGTGCCTGTATGGGATTACCAATAAAGTTGTCATCAGCAACAAAATCTGATGCTTTGTTTGTGACAGATTTCCAGTCCACTGCCAACTGCCTGAAAGAAACAAACTTAATTGCACCCTGGTGATGTACAGACACAAAAGGATACCAACTTCTGGCCCATTCGATCTGCACTGATGTTGATCAGCAAGAAGGCAAAACAGGCTCATCTCTCTGCAGCCACTCCTTGCCTTGAGCCCCACAGGCCCTGTTTGCACTTGCAAACAGAGATTGCACTTACTGTATTCCTGAATGTTGAGCTCTTTCACAGCATGGATGTCACTGAGTTGTGCAATACGAGCTTGGACCTTTGTACGTCCTTCTCGACCAGTCATATCAATCTTTTCAATCATCTGCTGTTGCCTGTCAATCCAATACAACCAGTTTTCAAATACAGTTAGTCCTACAGGCTGCAAGATATTAGAGTCTTCCAAAACGATACGGTTAGCACCTGCAGAAGGGAAAGAGTGGTTTAGCTCAACTAGAATCAACTGAAATACTATCACAAACATTTTCTACACTACTCACACCACTATTTTCCACTACTTTTACACTACCAGATAAGCCTACTATAAAAAACAGAAGCAATCCTGCGTCCTCTGATGCAAGACTGATGCATTTTGCAGACAGATGATAAAATTATTTTTCCTGCTTTCATCACAAAAACAGTTTTTGTGCTTCAAATATATTTACTGTATTTAATAAGCATCTGGAGTTGGGGGATCAGCTCTCATGAGCCTATCCAGCCTTTTATCAATATGATGGGAATTGGTAATTCTTTTCATTCTTCTATCCCTTTTTGGAGAGATTAACTGCTTTGTCTTGGCATACAACAGGGGATAAGAAGATGGATTATTAGCTTGAGATAACTAATACAAGATAAAATTCAAGTGAAGACAAAGTAGTTAGTACTTTTCACATGAATTATGAGATTAAGGTAAACACTTGACTTCTGACTTCCTCATAGTCTTTTGTTTCAAACTACATTATCTTCACTAAAGTTTTCATGCTAAATTGGGAACACTCCTTTATTCCTAGTGAAGACTTACTTTCCTCAGTTCCTTTAGCAATCATTGGCAGCAGCCAAGAGGTTTCAGCCTCACACTTCTGAAGAGTATTTGTTGACTTTTATGCTAGATTACCGGGCATTAAACATAGTCAAGAGCAACTGCCACACAACATGGTTAACACTCCACATAAGCAGAGGACAGTCCACAGCTGTTTTAAAGGTATCATTAAAGATTGCCCAAAGACAGTGAAGAATTTATAACTCATACACAAAAGGAAAATATGTTATTCAAAAAAACTGAGAGCTCAAGAGTGAAGTTTAATCCATGCTTTTCTTATTTTACATGACATGGTCATTAACACTCAAATATTCTGTGACATTTATCAGATTCTGAGCATAAAATTACTCACAAACATAAGGAATCTGCTTCAATTTTGAAATGCTGAAACAATATCGCACATCTTAAAGCAGAACATGGAAATTCAAATACTAATCCTCAGCTAGACTGGGCTCTCATCCACCACTTTGGAACAACGCCAGCAATGATCTGATTAAGAAAAGACGTTGATGGATTCTGAAGGAGGCTATACCCAGATTGATGTAGGAATGAATAGACTGAGTGATGTAAGTCAAACTAAATAACTGAAGCCATCTATTAACCCCCATAAACATGACTCATTGTATAGGGAAAAGGTAAGAAACGGCAACCTACAACTTGAGAAGAAAAGCTAAGCTGGGAACAGGGGAAAATGCAAAAATGACAGGATGGAATATAGTTAAAACTAAGACCTTGACCTACTCAAATGGAGTCTGTACATGCCCTGCTCTGCCATGCCCATGTCAATCAGCATGGCATTTTGCACTATGCTCCTAAAACTCTGAAGCTTAAAATTTTCACTCCCTTAATGTCCTAATCTTTCTTTTTAATATTTGTGACCAAGTGTAACTGACTATTTCTGACTAAAGAGAGACACTGAAATCCCTCCTTCCATAAACCAACAATAAAATCCAAAGCTGGCTCATCAGGGTGCTAGTCCCCTTTATTGGGAATGTCAGATGAAAGGGAGATGTCATTAAGAGGAGCTTTGTCTCCTGGCATCACCATTCTCTTTCCAGCAATACCTTTTACAAAAAGACTTAAAAACAAACAAATAAATACAAAAATCCCGACACACCCGTAGCTCATTCTATTTCCAAACAAAAATGACTTAATTCCAGAATCATTAGACATTTCCAAATCACACTAATTATTCTGGAATAGAAGAACTAATTTCCAAATAGTTTCCATGGTAGGGAGCTAATTCCAGTCATCTTTTCATAAACAACCACTTAATCATGTGAAGAATCTGGTTAGCTTCAATAGGATCTCCCATTTGAGCAGCATAACCAAGTCCTAACTGCATGCCTGAAGGACAGGGAGGAAGAGGAGAACTGCATCACATAAAGACAAGGAGAGCTAGAATGCCTTTTATGGTTACTGGCATCTACAGAGTCGACAGAGCATGTTTTAAGAAGCTAATGTGCAGAAAAATTACTCTGCCGGTCAAAAGAGCCTATTAATCAGCATTCCTAAGCACAGGAATGCATCTCAGCAGTTAGCAATTTATCGTGGTGATTATAGCAATCTATTTGTCATGCAAATGCCAAAAAGCAAGGGAGGTTTTGGAATGATTTTTTCTTCATGTTCTTCGAAAATATGGTGGGCTTTTACGACACAACATGGGTGATCAACAGTCACACCTTTTCAAAAAAATACAGAATCATTAAAAACAGACTAGATTAGAAATTAGACCCATCTCTTCCTCTGGTGTCCTAATTCCTGGCAGATAACAAAAAGAGAAACAAAGCCCATATGATATTCTGCTGCTGCCCATTACTTTACGTGTGCAGACCCTGGGTCTGGGATAGCCTAGAACATACCGAGATATACCATACCCCTTTTAAAAAAAAAAAATAAAAAGAAACCAAACGATTCCCTAACTCAACTTATGTCCTGTGTTTTAAAATAGTAGACAGTCAGGATATCGCAGTTCATTAGTGACCCTGAATCTTCCAGTGACACACTATGTTAATCACTGAAAAAAATTACCATCTTGCTGAGCCTCAATTCCAATCAACTAAAAAAACTGGAATGTTTTCCAAAACAAAAGCTTATTCTAGCAGCTTAATAAAAGGCTGAAAATCATACTGCTATCAGTGGAATTACATGCTGCTACTTTGAATGAAGGTATCATGTCATCAGTGAAAGACATTACTACAGACCACCATACTCTCATTAAATTTTCAAACTTGCTCACAGATTGCAAAGCATGTCCTTATTTCCTTACGCGCGTACTTATGCCTTCTGACAGTAGAATAACACTCAGCTGAAGTACAAGGATATGCACTATTCAAACCAGCGATGGACTTACTGCAGAGGAATGAGAAATTATGCCACTGTCCTCCACTAGCAGCAGAGCGAGGGGGTTATATACCCCATCACCAAAGAGAGATGGGTATGTATGTGCTCAGAATGTCCTGGCACTGCCACCAGCAACATCCAACCCAGCTCATATCACAAGAAATTACTAGCGCGAGGCAGCTGAGCTGATCCAGCAGCTTGCCGGATCTGGCTAGTAAATAAGAGACATATCTCTCTTACTCAATCTGACTGCAGGATTTTGCCTCTTCTCTTGGTCCAGTTCTGGTTGCTTACTGTACTCTTGCTGAACCAATACAGCTTTCCAAACCAACAGAATACTGTTCTCTATTTCTCTTTTTCTGTATATTGTTGTTAGGTTATTGTTTTGCTTATGTAGTCAAGTGAGCTGAATCAACTCATAGAGGAGGTCAGACAAGCAGCATAACCAACCTCAGGAGCAGGCAAAGAGAATTCCATAGCTGGAAGAGGGAGGTTTTTGCCTTTTGAGAACACAGAGATGTTAGATCTGCTTTATCCTTCTCACATCATTTCACCCTAAATGACAGGTACATAAAGCAGCAGGCGTGCAGGTCACTTAACTTTGCAGCAAAGACTTTTCCACTAACGGGAAACTTTCATCTGATTGGCAGTATACTGCACCAAAGCCAATGCCTTTAAAAACAACCCTCTCCCTCCCCTTTCCCAAACTGCTGCAAATTTATTTGTGAACTGACTTTGGGAAACCACACGAAGGTCTTGCAGTGAGAAACTGAAGTAAATAGCATGTGTAGCAATTAATAATGCAAATCATAGATAGAGGCATGAGACTGTAAAGGCACGCTGCATGAATCATGCACATTCCCTGGCTGGGAATTTACGGAGCGATTAGAATCACAGTACAGACTGTTTATAGTAGGAAGAAAAAGAAGACACCTTTCTCTGCATTCCCCCACACCCACACCCCACAAATGAATCACTGAATTAAAGTGCTACTCTACCTGAAAGGTCACTGCTTTCAATTCTCCGCAGGTCTGAATCAGCCCAGAACAACTTGCCTAGCTGGCTGTCAATAGCTAAGGCTATGGGCTTGCTCAAACCACTGAAAAAAAGGACCTCTCGTTCAGTTCCATCCAATGCTGCTCTCTCAATTTTAGGAGACCTTTCCTGTAGGTTGGTGAAATACATGTATCTGGAACAGGAATGATTAGAGGGAAAAAAGTTTATTTGATCTTTCCACATATTTGCTATGTGACCAAGATATCTTAACAAATATATCAAAGATGTTTTTATTCTGACAAACAAAAACCAACCAGCAGCAAGAAAACAGTTTGGTTCTCAAGACCTTCACCCTGAATTTCCCCACATTACTCTTTCAGCTACATACCCCTTCTCTGGATTCACCACAATGGCCCTGGGCCTATCTTGATCTCCTTTGAGCACTACTCCCATGGGTCTCCCATCCAGGCGTGTCACATTGATCACATTAGTAGCTTCGCAGGTCCAGTAGATATAGCGGCTGTAGATGTCAATGCTCAGGTCATAAGGCTGCATGTCTAGGTTCTGATTGGGAACTGGACTTGCCACAACAGTGAAGCTCTATAAAGGAAAGAAAAACAACCCACAGAAGAGCATTTAATCTGATCCAGCATGAGCAACTTTATTTGCTATGGATGCACCACATCAAACTACTGCTCAATGAAAGGAGGCAGCCAAAATACTATCATAAAGTAAGGAGACACCCAGGTCCGGTTGCCCCACCAACACCTTTAATCAGACATAGACACTTAATCCTGATGGTTTGTTGTAATGGCAATCATCTAAGTTGGTTGCAGCTCATAAGACTTAGTAAGTTTGACCAATAAATCCAAAATGACTCCATGTTCAAGATTCAGAGTCAGCTTCCGCATTTCCTCTGCTTTCTTGACAACTCTAAGTTCAGTTTAGATAGACCCAAACCCAGCACATTTGGCATTCTACAAAAGAAATGCGTCACCACTAATTCCCAAAGCTGCAGCTGAACGGATAAAAACACAGGCAAAGTGAGGCCAGACAGCACTTGAAATTTTTGCCTCATTCTGCTCCACCACCGCTGCCATCACACTTAGGTGACATAACATAAGGATGAAAAATAAATGTGAAGGTAAGTCTGCCAACAGACAGAAAGGATACCAGGTAGCGTAAGACAGTGACTTTAGAGCATTTCCAGCTAACACCCTTCTGCTTCAAAGTTCTTGCCTTCTACTGGTCCAGACCTCCAGAGTTCACATGACTCTTATTTTTTTTCAATTTATTATTTTTTCAGAAAGAAACTGCATAGTCTCCCTATAGTGAAAGGTAAACCTAACTGACATCTTTCATGAACTTTTCAAAAAAATTTGAAGAGGATTGATAACTCACAAAACATAGCCCTACATAATGTTTTTGGAAAACTTCATGCTTTTGAGGTGAGCAGCCTCCACCCTCTCACCCCCAAATTAAACTTCACCAGAAAATTTGCCTAACTTTCTTATTTGGCTTGTCACCTCTATGCAAGGGTGTGTCTACAAGTCTTGCATTTGTTTATTCTGCTGAAGCTGGCAAAAACCTGCTGCCTTTGATTGGTTTTGGGTGTTAAATTATTTAGATATTCCAAAATTAAAACCATTGCTAAATTGAGTTAAGGCTGAAGGGCATTTCAGCAGTATCCAACTACCACCACACCCACCACCAGAAACTACACTCTCTTACAAATTAAACTGAATATAGCACCTCTGCGTTGTTCATCTTAGTCTCCCATTCCTCCCTCATTCAAAAAAATCAGGAAGAATAAAATCTATTTTAAAACGTGAAAATGAATAAGCAGCCATTGCTCACAATTAACCTCACTAAACCTGTGTCACCTTTTGCCTTCTACCCTACTCTACTTTTTTTCTATTCCCCAGTCAAATACATTTTCCCAAGCCTGTTACATCTCTTACAGATCACTAGTTTCAACCTCCTCGCTCAATGTCTCTAGTTGACAACAGCTCTCTTCCTATCCACCACTAGAACCTGGGAGGCTTCAGACACAGCTGTGTGGTCACAAAGTTCTACCCTCTTCAGAGTCAATGCCCCTGCACCCTGCTCATTTGCAACTCTTCCTTCTCTCACGTGCTCCATTTCTCCCAACAACCTTCTCTTCTACGTTTCACTTCTCTCAAATAGGGGTTTCCAACAGCCCCCAGCCAAAAGACAGTGTTGAGCAAATGACACACCGTGAACAACAGTATCTTTAAGTTTGTCTTAGTTTTCCATGTTTTATTTCTTGCTGTACCTCCCAGATTACTGGCTGAGGACTCCAGAAACTCCAGATGCCATTTGTTTTGCCAAATGACAGCTAGTAATCTATAGGAAGTCTGTGTATCTAAATTATTCACGTACAATCATTCACTGTTGGTTGTAGGGCATGCCTCCCTCATATTTTAGTAATTCCACCACCCACAGGATACCTGGCTGCCATCTTCCTGTGCCTTCCGGATGATGTTCTGCCGAGAATCAATCCAATACAGCTGTTTATCCAGGGGGTCATAATCGATGGCTCGAACATTCCTGAGACTATGGATAGGGAGTATGATATCTGGACTCTGCTGCTCATCTATCACCATGCGATTAATTGCATTCTTCTGACTGAACAACAGAAAGGTTGTAGGAGCTTGATGGGTTAAAAAAAAAAAAGGAGGGTGAAAGGGTTACACATAGCTATAATGTTGGGTATTTGTATATTCAATAATGACAACTACTATATAAAACCAGAGAGTACCTATTATTTCATTCCCCTTCTCCGTCTGCCTTTGCCAAAAAAACCCCAAAAACAACCCAAACCAAACCAAAACATAAAATACCCAACCTCTGATCAGTTTGGAAAGCCTTTCAATTGACCTCTTTTTACTGTAAATGTCTGAACATGGATGTGACAAACAAAGATAATTTTGTAAGTCACAGGACCAATGAATGTGAAGACTTCTGTCAAAATCACCTCAAAGAAGAATGGTCAGCCATGCCTCTCAAGGAACTGTCAATTTCCTTTCTAAAGGGATCTCAGGGAAATGCAGCTCCACTATTTTGAAGCTGAACTTTTTGCTAGGTACATTTCTACTTGCAGAGGAAGCTAAGCAAAAGCCAGCACTGGTTCCTTATTCAGAGGTCCCAGGGAACAGAGATTGCCATTAGAGTGGTTCAGTCCTATTCCCACAAACCCTCTTTCTGCCTGCACTGGAATGGAACAACAATTAATTCACAGAAAAATCTCTTAGATGTGTGCAAGGCTGCATTTTAATAGAAAAATCTATTCACTCTTCTCAAATTTATATATCTTTCTTATTTCTATGTGCTTATCTGTGAATGTTAATCTGTAATCAGAGTAAAAATCTGATGCTCTGCTCCAGTTTTCCAGACACCCAGCAAAAATTTCCTGTATGAATCATTTTTTTCTTATACATAGCATCAACATAAGAAAACAAGACTTCCCCACCCCATATAGCTGTAGTTTACTGGCTGTATCTTACATTAAGTGTGCAAGGCATTTAATGTATCATTAAAAAGAAATTATCCCTGTGTTACATAACTGGGTCAGAAATCAGAGGAGGCAGTTAAAGCATTTTCCCTTTTCACAGCTTTCTTTTCAATAATGGTCTACCTGGAGCCACTGCTGTGCAAGACAGCACAAGAGCCAGCAGCCAGAAATGTGGTTTGCAGCCTCCCTGAAGTTTGTACAATCAATTCTCTATAGCACAAGTCTGGAGAGATTAGCAGTGGGACACTGCACTCATTCAATCCAGCCTGCAGAACAGGTAAGGCAGCACCTTGGAAAGCGGAGGTAGCAAAAGTCTTCCAGAGAACATCATCACCTCGCTTTGTTATTTTAGGCATACACTTTGAACATTTATTCTGGCTGCTGGAAAAAGAAAAAAGATGGGAAGGGGGAGTTTCCTTGGTAACTAACACTCAATCCTAACATCCTATAACAATCAGGCCTAATTGCAAGGTATTTTTGCTTTCTGGAAAACCTGTATTTCCCCTCCAAGCGTTTCTCCAGTAATTTAAGCTGCATTCTACTTAGCTCTAAACTGTAGAAGAAAGCACACAAAAAACCAAAGCAAAGTTTATATGAATGTGTACAGCAAAATAATAGATTCAGAAACATCAGAATTCTTACCAAGCAGTTAAGAAAGGGAAAAAAGCTTAAGATAAAACAGTGCAGGTAAAATACCATCATAAGCACCTGAAATCCTTTCCACCTTTCCCAAAAGACACCCTCTCACTGTCTAAAATTGCTTGGCTTCCAACTTTGAATTGATGGCTCATTATAAAAAGCAACAGCAGAATTTCCCCCCTTGAGTCCCCACATCTCTGAAACAGTACCAATTTCAGAAATCCCTTCCCGGTTTTCATCATTCTCCCTCCCAATAGTCACATATTTTAACTATATTTTTGGCAGGCAAATGGAGTGCAATGAGCACGTCCCCTGTGTAACACTGCCTTCAAACTTCATGACACGTAGGAGGTTTGATGAGATACCAGATCTCATCGGAGCAGTGTGTCTTTCCCATAATTAAAAGAATCTATGCACGCATGAGCAGGGTGATCCAGAAGGGAGGAACTGGCCTCTAGACAGGGCTTGGACCAATAATAATGTTCAGCAGTACATAAGCAAGTAAAACTGGCAAGAGAAAGGTAAAACAATTCATTGTCCAATTATAGCGTCCAAGAGAAAAATTAAATTATACGCAAAGAAGCCTAAGTCTCCATTACCTACAAATGAGAAGCTGGAAAGTTCCCAGGTTTGAACACGGCAGAAGGAAAACTCCTAATACTTCATGAACGGTCCTGAACTGTACTGTGGGGAAATGGTTCTATTTGCTCACAACTATTTCCCATATTTTTCTCCTTCCTTTGTCACTAAGAGCATTTGCACAAGAAAACATGACCTTTGATCATTTTGCTACTTATTCTCCGCTGGAAGTCAAATTCCTCCACCTACAAAAACACAGTTATCACCAGAGAGGTGCCAACCATGCTTCTAACTTGCAGGAAGGTGTGAGAGAGAGTACAAAAATCCAGTTGTCATGCAAGTGCCTCTTGTACCAAAAAAAGGAAACAAGGAGTACAGGACACATGGGTGTGTGTGGAGGGGGTTGTGTGTAGAAAAAACAGAGTTTTCCAAAGAGCATGATTCTCAAAAAAATACCATGAGGTGGCATTCGTGGAACAAGCTTTTGGCTTTAAAACAACTGTTGGATCTCTACTCATGCATAACGTGGACAAGATACAATCTGCCTCTCAGTAGCATGAATCTCTTCACCCACTGACTAATCTGAATGACACCAGCGGAAATCAGCCATCCAGTGTGGCTGCCAAAATTATGAGAGCTTCACTGGCAGCCAGTTATTGAGAGATGGATAAATTATTTGGTTAGAAACTAATTACACACAGCCTGAGGGGCCTTGTGGTTCATACTCTGCACAATAAAAAAGAAAAATGGGGCTTGGCTGCACTGGGATCAGAAATCTGAAGTGCTGGGTTGACCGTGGAGCCAAGCCTTCCCTCACTGAGGAAGAAACACTTGAGGGTAAGACAGTGGCCCACCTCAGCATCTCATCAGTCAGCAAACAGAACTACTACAGAATTAAATCTTAACCCACCTAAAGCCTATGCAAAGTCCAGAATAAACACCAAACTGTCATATTCAGAATCATAGAACCCTCTAGGTTGGAAGGGACCTTTAAGATCCAGTCCAACCATCAACCCAACACTGCCAAAACCACCACTAAACCATGTCCCTCACCACCACATCTACCCGTCTTTTAAATACCTCCAGGGATGGCAATTCCACCACCTCCCTGGGCAGCCTGTTTCAGTGTTTGATAACCCTTTCGGTGCCTTATGTCAGGCAAAATTAGAAATAAATAAGCAAGCACTTGAGAAGGGTTTGACAGACAGATACAAAACCAAAAGCATTTTGAGCCTTCCTGCTTACACAGATTTAGCTGGGTCACTAAAAAGATTCACTAGAGTCACTCTTCTTATTTTACTGTGATACTGGTCTGTTGCAAGATTTTTATTTTTTTTTTTTTGCTTTCAGTATCCTATCTTCTCTGAAAAGTCAGCAGGATTTTAGTATTAGTAAATTATATTTAAATATACCCTGATTCCTATAGAGGAAGGGAGGCTAGGGAACCACATTTTTTTCAAATACACTTTTGATATTAAAAATAGAAACTAGCTTTAATTTGGCCTATCGGCAAACAAGTTTCACCATCTCACATAAAAATAAAACTCTTCCTTCCTCCAAGTACAATGCTTGCATCTGTTCCTATACACATCTGCTCCTCTATTTTATTTTCATTCATTACAGCTTACCACTACAAGTCCTGTTGTCAGAGTTCAAGGAATAGTGAGCTGGGCAGCCACAGACAAAACCACCAACAGGAACTGCTAAGCACAGGTGAGAGCAGTGACCGTTACTAGAGGCACACTCGTTCCAGCCTGCCTGCCTGGAGGAATGGAAGACCAAGATGTCCATAACGTAATCCAAATGCCCTTGGATGATAGTTCGGTTCTGGCCACTGGTCTTGTTGGCTCGTTCAATGCTACGCCGGCTCCAGTCTGTCCAGTAAATGTAATCCTGATACTGAGTCAAGCCGAATGGGTGAGGCAAGTCATCAGCTATAATCTCACGGTCAAGGCCTGTTTCAAAAAAGGAAGAGAGGGAAAAAAGCAGAATTATATGAGGATAAACGACATGCCGTTTAATGCTGTTGGACATGTCCCCTGCACAGAAAGGTTAACACATAATTACTCTAAAGTTACTAATTCATTAGTACAAAAGTAAATTATAAAGTAATGTACAATATTCAAAAGACCATCCTGAAGTCTCAGAGCCTATCACATAAATGTGCTAATCTTGCTTGTGAGTCACAGAAGACAACGTATTTTACTAAAGAAAAAATTCTCAGTTTTGAAAATGATCAGGGTTCTCCAAAAGATTCTGTCCTTTCCCTCCTCCCCAAAACAAACACATTCCCTCTGAAGAAGATGCAGGATCCTGACAGTGTATTCCCAGTTCAGCATCTCTCACACCACATTAGGGTCTCTGCCTGCTGCTTACAGAGAGAGAATTGTTAGGAGCTTAGTAAAATTCTACATTGTATTATGAGAAAAATTAAATGCACACAGTTAAACTAACCCGTCTGTGGAATGCTGTAACAGGAAGGAGCAGTCAGAAACTCAAGGTAGGAAACAGTTAATTGTGTATACCATGGAAATGTTAGGAGACCTTAAGGCAGGGGGGTGGGCTGAGAGGAATGATTTCAACCACTTCATTAACACAGGATGTCCTACTGTCTAGTCACAGAAAATGAACAGGAGATTAAGAAGCGAGAAGTCACTCCCTCTTCGCACAGAGAAGACGATGATGCACAGCCCTGCACTTTGTCATCACTAGCCACAGGCACAGGGAAGATGAAATTCTAATACTGTGTCCAGTTCCACATTACTCAGGGGAACGCTGAGCCAGCCTCAACAGCACACCAAAATATACGAGAAGCTGAAGAAAAGCTTTTATAATGTATATAAGTCCTATAATGCATTTTCCTGTTTTGATCTTTTTCTAGTTTTGTTTCACTACTGCAAACGTACTATTTAAAGTAGACTAACTCCTTTAGCCTTAAATGTCGGCTAGTGATAATGCTGATCTGAATAATTTGGCACACAACAAAGCATTCCACTCCTGTGGGTGCTGAGAAATTAAAAAAGACACTGTGCAAAACAGAGGGCTTGGGTCCTCAGTACACTACCCTGGGCAGTGAAAGAATAAAATAATCCACCTCCATTTATTTGTAATGACCAGTTTATAAAACAATCACACAGACCCCAGCATGAGAGAGTGCCCCCCAGGTGACCAGTACTAGCCAGCAAAAGCTCCTTGGTGTGCAGGATACTGGAAAAAAAATGCCTGAACCTTGAGGATACTAACAAAGATTAAAAACCAAATTGTATTAAATTACATTGTGAAAATTGTCCAATATGCTGTTGTTATCTTAGCTTTGTCTCCACCTTTCCACAGATGATGGATGAAGTGTTTGTTATGTATCTGCCAGGGCTCTTCAGAGCAGCAAAACAAGACTCTCCAAAACACTGAAAGTTGACAGCTTTGTCCTACATATAACTGAAACACGCACAGCTTGTATAATTTTAACTTTGTGAGCAACTATATCACCTACAAGAAAACTGAGGCCTCACTAAATGCTGTGTTGCATAAACTTCAATTATAGAAGCATATGTTAAAGGTGTGTGAGTTGGGAAAAATCTATTTTTGTCTTAAGAGTGGATCTTTGCATTATTTAAGCAGTAATTTGCCACAGGGAACTGTGGAAAAGCAGCAGCATCCCCATGACCCTGCCCAGGGCTCTGGGCCTCACCTAGCATGTTGGAGGATTCTATCAGATTGGTATCAAGGTCAGTCCAGTACAGTCGTCTTTTAGCGTAATCAATAGTCAGGCCATTAGCCCGTCCCACATTTGGTACCAAAGTAGTCCGCTCAGTCCCGTCCATAGCAGCTCTGTCAATCTTCGGCTTACCACCCCATTCAGTCCAATACATAAACCTGATTAAAAGGACAAAAGAAAAAAATTAATCACATTTAATCCAAAAGCGAACTCACGGGGAGAAACAAAACAAAACAAAAAACTTCTTAGAAGGAATAAAAGAAAAATAAAAGCTGTAAATTCGAGCATTTATTAAGCCCCATTACATGAAATGTTTTTCCAAAACACAAGCAAGGAAGTGAGTCAAGTTTCCTTAAAATGTTTCCAACTTTATTTTTTCCCACTTTGGGGCTGGATTTTCACCAGTTCCATATGAATGCACTTCAATCTTAACTAATCCATGCACGTCTGCTAAGAGGCAAAAGGTTGGCAGTTGGGCAGATTCATTTATACCTGGCTGTTTAGCAAGATATTTTCCATGTCACTTAGCTTCTGTTTCTATTCAGTTGTCCATCAAATGAAGGAATACAAAAAGGTAGGTATGCAGGGTACGTTTGTTGATAGGTGCCAGTGCTCATCTCCACAGAACTAAGTCAATCAGCAATGTAACATTGTGTTACATTTCAGCCAAGGGCAGAATAACACAAAACTGTAGAGTATTTCCACTGGAGCAAAAGTACAAACTATTACATACTCACATGCCAGTTTATGCCTCATTTGGCAGAAGCACAGAATTGTGCATGCTTACATTTTCTTTAGGCACTGTACAGTAGAGAGGGTTGTATATTTGACATTCGGTGGCTAGCTAGTCATTTCTTCCAAACTGTAAAGCCAATACCATTTTAAAAAACAAGTGAGACATAGCTAGCCAATGTTTACACCTTTCTGCTTTAATCCCTCTAGAAACAAACACCTGTGAAATGCTTTTAATTTCAATGAACCACACAGTGGGAACGGTTGCTTCAGAAACTGATGATTAAAGGGGAGCTATTCTTTAGACACCAGAAATACTTGAAAGTTTTTCTTAAAAATTTTGCAAGTATTTTGTGCATAGATTTTGCAAGTTGTGCGCAGCATGGAACTAAGTGTTAGAAATGCCCCCATGGTAGCAAAGCCATGAAAACTTCCATATGAAGTACAACATAGCTCAGCTATAAGACAAAAGGAAAAACAGGCATTCTGGCTCAAAACTAAAGTTTTTTCTGGTCTGTGTTAAAGAGACAAAGCATTGAATTATAATCTTGGAAAAATCCATTCCCAGCGTAAAACTAGAATAATCTGTAGCAACCTTTTGTTACAATTGAGTAACTATATCTAACAATCCGGTCTTGGACACCATCTGATGTACTTGCCCAGGCCAACCCTGGCCACATCAGGGCTGAACCCCGTCTATGTGTCCCACTGGGGGCAGTGCAGAACTCCTTTTGACTAAGAACTGCTGCAGTTGCCACCACCTTGTTGAAATGAATCAGGAGGACTGTGTTTGATTGGTGCCAAGTTCTCTGCATTGCTGTAACTCTTACGGTATCAATGGAAACTGTGACAAATTCTTAACACTTGAAAATAAAGTTCCCTCATTTGTAAAATAAGACTAATACAATGTTGGTATAACCTCAAAAAGGTTTTGCAGTAGTTAGTTAATGTCAAATGAGCATTTCATGGTAGAAGAGCTCTTTCAGAAGCTAAATAGTTTTACCTTGCCTTGCCCCGCTCTTTCCTCCCTCCCTCTGCTTATTGCCCTAATCTTGCTATTACATTTGAATACAACTGAGAAGTTTCTTCTTAGGAAATCTTTCATTTTGGGGATAGGTGGGTATAATTGTTTTCACTCTTTCTCTGTCCTTGCTGCCCTTGTCCATACCAACTAAAAAGGCTCCCTTATCTGAAGAAACAAACACTTTCCTTATTCTCAGACAATAAGCTTCACTCCCCCACTCTCAAGTTAAATCATGGAATACCTTTATTGGACCCTAACTTGTGATAAAAAGGATCCTCATTTTTAAAAGGACAAATACTTTCTTTTTAATCCTATAGTCCTTTTCTAATTAACAAATTCCATAAACCTAAAACTACTTTGATTCTGTGGTTAATTAAAAAACAAAATATAAATCCCTTTTTAATGAGCTGCTCTGATTTTTTGTTTTGCGGTATTCTTAATGATGATTCAGGATATAAGAGCATATTCCTCCAGCCCTCATACTCTAAATTACCAGGTTGTATTCCCCAGCTCAGTTCTCTCAGGATTTACATGCAGTACCTAACTAGCATGCCCAAGAGGAAACATTATGATGTTGTTTTTCACCGTTAACAAACAAAATTAAATCAGCCAGTTACCCCTCAGCAGGGTCCAATGCCAGTGCCCGGGGACTGTCGAGATCTTTCCACACCAGCACTTGGCGATGCTGTCCATCCAGCTTTGACACTTCTATACGATTTGTTCCAGTGTCAGCCCAATACAAGTTCTTCCCCAGCCAATCTACGGCCATGCCTTCCGGGTAATCCAAGCCAAACTCCACAACGTGTTCCAGTGCACTGCCATTCATAAATGCTCTGCTGATGGTCTGCAGGGATACAAAGATTACACAGGCAAATTAGAAATTTTACCAGTCTGTCATTGGGCTGGTTGTTTTCTTTGTTGCATTTTAAACACTTTCAGATTTTAGGCATCTCATAGGAAAGAGGATCTTACAATATGCTACTTATTTGCAAGGCGAACAATGCTGCTATTCAGAAGTAATAATTTACTGTACTCTATGAATGTATTCTGTGTCAATTACAATAGTGTTTCACTGGGGAAATAAATGGGATAACTAGTCTGGTTCAATTAAGCAGTCTACATGCCAAAGTGACCTTAGTAACCAAGTTCAAGGGGGAAATATTTTGGCTCTCCCAGGACTATACAAAGGCATCCATGTTATAGCACAGAACAATATTTAAAGCAGCCCAATGAAAAAGTTCAGGACAGAACCACAAATAGAAGAAAACAACCTAATGGCCCATTAGCTCAGCAGTGCAAGTGCTTCAGTACTGATGGTTTAATTTAATTTCACTAAGCATAATTTCTTCTTGGTCTTATATTCAAAAGACTTATTTTAACTCTTCCCATCATGGATCAGCCTGTGATAGCAGATACAGCCAGAATTATATTTTAATAATATATTGGAGCTCAGGCATTGCCTGATTTACTATAACCACTTATAAGACTGAAAAGTAAAGGAGTAATGTTAGAATGGTACCAAACTCTTTTTGGCAAAGATGGGCTTCCTTTCGGTGTCCTGAATATTCCCCTCTGTACACATTCCTCATACTTGCAACCCATCAGAAGTTAACACAAAGACTGTTTTTTTTCTTTACTTCCCAGTGTGGATGCTACCTGCTAATTATGCCAGTTTGTGTCAGTACACAGCAGGGAAGTTTGTATCTCAGTCTTCATCTGTATCACCCTTAAAAACTGATCAGATCACTGCTTTATTTTTATTTCAAACACAGCTCAAATGAATACCATACCTAAAGAGTTCAGCCAGATCACCTGTCAAACTCACTTAAATGCCGTGTTTTTAACTTTTATGATTCTTCAGTTGCAAAGGTCCATGAGTTATTGTTGGCACAGCTCTCAACCCAATTGCAGAAAACTTTCTTTTATTAAAAACTAATTTTTGGTGCTCACAATTCTGACTACATCTACAACCCATGAAAACCAAAGGGAATAATAACTGACTCACTGATAACAGAGATAACAGACAGACAATACACAGATTTCTGTCACTCCATTAACCACCATGTTTAAACAACACCCACCCTCAACCTTTTCCGATTTGTCAGTCTAGAACCTGGAACTGTTTTACAAAGCCTGTGATTCATAATATGTCTCATGTGCAGTAGCTATATAAGTTAATGAATAGGTAAGACCCATTTTCACTTCCTGACCCAAGACAAGGCTTTCCCCCACTAAACATATCTGGCAAAACATCTGTGATCCCTGAAACTTCCTGCCATATGGCATTCTTCTCAGCTTTCTACCAAAAAACTTTGTTTTTGCAAACTTATCCTTTATGTGAAAATGTATATGTTAGATTTAAATGATCTACAGGAGAGAATGCTGCTAGTATAACGAAAATGTATGCCATTCTTAGAACCAACTCTTTTACCGGTCCCTTGAATCTTGTAAATTGCATTTGTCAATCTTAAGTATCGCAAGAACCTTGTAACAACTTAATAGCTAATATGGAATAAAACTCTACCTTCAGTGAAATGTCGGTCCAGTAAATCCGATTGTCTGTCACATCAAAATCCAGTGCAGAAGCTTCCTTGACTCCTGTGAGTGGAATCGCAACATTGTTGTTGTTTGTTTCTAAAGAGATTCGTCTGATATCTGCTCTCCGAGAAAACAGCAGGAAAGCTTCTGGGACAATGCAAGTCTTCATATCATTGATGAGCTCTAAGCCTATGGGGCAAGCGCAGCGAAGGCCTTGTGGTCTGTACAGACAAAGATGGCTGCAGCCGCCATTATCCTCTGCACAAGGGTTTGTACCTAAGCATGCAACAAAACCAAAAGCAATCATTGCAAACTGATTTCAGTTGGAAGATGAAGCCAGCCCTCACATGCATCAATGACACTATGAGTCCTTTAAGAAATACATATAGTTTTTCACCTTTTATTCTCCGAATGAATTAATTTTTGTTCATTTCCTGTAATTCTTTAGGCAGATGTTACTTGTCTTGGCTGAAAAGCCAGTGCTTGTTTTTCCTGACCCCATGAAACAAACAGAGCATTAGGGAAAAGGATGTGGACTCCCAACAGCTACTGATGTTCCCGATTCACGGCACAAGCACTGAATGGACAGTAAGTACATAAGTAAGCAAGTGTATGTTCCGCTGCCTTTCACAGTACAGTGGCCCAGTTACATGCCCCAATTGTGTTTCTAGAGATGAAAAATTTGCAGATCTATTTTCACATCCATTCAGTGGTCGCTTCTCTCCAGGATGCTAGTAAAGCAGATCTTTGCAATACTAACTTGCACACCTGTGCATGCTGGAAACCCACCTACTAAGAGAGGCCCAGCATTACCAAGCTCAATTAGCCAAACAGTTGGAAAGGGGGCTGCATTTAAAGTACATGTACCTTAGGGCATCTTGTTAACATGGTAGCAGCAACAGAAAGATACACCTCAACTCCATTTGAGTAATTTCCTGGGATACAATCCAGACATGGTAGCAAGTAGCTGCAAGCCTTAGCCACGCATAGCAGGATATTCAGTGTTTGGAAACCCAATGATCGCCGATTTAAAGCCAGATCCTGGGGTTTTTTTATCCCACAGTCACTACAGGGCAGAAAGTACTTCTAGTTATGTTTAAAGATGATTTCACAGTATTAATGTGAAAAGCACTGAACAGACTAAATCTGGCTCATTCTTAGCTTTTGCATACTGGGAGCACCTGTTCAGACTGCAAGATGAAAAACTGCTACAGCTGCAGTTTCATAAACAGCTGGGCTAATCTAATAGCTGGCTGTTACAAAGAGAAGTTCTCATTTTCCATGATCCTTCTTCTCCCCTCACTGGATCCAGGTGTGTTAGACCTATGAGCTGCTCCAATTCCCTAAGAAGCAGAAAAGTACTCATTTTGGAGGGTTCCTGGTTGTTTTTCAGCTTGATATTCTTCCAAGTTAGAGAACTGAAGCACCTCACAAAAGACCTACCCCATTCCATCAAACTGCATCCTGCAGTTATCATACAATAGAACTGGATTCTGCCAATTTCTAGAAGTCTGACCTGGTATAAAGTGATAACTGCAGAAGAGCACTGCTGAAATTATCTATTTCATTTTACCTGCCTGATTAGCAGTCTCACTCACCAATTATCTGGCGGACGTTTGTAGCTTTCAGGCCCATTAGATCAGGCAGTTGATCTATGATGATTTCTCTTTCTGCTGTGCGCTTATGCACGCGTTCAATACTGCGTCTTTGCCAATCTGTCCAATAAACATAGTCTCCCAACAACGTGAATCCAAAGATATGAGGCAACTTGTCCTCCACCAGAACTCTTCTTCCAGTTCCATCAGCATTCATGACCTATGGATATACACAAACTTATTACATATACAGAATAATTCTGTCACTATTTATCACAGATTAATTAACTAGTTGCTGCACACTTTGACTTCAAATTAAAAAAATAATCTCCTAGCCATTAAAATGCTATCAATGTTACAGAGCAGTCTAATAAAAAAAGAGTGTATTTCAACAGGTACTTATTCTGAAAGCCACAGAGGATCCCTTATGTATAAGGCAAGTCTCATAAGCAGATCATAACATGAAATTATGACACAACATTCCTTATTTTTGCTTTAGGAACTAATATTATAGGTGCATATTAGACATTGCCTCTCTCTCTTGTTTCTGACTTAGATCTCTTGGTTAGTTGTAAATGGGAGACAGTGTTTTACATGAATGAAGACAAGCTTACAATGTCAAGGAGTCCTGGCTCAGCATCTTGTAGTCCACAGTCCCTCCCAAGAGAGTTCTGCCCAGGTTACAGATAGCAATAAGAGGAGGCCCCACATAAATTCTGGGAGGCAAACAGTCAAGAAGATCTATAGAATATGTTTACATTCCCAAGTCTGAATAAAGAAGCAGTTTTACATTCTTTCAAATTAAGTTCAGTACTTTTTGTACTAGAAGGAACACTAATAGTCTGTAAATAATTGCATGCCTTTGATCAAGACACTTGAATTTACTGTGCCATTTTTCTCTAATGCTGAAAAGTAACACCTAACATCCTCAAAGAGGCACTGAAAGGATTAAACATATGTATGCATGTTCAAGTGATCAAGTACCTTATGAATGCCAAGTATTTTTATAAAAAGTATCATACTGACAAGAGTGAAGTCCTGTGTTTTAAGAGAAACTTAAAAATTATTCAGCACTGTAATTTTATAGAAAAGTTCCTTCTGAAATATTTCTGCTTGTTTTTAAGTTTACAGTTTGTTTGCAACATGTATACCTTCCTTCCAAAAAAAAGAAAAAAAACAACAAAACCTTAATGTAAAAATTTTCCCAAAACCTTTCTCAGTATACAGTAT
This sequence comes from Himantopus leucocephalus, assembly GCA_003993805.1. Lineage (NCBI taxonomy): Eukaryota > Metazoa > Chordata > Aves > Charadriiformes > Recurvirostridae > Himantopus > Himantopus leucocephalus. The sequence goes on along the minus strand of RSEF01000001.1, from coordinate 88,515,214 downwards.
AACATGCAGTTTAATAAAATATTTTTAAGTTCACTAAAAAAGTGGAAGAAAATGCTATAATCTTCACAATAATTCAATTTCACCCTAAAACTGTTCCCTGTCATAAATTTCCTGATATTACTGCACTTACTCTCAGTATGTTAGAATAGAAACTGAATTTTTATGTGCGCATTTCCTACAGAAAAACAAAAGGGGCTTTGCGTACTTGTTGGTTTGTAGTTAGAAGCTCCATATTTACTTTTTTAAAAAATGCTCATAACTACTCTGTGGAATTGGTTTACCAAAAATTCTTCAGTCTAGTAGTGTATATGGCATGTTTCTACAAATGCACTCATGCAGATGCATCACAAAAATAAGATGAGCATTACTTGGTGAAATGTTTTTTTCCCCCCAGCATTCTCACTATGATCCTTTAGAAAGTCAAGCACAGTACTTGCAGCTTCACTTTGCATTATGGTGCATCTACCATCCAAAAGCTGTAACTTATGTCCTTTACCTACAATCCAAACATAGCTTTTCCTATCACAGATTGTTTAGCTGGGCTCAGGGCCCAGCACAATTGCCTCATTTCTGGACTTCCTTTTGAAAACAAGCTCTGCTATTCCATTTATTCTACTTCAGAAAATTTCAGCATCTGCTGGATTTCTCAATTCCTAGCAGCATGCCTCCTACACTCTGTTTTGACAAATGAGGTTGCTAAACAACAGATTAATGGTTAACTTTAGAACCAGGGACACAGATTTAACATCTGTAAGATAAACGGTGAGCAATAGTCCTTAAGCCCACCACCCCTTCAAGAAACCACCACCACTACCAAGCAAAACTGGTCGTCCCCTTTCCCCACCACCCCTTTCTAACCATAACACAATCATCTTACAATCATCTTCTGCAACAATTTGTTTCCCCCTGCCCCCTAAACTACAGAGATGAGTCATTTGCTTGCAACTAATTAATATATGGCAATTAGTGCTTGCTAAGCAGACCAAACAGATATACAAAACAGATGGATGTTGCAAAGTGAATTGACTAAAACCACAGAGTAATAATCAGTAAAACATCACTGCCACAAAGCAGTATCTTTAGATGCTACACTTTTTGCCTTGTACTTATGAAAGAAAGAAGCTTCTATATTTAAGGGGGTGCTTAACTACTGGCAAAGAGAGTTACTTGGAAGGTGTATGGTGTGAGGTGAACTTTATTTAGCAAACTTTGAATGGGAAGCTGTTCAAATAAGCTTCCTCTTATTCTGAAAGAAAAGAGAAGGGAGGACTTCAGTATTAAGTATCTGCTTTTTAATTAATTTTTGTTTTGCCACATACAGGTTATTTTGAAAGACAGCTTTATGCCACCTAGACAAAACAGATGCCTATCTAAAAGTACTTACACATACCTGCCACCCTACTCCCACTCCAATCTTACCTGAGCCCATCTGTTAATATAAACATCTGCGCATTAGCAGCTGGGTACCACCATATGAATAGTTCCATGGCACCACAGTGTCTGCACTCACTTTAGCTGCATTTTAGGAGATATGAATAGAATTTCATCAATAGGCTACAGAACCAGTCTGGCGTAAGGCAGAAGAAAAGTGGCAAGCAGTGTAGGGATGATACATATAATAAGCACAAGGAAAAAGAAACAATCACTAACCAACCAACTCCAAAGGATTTCAGTACCATCTTTTCATGTACTGAAATCCAGGTGACAACTAAGTCCCAGCGGATACTGCTTTATGCATTCATCCCACTTCTCCAGTCCCAGATGGATCAGCTCATGACAGTGAAGCCTATCTCCACAGAATCCCCCATACGAGAAATCCACCTTCTGCTACTATGCGGCAGTGTCTCCCGCAGCTTATGCTGCTTTAACCACAATGCGGTCTGGATTTCACATTCTGAGGCCATTCTGAATACTGCAAACCACAGTGAGAATATAGACTACAACAGGAAACAGATGTGGTGCAACCACAAACACTACCTTTACTGAAAGAGCGAGTAGTTTCACAAAAAACAATAAAACAAAGTACAAAAATTAAATGGCCTCAGAAAAAATACCAGATATCCTGCCTGTAGGATAAGGGCTTTGCTTATCAGAGAACAATAATGAATGCAAACCTATAGCCTCATGAAAATAAAGCTTATTTAAAATAAATGAATTAATGCTGAAAATGTGGTCATATTTTAAGATGCTGTACTTAATGGTCAGCAGGAACAATAAAATAACAACTTTGTGCATTACTTCTATTTTAAAGTTACAGACTGGAATGCACAGTGATATATTCTAAGGGTCTTTCTTGCTTTCAGACTAATGGGCCTGTAGTTGCCTGGGTCTTTTGTGCCTCTTCTTTTGGATGTAGTTATAAATAAATAGGGAGCAGGTAAGTATCATGCATGCTAAGCTCTCTCTCAGGATGACTGGAACAAAGGAAGTTAACAGTCAACGAAAATTTATAAACAACGTCTGGTAACTCAGTATCTTCAAAAAATGAAAGATTACTTACAAGAATGGAATAAGCCTCTGTGATGGACTGAAAGCCTTCAGCTACACTACAAGATGCTGCCAGAACTTTATTTATTTCACAGACACACACATCAGTAAAACAAAAGCCAAAAAACCCAAACCAAACAACTTCCTCTGGTAAAATCCATAAACTGCTCTAATTTCTGATACAAACACCTCATAACAAAATAAGAATAACTTGAACCTAAGCCCTGATTTTTAAAATTGACAGCCAATTTCTGGACAAATGACAGAGACCTTAGCTGTCTATTGGTTCCTGAACTTCAGCACTTTTAGCAGTACTAGTTTACTAATCCTCAGAGAGGCCAGGAGACCCCACTTAATATACAGGGCCTCAACTGTCCTGCTCAAGTACTACTGACATCACTGTGTCCACTCTACAAAATTTCTAGCAAGGACCACAGGTGGAAACCATCCCTCCCCACTGACTCAAAGGAAGGATGCAATTGTAGCATTTATCTTCCTTCTGAAAGGATAAGGAATAAGAGACTGGGTGGCAATGCTTTGCATGTCATGTGTCCCACAAATGCAGAATACACTAGCTTGTTGTTTCCTTGGTATACGTTGGAATATACTCTCAGATACATAGTTATGGATTACCTTACAGCATAAAAAACCCAGCCATTTGACAGAGAAATGTCACAGAGAAAAAGGTAAACTCTTCCAGAGCAGACCTTAAAGTCTTGAGTGATTCTAATGACAAGCTGGGTTTCTTGCAATAGTTTGAAAGACAGCAGAAAAACATCAGAAAGCATTACCACCTTTACAATTTCAACATGGATCATGCTAACACACTCTAGGGATAGATACAACTGAAAAACAATGAGGTGAAAAAGTGAATTTCTCATGAGTTTAATCATTAACACTAATGTGCATAAGATGATTGCAAATAAGTATTAGTGTAAGACAGCTGTGAAATACTAAATTCAGTACATATATCCCAGATATTTCAACACACCGCGGAAAAAGATCTTGAACGAGGCCTGCATTATACCTGAAACAGTTTAGGAATATTCAAGGTTTAGGCTTAGTTACTTCAGCCCTGATTATCCAATGATAAATCCTTACATGTGCTGTTTGTTTGATGCAACACATACTCAGTTCACGACGCTGCTAATCAAGGATATGACTCTTCATCTTCCACCTAAACGTATATGAATGTTACTACATCAGAGAAGTGAAAAACAACACTAACTCATTAAATTTGTTTGGTTAAGGAAAAGAAGAAAACTGGGGCAGCACTTCTCTTAAAAATAACTCTAAAAGAGAGCTAGAATGCCTTCTGAACATTACATCAGCATTTTTTCAGACTGGGTTTGAGAACTACATATTTTCAACTTGTTTCTTTAAGGAACACAAACAGAACAGACCAGAATGATTTTACTGTTATGGTTGCAGTAATATCATATAATTAACACGCACACCTACTATGAAAGAGCAGCTCTAAGAGAGGAAAAAGGGACATCTTGTCTAAATTTCCAGTTTTATTAGTCTTCCCCTCTAAAAAAAAGAAGTCCTGATCAACTATAGCCTGTTTGATTGAGCCATCAAAACTTTAAACTCGAGACAATTACTCTGTCAGTGTCATCAACCTACTGTTAATGGTATTTTCCCTCAATTCCAAAATGTTAAGGAATGTTTTAGATATGAAATGGGAAGCCCTCTCTTCACTGCATTGAAATCCTGAGAAATCAGCAGAAGGGATACCTAGAACCCTTTTTATTTGCTTCAGAAACCAAATGCCTCCAGCCAACTCTACAATTTCTTACCGTTAATTGTTTTATAATAGCCATTACCAATTTCTAATTTAACAGTTCCCCAGCACCCTCAATTTCCTTTTCAGCTCTAATCATTTTTCCAAAGTATTCAAAATATATTTTTCCCGAGCATGGATAATATTCCTAATAGGGTTGCAGTGAAGATAAATATGTAAAAACAGAACAGAGATTAACTTCATAAATAGCCCTTTCTATCATGCTACAGATGCTGTTATAAGCTCATTTATTTCACAATAGGACAACTTTCCTAGCTCGCTGATCAGTCAATGCCAACAACACAATTGTTTTCTCAGCGATGGAATTTAATTTTAGAAACAATTGGTTGGGTTTTCAATGAAATGTCTCAAGTCAGGTGAAGTGACAGGCAGGGAAAGGAGTTTATAACCATTGTGACAATCAAATATGACATCTCCTAGGCAATCTCATGCAATACAAAAAAAACCCTGCATTTGCAAAGAACAGGCTAAGACAAAAAATTGAGATGAAATGATGAACAGGATGAGAAGAGAGGTTTTCAAATGAAAAAAAAAAAAGAGGATCCTCTGAAAAGATTCAGTGGTAAAACAGGTGAATAAAGATGCTTGGCTATGGAAATAAATTTTAGTACATTAATTCATCAGGTGGAGTGGCAACAGTCAGAGGGTGTTGTGTTATGTGGGCATAGGCTATAGGGGTACAGACAAAGCAAGGTAATTACTGCGATTTTGCAACTTACCATTTGCCAACTAAGTTCTACCAGCAACCATACACACACTTTGCAGGAAGCAAAGACAACTAGTCAAGACCACAATGAACCGTCACAGTGGTTTGGGGGACAGTTTTACAAGTTCAGCAACACAACTTCTAATGCTCTTGCACATGGGCAAAAGCCTCTGTTGTCTCCTCTTCCTTCCCAAGGTACTTTCTTTCAGTACCCTGCCCCAGGAACTTATTATTTTTAATTTTTTCTGTACCCAACTTGGTGCTTTCCAGAGTCCTCCATAAGTAACTACAATTGATTTTTTTGTAGAGAGAAAAAAATGTAGAAAATTTTCTGCTGTTTTTGGCAAGTCCAAGTGGTTCAGGGATCAGTCCAATGAGTGACTCAGCCAGTGCAAAGCTGGGGGAGGTGGCTCTGGGATACTTCAACTTCTGCTGGCAGTAAGCAATTAAGTTGATTCAACTGCTCCCTTCACTAAATCACTTCAATTCCAAGTGTCTCTACGTGTCCAAAACCTTGTTTTTCCACCATATGTATATACTTACCTAATAAGGGTATTAAACTTTTCTCACAGACTTTTGCAAAGTTAGAACATCATGAATGGTATCAGAAAAAAAGTTTAGGTTAGGAATACAAAATCTCAGAGAAAAATAAAAAGCCTGTGTGAAGAAAGCTGAATAATTATTGAGAGGAATCACAAGGTCACATGAATGCTTCTGAAGAAGCCCTGGTCCAAGATCAGTACAATCGTTTTTGTACAGTAATGCAACTAAGCTTGAGAGAAGAAAAAAACCAGCAAGGATGTTGGAGAGTAAGGGATAATAGCAGACTTACAAACAGCACTCATCTGAATCAGAAATGCAATGATAGCTTCACATAACACACCAGCTTGCCTTCAAATATTATTTTAAGTATGTCACTGAGGTCTGATGATGACTCTAGTCATTTCAGTTCGAGGGATTCGTTAGGTAACCAATACTGACCGCCAGTAGAGGCTTGTTACTTTCTAGACGAGAAAACAGCATAAACTAAAATGCAATTTCCTAACTCCAATGCGAAAAATCTAGGACACATTACTGGAATCCAAAGGTTGTACTTCAATCAGCTCCATGCTAGGCCATTGGGAGCCATGAGGTTTACAGAGCTATCATTAGCAAAACAGGACTGCTCATCTGTAAGCAAAGCTTGTAAGAAACATCTCTCAACTTCCAACATGGAAAGTCTCAGTCAAGCTGCACAGATGTAAGCAACAGCCAAGTCTGAGAAAGGTACACTTTTACTATCAACAATAATGTGACAAAAGGCTGTAGAAGCCAGCTCAAATATGTCTTGAGTGTCGGCATGTGCCTCCGACATGGCCGCTCCAGGCTCTCCTTAGACTTAACAGAAAAGAATAGGTGCTTTTAAAGTAGGACTTATCCAATCTATTCTAAACATTTACTTTAGGGTAAAGCAAGCCACACCCCAGAAGTGCTGATTTCTGTCATTTTCTATAAAGGCAACATAAGGCAACTTACTGAGCTGAAGATCTCCACATTTCATTAGATGAAAACCACCCACAGATTTCAGATAGAAATGCAGATCTATGACAGAAGAACCCTTTTCAACTGATTATCCAAGTCTTCTGTAATATCACATAATTTTGAGGGCAGTAATTTAACTTCTTGGAAAAATACCATACTTGGTACCCGGATCACAAGAGTCGAGTTAGTCTTGGACAAGAGTTCTGGCTATATCTACCCAAAACCTTGCCTCAGCATCCTTTTTCTGCTGCGAGATGCTGGGAACCCCTTCCTGTTCCATTAAGGATGACAGCCTGTTGACAGCACATCCCCCAGGACTTCTCTGAGAACTCATCAGCACAACTAGTTTGCAATGGGTGTCTCAAGAATCAAACTTTTCACTTTTCAGTTTTACTTAGATATTCTCAATTTATCAAAGGCAATAAAAACTTGACTTTTTAATGTTCTCAAATTGAAACTGGCATGGATATTTTAAATATGTTTCTTTTTTTTTAACTTTATATTAAAATGCTTTGAACAGCTGCAAAAGCTACACACCTAAATGACAATTCTGTAGTACCATGCTCAAAAGCCAAAGCAAAGAAGGGAATTTAACTTTTTTTTTTTAATAATAACAAGCTTACAATGCCAGAAGGTCCTGGCTCAATGTTTGGGATCCACAGATAAGAGGCCACTCAAATTCTTGCATCCAGCTCTTCCACAGTCAGGAGATTTTACTAATATGTTATGGCTGTCATTTGTTTCCTTTGTAATGCAGTTTTTCTATCTTCGTCTGCATCGTGAAATTTAATTCTTCCCCTAAGTTCATTGAGAAGTTCAAAAGAAACCTCCCAAATGGAAATTATGCAAAGTATAAACTATTTTTTTTTAAAAAAAAGTCTTAACTCTACTACTAATTTCAAAAATCTCCAACTTTTCTTAATGAAGGTCTAGCAGGTGGTAAGAAATAGCTGAAAATTCTCTGACAAAATAAGCTTTAAATTTCTGAAACTGGGATAGAGGAGAGGGATCTGCCCCTACGCTCTGCAGCACATGCTTGTTCTTTGCTGAATCAAGTTCCCAAGTGCCTCAGCTATCCAAACAAGGTGGATAATGAATTGTGGCCAAAATTAAGCAGTAAAGCAACTTCAAATATTTGTTTCATCTACCTTACTTCTCATACCTGCAAACGTTTAATGGAAGTACACAAAAGCAGCTGTGTTCAACAGCTAGGAATTCAATGGTTTCTGCTTCTCAATTTTCAAACCTCTGCTTCAAACTAAAGGTGGATGAGATAGGATTGGTAATCAAGCTTACAAGTCATCAGCATTTCACAATACAAAGACTAATGCTATGAGATAAAATTTCTCAGTCAGACAATAAATGGTGACTGCTTAGAAAACAAAATTTCCTTATTAGGGTGGCAGTAAAATTGAGGGAGTTGTCATCGGAGGAAAATGTAGCCCTACAATTTCAGGATTAGAATATGAATTAGAGCATTCTCCAGATGCCAAGCTATTAGCTCCTAGGTCAAACACAAAAAGGTCCTCTCTGTTCAAGATTTTTGTGCTCAAAAAAGTCTTAGCAGCATCCGCTTTCTGTTGTTGGACAAGGCTGCGTTCTGGAGACTCGTGTGTACTTATACTGAAAACCAGCAGGATATAAGACTTTCCACATTAATCATGAGAATTAGAGACAGTAACGCCAGGCATGGCTAATAGATTTGGGAATGCAGAAACACTTCAAGTTAGAGCTGCACTCATTAAAAAAAAATCACCATTATCTAGGTTGGATCTGTATAGGAGGCAGAGAGTCCTTTCCTTAAGCTCACCACTAGTAGGGGTAAGTGGGTGTCATCTCTGGCTCTGAGAATGGAGAATAGGAAGGAAGGTGAATAAAGAAAAATGAAGCAAAGACTGAAAAATTGTGAAAAATCAGCCATATCATCATTATTTCCTCTTAACACACATCCACACATGCATGCAACCATTTATAATTGCTTTATCAATACGAGCTTTGCTGACCATTTTAAATCCAACCTATGCTTTAAAACAGGTAGCGTACGTGCTCAGAAGACAAATATTCACTTGAGCAGGAAAACATAAGACCAATTCAACAGAGCAGATCATACATTTTTAACCTCATAGCACGGCAGGAAAATGCTTTAAACCTGTAGCAAGTCAATGAGAAATCTTCCCTACTGGTAAGCACAATAGCTGCCATCCATTTCAATAGAAGTTTATCAGCAGTGAAACCTGACCGAGATAAATGACGAAGCTGTTGAGCCACAGCCTGCTTCTGCCTGCTGCAGGCTGCCAGATAAAATGGGAACAAAAGCTCCCTGCTGTACCCCCTACCAGTCTCCATTAACCCCTGCTGATGCTTTATTATCGTCTGGGGGCTCCAGAACAGTATAGTATGAATTAGTGTGTAGAAAATAAATAATAAAAGCTCATATGTGGCACAAACAAACCAGAAACATAGCTTGCAAGAAACGTTCATTTTGCTGCAATTAAATAATGGTTCTGAGGAATTCCACATACTAGGAGAAAAAAAAAAAAAGAGCACAATGTATGTGAAAATATGTATGAAAAACTACTTAAAGGCAACAGAATGCAAGTACACAAATGTGTTTCTCCTGCTTTTACTCCCCCTCCCAAATATATACAAACACACACAAGCAAAGCAGTGACCAGGCATATATTCTGATGTCTTCATGTCCAATTCCAAGTTTCATCTTTTACTCCTGTCACAAATATCCTCTTTGTTGCACCTCCGCCAGTGTCCTTTCTCCAAATATAAGTTGAAAACATTTACTGAAGGTCAAAGCATCTTCTACTTAACTGATATAAAAAAATGGATGGGAAGGGGAGGGAAAGTGTTACAAATCTCTTCAGGATTCATGGTTGCCATAGGAGAGAAAGGCAGTGGGAAGAAACGGGAAGACTTGAAATGTTAGTAATGTTTTAGCTATCACAGATTTAGATATTGCCATTGCAGCTTGAAATTTCTGTAGCCTACCATAAGAAAGTCAACCTCTCATAAATCATTACAGAGAGGCCACACAAGATCCTGGGGGAAATTCACTAAGATTCACCAGTAAAGAAACTCACCACTACATTTGCATTACTTAGCACAATGCCGGGGGGGGGGGGGGGGGNNNNGGGGGGGGGGAATCTACTTTAGTCTGAACCATTCTCTTGTTAGGTGAACACCCCATCCTTATCCTATAAAGCCTTTCCATGCTTTACTAATGACAGAAGCTGTACTCAACTCACACACTGATCTATCCCTATCAGAGGTCATCGACTTTCAACCCATTTCTGCCCCTCTGAAGTCCAGTTAGCAAGCAGCAATATTATATCTACAGAAGAATATTAAATTTTTCTTAAAGCTAATGCAACAAGCTAACAGAATAAAGACTCCCCAGACCTTCAAGGAATAGAATGGCCTCAACACAGGAAAAGAGAGAGGCTGTACAGGTTCGATCCAAAGGTCCACCCATCCCAGGATCCCGTCTTAGAGAATTATCAAAACTTACACTAGAGAACAGCATAATAAAAGCGAATACATACTGAAACTTTTCAAGACGCATTTTTCATTCTACAGCAATTTACAGTTTAGTGATTTGTGGTTCAGAAGGCAATTTTATTTTCTAGTAAAATACAGTGGAATTCCCTTCCACAACCTTACCCAGTCTTCCCAGTAACACACGTAAGCTTTTAACATCCACAACCATTTTTACAAATTATGACCTGCTTTTGTTTGTTCTGCACCCATCACCTGCCAGTATCATTTATGAATGCTAATTTCTTCTATCAAAAAAGGTGTGTGTGGGGAAGCTCTGGTCACCTTATGCATAATTTTCTTGCTTTTATTGATCTCTGTCACATAACCCTAAATGAACACCTTCTGCAATTAAAAAAGGCCAACACCCAAATCCTCAAACAAAACTAAAATCCAAAAACACCAAAGAAAAACTGTGGGAGAATTTCTTCTCTGTTGCTTTAAAGGTTTTATCCACTCTTTTTCAGGATTGTCTGCACGTCAGTAAGCTAACAAACAATAACTTTTTATAAAAAGCAGCAGCAGTAAAATTGTAACTCTAACACTTGGAGCCTCATAGGAAAAAAATAACTAGTAATTCTGAAACCTGAAGATGATAAATCTTCTCCGATGCCCTGCATAGATGTTACATGACAACCTGGAACACGCTCATTCTGCTGGCTCACACTGGTTTAAAAACAATGAAATGGAAATTGTCCCAGCAGATTTTGTGCCAGATCAGATATCTTCTGTCCTGCCACAGACATTGTAATGTTGGCATAAACATTATATCATGTGTTCTGGCCAGTTTGACAGAATTGCAGTAGTGAGCTCATGCCTGATCTAGATGAAAATTTCTATCACAAACTGACCCAGCACTGAAAAGAATCATTATTAATGAATATGGAACCACGGTCTGAGTAAGGCCAAAGCTCATGAAAAAATATCAATGTTTTGGCAAGTATAAGAGTGGAGAATGCCTAACTTTCCTTTTGCAAAATATGTTCAAGTCCAAGACAGTATCAGTCCAAGACAGTGCTCAATCTGTTATAAATAAATCTCTAAGCATAGCTAAGACTCTTTTCCCCCCTCTTTTCTCAGAGCTGGCAAAATGTTAGGTGAATTATAGACTATAAATCTTGTTTTCAGGACAAAGAAAACTGCGGTCCCTGAGGCTCTCCCAAGGAGTGCTTCAAACCAACTCACCTTGTAGGACTGGAGTTACTCTGACTCTGAAGAAGAGCAAACAGTTATGTGACCTTCCAGTGCAAGATGATGACTTCACATTGACTTATTTGAAGTTACAAATAAAACCCCCAATTTCATAAAGCTAGAAAAGATACTGTGCCTAAAGTGGTAAGTGCTGAAAATCATTTGCAATGATAAGGATTCACTAAGGAAAGCTGTCATTCATCAAAAGAATGGTAAATCTACCAGGATATAGCAAAGGTAGGTAGCGCTACTATGCACCACGTAGTAGCCAAGTCTTCTGCTTCCAGGTAAACTCCTGCCTTTTCATAGTAAACTGAACAAATACTAAACAACACTTTCCTCAAAGACTGTCAAAGAGATAAAAAATGTCAAATTTGCTCCATAAATGTTATATAACAAAATAAGCACAAGATTTTCAATGTGGGAGAGAAGAAAAACGCAATTTTTGTTTTCAATTAAAAGTTTCAGCAGAACATATCAGAAAGAAAGGAAAATCTATCCCCTCGCTGGAACCCCAATAAAACAAGGGGGATACAAAGTATAGAGGATTATTGGGAGTACAAATAGTTACATGTGAAATGAGATTTACTTCTTTAAAAGATGTTCTACCTGCATCTAAGCTAAGCAGCACAAAGAATGAAACACCTACAAACATTACTCCCAATAAAAATCTTTTTTTTCTGATGACCTAAGAATTGATTTAACAAATCCTTATCATAGATTCTTAAAAAGAGGGATCTAATACATGGATATCATTTCCATTTTACACACAGAAAAATGAAGGCAGAATAGCGAGTAACTTGCCCAAAGACAGAGAAGAAACTGAATTGTTTCTTAAAGCACAAATCAACCATTATCTCATTGCCCTTCTGAGCTGTATCAGAATTTAAACACCTAGAAAAATAGAGTAACTACATTCTGTAACTCCATGGAATTAAAAATGCAGGTGCAATTACAAACCTCTATTTTGTCTGTTTTAGCATCTCCCCAGTATATTTTGCTTTCTGCATAATCCAAGGCCAGTCCATTTGGCCAGCCAAGTGAGGTATTCACCAGCACAATTCTGTCTGAGCCATCTAATGCTGCCCTTTCAATCTTTGGGATTTCACCCCAGTCAGTCCAGTACATGTACCTGCAATGGAAACAAAATCATAAGAACTTTTATTAAACCAAACTTTCAATATTCACATAGTTTCTTCTGGACTACCATTCCCTGAAACCACTGCATTTCTAAGCCAAATATGTCTCCTTACCTAAGTAAGGTTGCACAACCCACTCAAAAAGCATTGACATGTAAACACACTGACCCTTTACACAAAACTCATGTATCAGTCAGGTGAGCAAAACTACTTAACTAGTGCTATTAGCTAGAATAAACAAACAGATCCACACAATCCCCAAAAAGATTTTTAAACAGGTGAATAAAACATAAAGACATATAGGATGAACTACCCAGGCCGCGAAAATAGAGCGGCAGTCGCTGTGCCTCAGATCCTTAACTTTCAAAGAATCCCAGTATTTTCATTTTGAAGGCTCAGAAGTTTATCATTGCATCCTATTATCTACATACAGGTAGACAGAGGTATCTTCTTTACATGACTAATATTTAAAAAAGAATGATCACGAACAGCTCCTCACCCAACCATGGGATCCAGCACAATAGCTCTGGGTTCTTCCAGGTCTTCTGATATCAAGATTTTTCTCATGGTCCCATTAAGCCTTGTAACTTCAATACGGTCTGTGCCAGTGTCAGTCCAGTACAGATTTCTGGCAACCCAGTCCACAGCGATGCCATCAGGATGTGCGATCTGTGCTGTGACAACAAACTGACTACCTGACCCATCAATGAACGAGCGGCGGATGGCCCTAACTTCATCATCGGTCCAATAGATGTACCCTTCCAGAGGATCAAAGTCAATGGCAATGGCATGACGGATGTCCTCCAGTGGCAAAACAATGTCTGTAAAATCTGGGGTGTCTAAGGAAATTCGTCTCAAATCTGTCCGGCGGGCTAGAAGCAGCAGTTCAGTGGCACCTACATGAACAAGGCAAAAACACAACCATCTTACACTGTGCAGTAAGCCTGTAAATAATGAACCTGATTCTACACCATTCAGTACAAGCTAGTTTAGCGACCTTGATTTCACAGGACGTAGCCAAACTGATGGGCACCAGCAGACAATGCCACTCAAAGGCTTCAAATGTGAGGTTATTTTTCTGCAGAACAAGTCAGATGTGCTTATAGAGAAAATTCAGTGGTCATTTCCTTGTCCAAAATGTATTATGTTGGATGTGTTTTCTATTCATATAATTCCCTTCAAAAATACTGAAATAGATATGCTGTGACTATGCTGCTGTTTTATGCAAATCAACAGATGGCCTGCAGCCTCTTAGATGAAAAATTAATTATATAAATAATTTACTGACTAATTGCCGTTGTTGGTATAGGGGACAACCATGACAAACAAGCTGCATGTTTCAACACCACCCTTCGAAGGGGCAAAATGTAAAGCAGAATGCCACAAGCAAATCTCCTTTGAGAAACTCCTATCAGAGGAATCAGATTTGGGAAATGACAACTGTCCAGCAACCATGCAAAGCAGGAGGGATGTCAGCTTCTTCCGCATTTGTTGAGAACAAGCTTATTGAAGACATGAAGATAAATAACAATGTGTCTTATAAAGTCATTGTGAGCTGAATCACACAAAAGCCTCGCTGGCTTTTAGCTCAAAAGTCAGAATCACAATAAATAACTAAGATCAGCCTGCACTGCAGAAGATGTTTTCACATAGGGCGACACAAGCTGTTTAATGGTACACGTGCTGGGAATCTGATCAATGACAGATGTACTTATTGTCTATTCTAATTCATTCTCATTTCATTTTCTATTCTATGTCACTAAAATTCAGTGTAATGAAGGATAAACAACCACCACACCCCATTCCAATTAAATTGGCTTATCAGTTTGGAGTCTCAGGGAGATAAGAGCAGCCCAGGCCTCAGGGAAGCCTGAACTAAGGTGAAAAATGTGTGCAATCTTAAATGCATGGAAAGTGTGTTGCAATGGCTCTCCTAAAACAGTGAGGGGAAAAGGTTCGGCAGGGACTGATGTAGATGTGAGGACATAAGCCGGGGCGGGGGGCGTGGTGGTGGTGGGAGGTTTAGGAAAATAAATGCATCAACATTGCAGTGAAAAAGAGCAAACGCCAAGCCACATTCTGTCCATATCTTGATCTTAGAGGTATAAACAATGGCTAGAAGACTAAAAGCAAAAATTAAAGCAAGTAGGTCAGTGATGAAAAAATAATGTTGATGTACGATGCCAAATTTCTTCTTTAAAAATGCAGTAATTGGTGGTGGTGCTAGATGAAACCTCACTGCATGCCAAACTTTGGAGAGATGCCAAAGCAGCCGTTGCTTCATTTACAGCAAGTAACACATTGAAAACATCACCATGCTTCAAGAAATCGCACCTTTCAACAACTGAAGTTGAGAATATTATTACAAATGTTTGTGATTGGTAGTCCAGAATGGATTAAGATCAGCTTTGGGATCCTCTGTCCTAGAACACTTTATGCTCAGCAACACCGATACACACTTCTCAGTTGTTCTTCTAGTGAGTAACTCTTATGCATTAATTAATATCAGGAAGGGGGAACCTGTGATTACATGTCTATGCATACTTCAAAATAATGTAAAGCATGTGACACAGTAAATGGGAAACAGACATGTTAGTAAGATTTTTTTTACAATTACAGAAGCAACTAATCTTGTCACAGCAATCTATATGCACATCTGTATCTATTGCTACTAAGTATATCAAACAATTCAGCATTAAGATCCAAGTATTCAGCTGCAGTATGGTCATATAAAGTATTAATACATAAGCAATCCCAACTATTCAGGTTCAAGTAAGAAAGAATTCCCTAGTACTTTCTTTCTTACCAACTCCATGGTGATTTATCCAACTTACCTTTTAAACAAAACTATGAAAATCACATTAAAAACCCCATACAATAGTACCTTTTTGGCATTAGCTAGTAAAACTAAGGTTGAGCAAATGCACTAACCTCAGATTTCTAAACAGTTAGAAAGCTATATATAGTCTACCATATACAAAAAGCGTAAGGCATAATTTAAAAATAATGTGTGCTGTAGCTGAAGTTGGCAGTCATTTTGAAGAACCAGCGCCAGGTCCCCAAAAAGACTCCTTTGAGTACAACCATGTCTTTGCTGAAACTCACCCTTAAAATTGACCAATTGACCTTCCAATTCTTCTTAAAGAGGACCCATTTCAGCAGCTTCAATATTCTGCTTTCGGGTTGCAACACTGTTGTTTAGTCAAATAACCCAATGTGTTTAAGCTTTAATTCAGCACTGGGAAATGACTGGCTTTCAGCTAATCCATGTTGCACTCTAGATCCCTGAGCTAAGAATTTAATGGTCTTTATCTGGGGGCTTGGCTAACATCCCAGCCCCCACTAAAACATCAACCCCCACCCCTCCAATCAAGCAATAAAAAGTTTTAAAGCTTACTTTAGAGCTATTACCCACCCATTTGCAAACTGACACCTCAGCTGCTTAGTTAGATCACCAGTCATTCTGTTGAGGAAAAAGAAACTGAGTAGCAGAGAAGCATCTCACCTCAAGGTAGGCTGAAGGAAAGATCAGACAGTGCCTTCAGGCTTGTCCTGACAATAGCAAAAATAGCAAATGCAAGAGCTGGGCACATTTATGGACTGATCCCATTACCACCTTGATACCAGTCAAGAAAAAAAGGTGGTTTTAAAACTAAAACAAACAATTTGCACCTATGGCAAACACCAGCTGTACAAAGTTTATCTGGTGACGCAACGACCACCACTCAGCCAGAAGACTGCTCAAGGTACTCAAGGTTGGCAGGATATAACAGAATCAATTTTGTTCACTTCTATTCCAAAGACCAGTTACAATGCAAAAGCTAAAATGTGACAGTAGGAACTCCAGACTTCATCACTCTGCCTCTCCAAGAGAAACCCTGCCTCTAATGATAAGCATGATAGAGAACATCATGGGTATGGAATCATATTTCAAAAAAAAGAATGAAAAGGCAGGAAAAGACAATGCAGGTTGCATGCCAGCATAACTCTTTCTTTCTTTTCAATTTTTCAGCACTTACTGGGAGACTGGAATGAGCCACGAACATAAAACACCTCAAACCTCAACTGGCTAAAACGCTTTTCAAAGGTGCATTGAGGCTGCAACCAGAGCTCTAACCTCAGCATGCATATGCAGACCTGAGGCAGTTTTTCCTCTAGACACCTCTGACTGCACGTATCAGGAGGATGAACTGGCCTAGATGAACACTCAGTGGACTTAGAGCCGAGTTTTCTGCCCATGCTACTGTCTTCTCTCTAACTACTGACAGTCTCTACTGCACCCAACACAAGCATTCCTGTAGACGAGAGTACATCTCTAATACAGTGCTGGGTTTGAGGGCACAGACCACCAGGTATGCTGGGGTGTGTGCTCATAGCCTTCAAACCACTGTGCGCAGAGTTCCCATGCAAACACTTGCAGGCAGGGTAGGCATACAGCTGTCCCATATTTAAATTCAGGTCCCTTGGCTTACCATAAAAGCTTTACTCCAGACTCTTATTTTTGAGAGCTTTAGCCTACTTTTATTAAGCACTTTGAAAGCTGGGATTACAAGCTCACGGATGGTGCATTACATTAGCCCTGGAACTAATACCTTCCTCAAAAAGTCACTATTAAAAATCAAAATAATTTAAATCTATGTGCTAGCTGAAGTGAAGGGAAGGGGGAGAAAGGAGAAACAAAGCAAGCACACAGATACATGCAATGGCATAGCTTTAAAGTACAATGTCTAATGCCCTGCTAACCTTTACAATTAATTACATCTTCTCAGTGATATACAGGCCTCAGTCATTTGTAAGTCACTGAACTTAAAAACCATGAGTGGTTGCTTAGGCTAGTAGATCTACACAGACACACACTCAGGAATTAATACATAAGAAGTGTACAATGCATTCTCTGTATCTCAGAAATCAAGATTATTAATACATCCTCAATAGAATTACCACACATTTGACTAAAATATTTATTTCCTAAATGTCGTTATACAGTTGTAAAGTTGCTGTTGTCAGAGATCCCCTGATACTACAATACAAGCAAGATTTTTTCATCTAGACAAACTCAACCTTAAAACCACAAAGGCAAACGGACACGTATCTGAAATTAATAGTGTATTTTTTTCTTTCCTTTAAAAGAAATGAAAGTATTAGGGTGTTAAATTAACATCTTGATCTGTGTAGTCTGTGCAAATCAGGATTCCCGACAGCTATTCCCGACAAAGCAAATTTCCCACTGGGCAGCCCTAATTTACAAAAGGAAGTGCAAATTTCTGATTACGGCCTCCAGGCCTATGAGGGAAACAGGATGTGAGTGTCCATGGGCAAAATAAAGGCTCTTCCTGGAAGAGAATGGAATGGCCAAAGCAGGGCTGACATGAAAGTCTAAAGCAGTGCTTTTTCTTCATAAGGAACCTCCCTTCTCCTTGCTCAGCTGAAGTCACTATTGGTTTTCTCCATACAAACCACACATCTGTACTGGTAGTAGCAAATGCGGGAAATAAGTAATATGCGCTACAGGCAGAGACAGAACCTAAGCATATGGAGAGATCTTTGAGCGCTAATAAGAACGTAACTCCAATGACAAACTCGTAAGACAAACCTACATCTTCTTATAAAAACTACTATCAAAAAGGTCATTTAAATGTAGCACTGCCAAACTCAGAACAGCAGTGCCTATAATACCGAAAAAGAGAAACCCCAATATGTCCTGCAGAAGAGGACAATACGTTACCAAGAATATGACAACTGTAGGTAAAAGCCCCCTGGTAGAGCTGCTTGGGTGCTCAGGCAGGACTCATCGCTTCAGATATTACTGACTGAGGAACAGCTGGCCATGAAAACTGCTTATTCTGCTTCTCTTTTCTTTGAGAGACAGGGACTTAAGAACTTTAACCTAGGCAACGGGGGAGCCAAGAGCTTGCTACAAGCCCACATCTCAGTTAAATAACTGTTTTGTGAGAGGAATAGAAATTAACACATGAAAAACTAGCCAATATTATCAGTTATAAGAAAAATAGCTAATTTTATTCCAAGTTATCATCCTTTTCAGAAACACTATGGAGAAGTGTTTCTAAATGGGGGGGAGGAGGAGAGTAGGGTGGTATTATATTCATAGCTCTCACAAGAAATCGTAAAACTCCTCTAAGGTATGATGAAAAAAAACCTAAAAAAAAACCAGAGAAAAAAACACTGGGAAAAGGGAGAGGGAGGAAAAGATTTCCTATAAACCAAGATTATTCAAAAATGCTAGGTTGTCATGGAAACTGCTCAGGGAGGGTCAGCCAGCCTCACCTTTGGCTGCAAGGATCATCTGTCAATGCCAAAGCACTGCAAACACCACAAACACGCACTCAAAATTCACCCATCAAAATCTTTCCAGTCCAGGCTGGTGCTCTCATCAGCACAGCATGAAATGAAGTTCTCTCCTCAAAGAGGCTCCTTTCAGCATAAAAGAATTTGGTTTATGAACCAGTCTGATTTTAGTCTACTGCTACAAGACAAAACAGTCTTAAAGAAACAAAACTCTTAGCCTCATTTTTCACCCTTCTTCACCTGTAAGTCACCCTCCCCTCCTTCCTTCCCCCAAAGTCATGTACATGTTCTAATTGCAAATGGAGATTAAATCACTCTGTGTTTCAGTCTGTAGCAGCATATATACTGAAATGATCCAAGATAAAAATGTTCAGTTCTGAGGGTTCAGCTCTACTTTCACAGCAGATATAGTAAACGGGCAAGTAAACAGGAAAAAAAAAACAGCTGAAGAAACAAAAACCAACCTCCCTACCCTGCACACCTGAAAAAGAAAATATATTTAGTTGCACAGGGTCACTGAGCAGCCTAAGAAAGGAAGCCAACACACAAACATGTACAGATTTACATCTCAAAATCTGGTCTGTGGCTAGTCTGGCTCTGTTTGACTGCCATGCTCTCCTCCCTTCCCTGAATCAATAATTGCAGCCTTCATAACTAGGAGAAGAAATTCCAGTGAATTTCTGCCTTGAAGAGCTCTGGAAAGTTGAAGGTCACTCGCAAAAAGCCTACTACCTCCACCTCTCTATAGTGAGAGGAGTGCAAAACCAGTCAAAAATATTTCATTATTTTGGGGTAAGTTCAGCTCTAAATTCTGAACCTGAAGCTCCCTCACACTCCTCCCAGAAGCTGGCTCTGCACAGGATCATCAAAGTTAAGTGAGACCGATGGACCTGATGCATAGTTTGAGTAGGTTGTTTTATTTGGGTTATGTGCTAACTCCTTTCTAAGTCCAAGAAGCAGTGGTATGCAACACTCACTAAGCTAAACAAACACAGACTCAATTTTCTGCACCCCTTCCCACCCATTTTTCTCCTTGAAAAGAGAGGGGCAGAGAGTTTTGGAAAGATGCAATAGAAGAATGGTGGTTGAAAATGCAGTGTTCTTTTGACAAGCATAAGATAAATAAATGTTCTTGTATAAAGTTTTCTGCATACAGATGGACAACATCTGTAGTAAATTGGTTAACAAAGTTTCTGATAAAATGGGAGCTGTATTTTGAGAGCCAAATATACTTAATGGCTGACGAGGAACATACAGTTTGGCTTCTCATGTGTTCAGGGAGTGGGAGAAAAGAGCAACAGTTACACATTCTAAGACATAAGCAATGGCTGAAAAAGTGACCTGATGATTTTGAGTATCTCTGCATGAGAAGTTAAAGTCCTTTTAATAAGGTTTTGGATTTATTTTTAATGCCATCCCTCTACTTGCCTTTGGTAATTTTCTTTCATACACTAGAAAGGTGCCATTCAGCACAGGGCAGTTAACCTGTGTGGTAGGTTGCCTGAGGACACGGGGCTGAACCTGAGCAGGGAAGCACACACTTCTGCGATACAATGACCTGTTCCTTGGAACACAGCACACAGGAAGCAAAAATATACAGCCCCTCTTGCCCCTTGGCCCTCTCTCTTGATTTCTCCAGAGCTTGTTCCAACTGTTGTCCTTAGTCCTTCAGCCTCCGCTGCCTTACCTTTCTATCTCTGCCTGGCAAGTGACCAAACCTTCACCACTCCCAGTCCCCAACATGGACTTTTTGTGCAGCTCTGCTTTTGGAAACATGGGTAACAGCTGCTTTAGCTATCTGCTGTCACAAAAGAGTTTGTCTGTGCATATCAAGTATTTTTAAAAAAGCACATGAATTTGTGTCACATTCTAACCAAATATGACCAACCCATAGCAATATTATTAAAGCTTGTTCCTTATACTGGCAGAAATGGAATAAAAACATCTTGTGCATGTATTGGTAAATCCTTACAAACAATCTTGCAAGGCTAAATTGGGAGCTGCTTTTGAGTTTTTCACATAAAAGCAGCAATTTATTTTAACAAGGCTCACACAGACACAAATAGACACACAAAAATAATCAGCAGAGAGCATGAAATAGCATGAAATTAAAGAAAACACTGAACAGTAGCTGACAAGCCTAGAAGAATTTTTAAAATATAAAATGTCAATTTAACAAAAATTATTTCTGTATACACTTTATTTAGCCTATTTACAGAAGTTCTGCTGTATCTTTCTGTTTATTCCTCCATTTACCTTTGTCATTGAGAGATGATCTGCATAAAAGATGATTGGTTATGAGCAAGCTAATTATCTCCCAGTGTTTATTTTGATACTGTTAATGTACTACAGCAACCACAACACAATGTCACAAGGCCTATAGTTACAAAATGTAACAATTAAAAATCATATACATTAGCCCACAATGAGACACTAAAAGCAGTTTTGGGCAAGCGCTTGCAGCCCTGTCTTGATCACATCTTGAATTTTAAGGCTGAAACACTTTCAACGCCTCTAAAAACATGCCATGCTTTTCAATTCCTCTTTACAGATGTAGGTGCCTAACATTATGCATGTGAACTAAAAGACATTCCAGGTGTATGTGTGTACAATAAATGGACATCAGATCTTAAAAAAAAAAAGTGTTTATTGTACAACCCTATTAGCCAAATACTAATTCATGAACGATAATGTTAGAAACATTTTAGAGACAACAGAGAAGGTAGATATCATTTTCTCTAAGAAAAGGGAACAACAGAGCCCCCAAAAAACTTGCAGGGAATTAGTGACAGAGACAGAATTGCAATCTAAATTTTGTAACTGGAAGTAACCTGCTCTTCAGCCACAAGACTCCTTTTTTGAAAAGTAGAAGGCATTTTCCAATCACTTTTATCTGTACCACAAAAGCATGCATGATTTCACAATTTGCCACCCCTAATTTGCGTTATGTAGTGAAGCTGGAAGAACCCCTTTCCCTCCAAAACCTACTTTCTGCTTAATCTAAAAGGATTTTTAAAAACAAAGCCTACCATCTTTGCAGGTCTTTCCATTCTCAAGAAGTTTCACACCAGTGGGACATGCACACTGATAAGAGGGCTTGGTAGGAGACATCAAACACAAGTGGGAGCAGCCACCATTATTAATTCCACATGGGTTTGTAGCTGTTAAACATAAATCACACAGATTAATGCTTCTGATAGCAAATGACCTCATCTCATGTGTTAAGACACATACGGTGTTTGAGTGGTAGAATTGGTAGCAGCAACACAGATTAAAGGAGGAAATAATAAACACAGAACAAGGAAAAATTAATTCCAAGTGTTGAGTAGTGGGGGTATTTATGGTACCAAAATGTTGAATGTTTCCTTTCTTGGGGAAGCAGAACTTAACTCTAAACAAGAGCCTTGTTTCAGCTCTGCTCTTCTTTTCACAAACTATTCAGCATGTCGGTGCTGAATGTGTAGTAGGTTGTATATATAAAAACAAAATACAAACACAGTAAATTAACACAATGGTTAAGACAGTGGTTATTACACAGAGCTAGTCTTGCTTAATATCATCTGCCAAATTAACACTACTTTCCATTCAGGAACTACTACTTGGCAAAAATAAAAATACCGTGTTGCCTAAAGTTATGGCACATGAAACAGAAAAAAGAATACAACTGGATAAGTGTGGCAGGCAGAAAAAAGCAGAAGATTTTTTTTTTTTTTCACTTAAACAAAACAATGTAGGGAATATTTGATTTCTCTTTGGGTCTTTTCCCAACCTCTGCATTGGAAAAATTGCATCATGACACGAGTGAAGCCACCTACCCCCATACAGAAAGACTAATTAAGATTTTTGCAAATCAGTTCCAACTTGCAGTTAAAAAAAGAAAGCAAGATAACTTACCATTTGGCTGCCTCTTTTGGCTGAAAGCATGGATATCCATGGGAGAGAAGATGTTGGAATGTATTTCACGCAGGTCCTCCCCAGAGTACTTGCTGCAGGCCAAGATTGAATGTGTGTTCCAGTCAGTCCAGTACAACGTGTCCCCAAACAGCGTCAAAGCAAAAGGATGTGGAAGGGAGCCTTTAACCACTGCTTGCCTAATAGAATACAGGAAAGAAAATGTACGCTCAAACACAATTCATGCTACGGTTTTGCTTGAACATAGCTTTTGTGAAAAGAAGTTTTACAGTGTAAGTACTGTTAATCAGAACTTTCTATTTACTTACAGAGAACAAATATAGCGTGCTCACTTTGGGGAACGATATGGAGGAACAACACAGGAGTCCTACTTCCAGGCTGCTTACTGATGCTGAGATGGCTAAGAGATGCCAACTGCAACGCTTACTTAGGCCTGTGGCTATTTCTAGCACCCTTTGAACACTCAATACCTGAGAGGCTCTATGACACCATGCGCAAGTGGGGAGAATGCCAACCGATTTTATGCAAGTCAGACTGCTACCTGCTGATATACGAGGTCCATCATTTTCAGCCTCAGCAGATTTCAAACTGAGACAGCATTTGGTTAATTAGCAGCCCCATCCATCTCTTCCAGTTTTGCTCTTTTGAACCACCAGAAAAATACGCTAATGGCAAATAGCTTGACTATAAAGAAATCCTTAAAGTTACTTTTCATGATTCATTATTATGATAATTATTAAGCTATTGTTTTTATTTATAAGCAGTGCCATTAAACAGAGTTCTGCTGATCTTCTGCCAGTAAGTAATGGTATCATTTCTGAGCAAACTGGGTCACTGCCTGTCTCCAAGTTCATAAACAAAATTAAAAAGTATACCCATATATTTTATGTATATATACATAAACACATGCTCATTAGCCATCACGAAAATGCAGCACAAACATTACTGAAGACAGTTTTTGCAGGTTCTTGTGATGTAGAAACTAATTATCTGTACCCAGGTTCCTCAATACTGGAATTAAATAGCCCATTTCTTATGGTTATTTATCAGAATCATAGAAAAACTTAGGATGGAGAGGACCCTGGAGGTCATCTGGACCAACACCCTGCTCAAAGCAGGGACACACATGTATCATTTACACAAGCGCTTCTTCCCACCTCCTTTCTTCTTAACTGTGTGGGTGCACATGCATTCCCACGTACGTAAGCTCCCACTGGACAGTGGAGATCGCCATCCCTCTCCTGGACCCAAAGCACAAGGGATTGACACACAGCTTTACTACTCTGTCAATATAGGGTACACTATGAACACCAGTCTCTCAATTTTCTTCTTGCAGGCAAGAGTCATTATCTGTATATTTACTGAGAAAACACTCCCACACTGTATGCATCACTTTTGCAAAGAAGTCGGTAACTAAAGTGGTTTAGTAGAGCAGAAAAATACTCTTTATTTTCTAAATATTTTTAATTAAAATATAACAGAAGAGTATATTAAAGCAAGAAACTTGAAGGTTACTTCTGCCAATGATTCTGAATACAAAGAGACTGCAGTCATTACCACTTTTTCACCATAGCTTCTAGAAAAAGATTTATTATCTTTAAAGCTTCTATTTTTTTCTGCTCCCAAGAAGAACACATACATTCCCTTACTTGTCACTCTAGTGTTCCAATTCCACACAAAACAAAATTTTCTATTTCGTGATATTTTGCACTCGAAAGTAGGACATATTATCTTTTCTTTCTTATCTCTGTCTGGAGTCAGGTATGTATTTACTTCTAATTAAATGCACCAGCTAAGCATCTTACAAGAGACTATTATAATATAATTTACAGCTGAAACCTACCAGCCAAACAGTGAAGCCAGAATGACACACAACACTTCTGTACCAAGAATAAAGGCATTCTAATTCTGTAAACATTTTTACCAGCCCCACCCCCAAACCTTAAATGCCTTCAGATTTGAATAGTTTTAATTTATAGCAGGCTTGGAGACTAAGTCTTTATGACAAATGTATGATATTTTTCATACGGAACAGAAGCAATAAAAGTCCAAAGCTCTCACTATAACCAAACTTGCACCAAAGACAGCATTCCCATGCACAAGGGGAGCCACATTTTTCTGAAGCTTTCTGACTATCTTGCAACTCACTTTAAAAGAAAAAAAAAAACAAAAAAACACAAACCAAAAACGAGGATAGTTAAATGCCATTAGTACCATTCCTGGTGGGAATAAATCTTTGAGTACAACAGACACTGTTAGACATGCTCAACTTTCA
Source organism: Himantopus leucocephalus (assembly GCA_003993805.1). Taxonomy (NCBI): domain Eukaryota; kingdom Metazoa; phylum Chordata; class Aves; order Charadriiformes; family Recurvirostridae; genus Himantopus; species Himantopus leucocephalus. The sequence goes on along the minus strand of RSEF01000001.1, from coordinate 88,490,324 downwards.
GACAACCACCTATTCGTATGACAATGCATAAGGTGCACTGTGACCCTTATTTAAACCAGCCCTTATCTGCAGAGATTCAGGAGTACTTCATTTAACTGCACCATCAGCCTTGAAGCGATTACTCTTGAATAATTTTTCTCAGCAGATATAAGGTAATGTCACATGAAAATGGCTTTGGACTCAAATACAACAGCACGTATTTCTTGCATCTCATTGAGATGAGTATTACCAGTAACATGTACTCCATATTCCCTGTTTTGAGCTACCATTACGAGGTGATGCTCACTTCCAATCAGCAAAACCAGTAGGCCTTTTTTCCTCTCTAAACATACTCCACAGGCTGCACCATCAGCCTCGCTGAACTGCAGCTGCATGATGTGTGTCAGCACAGAAGCAGTGGCCAAGTTGCACCAAACGAGCCTTCACAGCCTAATGGGAAGGGGCGAAGGGCTGGAAAGCCAAGGTGCTAAAAAAAAAAAAGGAAAAAGAAGGGGAGAGCAAGAAATGTCCTTCTGACGGCTGCTGTGAAGCAGTTATGCTTTAAGCACGATCTGCGTTAGGAACTGCAAAGCGCTGGTTTTGGTGGGTGAGAAGAGCAGCCCCGACTTCTGCCTTGATCGATTATTTCAGTGAATGAAGGGGACCAGAATGTCACCTGTAGCACTCAATTGTTGCATATGCTTCACGGGAGCAGGTGCTTCCCACCTACCGGGTGTTTCACAAGCACCCATGCGGGGCCAGGGAGCAGTCAGGTCTCCATGTTTCTGGCCTTGCTAATAAAGCCACCAACTTGGGTACCAGGTACGGTGTTGCAGGTGTAATTGGACTGACTCGACCTGACAGCTCTTTGGTGGCAACTACCTTCAGAGCAGGCTTGATTGGAACAAGCGATACGACAGCAAAAAGCACTACATCCTATTATCCTTCACTAAGCTCTTCCGTTCCTTCAAACTGTTGTACTTGTATCATTAGTCTCGTTAAAAAGAGACACCAGAGATGATGATAAAGTGAGAGATGAGAATAAGGAGTAATGTTATTTGTTCAGGAGACATCTCTAGGGCTTCAGCAACGTGTAAATTGTCGTATTAGACGATACTAAGCGCACACTAACTTTATTCATCTTCCCTGCGCCAGGCAAATAATCACACAAATTTGCCTTAAAAATCTTGATGGCAACTGACATTTAAAACTTCACCATCTCTACTCTTTAGTTGACTGGGAAGGAAATGCAGAAGGGAAGAGCAGAGAAGGAAGGTGAGAAGAGAAAAAGAGAGAGAAAACAAGCAGTTCCCACAGAAATTATATTCCATTTGTGCTGTGTATCATGATTTCCTAAATACAACTATTTATAGTATCATCATGGTAATCAGAGATGCATTTACAACAAAAACTTGTTATAGTAAAGAGTTTTGTACTGCCTGAAAAAAACATAGATCCAATTTAAATACATTTACCTTTGTTCTGTTCTTATTCTGTTAGAGAGGCCTGTGAAATACTTTGTGAAGATAAAGAAAAAGGAACAAATAATAAACAAGTTAAAGTAGGCATTACAAAATGGGCTACTGAACTCTGAAATGGAATATCCAAGCATAATAGCATTTCTCCATAAAAATAAACAAGCAAACACTTTCCATTAACCAAATCCCTTCTATTCGAACTGCATTACAGTTCTCTAATTTCAAAAACTGAATAAAACACCTGCAGAAAACCTGGGGTACTTTAGACATCCTGGCCTGTACATCTCTAAACCACTAACATTACAGCTTCACAGTAGCAAAATTCCTTTCAGGTGACCTCTAAGGCTGCCTGCATTCAATCTCCAGGGCAGGGTGCACGAATTTTCATGTTTATATTTCAATCCATTTCTCCCTGTCCCTCTGGGGGATCCCGTACCTATTACCATCTCCTGTGCAATCAGACAATGAAAAAAAAGAAAAAAATCTACTGTTGCATCAGTCTTTGCAATCCCATTTCAAATAGAACTGCGAAGACGGGGGAAAAAATGAAGGTAATTCATTCTAATACTATATTCTCAATGCTAGAGCGTGAATATAAGACATAAAACTGTATTAAAGCTCTATCTTATGCCTCTAAACTCCACCCACCCAAAATAAGAAGGGCAAGTAAAGACACATGATGAAAATGAGGGATTAAATCAACCAGCCAGTGAGACACTGTGTACAAGGGCAATTCAGTTATCCAGCCTGAGGATACAGCAGCACCTGGATGAGAGACCATGCTGAGCAGCTATGGGCAGGCTCATGGAAGTAACCTTTTCCACCAGTGGGACAAATTCTGTAACGGGATGTACATCCATAGCCTGAGCAAGGGAGGATCAACCACCATGCCAAACAGGTTGTTCAGAAAGCACAGAAATGCCCAATGTTTGCTTGATCATTAATTTCACACAGATAATCCAATTCTCCAACAGTAAGGTACAATGACACGGTCACACAGAAAATGTAAATGAACTTACATAAGTATACATACATTTACCACTGCATTTATTACCCAAGGAACTCTGTTTCTGTAACGAAGAATGAATGTGAGTACCCTGCTTTATAGGATATCATAGATAATTGATCTGGGGAAATAAGGAAGGATCAAATATTTTTAGTATGGATATACCTCCACCTTGCTTGCTAAATAATTTGGAACAGACTGATTCTGCCTGCAAAATGAAGGAATCCATTAACGAGATACACTATGCAGTCCTCATAACGAGCAGCTAAGAAAATTAGGGTTTTAAGCAGCAAAAAACTGGGACAGAAGCATAAAACGGAGTGGACATTTAAGTTTTCATTTGAAGCTCATACTCAATAAGATGTGGCAATGATACTAAAATAAGCAGGTGCAGTGTTTGTACTGGTTGTTCTGAAAAAGTGTACAATACTACCATTTTCTGCTGCATTTTCTTATACCAGCTTCATTCAGGAAGGTTACACATCCTTACTAGCATCTGGATATGTGTTGGACATTAAATTTCTAATAAGGAAAAATGATAGCTAACATTTCTTTCCTAGGGAATACTTCCATGTGACAAGACTTGCACCTTTCTTGGGATCTCTCCTTGGTCTTTTTAGTCCTATCATGAGAAAAACCATATGCTGATGTGACCAGAACAATACTGACATTATAGTTATCAACAAAAATAAGAAGCAGGAACTTATTGCTTGTTTTCATACTCCTGAATTCTAGCCATTACAAGCACAGCGAGGCACTGTAGTGAAGCATGATATTATGGCCTCAGTAGGCAACTTCATATACACTGCCAAAATTTACCATATTGGCATCCAATGACAATACAATATTAAATTCATGCCATCTAGAGGTAAAAGCTTTCTGATTAGTCTATACATTATTGAAAAAGTCTTTACAGGATGTTCACATCTGCATCTACTGAATTTTCAGTTATTTTCCTTCTTATGCTATACCAGATCCATTTTCAGTTAAAAATACCTGGGGGCTATACTCTTATCAGGCATTTATTTATTTCCCCCCCTTGGTTTAAGAAAAATAAAACAGAAAGTTGTTATGCTGCAATTACCATCATGTCTTCCTTCGTGAAGGATTAAAAATGTAAAGACCCGTCTTTAGTGATCATCATGTTAAAGAAAGCACATAACAGACAGGCTTGCATGAAGTAAATTACAATATTTTACACAAAATGTTTCTCTCCATCTACAGATTACTTAATGCCTGAGCATTCAGGAAATCGCAAGAACTACACATCTTCGACTTGCAACAATTGGAAATATTAGCAAGTGGCCGAAGCACAGCATGAATCCCACACACCATCAGATGAAGCAAGATGAAAGAGCAACAGACAACTGTATAACACCACACCAAGGGTGCCACAAGAAGGGCAGGTAGCTCGGGTTCCCTCAGAAGCTTACAAGGTTTCCTCTCCTGCCAACCTAACAAAAACATTTCCAACGCAAACTTAAACTAAGCTGTATTTTTACCACAAATGCTTGTTCAAATATTCCTATCAGAATACTAGTCTGGCTCTAGTTACCTGAGGAAGTAAACCAGAAACATGACTTGTGGGATATAACACTGTCTTTTAAAACTAAAATATTTTCTATCGCGACTTCTTTAAGCCAAGATTGCCATGTTTCCAGAAAGTACACGTAACATACAACAGTCTAACAGTGACTATACATATCCCACCTTCAATGAAAGTCTGAAAAAAGTCAATCAGAACTAAAACCACGGTTGAGAAATTACATCGTTCTGTGGGTCATTTTTCAGGCAAACACCATCATGACAGGCAGTGTAGATGAAAGGCCTCTGACCACAGGGGAGAAGACTGGGAAGCCAGCAGGAAGACACAAGGAGGTTTAGAAGGAAGGTGAACTAGTAAATCCACTACCTGCAGAGTGGTCTACAGTGCTTCCTAACTGAAGCTGCTCTTCCTTTGCTTTCAGCAGGGCTGGCATCCTGAACTAATTCTGCATTTGCCATCTCAGGTCTTCGAAGCAGTATCGATGAACTGTTCCGTTGATCCACCTGGGTTAATCACCCTGTACTAAATATTTTTATTTGAAGTCTAGAATATACAGAGACCTGTGACCTAATGACTCTAGCTACATACATGGAGTATGACACACAGTCAACTACAGATGTTTTGAAGCTCCACCTTTCCAGCATTTTATTTCATAAGTACCCGGGGGAAGAACGAAGAAATTCATTCCAGCTCTGTGTCCAAATAATCTAATTAATTCTGCTTTTGCAGGCTTCTCTAGCAATTTTAATTAGGGCAATATTCGTCTTTTGCACTGGCCCGTGATGTGTTGGTGAGGTATTGAAACAGGGTTTTCACCATTGACTGGTTCCTCTTCACTGCTTGAGGGTATTAAGCATCTTTATCTCACAGAAATATACACAAAGAGATACACAGAATGCAACATTTTATATCTTGCAGGTAATGTCATATATTGTACACATTATGTGCAAATAATGAAGAAGAAACTCTTCTAAATGCAGGGACACAGTATTTTTAGTGTTTCATCAAATCTGCAACTAATCATCTGGCAGACAGACATGAGCTGATGCTTGAAAACAGAAACTAGAAAAATCAGTGCTTGAGTGCAAACTTAAGACATTCACCTCCTCGCAAGAGCTTCCCAGCTTCCTGACAGTTGCTGAAAGTATGTTTTCTTACAGCGGCCTCAAAACCCATCTCATTAGCACAAACACTTCCTGGGGGACCTTGTAAGTGCATTTCCCTTCAGCCAGTAATGTGTTAACTTATTAATTAGAACTGCTGCTGCAGGGTAAAGGAAGAGAAAATTAATTCAAGAGCTGCCTTAGCAGTCCAACCTATCTCGGTACTCTACTCACAGGAGAGCTGTCTGCAATTCAGTTTTGTTTAATTAGTCCCACAAAAAGCAACTGTTCGCTCTGATAAGAGCGGGGCGAGAGCTGCAAAAAAACAAAACCATCTCTTCTATGCACCAATTTAATTTTTTAATTATTACATTCTGAGATGAAAAACTGTTCGTTCCTTTCTCTCACTGGCAAACCAAGAGCATTAGTCATCAACTTCTGTGCTCTTCCTCTTTATTCTAATGAGCCCATCACTGGAGTAGCTAGGGCTAATAAGTCCCAGGGCTAGCAGGTAACGAATGATAGATACATCATCCCCACAAAATTTACTGTAGAAGTTCTCATGAATTTGCAACTCTGCCACACATTTACTGAGTGCTACTGCCAGTGCTGTCGTGCTGCTTACTAGTTTTGATGCAGAGGCTCACCGACTCCAAAGGGAGCCTATCTAGGTCTTGTCCAAAGAGGTGACCAAAANTGACCAAAAAAAAAAAAAAAAAATCACGGTCTCCTTTTTCTCCCCCTGCATATTCCTCTCACCTGCCTACTGTACTCTTCCACTATCCAGACCTCTGCAAGCAAGGAACGAGGCATCCATGCATATCAATATCCTTCTCTGACACATAAATCTTTAAATTTTAATTCTTGTGTAGTGCCAGGTGTAGAAACTTGATAGTCAGACTACAGGAATAAAAAGACAAAGAAGTTATGGATTTCTTACAGATTTAGAAATCTGCCAAGAATGTTTCCCTTTCACTCATTCCAAATTTTAGACCGTTGAGGTCTGAACCTCAATACTTTAATACTGTCAGTGACACTAATTAAAATCTTTTCATATTTACATCGTATTGTCTCTTACCATCCAAACCACAAAAGCAGTTTTCTTGGAACTGTTTGAAATTGTTTTTTTGATATAAAGATGTTAGCTCCTGCTAACTATTTCTCACTTCCACCAAAGCAATTAAAACTCATGTCATCCTGCTTTACTTGAAGCTTTTATAACTACATTTATCTGCTATAGACTCTTTCCCACCTCACGTTATACAACACTAAAAAACTTGATACAGATAAAATCTTTACTCGTCCGCTTCCTTTGCTAAAAGTTACCAAAACTATTCAGATCTAGAACATCATATTTTTATGAAGCTATGTGTCTTTCAATAACTCAATTGCTTTTTTCATTTCTTCAATAGCTCCAGCTTACAGAAGCATATTTTCCCAGACAGGTTGACAGCAGGTAAAGCACCAGAAAAACTAGTAACACTTCCCACGATAAAATAAAAAAATCTGGTTTCATCAAAAGAACTTTAGATAACAACAAAAAAAATTAAACTTAATTCCTAAATATAAAACAGCAATTAAAACAATGGTCCAAATATCAAGAACAAATCACTAGAACTAGCAGTTTCTAAATAGTCCGTTTTAAGTTAGATTATGCACTCACTGATAATGATCTTGTCCTCCCCCATTCTTGACTCTTAAGGAAAATTACTTTAAAAGGTTGCCCTCTTAAAAGGGGATTTTAAAAGGTGGTGGTCAAAAAACAGTTGGCCTAATCACACAATGTCATCTTTTCACACAGAAGCAAGGCCATTTGATCATTCTGGGTGAGTCTGTTCAATATCCATCTCCTCCAACTCCATACCCAATGTATCTTGTATCTCTTGGCAAACCGTTCAGGAAATGCGGGATCACAAACAGATTTTTATTTTTACTTTTTACAGGTTTTCCTTAACAAACTGAACAGAATCACAGAATTTTCAGAGTTGGAAGGGACCTCTAGAGATCATCTAGTCCAACTCCCCTGCCAAAGCAGGATTGCCTAGACCACATTATTCAGCACTGCATCCAGGCGGGTCTTGAAAATCTCCAGAGAAGGGGACTCCACAACCTCCCTGGGCAGCCTGTTCCAGTGCTCTGTCACCCTCACCGTAAAGAAGTTTTTCCGTGTATTTGAACGGAACTTCTTATGCTCCAACTTGTGCCCATTGCCCCTCGTCCTGTCACTGGGAACCATTGGAAAGAGTTGGTTGCAAAGATGTGAGCAACGCTAGACCTCCCTGTATTTGACCTACCTGACAAGAGGAGCAGCTGAAATAAGCTGCCCAGGAACACTTTGTTGAGCTGCCAGACCCAGCAAGAATGCACAGGGGACACAGACAGGAGAAAGGGATAACACTGAGTTAAGGAATATAAAAAGCCATAGGTGCATCTGAGGGACTGCAAAGAGGGAGAAAAAAGCTGGGGGTGGGGTGTGTACAGGGTATAGAAACATACAGAGAGAAGCCAGAGGTACTTCTCCCAGGTGGAGGGATAAGTCGATATCTTTCTAACCCCAGATATTATTAGTTCTACTGTTCACATAAAAATCTGGTTATTTTTTTCTTTTTTTTGTGGGGTGGGGAGGGTGGGATGTCTAGGAGAAAATACTGAAGGCTTTGTGGGTTTTGGGTTTGGGATTGTGGGTTGGTTGTTTGGTTTTTTACTTAAAAGGAAGATCTCAAGGGTTTTTGTTTCGTCAGTAGAATTAGAAACTGTCTTTTCTTTCTTTTAGTATTAGAAAATCAGTTATTGAAAAAGATTAATAAAATAATTAAAAGCCAAAATACAGAATTACAGCTGCAAAATGTCATACTGAGAAAGGCGAATTGCTGAATAACTGAAAAACAGTATTTAACAAAAAAGAATCACTTTAGACAGCCCCAGAAAATCTGGTTTTTAAGACAGGCAGAGGCTAAGAGGTCATAGCAGAAAAAAAATACATTAAACCCCACTGTAGAACAGCTTAATTTCTGCAATTCTTTCCTTCTCTCCGATGGTGTAATTGCAAAGAATGAAAAACAAAACATAAATGCTTAGATACAGACGTTAACTATTTTCTGAATCTTCAGAACTTTCTCACATGCCTTGGGAAAAACAGGTGCTGTTAGACGTGGTGCGTGCTTCTGAGCGCTCAAGGGAAGTCACATGTGCTTTCCTCTTTAAAGACGATTTCCCTTTTTCCCCCTCAAATGGTAACATAGTAGCATACTGCCAGGAAATATTTCTGATATATTTCAGTATCAGTTTAAAAAATAAAACCAACAACTTTAAATTACTGGACTAATTTTTTTCTTTTTAATGAATATATAAGAAATAATTAGTAGATCTAAACATCTAAATTACTTGTCTACACAGGTCTTTATTACAGGTTTCACCATTTCCAGAGGATTTACTCTGGAATGAGGTAACTGCTGGGACCCAGGTAACTTCACTACTATGTCGTGAGACAGCTGTTAGATGCAGGTCTCCACAGACAGACAAGGTTGGTCCGTCCCTCACACCAAGAAAGATCAGGACCTTCACAGCCTCATCTCTAGAATGAATGACTTCCAGGTTAGCCAAAGGCAGACCAGGGAATAGACACCATTAAAATAAAACCAAAATACCAAACCCAAGTCTATTTACAGTGCTGTCCAACAGGCCATCAGTACGGGAAAAATTGCAAAGAAGTCTGTAGCAAAAGGAGATTGAAAACGGAGTCGTGCCAGCAGGAAACACTGAAGTAGCTCTGGAGCCAGAAAGACTGGGTAACACAAAGAGGTTTGTACTCTGTGGGAAAAATGTAAATATAGATTCGGGTGGTGGTGGTGTCGATTTTTGATCAGTGGAAACTTTTCAAGCAATCAATATTTCAAAAATCATCTCTACATCCTGCATCATTTTTCAGGGGGCGCTATTGAAAGCAGTACCATTTAATGCCAGACCAAATACACACTCTCTTCCTAGAAGAGACAGACCGCAGTAGTGCGTTGTTAGACTAAGGCAGTCCTTTCCCTCTCATATAAATAGAAGGCAACAAAAAGGATTGACTCAAGAATAAAATGAGCCACGAGATCATCCTGTTGGACAAATTCACTGAAGTGCATTTTATATGTGATCATAGTGGTAGTCGTTTTGGAATGGTACTTTTCTTCTCCATGGTGTTACTGTTTGGAGGGTGGGGTTGTTTTGGTTTAGCTTGTTTCTGTTACTCCTACAGCTACTGTGAGCATTTCATATTTTTGTGAGAAATCCACATTCAGACTGCAATTTTTCAGGTGGCAAGCTGTCACATTGAGCCCCACGTGTGATTGCTTTCAGTCGAGACAACTCTTTTTGAAGTTCTGTTACACATCTGGTTTCATGATCTCTCTATCCTTATCACGGGAGATACATAACATTATAAAATCATTTTTACCAGAGAAAGAGATTTTAGGGTATTCCAGTTAACCGGCACCAATTTAAAAAAGAAAAAAAAAAAACAGACTCAAGTTATTATTGTACATGACAATTCCTTTCCCTTTCTCTCCCTTACCTGAAAACTTCTGTAACAGTCTTCTTTTTTTACATAAAGTATCACTACGAAATGTTTCTCTCTTTTTTGGTACTATTAAGTTTTCTTTCTTGTGAAAGAAACAACAAATGAAGGACTACTTCAAAATAGATAATATAAAACTGCATCCAACTCTTGTTACCTTCTATAAACAAACACTGTTACAAAAATACTGCATGAACTTTTGGTCACTTAACAGGCAGAATTTAAGAAAATGACATAACCTTTCAAACATTTCAAGCATTACAAGAAACAGAAGTTCAAAATAAATACCACAAGACTACAGTGGGCATGTTTCATGTGTGCTGCCTATGTTCCTACTCACAAGTCCACAAAAAACACCAATCTTGTCAATATGATTGATTTCTCTATGCCAGATTAGCATTTGTGGTGAAAGAAAGGACAAGTCCCTAAGAGGTCAGAACAAAGATCATAAGAAAGGCTATTTCGTTCCTAGACAAACCAGCTAAATCATCACAAAAATTTGCAAAGGATAACCTCAAAAAAATCATCTCTCTATATGATACCTTGGGCACAAACTAACTGTGATCCATTTGTGTGTGCAAACAGTACTTGTCAAAGCTATCTTACTTAACAAAGAGGGTCATCGCCCTAATTAGGGATAAATGCATATATACAAAGTACCAGTTATACCTTAATTAAGAAGTAGCCATGACTGCATCAAAATTAATTACATCATCACCATAAAACTGTTACAGGAAAACAGTCATTTTAGCACAGCTCTCTGTAAAGACTGTCTTCCACCAATTTCCCAACCCCTAGCGATCAATGATCAAAGATCAATGCAATACTAGTATAAGATGATCCATTTTTTCAGATTATTTTCTGCATTTCTGAATACCACAGCAACAGAGAACAGAAGACCTATTGAAAAGGGAAAATTTTGCTACATAGTCTTACACAATTAAGAACAGGATTCAAGTATTTCTTTATGGGACTGATTCTGAGAAAAGACTTAATGAGAGTTACACGATACTCCAAAGAGGAACACACATTCAACTTCACAGTGTTGGAAAGGGGACGATGGGGAAGGATAAAAGTTTCTGATAGCACTACTTTGCTTAAAATTTTGAGAGTGACAACCTAACAATTCCCTGCAACAGAGCTTATGATGTTGCTTAAGCAACATCTAAGAAAACCATTGCATTACACAGATCAAACAGAAACTTCTTACCTATGACTTCCATCCAGATTTGATTTGTGAATGAAATTCAGTTTCGCATCTGCCCAATAAAGTTTCTGTTCCTCATAATCCAACGTCAGTCCGTTTGGCCAATATATGTCCGTGTTGACTATAATGGAGCGGCTTGAACCATCCATCCCAGCACGTTCTATCTTTGGCACTTCTCCCCAGTCTGTCCAATACATGAACCTATTTTAAAAGTAGAAAAGACAAAAAAAGAAAGCAATCACATATAAATCTACAACTGGAACATTGGATACAACTTTCAGTAAAGGCAAAGGCACTCTCTGTTCTGCAGAGGCAGTGTCTGTGAAGCTCTGTTTATTGGGTAAGGTACATGTCCTGTGAAACACAACAGAACAAAGTTACTTTACAAAAAGCTTTAGAAAAACAACTTAAGACAAACCCACAATACTTTGTACTTCCATATGTTTCTTTCCTTGGGTCAAGTGAGAAACTTGGGGATATCCAAGAGATCTTGACAATAATCTCAGAATACAGTGTTAAACAGCAAAAATAGATATTACAGACTATCATAAAAGTATAACAGCCTCTTTAACATGGGTCAGAGCACACAGTTGAAATGGAAAAAGGTGTGTGGACTTATAGTGAGCATAATAGTTGCTTGCAAGGCAGTGAAGTGGATTTGATGGAAGACCAACTCCTGTCCTTTTTTTCAAGAGAAATTCAGAGACAGGTAGCTAAGTCAACACATTTAGAAACACAGTTTGCACCCAGTGACCAGAGAAGACACCCCGTAAAATCTTTTAAAATTAGAGAAGCAAGTAAGTTTTAAAACATGTCAGCATATACTGGCACATGTTTAAACATTATTTAGCACGTAGTGAGGGGAGGGAAGTTACCTAGTTGCATTTAAGACTGAGGTAAAGCAAGGGAAGCCACTTTATTATGGCTGGAGACTAGAGGGGGGTAAGAATATTTATCCTTTTTCTACAGGTGGTAGAAAATGTATTTACTTTTGTAGGTTGTTAACAGAATGCATAACTAAACAGTAGTAACATATAATATAAACACATCAGATAAAGTATATTCAGGGCACTTGCTCTGTTTTTTTGTTGCTGCTGGGACAGACAAGAAGACTACTGTCCTAAATTGCTTCTCATAACCTCACGTCATCTGCTAGCATACCTGCTAGTATCTGTGCTCCCTAACCTGGCTCAGTCAAAACAATCCAAATGAGGAAAGATCTAAAGCCTTTAAACTAACCCAGATCATCACACAACCACAATATGTCACTGCATGGTGCCCACATGTGAAGAGGCCTGGCCACCCATCCTTTAAAGAAAAACAAATGTGCAACACATTTAAGAAACATTTGCAGATGAAGTTATTCTTGGCAAAGAATTATTATTTTTTTTATTTAAAAAAGTCAGGAAATTCCATGTCATATTTTCCCCCTTAATTCATGTCTACAGCATGTTTGTTTTAATGCACAGCTATATCTACAGACAGAAATGCAGCTGATTAACACAAATATTGCCCTTTTCAATCCCAAGTGAGTAATTCTTTATGGAGCAAAGTGCCTGTCTTAAACACAGAGCACAAATATCTGACAAGAACATGTGAAATTCCTGTAGGCATGAACGACTGCTACAGAGAAACTGGTTTTCCATCAGGAATAAGAAAAAAAACCAAATAACTTTCAGATAGATAGCACAGTAGCAAGTCACCTGGTCAAGAGAAGCAATAAGAGAACTATATACTCGAAAAAAATAAAAGTTTAAAAAAGTCAGACAGCATTTCACCAGCAAGCATGTGTGAAAAAGAAGTGAGAAAAATAGAGGTTTATTTAAACTTCTTTTAAAAGACCCTTCTTTGCCCCAGCTGTCAAGTCCTAGCCTTCCAAATACTTCTTCAAGGTTAATAGGTTCCAAGGCCCTGGACACCCTGCTAGACTGATTTTTCAGGCTGAAAGAGCTCATTAGTTGCTCTACAGCCTCATATTCTTCCCCATATGCCTCTCACCTCTCATGAATGCTGCAATTACTCAAGCAAAAACAGGTAAGGGAAGTTTGGTAACAAAGAAAAGCCTCCCCGGACTTCACAAAACCAGACCTATCTCATTTGTCGGAGGAGCACACATGCACACAGAGCTGGCTTTAAGATTCAGTAACATTTCCAATGAGCTCCAGTGACCTCTGCTCACTTTCTCCAGTGTTTTTTTTTTTCCCCCCCACTATCACCTGTTTGTTTTCCTCCACCTTGCTTGAAACCCCACAGGTTTTAATGTCTCCATTAAAACTCTTTGGAACCTGCCATGCTCCAGCCAATAGCATCAAGAGCTGCACTTCACTTTGGAAGCAGGGCTTTTCATCACTGCAAAAGCAATGCAGGTTATAGCTTGATAACAATTTCTTTTCAGTAACAGGTGCTTTTAAGCAACTTCTTGCATATATCTTTGTTTCCAGTATAGGGCTTACACAGACTTGGAGGAAACTTGATTCAAGGAACAGGTCTGGGCTACAAATCAGTCATCAGTCTGAATGCATTCCAGTGCACAGCTCCATGAACGCTTCCTCTTGCACTCAGGGTGCAGGTTTGTATAGCTGCCTCAATCAGCACAGGTGCCAACAACACTCACTTTCTTACTCAGAAAGTGCATTTAGGCCATTTTCTGCAACAGCTTAGCAAGTACAGGGTATAGGTACAGAAGCAGGAGGGGATGGGAAGAACTGTGTAAAACAGCTAGAAGAAATACTCCTGTTCTAACCATGTCTTAAGTGAACTGCAACTGCTATGAGGTGAGGGAGACATGGCTAGCAACCAAGGGCGGCTGGGGGGGGACAAATAGGCACACAGACACAACTATTAATTCCCATTACTGCAGAGATCTCTCTACATATTTTTCTACAGAGATCCCAGATCCCTCTTCCAGGTAATAACAAACTGTTCACGTGTGTGTGCTGGTTCCTCCTTTCTGGAAGACTTACAGATTCTTGTTTCATTATATAATGGCTGGTAAGTAATCCATACGGAGACCATATAGAAAGGAAGATGTTATGACATACATACTTATTGAACGATGGTAATCCAGTCATACAGACAAGGTAAGGGTCATTCTCCCTCCTCTTCAAACATGTTTAATTATTTCAATTTTTTTATAAAAAAAACAGCCACCACCAAAGCCCACAGGATAGAGTAAAATATTAACTGAAAAGTAATGTCTTATGCTAAATTATGACATTCAGATATCACCAAAAGACTACTGTTCCGTTTGCCTCTCTTCTCACCTAGTTATACCTTGCAATGAAATTTAAATTCAGGAATTAAGATTTTAATTCTAGCCCAGAAGTGCAGCAAATAAAAATTTAAAATTAAAATCTATACTACCCTTTGAATTTTAAGGAAAAAATCCATATACATGTAGCATGTTTACTGTACAGTGGTACAGGCACAGAAGTGGGCTCCAGGCCGGGCAACCCTAAATCCATAAGATCCAGAGGGCAATACACAGACATGCTGTAACTGACTTCAGCAAGCCTGCTTGGGTCCAGAAACAGGAATGTTTTCTCACACTTCTTAACTTTGGCTGATAGTACTGTTATTCCAGGCAGTTAAAACCAGGATAGGCTGGTGCTAGAGCTCTGGACCCATCCAGCTGCTTGCTACTGCATTCTTGCTGAAGGTCATCCCTACCAGGGTCAGCAATGGGAGCCCAGACCTCCCTGCTGTACTTTACATATCAGATACTTCATCCAAACTCATCTTTGCAAGGAGTTTAAAACTAGTATGGACAAGCTGTAGTACAGCAACACAATCAAATGTAAAAACTGCAAAACTGAATAAATGTACCCTATGCCTAGGGATTTTTAAACATACATGGCGTACTTTCTTACCTAACAGGAGTACCAGACTTAGCAGGAAGACCTTTTATTTATTATCAAATCAACCTATATAGCACCAAATCTCTCTTCGACCTAATAAGAAATACCACCACAGCTGATTAAAACTGATCCTGTTAATCTAGGGGTTTTTTCTATTTAAATAATTAACCACTATATTTTTAAAAACTTTGGTTTTAATGAAATAACCTTAATATTTTGAACTGCTTCATTATTTTTCACCTGGTGTATTTTCTCCATACTGTTAAACACCATGCTTGTCAGACTTTAGTAGCAGACTTTGGAAATGAGCTGTTATAAAAAAATCTAACAGACCACCACCAAAGTGTATTTCTACTTATCTACGCTTGTAATTTTAATATTAGGTACTCCTGTCAGGAAATTATACAGCCCCTTCCCCCTTTAAGGAGTTAAGGCACATCAAGTATTTGAAATAAACTTATAGAAAAGAAGAAGGTTCTTAGATATCAGTCCTTAGCTGGTATTTTGTTTGACTGTGGCACAAAATGTTGGTTTATCTTATCAATTATATCATCTATAAAAATTATGAACACATAGAGGAAGAGCTTTGATGGTTCTTCCCTACCAACTTTTTTCTATGCAGCTTTAGATTAAGTATTTTTTAATTTTTGCATCTCGGGTAGGTAACATGAACCCAGGCAATAAATATTCCTCTTAAAAGGCATCAGAAATCACCATGCATTCTACAGCTGTAACTCTACAGTTTTGATTTGCCCCAAATTAAATGGTTTTGCCATGGCAGGGAAANAAAAAAAAAAAAGGAGGAAACAGTGTTTCTTGATTCCATTCTGTGCGATGAACAAATACAATAAACAACAGAGCTTCTTTTCTAAAAAGCTCATAAAGTCTAGGCACACTGATGGCAGAATATCCCACATACAGAAAAAAGCTTGCAGAGTACAAGTGCTAAGATTAAATGCTATAATTTAGCAGTGATTTCCGACAGCAAGCACAGAGGGAGAGAAATTCATTGCCAGCACCCATCAGCTTTGCAACTTTCTGATCTGCACCGTTCCCCAACAGTAATGCAGATCCTTTCAGCCCTACTATCCCGCACAAAACTAGGCTCCTGGTAGGAGTGTCATTACAACACCAGCCCCCATCGAGATGCATGCAACTGTTTCACTCATTGAACAGTGATACCCCCATGCGACACTTAGCTGATTTTAAGGCAGTTAATTGGGACACCTTCCAGGGCAGGCAAACGTTTACCTTCCTGAATGTTATTCAGTGGGAAGAGCAGCTGCTTAATTGGGACATCCAATTATTTGGTGAGGCCCTTCACAATAAATGCTCCAACTTTGCAATTATGCTCGTTTCAGCCCCTAAGAACCTCCGAGCTCCACAGGAACCCAAACAGCCGCCAAACTTCACAGCCTACAAAGGTTTCAGAAGTGCAGCAACCCCTGTGAAGCTCATCAGCTCTGCAGTGGTCCTTGTGAAATGCAGCCTGCTCCTGCTCCAGCTCTAGCAGGACTGGCACTCATCTAACGAAGAACTACACAGCTAAATGATAGGTGCTGGAGTAGTTCAGGAAAAGTACACACACTAAAGATATGTTTGGCTATCGAAAATAGCTCTTGACTTAAGAAGAAGAAATGTTCGTGGCCCTTCAGGAGTTTAAGAAAAGACATTTGAATCAAGTGTCCTTAACAGAAACTTCTTGAGGCAGATTGACAGAGGGATGGAAACTGCAATCCAGAAGGACATAAGTATCAAATGAAACAGAAAACTGATTTCAAATAAGGGGACTAAAAGTACCACAGGAAGGTTTTAGTATTAAGTTTCTCAACTGATTGCAAAATACAGGAAATATTTTCAGTCCTCTAAGAGAAGCAAAAAAAAATAATGCACACAGCAAATTAAATATGGAGATAATACTTCATAAAAGAAAGGAAGAAATATCCCTTTGGGATACAATCAAGATAAATGTGAGAGAAAAGATGTTCTTAGCTAGCTGAGAACTGCACTCTTTTACAATAGCTTGTCTCTGTGAATAAGTAAGTGTGGACATTAATTGAATATCATTTTCACGGTTTCCCTACAATAACTTATTATGTTAACATTCAATGCACTCAAGACTAGTTTTTGTGCAAATTAACTTACCCTACACAGCTTTTCAGCTGCCTCTACAACATCACTCCTGCATGTATTAAGAGCAGCTATGGGGGGAATGGGTGTGAAGTAAGTAGTAAGCTATTAACATCCTAACACTCTGAATTTCCTTGCCTCAAACTTACTGGTTTTAGGAGCCCATAGGCTCCCAACAAAGCTGCAGCTTCTCATTTAAGCTAGGCACAGCTGGCTCAGAACCACCTGTCTTAAGCATTGCTACGTACACTGGACAAAGACAAAACAAGATTTCTTTCACTGAAAACCAAGCCCTTTTTATTATACTCTCCTCAAAAGCACCAAACAACTGAACAACCCAGATGCGCTCAAAATGTTTGGCAAGCAAGCACCAGTGGACCAAGCTGCACCTTTTTAACTCCCCCCACACTGTCCCCCCATCCCCTGCATCCTGGTGAAAGCTGGAAGCCTGGGGGAACTCCACAGGCACTTGCACCTCAGCTATTCCATTTCACAGCCCAGATTGTTAGTGCTCAGACCATCAAAACCAGACATGAATCTGTCCAGTGACTTTAACATAATGACCTGTAACAGAGACATCTCATTTTGCCACCGCTGCTAACAAAGCAGTAAACTTGTGCAGAAACAGGGGTTAGTAACGATGAATGACTGCAGCCTCCATAGCTGATCTGTCAGGGATGCTGACAGACTGACAAGAGGGAGAAACCAATGTGCAAAATTCCACATCTGTGTATGTCTACCATACACTAGAAAAATATCTAAGTGATACACATATTTTATAAGGCATACAAATATTTTTCCCAGTATACTCTGTACTGGTTCCCTCAAGAGGAATAAGCTATCCTGATGATAGTACTTTTATGCAAATAACTGCATTTATCCTAGGACGTCAGGCAGTATACTAAGTAGGCAAAGACCCACATGTAACCAGTATGGCAATATAAGGATTTCCACCTTAGAGCTGTCTTTAGTCTCCTAGTCAGACCTTATCTAGCAGGATAAAGAAAATTATCACCAGACCTTCCATTATGTTGGAACTCATTTCTAAAATAAGGGATAAATGCAAACACTCCGGTTTCAGAAAGAAGAAAACCTGTGATGAAGTGATCAGAAGCTGATACTTTGTTTCTAGCTTAGTATCAACAACACAGTATAAAACTAGAATGAGCTTTTGGAGATGGTTTTCACAAGCCCTGAAAAGAATAGCTTAGCAAAAGCACTGGAAGTCATTCACAAGAAATCAACGTGGAAGCACAAACTTACATGATAGTCACATTTCATAAACAGAAAGAAACAACTCTACGCAAAAGTATCTCTCAGCTATCATGCACTCTGTTTTCAGGTATTCTAGTTTAAAGAATATGCTGGGCAATCTGACAAGAAAAACACAGATGAGAGATTGTTTTTCATTTTCACCCAGACATTTCTGAGAGTCCAAGGGAAGGAAGATTTGACTTCACTGTTAAACATATGCTGATGCACTGCAGAGTCACATGCATATATGGTTGTCCTTTTGGTCACAGATCCCAAGGAAAAATATAAAGAGGTTCATTAAAAAACAAGAAGCAGCTGTTTTTGCTGAATGCTCACAAAGGCAGAATTTCAATTGTTTGAGCAGGTGGAAAGGTCTCTCTCTCCTTGAACTTGTAAATTAACCTTTCCTATCTCCAGACACAAAAGGTCTAACAGCATGCCTTCCACCGTTAGAAAACAGAAGCCATTTTCTGGTTTCTCCTAGACCAAGCAGGAAATAAAGCTTGTCAGAACTTAGCAGCATTTAAAAACAGTATTTGTACAACCATTTTCCCAATTTAAGACAAATAAATATAGAAAGAAACAATTTCCCCTCTCTGTTACCTATTTAACACCATCCCTAGACCCTAGCTGACTGCAAGATGAAAGCAAGATGCAGACGTGCTTTGAAGGCCTCAGCCAGCCCTTTGCAAAGGAATCACTCCCAATATAATACACCAGACCCTGCGAAGTTCAGCCAGCCTTTTAGCATCAGGTAAGCCAACAGCAAACTGAAACATAAGATGACGTAACAGGAGATGGACAAATTAATGAAAGGAAAATTCTTGCCTTCCAACCTACCTTGGTTCTTCAATTATAACAAGAAAATAGCAGAGGAAAGCAACCCAGCTGGCAATTTTGACGCACTTTCAAAAAACAAACACACAAACAAAAATCAACCTGAACAACTGTGACACAATCTCTGCAGAGGCCAGGAAAAAAGCTGAGCCAGGACTGCACGTTGCCACTGGGTAGGTCTTCAGAGCTGAGGAGTCTCATAGAGGTCTGCTCTGGCAGTGCCTGGAGCTCAGTCGCTCAGAATTGTCCCAGAGGAGCCCGTGCACACAGAACCACCTGTTTCAAACAGCTCTGAGATCCTATTAAAAGGTGTAGATCTACACACCTGTGAAATGAACAAAATGACGAAAGCAAGTATAAAAGACTATTTAGCTACATTAAAACTACAAGTGGTGCAGAACAGTGAGAAAAAGGTGGGATCACTGTTCACCATCCTTCCCAGATAAAATTTAAGGTTTTTGTACAACGAGAAATAATCTGTTTCTTTACAGGGACTTGCACTAAAAATACAAACATTTGCACTGTAAATATTTAGTCTACAAATGAGAATTTAGAATTCAGTAATTTCAAAGAGCCTTGGGCTGAAACTAGACAAGTCAGCTGCTACCATGAATTTTTCACTCCCTGCTTTGACACACAAGAATCTTTTCAGTACAGTCAATAATCAAACTTGTTTCTTATCTTTCAATAAAAAACTGGGAGAATTCTTCTCCTTATCCCCCTATACATCCTGAATACAGGAAGTGGAGGAAGATTTTCCCCTATACTTGTATCTTAAATGGAAGCCCTAGGAACACACCCACTTCTCCATGGCAGGAGAACACTGTCATACATCCCAATCCCAGTGCATGAGTGCGAGAGGGAGAAGTCTGCCATTTGGCATTCTGGGGTGTTTCTTATAAGTAAAAATCTAGTCCATCCCATTGTACATTACTGTGCAAAATTTTAAGTTATGAACTGCACACAGGGTACTACACAGATACATCAACTACAGTCACATTAAACAGAATTTGCTAGTATAACTATCCTAGCAATCCTTCATGCAGACACAGCTCACAACAGTAAAATTTTTTATCCAAGACCTACTCACTTAACTTTATTCTCTGTTTTACTGGATTAAGTCAGAGCCAAATCAATTCCCTGAAGCAGCTCACAATACTATCAAGTTGATACCTGTGCTAAAACATGAGAAGGCAGGACAGCACTGCCAGGAACAAGAGGAGAAAAGGGATTAAATTAGCTGAAGGAACTATCAGGGAGATGCCCTGTCTTCCATCAACTGAAACTGAGAAACAGCATGTTCAGTATCATGAGATCCTTCTGCAATTTTTCTTCAGTGAGATTTTTTTTTTTTAAATCATTCCAAGTCTTTCATCAGTAAAGCATCCCCTTGTTATTCAGCCCCTCTCTCGGTACACTATTACCAACTGGATCATTTTTATGTTCTTGATTCTTGACTCGTGCAAGGAACCCTAATGAACTTTAATGGTCTACCAAACCAAGCTGGCTCTTACCCTTCATATCACATTTCCAGCACTCTGCCAACTCTTTTTTCACAGTTTCCATCCTATTGTTTGGTATGTAAATCAGGCTTACTTATATGTAACCATCATTCCTTAGGCTTTTTTTTTTTTAATTAAATGAATTCACAATGTCATTTAGGATTTCAGTACATTTTTAGTGCAGTTCCTGTCCTTGTGATTTGTTTATCAGTTTGTTGATATGGAAACCAACCTGATGCCCTCAGTAAGGAACACGCAGGGAAGCAATTCATTCATTTCAGCACTTCTGAAATGGTTTTATTTGCCTTGACTGTTGTTTTTTTTCCCTTCTATACTTTGATCATCCACTAGACTCACTAAATCGCATACTCTCCCATAAGAAAGCAGCACGCACCAATTAGTCTTTTCATACTACAAAATTACCAAAAATAAGGCCTTATTTTTAACCCATCAAAAGCTACATGATGTTCACTACAAAATAAACCAAAAAAAAAGAGAAAGAGGAGAGATTGCTCTATGGAGGGTAAAAAGAGTAGAAATAAAGGGACACAGTATAATTAATGCACAACAAGACAGGCTACATTATACCAGAGATATGGTTAGAGCCCTAATTCTGGAGATACAAACCTAGGTGGGCTTGGCTTTTATTGAGAAGGAGGAATGTTTTCACAGAGCATTTAGAAAGGCCCACTAAATGCAAACTGAATACCGGGCTACGGCTTCACACTCAGATGAAACAAATACCCCTTCATTTTCATATTGAAAACTTTATTGCCAAGTAACTGAGATGCCCGAGATTTCACTCAATCTTTTTCTAGGTTAGAATTTGCAATAAGGGAAGTAAGACCACTTTTACTTTTCCATTCCTAGTTTAAACAGCTCAGTATCAAGTACTCAAATTCAATTTTTATGAAAAAACGTGGCTATGCATTCTGCAGCAAGTAGAATTTTAGTATTTGTGCACCTGGAATTCTGAAGTTAAAATCAATTAAAACAGCTTTAAATCCAAGTCATTAGCATTTCTCCCCACAAGCTTCTTGCAGGTCATTCACCTGCTCTTCTGGTAAGAGCCAACATTAACTATGCACACTGCATACAAATCACTTCTGGCACAGAGATGCATTGAAAGGGGGGAAAAAAAATCCAAAATCCTCCCCCAAGCACAGGCCTCACTCACATGACCCTTTCTAACCAGGCACAAAGAAAATGCCCACCAAACTATTACACTAAGGGGGAAAAATCAAAGTATACTTCCAGTCACTCAAAAGCGTAAATTTAAAACTTTCAGCTCCACCCTGAATTACTTAGAAGCAAAAAATAAATTAAAAAAAAAAAAAAGAGAGAGAGAAGTGCTGATCACTTGCCATCATCTCACAGAATTTAAAATCATTAAAAATACAGGTTGTTTACAAACAAGTAGCTCTTCCCCTGATTTCACTACAACATCTGGAAGAAGATACACAGAATAAAAAAGAAAAAAAGAGAGAAAGAAAAAAGATCACATTTTAAACAATTTAGATAAAACCACAAGTTTTGAAACTTGGCTGGTGCTTGGGAAAGGGAGTAGGAAATGGGTACTACAGAAATGGTACAAGAATATACTGATAAACATTTTGGGAAAGGGAAAGCTACATTTATTTAGCCACAATCTGAGGAACTACTGCATATACAAGCAGCCTCTAAAAATTTGCACATTTTATTTATAAAAACAAAGATTGAAAATCAGCAAAAAGACAGTTTTCTTAGTGTGAAACTCTGATGTTCACAAAAGCAGAAAATAAGATTCCAGCAATATTTTGCTCATTTAAATAATATTGCTTTTCTGTCCAGTAAACACAATACTGATGAAGGTGATCTGTCTGTTTGCCGTTGTTTTTGCCAGACACCCAATACCTCAGGGCTGCCCCTTTTCCACCTCTCCTGCATCAAGGCAAAAGTGGAGAGTTGAGTCACTAATGCAGCAGGGACCAACAACTCCTCTCCCTACACTTACTGGCTGGCTACTTTCCTCTGCATTAATAAATGTAGTTCAGGTCCTCTCTGAAGAATACGTGTCTCTTCCCTTGTATCTCTCACGCACAGTCTCTCCAAGCATCTCAAGCAAGCTAGCTATTACCAGCCCAGGCCAAAAAGATTATCACCCCTCAGTCCAGAAGACGTATCACCTGGCCCAAGTTTTGTGAAACATGGAGGATCTTCTTGTGCTATGCCAATCCAAGGGAGTTAAAGCAGTGCGAGCAGGGTCCGTTTGCTCTTTTTCCATTAAAAAACCCTCCAGAGAGGTGAAAAACAGGTGTCAGTGACAAGACAACAGGAGAAAAATGTAGATACATGCAGAAGTCCCAAGTATAGTGCCAATACTGAGGGAGCCCACCTAGGCAAATCCGATTAGCTTCTGTTTTCGAAATTAGATGTTTTACTTAGGGCTTCTGATTCCAAGAAACTAGCAAACCCAACATTACGTGGCACATTCAAAATAATGCAATACTAGAGGGTATTAAGCAGCGAGAAACCACAGAACATAACAAAATCTGTCCGATTCAAAGCTTTTCCTTACAGAAAAACTCATACAACTATTTTGGAGTATATTAACAATTAAATAGTTCTTTGCATTTAACTTGCAAAATCAGCTGTCACGGTAAACAAAACACTAACCACATATAAAGTAAATTATATGATAATAAATATAAAGCAGGCATACGAGAAAACCTCAAACACAAATAGACATTTTTTCTATATCTAAATATATTGTGAATTTACAGTCCAGTACTTTAAAGACTCGCTGTTAGAGATCTTTCTAGTATACAACTGCGTAATATAACAGGCAGTCTTTCTTATCCAGCTATAAAACACTCCCCAATTTTCCAAGTAGAAATAGAAAATGGCAACTTTAAACATGTGATTTAATCTGATACAGTATTTGTTTGTTGTGTTTTCACTCACTACAGTTCATCTGTTAAAAATTTGCAGAAAAAAAGCACAGAGAAAATAAAGAGCTGGGAACATTAAACTTGGGCATAGCAAAAGCCAACACACATAGGTAGGGAGATTTCATACTGCTCTGAATCAGTGGGAGAAGTCTGCTTACTGAACCCAGGAGCACAGAAGGAACTCATGCACTAACCCTGTTTGAACAGGTTGCAAGAGAGGAGGAGGGAAGTCTTAGGAGTGCCTCTTTTACTCCACTCCTTCCCTACTCTATATTTTTACAGGAGTGGAGGAAAAAAAAAAGGCAAACAAAAAACCCCCACCAAGTTACAGCTTGTTCAAAAAAAAAAAAAAATTAGTGCCTGCTACATTCATGATTTTAGCAATTTTGTGGATACTCAGAACAATGATGGTTAATTCATTTTACAAGCATATTATATACAGATCATAATTTACCCTTCAGAACAACTGGTTGGAGGCACCACTACTACCAGTCATTATCAAAGGGGAAGAGGAACAGTCCAGTCCACATTCAGCAGGATTTAAGCCAGCTGAACACATGAAAAAGCATTTTTGTTGTACATAGACACTTATCATTGTTGCAAATTGACTTTTAGTTTTGATTTTGCTCTAGGGCCAAATTACGGTTTTGTTTAACAGGAATCTAACATATCTAGCTAACTCAAGAATAATATTTGGAAGAATAATTTAAAACGTGAGAACATCCAGAGGGAAAACTGAGACATTTAGGCCTGGAATGATTAAAATCTGCAACACACAATGCCACAAAAGAACAAGTGATGCATGCGTTGATATATAGCCAGGAACACCACTTCTATTACACCCTGAAGCAGCTGGCAGTTTTCAGTCTTTTAAACTTGGTGTTGCGATGTTGCCTTACCTGTATGTTTCTTTCATAATACTTTGTTACCAGATTTGTTTTAATAGGGAGAAACCCACAGTCCTCTCTGCCGTTCTGTGGGTGCCTTTTGAGCTGCCCCTGAAAACGTAGGAAAGGGCAACTGAATTTGTAAGTGAAGACCTAACAGATTGGATACTGAGCATGTTCTGTTCTGAATTATAAATGTGCCACTGAAAACCTGACATGCAGATTTTAAACAATACAAAACAAAATTAGACAGCAGACAGTATCTGAGTTTTTATGGGAATAAAACCACACAAGTAAATTTATCTTGCACGTGGAAACCATTGTACTAGAGGACGTACAAATACATGGTATGGATGAAGGACCTGTCCCCCCAATAGGTAATTTTCTAAATTCCCGTGCACGCCCAATGAGTGAGTGAAAGCAAAAGTTGAGGCCACAGGAGAAAAAAAATATACAAGGTAACAAGGGAAGGCAGCAGAAGTACACAAAAAATCAGCTCCTTGCTTATGGTGGTGCCAGCCTTGGGTAAGCTTCACCCAGAACTGAATGTAACTATGGCAGCAGTTACCAACACTTTGGAAGAAGTTCGCACTAGATACAAAAGCTTCCAGGGAGCAAAAGCACAGAGGAGCTCATGGGAGAATGGAAACATTACATGTAGCAAATCACATGTGAAGAAAAGCTGGTAGCTGATGATCTTGTCTTAGACCTAAGCCCAACATGTTGAAGAAACATTACCAGCTGGGAATCCAGATATGGAGCAGGCTGAGACTTAAAGACATACTGCAGAGTAACACTCAAATCTTCCCAAAATTACCTAAATAATTTATGTGAAGGAAGTCAGGAACAATGAAAAGAAATCTGTACATTTGGTAGCAAATTCAAAAAGTTAAAACTGTGTTGATACAACCCCCCAGCACAACTGCACTTCAACAGCAAGCTACCACTAAGTAAAAGCAGCACCAACTTAATGATCAGCAATTCTAAATTAGTAATTAAACTCACACAAAAATTGCATTTATACTAAATTACTGACTAATAGGTAAACTGAGGTCACATTTTGACCTGTAGTCTATACACTAGGCAAGATCAACTATTCTCCAATGTACAACTGTTAATTTCCACGGATGAGAATCCAATACAAGAGATAGCAGTGTTTTCAGCTGCCATACTACTATGTTCTTTCTGACCACTGACACGGTGGGTTTCAGCCCTTTTTCCACTACAGGAATTGCTCTAGTGGGAAGCCCAAAAGGGTACAAATCGTCTGTCAAATTTCTTGCCACTCAAAGTACACTTTAATTATTAGTGCCCTCCCACTGTTCTCACTATATCCCTGCTACACCCAAAAGCAGAGGTTTGAGTTCTTGGTATTACACTATTCCTCTCCACTATTACTTTAACTATAACTTCAGATAGGAGTTTCTCAAGCTGACTGAACACTGCATCCATTCGCCATCAACCCAAGTCTGCCAAGCAACTGTGCATCACTCTAATATTAAACTCTGAAGTTCGACAGCTTTAGCATCCTTTTTCTGAAGATGACAAAGGATTTCTACTCCAAAACTCTTCTAAGAGTAACAATTACAATCTTAAGGGTAAAAAAGACTGGGGCTGAAAGATAGCTTCATTAATAGAGGCAGCACTGAGCACAACTGCTAACAGCTCGAGACCTATGTCCAAGCCACACATAATTTACAGGTTTTGCTGCGTATGATTTCTGTCCCAAGGCAAAGTACAATTAATTCATCTAGGTTCTGGGTTTTCCTTTAAGCTTACATTTTCCATGGAAATAGAGTAACATGCTCATACAACCCAACCACTCCAAGTTTTGCATCAGCCAGCACTCATAACAAAATATAAGAAAGTAAAATCCCAGATTATGTATGCAGACATACGCATAATCTTTTCCCCAAGAGCTAAGTTTATGTACATCAGGGATGCACTCAAATCTCAAGGGCAACAATTTCTATAAAACTATCTGACTCTCTGCACTTCCAAAAAATTGCATTTTGCTCTAAATTTAATTTATTCCTTTCATATCAGGTCCAATTTAGCCTGTCCATTCCATGGTCTGCTTCAGATAACAATACTTTCTTTTGTTATAAGTCATGAAGAGTAATCCCTTCATGCTTGTTATCCAATTTTACCACAGGCTTTTATCTGCTTTATTGACAATTACTTTTTAACTACTCTTCTCTGAACTGAATTTAACTCTAATAGAATGGATCTCCAGTTCTGTAAATGAAAAAAAAAAAAAAAACCCAAAAAACCAAACCCACAGTTTGGGATTACCAGTGAGGACAAAAATATGTTTGGAAAAGAATTATATGAAGCAATTAGAACAAGAGGACAGAGTTATTCTAATAATACACAGAAGTGGTAGCAATAGTCAGACGTCCCCCCGAGAAACCTGGTCAGTGAATTTATTCAGGAGGAATCTTAACTCTTTGTAAACTTGCTCCTGTGGTTTTTTGTGGACTGCCAGAATACATTGGTTTTGCACACTGATAATAGTGAGGAGGCAGAGGGCCCAGACAGACCACTGAAGACTGTGATTCAACAGCACCTGACACTGACAGCTTGACAGAACCAGTCCATTTGCATAAAAGGAATAGCTAGACCAGAAGGATCTGTGTCCAGCTCTGGAGCCCCCAACATAAGAAGACGACGAACCTGTTGGAGCAAGTCCAGAGGAGGGCCACAAAGATGATCAGAGGGATGGAACACCAGCCTGGAGAACAGAAGGCTCCAGGGAGATCTTGCAGTACCTAAAGGGGGCCCTACAGAAAAGATGGGGAGGGACTCTTTATTCAGGGAGCGTAGAGATAGGACAAGGGGTAATGGTTTTAAACTGAAACAGAGTAGATTTATGTTAGATATTAGGAAGAAATTCTTTACTGGGAGGGTGGTGAGACACTGGAACTGGTTGCCCAGAGAAGTTGTGGTTACCCCACCCCTGGAAGTGTTCATGGCCAGCTTGGATGGGGCTTTGAGCAACCTGGGCTAGTGGGAGGTGTCCCTGCCCATGGCAGGGAGGTTGGAACTAGATAATCTTCAGGATCCCTTCCAACTCTAAGCATTCTATGATTCTATGATATACTCTGTTACTTGAGAAGGGAAACAAATGCTTATTTACCTTAACCTAACTAAAAATCCAAGAAAATAGGCACTGCAGCTTTTTCACAGCAAGGGGGGAAAAAATGGACTTATTGACGGCAGTGAGGCTAGCCCTAGCTGCTGAAAGCTTCTTCTAACTAACTCCCTTCCTACATCAATAACAATGCCAATCCTTAAGTCACAACTCATAAGTTTGAAGAAAGGGGGTGGGGGCCTTGAGATATTTTTCCACTTCAAGTCTAATTGTCTAACGCCTTCAGGATCAACTGAATGAGCTGACATAACTACTTGAAAAAGGGCTTTTCCAGGCCACCAAGAATTCATTCTGTAAATGAGACTTTTGCTAGGATAGGAACTTGAGCCATATTCAATACCATGCTCTGTACTCAGGGAAGCAAAGAAGCTGAAGTTCCAATTAATACATAAAATTACAGGGTTATACACATTGATGGCTTTATTATTGCTTTAATATTTTCAGTATGAAAATATTCTCTTCTCAGAACCCTTCAGCATTCCTCTATGTTGGGCTGCAATGTCTAATAGAAGATTTTCTCAATTTGCTTTGGAAACGAATGCTGTAACAACAACAAGGTCTTCTACTAAAAGGAAAAAAAATGAAGAAGCGGAAAAAAAAAAATAGTATAAGGCTTCAATTTGCTTCATAGATAAAACAATTATTTTAATGGAAACTAAATACAAAGACACTTGCCTTCATCACAGTTTTATCAGGAGCAGTGCTTTAATGACCGCAAGAGTCTAAAAAATATGCAGGTTAGTCTCGTGTTACTGAATCCAGGTCAATGTCCACTAGGGAGCCTCCAGTGCAGGAATTTTTATGAAGCTCTAGCTTCTTGAACTGAAATAGGAGAATGAGATGACCCTTTTGCTCAGTCTTTTACACCACATTAAGAAATTATCCAATAAACTCACATTTACAGTGTTTTATTTTAGGGATATCTTTGTTTTTTAAACTCAATCGTTAAACTAAAGTAATTTTTCCAAACAAGAATGTACATTTTTGCCTCCTTCCTTTCTACAGCCCATAAAAGCAGCTGTGCTCACCAAGTTTGGCACTGAAACAAATAATTATTATTTCTAAATAATCAGAGTGTCCTCTAAGGGGAAGCAGCAATCATCACAAGGTCCAATTTTAGAACCCAATTCCAAAGGGTGACCTCACCAGCTAGGCTCCTCAAACAAGAGAGGTGGAGAGAAGTTGCTTCCTGCAGAAGTTACAGTACTGCTCTGAATCAGCCCAAATAGAAAGCCACCCTTCTCCAATGACTGTAGAGGGAGTTGAGCTGGCTAGCTCAGACAGTTGAGTTCCTATGTATGGCATGGGAATATCTCCCCTCAAATATTGTTTTCTGGCTAACTTTCAAACAGAAAGGCACAAACGCTCTTTCTTTTTGGGGGTCCAAGTTAGTGCAAGAAATAAGGCTTGCTCAGCTTGGCAAGAACTCAGCTTTCACTTAAATCCTAACAAGAGGGGTTACTATGTGGTTTTTTTGCTCTTTTCAGAGGCAACCAGACACCTATCCAAATGAGGCAGTTACATCTGGGACTAAGCAAAGGCACTAACTTCTGCTATTTAAGCACGGACATCATCTCCTCCTCTGTAGGTAAGCTCCTCCTGAAGAGACACGACACTCCTGTCAAAGCAGAGACTGAGTTTTTTTCAGTGCAAAGAACAAGGAAGCTTTTTCTAGGTCATTAAATAACTTTACACACANAAAAAAAAAAAAAAAAAAAATAGTACCAGTGATCTATGTGCTGCTTTTTCTGTTGTGCGCTCCCTGCAATGAACTGGCATCTGCCTGGGCCCTCTCCATTAGCCATACTTCTGTGACAAGACACAACCACTAATGGGCAAGACCTCTGGAAAAAAAAAACCCAAACCAAAAAAAAACCCCACCAAACCCAAACAGTACAAGTTTCTCTGTGAACACTGGAATTAAGAAAATACGGTCTTCTGGAGAGAGGCATGTCATGGGTGGATTCCTTGAACTCCTATAAAAATAGAGGCACTGAATGTCCAGCGGCTACAGCATTTGGATCGGGTCTGTCCCATGTGGGTGCCCTGTTGCAGACCTGCACAGTGCCACCAGGCTCCCCTGGGGAGGTGAAGCTCTGGCCCAACTTGACTGAAACTGCGCAACAAATTGCAAAGATCAAACTGGGATTGATTTCCTGACTTAGGCTCAGATACCTACAGTATTCACATATGCATCTTATACATTAGCTACAAATGGTGCTTGTCCCTACTTTTAGGCTATTGTCAGCTCTTGGATTCATCAATTTTGTGCATATGTGCTCATTGCTAGCTTAACATAATCTCACACATTCAGTGTAAAGAGCTGTGAACATTGCTCTTCTCAGCTACACAAACCTCAGATGCATAAACCTGTAACCTCAGAGGAGCTAATTAAGAGTACAGCAAAACTCTGCAGCAACCCTTTTCCTCAGCACTCACACGTGACCCAAGGTCAGGGGTGGAAATTGCCACCCATCACCAACTCTCCCACACTTGTAACAGATTTTGGCTTTTAATAATATCAGCAGAGGTAGCAAGAGACACCAGACGTCTGTGGCATGAAATAATGTGGAAAGCTAGACAGCTAACAGAGCTGCTGGTAAACCTGCTTGCACAGAGAAAGATTAGCTCTTACAGGACCACTGAAGGGAACAGTTTATTGCTCATTTGGTTAAATCCTCCACTGGAAGCACTAATCTGTGCCAGGACTGTTTTTGAACCGTGTGTATTTAAGCCAAAATTATCAGAGAAAACAGGTATCATTTTGCAGCACAACCTGTCACTAATTATGCTGCCCCACCAAAATAATATCCAATTCCCACACCATTAAGGGGGTGAAACATTTGGTTAACAGCTGTCTTGATGAGATTGGAGTGGTAGATGAGGCCCATGAACTAGTTTTTTTGGCAGTATAATGCTGCTATTTCTTTTCTATTCTCCCAGTCCCACCTGTAGAAGCAAGACTGCCTCCTGTGCTGGAAGGTGATGGAACAAGGTCTGTTAAGCAACTGTGTATATTTCCTCTTTGCATCTGCTCATATATTTAAAGACAATACAACTTTCACAAAGTAAGCTGCTTAGTATTCAGACAAAAGATGAACAAATCACAGGGTGAATTAGAAGGCTGCTGGTTGCAATTTAATGACATTGCTTTTGACAAGTAATAAAGAAAAAATGCTCTTGCATTTCGTGGTGTGGAAAATCAGACCTTTAATAGGGGTTACGCAGAACTTGAAAAGTGTCTTAAAACTTGTAATAACCCTAGAGAACAAATATGAGTCAGCAAAACCTAGAAAACTGATAGACAGCTTAGTAACTTTAAAAAAATATTGCCTCTGAAAGCAGTTAATGGATAATCAGCTTTGCTATACGATAACCAGAATCTACTACCAAGGCTACACAGGATCAACCCGCACAGGAAGCTAAAACTTCTGACAAGGGGAAGAGACCCCATCTCTCCTCAGCTGCTCTGTTCCTGCCTCCTGAAAAAAAAAAAAAAAAAAAAACAAACTTTTTTTTCCCCTCCTCCATATTCTTATCACCCTCTTGCCTTCCAGGATCTGCAAGACAGGTATTAAAATTGTGGTGACCCAGACAAGCATTACTCCTACCTTCCATGTAGGCAATACCCAGTGTAGCACGAACCACAGTGCCAGGATGTAGAAAAGCTGACAATGGAATGAGAACTGGGCATGCGGAAAGGGCAGTACTCTTTCTTTTAGGAGGAAGTACTCATCTAAGTCGCTCTCATCTAAGTCTTGCTGTAATCAGTGAAACAAAACCAAAGTTTACAAGTTATCACTGAAGTGGAGTAACACTTGGCAGTAACAGTTGAAACTGAGAGAACGACCTGGATAGAAACACCTAAGAACAGTGAGAATATCACACCAGTACCACAGCTGAAAATCCTCAACCATTTTACCAGTCTACAGCTAGCTAGTGTGGGATAACTACAACAGAGCTGGAAGCTCAAGGCTCCAACCATGTGAACCAGGATGACAGCCTGATGAAAGGTTGTGGAAATATACGTTTTGACAAAACAGTTCTATTTTGATAAATCAGCATTTTCTACAAAAATAAACCATCAGATAATTCCACACCAACTTCAACTAACTGAAAATCCTTTAATGAAAGCGTTAGCTCTTACTTCGCCATTTAATGTAGTTTATATAATTCATCTCCTCAAATTAAGAAGGCAGGTCAGCACCTCTGTTTCTTTAGAAACAGTCCAGTGGCACATCAGCACCACGGATTTTGCATTTGGGGATGCAGCAATGGAAAAGAATGGTTTTATCACAAACGTTTCTTGGGTCTGTCTCAGCATCCCCCAAAGTGTTCCCAAAAGTGTTTATACTTATTCTAGGTTTTGAAACATATTTTTGCTTTTCCTCTTCTAATTTGTCTAAACTGTTTGACAAGCAGTGCTGTTACAATGAACATGCCACAGCACAGCTGCTGCTTCATATGTTTTAAAGTACAATCACAAAAGGCTGGCACAGCATTTGCCCAGATCTATGCCATTAGGGCAGACAGAATTTCAGTACCTTTTCCAGCAGGCATCTGCAGGAGTGGGAGAAAGGAAAAGGAAAAGCAGAGAACTGCACTGTGCTCACAAACCAGCAAAATAACATCAAATGTCTTGAAAAAGAAAGTTATGGCAGGAATAGTGATTTGCCCAAGATTTCTCATCAAAACAAACAAACAAAAGCCAAAACCACAGCACACAAAGAAGAATCAGAAACAAAATCCTCAGTCATCCATCCCTTGCAAAATGTTGCAGTAAGCAGTGTACTTGCTCAGTGATACACAAATCATTCATTCCACACAACTACAGTGATAAGGCAGACCAAACCGCTACCAAAACTCATCTCTTTAGACACATTACACCACTGAATGTGTGTGCTTTTATAAAGCTACATGCTTGTAACTATTGCCATTTCATGGCATGAAGTCTTCAACTAAATCTGTACATAAACATTCCTTACCTGAAGAGGTAAGGTCTGCAAATGATGGTAAGGTCTGCAAATGATGCAATCCAACCATACTATTTTTCACACACTGACTTTACTTGTGTAAAATATCTGTTGACATTTTAGGAAGAATGACCACGCTGTCCGGATGCCTGTTACTTGATATCATAGCCTGATTTACCTCTAAACACAGGAGTTAAGCTTTCATTATATCAAGAGTTACACACAGAAACATTCCCTTTGAGAGACTGCCTATTTATCTACGCAAGTGGTTTGACAGCTTTTAACTTTAAATTAAACAGCATCTTTAAATTAAACAGCGAAAATACCCAGTTGGTAGGCTTCCTGACTTCATACTACCACCATTCCCCAGGCTACATTTAGACCTTTACTATACTGAAAAGTCACAGTTCATGCTTACAGATGACAAACTATCAATTAAACACTCCCCCCTAAGCCACTGCCTATTTTAGGCTATATGCAGTGTTGTGATTTTTAAACTATCATCTATATGCTTAAAGACAGAGGAGAAATATTTCCCTTATAAACAAGACCACACATATTCCACAACAACCACCTTTATGTTCTACAACATCAATAGCCTTCTGCAGAGTAAATAGCTTCTCACCACACAGCTCTGTCTATGGTCTAGTTCGGAAAACATCCACAGCCATGTAACACAACCCAGCCTTGCAGCACTGCCATACCACCACAGATGCCACGCGACCTGCAACTGCTTGCTCAACTGCAGTGTCTGGGGAATCTTCTTAGCACTACGAGGTGACAAGACCAAAACACTAGCCACTTGGCTGCAATAGTTTTTGCCATCTCCAAGAATCAGAGCACATAAGACCCAGATGAAAAGGGAGACACTTTGAATTTCTTAAAGTCACCATCTTCAAACCACCCTGGCTTCAACCTGAGCCTGTGGACATCAGCATTTTGAACAGCCTCCCTATAGCCTATGCAGACCAGATCTGGCCATCTCATATGTGAAGCTGTTCAGTCAGTTCTACTCAGCTAGAAAGAGTTAAGCAGTTCTGTGCCATGGGTACACACACAACCTCTACCCACCCACTGACCAGCCAAGTGCACAAGAAAACGGATGCCTAAAGCAGAATTTGGTTCCAACCTAGCAGCTACCATTTCCATGTGTTGGTGTACACGTTATTCACACAATCATACCACAAATCACACAGTATTCTACTTAAGTGTTCCTATGCAAAAAGAAGCTAATTTAAATAAAAAAAAAAGCACCTACCTAAGTCTCTATCTATGAACAAATATCGCAGTACAGTACATTTACCCCACTCACAGTCACCTTGGAAATTGTCACAGACTGGGGAAGACAAATTCATAACTGAATACACACAGTGTTACCATTAAAATGCCAATTCAACTGAATGGCATTTTTCTTCTGGCAGCAACAAGAGTTAGCCTGTGGGATCATTTAGCTTACTTCTGCTGACACATTTTGCCCACTCTTGTGCTTCTGAAGAGACACAAAGGAAAATAAAAGAACGGATTCTCTAAACAAATTCATCCAATACGCTCTGAAACATGTCAAGAGTGACACAGACACAACACTACAATGCAGATTAAAGGCTGAAAAAGCAGAGGAACTCTTAAAAAAAGTGACTGGCAAAACAAAAACAAAGTTTGCTTCCTTTTATGATATGTGAAACCAACTCTGCTTCTCATAAGAGGAAGAGTAGTAAAACATTTTGGTTGCAAAGAAGTGGTAGAAATGAGAAAAAACAGAGCCTGGTGTTCACGTGTTTTTGTGGACGACAGTTTATCAAGCCACATAGTCCTCACTACCAGTAGTTTTTATTTAAGTTAGAACCACCTATTTTTCCACTCCACTGTCACACCTTCCCACATCAACAATTAGCATAGCGCTAGACAAACTTAAAATTCTGTCAAACCTGTGAAAAGGAGACAAAAACTAAAACAAAATTGAATTCTGAAAGAACCCATAGAACTCTTCCACTATTAAACTGCAGTTACCCTTGCTGAAGGGCAACTCTATGCCCCAAACCAGAATGCTGCCCATGCCCTCTTCAGTCTCTGAATTCCCCAGCTGACTACAGCGAATTTACGTTTTTGAGAACCTCAGGCACCCTGAATCCTAAAGACGGTAACAAATCTATCCATGAAAAGAGGTCTTGGATAAATAAGACACTTAAGCTCAGAAATAAAATTGGGCATGGCCATTCTTGTCAACAGTTCCTATTGCTGAAACACTGAATAAGGTGTTGTAATCAAATTAACTATATAACAGGGCATGTGAATTGCATAACTCAGCCTACAAATGTCTAGGTGGAGATTGCACCAGGCCATACGTTACCACTTTATTAACTTACATGATTTCTTGTCGTACATAGAAACATAACTACCTTAAAACAATGTTGTCTTCAGTTTTGCAAAACAGGGTAGTTCTAGGTGAAATAAAATGATTTAAGGCCAAATGCTTTGTTCTGTACATAGTCTGCCTACAACTTTTTTGTGGACTCCCTGGATACAGCAATTGTTCATACCATTTTATGATTTTTGGAGCATTTTTTTTTTTCCAAAGGCTGACAACAGTTAGCCACACAAAGAAAACACCAAACTATCTCTGTGAAGATTAATACACAGTTCTTGACAGTATTGAGAAAATAGATGCCAGAACTTAGTGACTTCATAATTCCAGAGGGACACGCTGAAATGAAGAAACAAGTCATGTAACATCTTCAAAGTCAGTCATAAAAAGGCTAACTGT
Organism: Himantopus leucocephalus; assembly: GCA_003993805.1. NCBI lineage: Eukaryota > Metazoa > Chordata > Aves > Charadriiformes > Recurvirostridae > Himantopus > Himantopus leucocephalus. The sequence continues at coordinate 88,455,162 of RSEF01000001.1, read as the reverse complement.
TCCCATAGATTTTTCTTATTGTTTCTAAAAAAAGGAGCCAGAACTTTTCCATCAGAAAAACATTAGTCAAGCACTCACTGAACATATGTTTGACAAGCTGTGTCTTACATTCATGTGAACTTTTTGACCATGGTCACACCAAAGGAAATTTATGTAGAAGCAACAGAGAATGATAAAAATGGCCAGTTTCATGCTTCACCAGAACAATACATTTGCCAGGAAGATGCATGTGCAAGAGAAAAAGGCAGCCATTCTTTACACTAAAAATAACAAAAATTACCAAGCATAAAATTAACCTGATACATGTTCTCACTACCTAGCTTATGCATTTTTCAAATTCTCAGTAAAACTCGATTTTATTAACCAGATTTGGCATATAATTACATAGGGGACAGCAGTCATCCCTTACACTGTTTTAAACGTGATTTTGGTCTTTCCTTATTTAACAGAAAAAATACATAGAGTAAGCTTACTCATATCCTTTACCATCTCAAGGGAAAACATTTGAAGTTAATATTCAGCAGCTCCTGAAAAGAAGTTTTATATAGCATCTAGGTCCTGCACTAAGAAAACAATCATCTCAGTCTGGACACTGGAATGCCACAAACTCTTTGTGCAAAACCACTCTTCCCTACCTAAGCAGTATACTCAACACTGCTATGGCAAGATAACTATTAATCCTGTGATTTTAGCTGTCCAAGCTTCATGGTCTACCTCAAGCCAGCCTGAAAAAACAGGCAGTTCACAAAACAGATTCTAAAAACAATCTTTAAGACACTTTGGAAAACAGAACTTCAGAAAGAAACACACTTAAAAGCCACAGCCCCAGAGGATAATGTTTACATTATATATATTCCCTCAAAAAGTTGAATGTAAAGCACACTTTGAAAATTGAAAGTCAGAAAAGTGGATGGTGTACATGGTGGGGATGTATATTGTGGAGAGGGAGAGAAAGAGAGAGAAGAAGAAAGGCACAATTAGATTACCTTGATGAATATTTTTTTTTAAAAGTCTCATCTTCCTCCACTTCAAAATGCAAATATTTGCTTCTAATTATCATTTTTAATGCAGAAACTTCACTGAGTACGACTATTTTCAGAATACTACTGACTTTCCATTAGTACAAAAGGATTTTATTTTTTTTAATATGTTCACTTCATAAGTTTACTTTATAGCTTACTGGCTCTACAGATTCTTTCATTGGCACGAAACTAAATTTTTTTCTTACTTGAGCAGGCAATTGTGAATTCAGGAATGACAATCCCTAAACAAACTCAGTCTTGGAAATCAACAATAGAAGAGTCTTATGCCAAATCATTCATGAGCAAGAGGCTAAGATTAGACTTCTTAATCTGTAATATGACAGGCAGCACTCAAGTAAAGATTTAAGTAACAAGTAACTACCACAGATGACCTTCTATTTGATTTCAGGAGTGTTCTCTTTAAGCTATTTAATTTTCAGGGTCGCTTTCTTTCCTTTCGTCTAGTTTTAAATATAGGACTTCTGCTATTCTATAAAAGAGCTGTCAGGCAGCTTTCCCCAATATGACAAATTTTACTTCTCATTTTCATAAAGTTATTTTCAGAGCATCTTAAGAAGTTTCTCTCTCCTCTATATTCTCATCCTTCAGAAAAAATACTGATAGCTACTTCAATCTCTTAGCTCCAGGACCACAAACTGTGAAGTAAGTATTTAGCCTGGGTCCTACAAAATGTTCAAGTACATTTTTAATTTTGAATGAGCAGTCCTGTCAAGACCAACAGAGCAGTCACAAGTAACACGTGCTTATAAGGGTCACCAGAGAAAGGCATGGAGGCTTTTAGCCTCTGAAATACTTACACCCAAACCGAGCTTTTCTGTAACTCCATTCGATTTTTAATGGGTCGACTTCTGTAACAGATTTCAGACACTTCTTATTTGTAAATCTTCTGGTGTATGTACTGTTAATATTTACACTGGTGAACTCTACAGATAAAATATGCATACACACACTTATATATGTCAACAGCCACATGTATGCACATATGGGTGAACATAATGTAGTCCACCATCTTTACAGTCACATCTCTATTCAAACTTTTGGCTGAGGTTATGTATTTCTAGGGTGCCACATGTAAACTTCTCTAAGGAAGCTTTTAATTGTCATTTATAAGGAGGATGAAGGGAACGAGGACGATGCCTTGGGATATTTTACAAATCATGCAGGTGGGGGGCGGGGAGGGGGAAGAGTCCCAAACTACGCAAATCCACAATCTGTCTCACATTGTATGTTTTGCAGAATCACAGAAGACAACTAATACTTTCACAGCCACACATGAGAAATTCAGCTCATAAGATTTCAACTTCAGATTACTAGCAGTTGTTTGCAGAGGGCAAGGCTTCAAAAGAAGAGGAGTGACAGAGACAAAGAACTTAAATAGGAACCAGAGCTCAAAAATCTTAATCTTCCCACCCTGTTGCACGGGTGGCCCTTTGGCATCTGTAATCCTATTCTCACTGAAGAAAATGGGAAGACTTCTGTCTCTGTACAGCCCCCGGATGACAATAAAGCCTATCAAAACTCAAAAATCACTGAGCCTTTCTTCCAGTCATTGCTTGGCTCCATTTCAGGTATGTCCTGCTGGACATTTAAAAACTGATGCATAGAAATCCTCTAGGTTCTGATCTGGACTTTCCTTTTTTAACCTTCATTAGCTAATTATCTGTGTGAAACCAGCTGATAGCATCCACGCAACAATAGGCCCATGGGTCACAGTTTATAGGTAAACTGCTCCAGGCAGGGGAACTTGGAACTGTGAGCAAAGAGCCCCTCTTTATGTTTTGCCGTTATCAACAAGACTGCCCATCAGGTGCTTACTGAACTGTGGGCAAATTGCTCTGGTTACATAAACTGATGAGATTTCACTAATTTTAGGCTAAACCAAGTATATTAATATATAGAACTCTGGTTAGGAACTCACAGTTTTCTGAGTCTCATTTATGCCTTGAAACAGAAGAACATTTTTACGCAAGGAGACAATTCTTCTCTAGTTAAGTAACAAATTTCTGTCAAACCTCAAGAACACATTGTACTTTCATAGTATCCATCTCTTTAAATCCAAATTTGGTTTGTAGCTATAAAACGTTGATTAGGACTATATAATTTATTTAATGCTAAAGCTTTTAGTGGTTATGAGCAGCGATCAGACCTTTACTAAAACAAATCTCTGGTTTCATTATTGACTACTTAGCCAAGACGTTCTGCACCTGCCAGCTCAACGACGAGTGCTGGCTTGAACACCACATCCAGCAATCCTTCTCCTCAGTCAAGCAACTACTTTTATGCAAGTCTAGGGGCCAACAGAAATTCTCAGTCAAAACCTCCAGCCATCACTTCTGGCCACAGTAAGCACATTATTAAATGCTGTTTAAAATAGCATTTCAGGCTATCGCAATAAAACAACAAATTATTTAATCAGGAAAGCACAGTAATATCAACATACAACCTGTACTTTATATAGCTAACAGAACATTTGTATGAGATCTCATGATCAGGTGAAGCACCAGTTTTCCAACATATACACAGACAATAAAACCAGACAACTCTGGATTGTTACCAACTGCTCAAGCACCATCATATTTCAAGTGGTTACGGTAAGAAACAGGCGAGTTTTGTTTTACACATCTGAAAGCGTTCTTCCAAGATCTTCTCACAATTTGAGACCTACTGGAGATTGCTACTTTATAAACTACATGTACCTCTTGAGCAATTCCCCCCCCCTTTAATTTTTACCTCAGACTAACCATGCTTATATCTAGATCTAAATATATCTAGATCTAAATACTTCACAGAAAGATTTTTTTTAATGTACACAAGAAAAATGCATGCTGAAAATTAAAAAGAAATACCAAAATAGCATCTTTTATTTCAGCTTACTCAGAAGTTTGCCAGAGTTTAACCTAAAAGTTAGACAATGACATAAGATACAGTTTTATTCTACAACAAATAAATGCATTTTTAGTGAAAGAACCTTCTACTTGGGAATTGAAGATATTTATATGCATCATTACAATACACAGCAAAAGAATCATGCAAGCTTAATTTGCAAGACAGCTTGCTTTATTTTTAGGATAATTTTAAACAACCTGCTACAGCAGAGATAATACTTATCCTTTAAACAAGAAAAATAAATTTCACACTTATATAGATTTATTTAGAAAAAAAGCTGTCTGATTTAACAGTGCTCTTAGTTGCATAATCTCCTATCTTCACCACTTCTTGCTTGAAGTGACAGAGAAAACTTAATACAATACTTTGTGCTGAAACACAGAATTAAGATGTAAAAGTGAGAAATGACAAGGTTCCCATAAGAAATGAAGATGTAAAGTATGTGTTAAACAACCCTGGGGAAAGAAACGAGGCGGGGTAGAAGAGAGAGGTCCAGAATGGATGCTGAGTTTTTTTAAGACAGTGGTGTTAGATGGATTCTAATTAAAGCATTAAGGTACAGAAAATGTGTTACTATTCTTTGTATTTCTACTTATCAGTCCAAGGAAAAAAAAGGTTTCCACATTTATAGGGGTTTGGGTNTGTGTTTTTTTTTGGGGGGGGGGGGGGGGTGCGTGCAGGGGATGTTTTGGGGGTTGGTTGTTTGTTTTTTAGGTTTTATGGTACAATACAATTAGCATGTTTCAAGTATAAGATACAACTAACAAGACACAGACAACACAAATACATACTACAAACACATTCTCACCCACACATATGCATTTAAAGCACAGAATTTAAAATCTAGGGTATTACTGTGGAACAGCATCACTGGTCCATCTGAAGTGACTCTGCTCCCACAGACGAACTTAGGTTTTTCTATTGTTTTATTTTATTACGAAACACCCACAACTGGGCCAGGTGTTTTAAAAACAGACTGGAAGACAGACCAGAAACTCGACAGAGAGGCTACAGTAATACAACAGTTAAAAGAAGTAATTCTCCAAGCATTGAGCAGAAACCCAAAGCGTTAACTTTTGCTTTGCTCAGCTCATTTTCAGGTCGTTTATACACAGATCCTGAAACAGCAGAATTATACTGCTTCAAATACAGGCCCAACTAACAACCCTGGCATGCTGACTGTAACGTGAACCATCTCCTGTCCTGGGGTCACTGCACAAGTTCTAGACACATTTATTTAGATATTTTACTAGGCCACCTCACTATGTCCCTGGCGTGTCCTCCAATCTTACTAGCTCCACTGTAAAAGCTGGATTTGCTTGACATCCTCTGTACAATGTATTATGCCATGACATTTTATCTGACAACTCTACAGAGAAGACAGTACTGAAATACACTCATTCACCACAGGGATAGTCTAATTTTTTCCAGGAACACAGCCAAATAAAGATGATGCTCCTATAGAATTTTTTTTTCATTGTTAATCATGCCAAGCTTTCACACAGCTAAGTGCTATGATTTTCATTTTTTAAACAAACTTAATCCATAGTTTATTTAAAGAATATTATCGGTCTGTTTCAAATCATGCTAGCAAGAGAATTTATCAGCTTTCTTCAAGAAATGAGCCATAAATCAATCTTTTTTGTCAATAACATAAATCCATCAATCAACTTCCTCCAGAGAAACAAAGGTGACCTTCTGCTCCATTTTCTACAACACAGACCCAAATCTTTGGTCGAAAGTTTAGACCAAACTTTAAACTCTAAAGTGGATACATTTCAGTCACTCCCCAAAACACCGAGGGGGGGAACCCAACACACAGCTAACCAATGCTATGTTGATTTTAAATGAAGAAAACATACGATTTTTCCCTCCAGCATTCCTCCATCTGCACACTCCACAAGCCCATGAACAAACAGACTCATTAATGATAAGGCCAGACACTACCATGCTCCTCTTACCAACTGCGACTCAGACTGAGTCTACATCATACATTTCTGCTGCAAAGGCACTTGTGGGGTGTACAATGTGTTCGCTGATACATTGCAGTAAGAACTGCGAGTATAATCTCAGTTTATGACAGAAAGTGTGGTTTTGACAGTGAAGCTTATTTACAAAGGGAAGAGATGGTCGCAGGATGAACAAAGAAAGTTTAAACCACACTGCAATGAGCTGTATTCGCTAAAGGCTAATATTGACAAGAAATTTCTTCTGGTGCAGATCTGCTTTAACACACGTTGTCTGTAAGGCTCATCATCATTTCTGAAAAAATCCCCTCTAAAATATCCTGCCTTGAAATAGTAAAGAGATTACAAACAAAACTTTTCCCTAAGATGAAGTATAAAAATAATTTCTTGCAGCAATTATTAGGCTGAGTCAGATGCAATGGTTTTAGTGAGCAATTGAAAGCTCTCTCCTACAAGTCTTATTGGATGTCATGGACTCTGAAGCAATGATTCCCTCACAAACACCACCAAGGTATGCAAGTTATATCTGGGGGGAGAGGAGGATTATTTGTTTGGTACCTTCCCCAGAAATAGCACGGACATTCCTTTAAAGTCATTTTGCTTCCTTAACAGCAATGCTACTTTGAACTTCTCAAGCAAAAAACACAGAACCAACAATATATCAGATTATAACTCTCCGCTGTAAATTAATATGGCCCCTTTGAGTTCCTGTTAATAGTTATTAAAAGTTGTCTTAGGATTATTTTAATTTTTAAAAGTGTGTGAACAAACATTTTTTAATTAACAGCTAGCTGGTAATGCTTACCAGAAGTCTAAAATCATGATTTTAAAAATAATTTTCCTTGTGTTCACTCAGCCTCAAGCCTCATTCAAGATGTTGTTAGTGAAAACTTGTTTGTTCACAATTTATTTTTTTTTAATACAACAGGTCTTCATAGTCTAGACTTAGATGCCAAGTTATAATTGCCAGGACTGAAAATGCAGATAAACAGAAGCATGCCCCAAGACTCATCACCAGAGGTTATTCACACAGACCAGAAATTACTATCTCAGTTTAAATACTTAGTTTTAATTTATTAAACAAACACTGCAGCAAAATATCTTAAGTATACACTGATACTCAACAGCAAGTGGCATAAAGTTTACTAATTCTTATCACCCTCATCACTGCAGCACGAAGGTATGCATTAAGGGACAGGCCAAATCATCCTCTTGAACGTTACATTAAATTGTCAACAAACTATCATTTAACATACCATATTCACATGCCTCACCAGAACAAGTCTGAAACTGAAGACGCACAAAGTGAAAAAAAGCCAATGAACTTAGTGTTGTGACACACTCTACAGTGTTTCAAGATGCTACTAGCTTATTCACAGGGAAGTAGGCAGAAGGGAAAGCACAACCCTTAACTGATCCAGTTCACAGTCTTGTTTTCTAGCCCCAGCACTGAACGAAGGAGGTAGGGATGAAAGGCTATTTTCAAATTTGCTTACAGCTAAAAGCATCTACAACTTTAAGATATCTGAATCTGTAAGAAAAATGCTTCTCCTGCACAAATAAAATCTGTGCACTCTAGTTTGAATTCCAACAAGCCAAATCTTTCCCATCTCCTTCCACAAAAAGAAAACTAGGTAAAGTGCCTGAAAATTAAACAAAATCTATTAGTGAATAAGTTCCTCTGAGTTTCTGGCAACCTCTGGCTGTATGGTGAGGATAGGCAGTCAATGGCAGTAACATCTAAAACCAGCACAGCAAGATTTACAAGAGAGGTCAGCTCTGCAAGCCTTTACTCTGTTTTAAATATGCGCGTTTCTGGTTACCTTCCTTCACCTCATCCTTCAGACAAGGCAAAAGAAAGGAGGAGAAAGAAATTAACGTTTTGAGCTGTGCAATAAAATGACATCTTTACAATTTTAGCATCTAGCCACATGGAAACATCCTAGCATTGGACTGGAAACCAGCATCTCATGAACCATACATGACATATCTCAAACAAACCTTACAAAGTTTTGTGAAAGAACCTTTCAAAATGAACAGACTGCCAATGAGATTAAAACAAAACAAACCCAAAAAACCTAGAGTTAATATTCAATGCTATTACAGTAAGTGAATAGTGTCTGATCTTGTTCCCAGAAGCCATGAATATCTTCATAGGACCAAGAGCCAAACCCCAAAGAGAAGCAGAGGGTGTTATAATAGTTCTGGGGCAGAAGGTAGCAAATACATTTCAGATGCCATGCTAGCTTATTGCAGGATGAAGCACTGCTTTACACACTTCTGGGTTTTGAATCATGCAGTATAATCCTGACCTTCTCAATCTTCATTGATTTGTAGTCTCCCATGCCTAGCGATTCAGTACACCCAATAGACCCTCTGCTAGGATCATTCAGCTACTAACGACACCGGTGCTGCATTTTAGATCTTCCAAGAGCTACATGCAGCTCAAGAGCCAAGGCAGGCCACTCCTGAAGCAGTGTCATCAGGACAACCTGTGCAATACTACTTCAACCTTTTGTGTTAGCTTCATTAAGTCACAAAAAAATACCTTTCAGTTTGTTTAATATACTGTTACCCGAATTTAGTGATGTATTTGCAACCAACATCTTCTGATGTTGTTCACCTCCTCAGGTGACGAAAGATTAAATACACTTTATAAATCTATGTGCCAACACTACAGCAGTCTGCAGATTTTGTATCAGTTTTAACACTTGCATATGTCACCTATAAAAATCTCAAAAGTAACTCCTTACTGCACAGGCCAGGGTACACAGCAAATGATAGCTGTATGCACTAATCTGCTACCTGTGAAAAATGTTAGTATCAGCAGAGGAGCAGCAGATTTTCAGCCAGAAGCAATCTCCTTAAGGGAAAAGGGGCATCAAGCAAGAGAAACTATGAAGTAAAGCCTTCAGTTATTTGCATTACTTTGGAAATTTACATCTAAGGTGACATTTTATATAATACTAACTTACATGCAAACAAAAATCCCTTCACTGAATGGGTGAATTTACAAAGAAATTCTGAATTTTTTCATTTTTAATTTTTTTTTCCCCCAAATCAAGGATACTGTAACTGTTATTAGAACTGTCCATTTTCCTTTCCTTCTGTTATTGTATAACTTCTACCACTCAGCAACAAATACTACAAGTTCCCATGAAACTTCTGTTATGATGTGCAGATGTAAGGACTGTACTACAATTGCTTTTGTGCTTAACATGCTTCGATGCAGGTTTCTGACTTTCAAAGAAACAAAAGAAGTAGGTCCATGAAGAAAGAAAGGATATGTATTCCCTGCAAACGTTTTGCATGAAAAAAAAAAAATCTGCTGGGGGAGAGGTATGTGTTCAATCTCAAGATCTTCCTGAACATGCAAAGTATTTCATCCAAAAATCAGCTTCAGCTGTCATAAAAAGTATTGTAGCTCTTTGTACTCTAATACTATTCATTAACTGAAAACCTTTACAATCTGAAAGCTTTACAAGAGTTTAACAATTAAGGTAACTCTACAGAGTCACTTGATTTAAAACATGTCCTGAAAAGTAAGCAATTAGTCAGGACTTCTAGGAGGCACTTAAAATTCCCTTTGTGGTGAACAATACATCTAGAAGTGAGAAAAGCAAGTTTGTTTTGATAGTGCATCTTATGAAGAAGGCTGATCAAGTTGTCTAAACGGTAATTTCTGGGGAACTGTAACAATGATAATGAAGTCTCTACCCTGAGGACAAAAGGGCTGTACAAATTAAAAAAAAACCAACAAGAAAACAGCAGTACAAATACACAATACTGCATTTTCAAGCAGCACTTACTCAAGAATCTGAATAGATATGCCTTCCCCCCCNCCTCCCCCCCCCCCCGCCCCCCATCTGGAGTGCTGAAGCAGAAAAACTTCTTTTCTGCTTGCTCAACTTCCATGTGAGCAGTTCCTAAATCTGGTGCTCTCCTACATTTGGTGGTCTAACACCTGGTCTTCCCCTGGAAAGAAGTCAACATTGAAGTGTCAGGAGTATATGTTATTCCCAGATGCTGCTCTTATTAAGAGGGTCTCCTGTTTAACACAGGTAAGGCATAAACAGTTTCAGAAAGGATGACTAGGACCAAGAAGCCTTCCTGAAACTGCCCTGAAAGCCCCCGGGCTCACTTCAAAAGAAGGCTGAACAAGCACCCCACTCCCTTCCTCTTCATCTGAGGTCCCTTCTCCTCTCTCCTGGCACACACACAATATTTTATTGAGTATCGAGACAATTAAAATATAAAAAAGTAAAGTAAGTGGTAGTGTGTGAATGTGAGAAATGAGAAGCTCAAACCTAAAATGTACGTAGGAGATAGCCAGTAAGAAGTCTAGACATTTTAGATTCTGACGGCTTCCTAGACAAAAATACTAGAATAAGAATCAGACTTGGCTGCTGCATCTCAGTCACCAACTGAGAAATATTTTCCATTAGTAAATGTATTGCATTTCTCATTATTGATAACAGACATTGGAATTGGAACCAAGTCTCACTTCTACACCAGTATTGCAGTTATACATCTAACCTCACACACAATTAACAGACGGTTTTGGCAGTAGTAGCAAAGGCTACCCAAACCAGTTATTCTTTAATCACCACTACTGTTGCTGTAACATGCTCTGAAAGTCCAATCAGATCTCTCCAAACTATCACAACAGCACTGATTAGTGACCATCAGAGACCGACTGTTGAGTATCCTGCAACAGACAGGTTCCTAAAAAGACCAGAGTGTTGGTGAAATATTTATTTTTTTCTACATGGGAGACTGCCAAAAAAATGCATTATTCATGACTACATATTTGTGCTAGCTTATACTGTTCTTAACATTTAATTTCAAAGTAGGCATTCTCATGTTTTCAGTAAGATAGATACATATAATAAATATACGAGTACACACAAGCACAGATGGTAGTTTGGTGCTTAAATCAACTTGATCATGAAATACTTGGTTTATCCAACTTTACATCAACTACATTTGACAAATAAACTTTAATGAAAAGTTGAACTTGTGGGTAATGGTGACCTTAGTGTAAATTTTGCTACTAATTCATTTCTTTTCATGAATTGCAAGAATTTATGAAACTGTATCTGGAATAACTATCAACTGAGCATAATAGGAGATGGATTAGACTGCTGACAAGTGAGAGGGGTTTTGCTTTTCCAAGTTTCAGATTTTATTAACTGTTCTTAGATCCTTTTATGACTTATTCCTACCACTGTCTGCCAGGCAACAGTATGAAACCAGAAGAAATTTACAGCGCTAAAAAAATGTAAATATTAGTGAAAGAAGCATGCATATAAGAACAGTTTGGGGACTTTTAATTTTTTTTTATTTATATTCCTGTGTGGATGTGACCATCCCATCTATGTTTCAAGGTTTGGAGGAAGTTCTGAAATGTAAACAGACTTATTAAAAGCTGAAAGGTTTTCTGTCATAGAGCTGCATAAGAGAACTGCAATACGGTAAGACAGAAAATTGATATATTACTGTATTACCTTCCTAAAACATACCCTTCATATAACAACTTAGAAAGTGACCACTACAAAGATTTAGAAGAAAAAAAATAAATTGTCATTCCATTACAGTTGTTGGAGGGGTTTTTGTTTTGGTTGGGGTTTTTTGTTTGTTTTGGGGAAGAGGGGGTTGGTGTTTGGGTTTTTTGTTTGAGTTGTTTTGTTTTAAATCTAGGCATATTGAAGTGTTTACTTCTACTGTAACAGATCATCAGTATGAAAAAAAGGTATGAGCTCACTTTACCTTTGATCTATTTCATTTTTCTTCTTGTAGTTTCCTCTTTGTGTAAAGTATTATGAAAGAGTGCAAGAGTACCCAATCATCTAGTTTTGATCACTGAGCAGATTACTGTACATATTCAGAAAATACAAATACTCTTCTAAAAAAGACCAACTGGCTTGACAACAGTGCGTTACTCCTAACTAACGAGAATCTGTGTCTTTCTGGCTACGAGGCAAATCAAAAACACTTTGATTGTGTTTTTTCCTCCCTTTTCTCTCTCTGTTTTGGGATCGTGGGTGGAAGGGGCATGAGCATTACATCTTTTCTTGCATTCTTAAATGGTTTTAGAATCTAATCAAATAAAACTAATGCTGTCATTGGTTCCAATTTATAAGTTGTAAAGAGACAGGAAAAGCACAAATCCATTCTTCTGTTATTTCCAAAGCTGGAAGTAAGTAATGCAAAAGAAACATCTTTCCTCTTTATATATCGTCAAAGGCCTATTGAAACTGTGGAAGAAAATATGCAAGATATGGTATTTCTATGAAGTTCAGGAAAGAAGCCATGTTTTACAAAGACTTTCTTCTTTTTGAGGACAAGACCCAAACACACAAGTTCAACAAATTATAATGTAAGGAAGCTGCAAGCAGCCGAAACAGCCCTCATCTTTCCAAAGAATGAATGCATTGATTCCTCCCCAAAAAAAGTTGACTGAAAAAAAACCTATGTGAAATGGCAGTACAATAGATTCATTTTCTTGCTTGTTCAGGAAAAAAAGATAGTATAAATAAGATCTATACTACAGATAAAAAAAAAACTTTCAAAATATTACACAGCACCAAGGATATTCCATTAGTTTTTCACTTCGGGAGACCAGTCACTTTATCACAGATTACTACCTCCAGGGTAACCTCAAGCTAGCCATTTACGTAACATCACCAAACACACCACTGAATTTAGCGTTTCTGGCAACCACAGCTTTATCCCAAGAACAGAACAATAAGATTATACTGTAAGTCACATCCAGGGAATGAAATGAGAGCTGAGAAGAATTAGACCTGTTCTAGAATGGGCTAAGCCAAAACACTTTTTAAAACAAAACTTCCCTGAAGGGTGGGGAGAAGAACCCTTCTGTAAATTTTCTGGTTAAGTGCTAAAACATGTCTTAAATTGTTATTAATACAGTGTATTGATTTCTCTCATTTCTTCTGCTGTTTCAATAAAGCATAAATATCAACAATGAACAAAGCTCGAAAAAATTCTTCTACTTGACACTGCAGAGAGGCACAAGCCTGTCCACAGGCAGTTGACAGCCTTCCAAGCAGATTATATTGGATTTTACATTAGAACCTCTCCATTTCTATTCATCTTCTGCACTACTGCCAAAATAAGTTTCTAGTAGTGTTCTTTAAACATCTGATGATTCCTAGCTGTTCACAAACCAATATGAATGCAATTTCACAAGTGCAAATAGTTTTCAAATCACACTAATAGAAAGAGAAGCAAATAATGCAAAATAGCTTAGGATAACTTCAATAACAGTACCATTGCTTATTTAAAATTATTAAGAAAGAAGAAATTATTAAGAAAGAAGAAAGAAGTAGTAGATTTGTGATTATTTTGTTTTAAAAAAGACTTACCCTCTTGCAGGATCTAAGGCAATTGCTCTGGGTTGATCCAATTCTTGCCAAAACAAAACTTTTCTTAGAGATCCATCTAAATTAGAAACTTCAATCCGATTTGTTTCAGAATCTGTCCAGTATAATTTCTCTCCCAGCCAGTCACATGCCAGCCCATCAGGTGACAGAAGTCCAGAAATGACCACATTTTGTACACTCCCAGATTTATTGAATTCTGTTCGTTTAATGGCTTCTTCACTTACATCACTCCAGTATATCAACCCCTTTACAAACACGAAGTCCACTGCTGCTGCGTCCTCTAAGCCACCCACAATGACCGTCGCGTTCTCCTTCCCATTTGCAGCATCCACGAGTCGCAGATCACGCCGGTTCGCGTACAGCAACAGTGGGGCAGCTTTAAATGGGAGAAATAAGGGGTGGGGGGGACAGACAGATACATTAACACCACTCATATTAAGTATAACTTGCACTATGACGGTGCATCAGGCCATAACTACTACTTTAAAAATAAGAAAAAGGTGGGGGGACATTTTGAACTTTGACTAAAAGGCACCAACTTGAAGCCTTTCAACAGTGCTACAACTCAAGATGGTAACTTTGTAATGGGCATCTCGTTATTCTGGGCTGTGCATTATTAAAACAAGATTAAAGAAGAAGGGGGAGAACAAAGAAAATGGAGGCTTGAAGTGCCCAAATGACACTGTAGAGAAGGATGCTTAAATAAGAATCTGAAAGACAAGGGTAAAGCAGTTTTCTAAGCACTCAGTGCTGCCCCCCCTGAGCAAAGATTCTATTTTTTTCTTTTTTTTGCTAGAATTTAGTAGTATACAACCCACTTCTATAAAAGCATTATTGATGTCAAGCCATCAAAGCCACCTGTGTGTTGATATTCTCCAAAATTATGTATCTCAGACATTTTACATATAATACATACAAATACAAAATTCATTGCACAGCGCGAGAGGAATGTTGTTTTAGTGTTGACACTGGTCTGAGAAGGTAGGGACCAAAATAAATCCACAGGCATGGACAACACTGAGTTCTTTCAAACTCAGCTCTACCACCCCTATTTAGTTGTATACCACCTCTGTTTAGTTGTCTACCACAAAGCCTTTATTTTATATGCTTTATTTGCTTACTCTGTTTGTTTGCACAGTCTGTATATTTTTCATACATAAGACCCAAGATGACTAACGAAAAGTAGTAACCATGAAAGCAGATAGTTTCTTAAACACACTGTTTAATTGTCCTTAACCACAACCTGTATAAAACATTATGAAAATTCAAGCCTCATTCCTACGTCAACAAAATATTAAAAAAAAAATACTACAATTGTATAAAGCAGACAATCACATCCTTTTAAACCCACTATCAGAAAACATTTCTACCTTTCCCTGTGTTTACTCAGGCACTGAAAGAGTTGTACAGCAGCATTTGGATACATACTATGATTGGCATACTAACTGGTCCTTTACCTGTCACCACACAAATTTAACAAAAATCATGCCGATTTATTCATCGGCATAGGTGGGCACTTTAAACTTCTAGCAGAATATATGCCCTAACCAAAAGGCTTACATTTATAGAACCAAAGATGTGCATGGTTGAATAATGTCAAGGGCTACACTGCCAGAAAAGTTAGTTTCTTGTGTGAGAAACTCACATTGAAATTAGAAATACTAACACAAACTTCAGAAAATTCAAAAGCCAAGATCAGACTACTCCCCTCATTAACATAAAACTGTTTATCAAAGGCACAGCCACATGTATTGGGAGAAGCTGAAGGAACTAAGAAGTTCCTTAACCTACCTCCAAACAAACAAGTCTGCTATATATGTTTGGAAGCTTGTTACTTACTTTCTTTTAAAACAAACAAACAACAAAAAAAAACCCCAAACACAAAGAAACAAACAAAATTATTTAGGCTGTCATCCTAATTTTAGAAACACTGATATAATGCTAAATTTGTATTCCTCTCTCCAGAGAGCAAGTTTTTGTTGTGCAAAACATTCAGTTTAAAGATTATATTTCCACGGAGAAGGGGTAGACTTCTCTAAATTAGAAAGCAGAATCCTTATATTAAGTAGGTTTATTACCTTACTTCACTATCTCCTTCCCTTCCTTGAATAATTTCCCACCCCCTAAAGATTTAAAATTAATTACAGTAGAGTTTCTTGAAGTGCAGGTTGCTTATGATGACTGGATTTTTCAGAAAAAAAGTATTCAATAAATTGAAATTGTTAAAAAATAGATACGCAATAAACCCCTCTAATTTTTAAAGCCTACATACAATTATAATCTGAAAAATCTAGTTAATAGCCAGCTTAATGTCATCTACTGCACCATAGGAAAGCGTGCAGCCAACTGGCGGAGCTCTCTCTAGTAAGACAGCATACCCAGCATTTGAAAAAAGGTAAATCCACGCGCAAATGAGTACAGGTTCCATTATTATGTGCAACACGGAGCAAGACTACCCATGCACACAGCATGCACTAAACTGAAACACCAGGCATGTCAAGTGTAATCACCGAGGCCTGAAGACACTGCCAAGCCTAATACAACCACATTGCATAGGTTATTCACTCCTTGCTGGAGCTCAGATCTGGCTGAGGAAGGACTGAAGAAAATCTCCTTTTCATGAATGATACAAGTTATTTGAACGATGGCTCAGAAGAAACACAGCTACACTTAGGATGTGTAGTTTCACGCAGATTGATTCAAAGCCACAACTTGTAACACATTCCATAGTGCTGGCAGATGAGGATATTAAGCTTTCCAATTTGTTGCGACATTCAGGAATGAAGCATGCATCACCAAAATAATAAAAAACAGGTTTGTTCCCCCACCCCCTCCAACCCTTCCCAGAAAACACGAAGGCTTCAATATCCTATAAAACCCAATTAGTAAAGTTGGCAGCATTAGTACCTAGTATCATCTTTGCCATTTACTTGACTCAAACAGCAATGCTAAAAGGACAATTGTGGCAGAAGATCCCATCCTGCCCCATATAACTCACTTTAGGGAGTCAAAGCTGAACTCTTTATGTATGCTTCTATTTCCTTTTCTACAGACATCATAAAAATACATATTTTAACTGCAACAAACTAGGATACATTGAAGAGAAGTACACATTTTTAAAAGTAGAAGAAAAAAACCACTCATCTTGGAAATCAACAACTGAAACAGTAACGAATATTACCATGTCCTCTGTCACCTGAGAGATCTACATGTAGTTTATTATGCTAATTAAAGTAGCAAATACAGGGTAAAAGTTATCCTTAGTTATAAAATAAGCTTTTTTTTGTATCTACCAGCAGGAACAAACATTTGCTTAGAGAACACAAAAGCTCCAAAAACTGAAGTTTAACCCATCTGAACTGCAAGAAAAATAATTTAAATCTGAAGAAGTTCCTACCAATAATGGGTCACTGAGCCTAACTGCTTAACTCTGATATTCACACAACACCTTCCCTAAGCTTACCACATTCAATATTAAAGTCCAGCCACTGCCTTTTTTGCCCTGCCTTTACAACTAGAATTCTACATCAGCATCCTTCTCCTCACCACCAAAACTCAGTTCTTCTAGCAAGTATTTCTCTTGGCTACAGCTCTTGTCTCTCTCCCTGGCATACTGAAAGTTGCTAATCCCCAAGATACTTAAGTCTGGTTTCCCTAACACTTGTTTACTTGCTTCGTACATCTGATTTTTGAGCATCTGATACTGGCTTAAAAATGCTGCAGCCCACAGAATGCAAAGTGATGAACCAACATAAGTAGATCACTTTACCAGCTAAAAATATTTTTCAATTTTTTTTTTGTGTTTAAATGGCTACTTAAGCTGTCAGACTTTGTCCTGCTTTTCTTTAACTAGGCCAGAGGCCTTTTCCACAAGTTCCCGCTTGCTTCCTTTCCACTTTCAACGATCCATGACATCTCTGGGCGCCACGAGGTCAGTGTTACCTTCAACATGCTCATTCTCTTTCACTGACATGGAATTTAGCCTGGTTAAAGCAATTAGCAACATCCCATTTTCCCCAAACCCTTTTTTCTCATTCCCAACCCTCAGAAATGCTGTTCTACCCCCTCACTTAGTTAAGGGCCCCTCCCCAAGCTGATTCAAATCATTATGTCAGTGAAAGGTTTGACTGGGTTAGCAAGTTGAATCGACTCAAGAAGTAGTCCAGCAAACTCCAAAACTAACATAAGGCAAGCAGCAGGGAGTTGGAAGGGGGAGCAGCTCTCCCCCCTTTCACTGGCAGCCTGCTAGATCTGCTCAAGATGAGACTGCAGCCACATCCTTTTCTCCCCGGCTCCACTTTCAGCTGTCAGTTCCCAAACTCTCTTTTGGTACTAGCACTTGTCCCACACCACAGTGAGACAATGCAGGGAGCTAAACCAGCAGAAGGTTACTGGGCTCTCCCTCAACCTGCCAAAAAGTAGGTTTTAGCCAGCCATCATCCAGAACTGGTTCAGAACAAAATCAGATAAACATAAGTACTAGCAGACCAGGGAAAGGGACGACTGCATCAGCTTTGACAAATTAGTTGAACCAGTTGCTTGCGAACCTCCAGTTTAGGAACAGGACCCACCAGACTAGATGTGGCCATCATAAGTTGTGGCAACCTGCCCCAGAATCCCAGCGTGGCCCAGCCAGTAATCCTGGGAAAGCACCCACATTGTGAAAAGAAATATCCATGCAGGAGTCCACTGGTAAGAAACTCATGGATTGTTACATTGGAAGAAGATGTCCTTGAGCTGGGAAGAGAAAACTGCCCATCTTTTAAAAGTCTTGCTGAAGAACTCTGAGCATCTAAAGGTGAATTGATACTGCCAAACACACTGCCATGAGGATGGCAAACATGAGGACTGGAAAAGAGGAGATGCAGTAATGAGATACGCTAAGCAAATACACACTGTCCTGGATAAGGCAGAGTAAGCATGAAGGATTTGCCAGACAACTTGACTGAATGACACGCACTCACATTCAGCCCACAAGGGAAGGAAAAGCAGATAAATGGGTATAGATAACCAGCAAAAAGCATTAATTGCAACCTCCTCAAAACCATTCTATACACAAAACTCCTTGTACATAAGACAATCCTCACCATTCCCAAAATGTCCCACTGAGAGCCAACACAAGAACATAAGAAAAACTCTCTGGATGGACACAAAGGTTCTCTGGCACAGTCAGTTGTGAGGACTCTCCTTAACTCCTCTTCATCATTGCTTATGCTTATAAGGAATTCTGTGTATTTGTTATCTGTGAATGTTTTTGAATTTTGCTGCTCAGTTCGGAGGAACAAAAAGAAGGTTGAGGTAGCACTGGGAAAAGCCTGGGAGACTTGTATCAAATCAGAAGAGAAGCAAGTTGCAAATGAAAATAAAACTTCCCCAAAAAGCAGGGACCCGGCCTCAAGAAACTTATACAGAGATGGTGTATATTTTCAAACAAACAAAAAAAATCACAAGGAAATAGATAAGAGTTTCAGCACAGCAAGCAGCAGGCCAGGATTTTGCACCAAGTGCTCCATCACAGCACCTTTCCTGAATTATTCCACACAGTTCACAATTCCACACAATTTTTTTTTAAGAAAACTAATGACCTGACTTACCAGTAGCCCCCCTTCCACCTTCACTGTGAATGGCTAGCTCTCCTCTCTCTGAACGTCCTTGTTCTCACAAATATACGTGCAGGACACAGCAGGCAACCAGGACTTTAGTGAACAAGCATGAGGCAGCCTAAGCTTGTCAGAAAGGACCTTTTCTCCTCTTTTCATCTAACCTAAAGTGTATTCCACGTGCTAAAGCCATCCAAGGGCTGTTCAGGTGGCAACTCAAAAGGCCACAGGAACCTTGATGAGTAACAACATCAGTCAAAAGCAAAGACATCAAGCAGCAACCATGGCACTTGGATTCTGCACCAAGGTTCTACTGTTAGCTTTGCAGGCCTCTGGCCAGATAGGAACTTTGGAGAACGAGACATCCTGCAAGACTAGCTGGTACATAGGCTGTAAGTCATCCTTTAGCCTGCTGAACAACAGGAAAAAAAACTTCTCTTACTAAAGAGCTAGACAGATGGAGGCAAAAAAATGAGAGGCGAAAAAAAACGGAGCACAGGAAAGGATAGAAATACCAGGTCCAGGCATAAAAAGCCAACAGACTTGGCAGAATATAGCAAATGCACACATGACTGAAGTACACCAAATACTCCAGCATATCAAAGCCAAATAACTTCCTTAATGGCAAGCATCACCTGTCAAATCATCCTGTTGGCAACAGAGCTATACAGCCAGCAGCTGATGATTTCCAAATTATCACAGCATATCTCCTCTCAGTGTTGGGTAGCACACTCACACTGATCAAGCACACTCAGCAAGGGAAAGGTGAATCGGCTCATCTTTCCGTAACATTGACTCTCCTACTCTGAAGTTTTCCATTGCACTCTCATGGGGATAAAACACACCACTTTGACTGGCAGTTGACATCTTTATAATTTAATATGCTGACTCTACCTTGCTGACAACAGCCTTGGATGAACAGAGCGCTATGCTCCCTGGTCAGGCATCTGCTTGCAGCTGCATTGCCACGTAACACTACCACCTTCTTCCATTACCCTGCTGCTTGCAAGAGGGAGCCACAAAGTGGCAAGAAAATAAAGGTGACCTGGCAGCAGCACAGTAGTACACTTTCCTGGGCCAGCAGCAGACTCTGGAAAGCAGAAAGGCTCAGAGGGATGTGTGACCAAGTAGCATCATGATCTTGTATTAACACCTGCAGAACCTCAACATGACACTTTCCATTTCCTCAGGTGTCCTCATAACCTTCCTTCAACACTCTCCCAGTTTCTCAAACAGTTGCGAGAGTAACACACAGCGCTGCAGATGAAGTCATACCGGTTCCACACACATTGGTAATACTTCCCTAGTTCTACTGGAAACACCCATGTTTAAATCGACACAATCTGCTTAATGAAAAAAGTTAGTATGCATGTAGACTGCTGCAAAGTATCTCCTGTCGGCAAAGTATGTTTCTGACAGTTCTCCCAAGCACGCACCTTTGCTCATGCAGAAAAAGAAATCTTGTTTTGCTATACTGCACCAATTAGAGTCCCATATCTGAATAGGGATGATATTTTGCAATCCAAACTTGAAGCCATATGATGACAGATTAGACGACCTGATCACACTGAAACAAACCACTACCCTTCACACCTTCTGGCATCATCATTTCCTACAGAGCTTCTAACACTAAGAAAACAAACCAAAAGCCTCTATCAGAACCCTCATGAAGTTGTTGAAAGACTGTGCATTGCTTAAGTCCCTCCACTGAATTGGAGCACTGAAATACAACATTGTGATGCTGTGACAGAGGCAGCCCATTTCCCCAAAGCCTAGGGAAGACTAAAGGCTGCAAGATACACCTTGTACACCCTGGCAGGCTGAGACAGGAATGCTCCAAAGTTTGTTGCTGGTCTGGAGGGATCACAGCTCATGAGCTGCTCCAGCCCAGACAGCACGCGTATTTGGGGGTGCACATCCAGTCAAGAGTGGCCTGGGAGCACTTGCCTTCAATCACATCTGCCTTCAATCACCACTTGCCTCCAATAGCTGGAGGACCCCTAGTTATACTGGCAGACACTGCGTGGGAATAGCCCCAGCCAAGGGGTCTCACCCAGATTGCTGATAGTTCCATGTGGACCAAAAAAATCCACATCCTGAGCAGCAGCACACTGGTTTATCTTTAAACTAACAAAGCCTTTTTCCACGTTGACAAGAAGTTCATAAGCACTGAGCTACCCTTAGATGACTTTCATCAATTTATCCGAGCTGGCATACCTAGTACTTTAAAAATATTTTTTAAGACTGACGGTTTATCTCATCAGGTAGAAAACAAACCAACTTTTTAATTAATTTATTCGGTTTTGTAGTTGGGGTTTTTTGCTTGTTTTAGATTTTTGAAGCACCATCAGGAAGTTGCTGTAAAGCAGGAACACAGAATTTAGCACAAAAGACCCCAACTAGAGGACAGAATGATCCATAAAACAGAAAAAGTTGCCAGCACTGTCAAGTACACCACAAAAGTGACAGCCCTCAGCTGAGACCGGTGTGGGGCAGGTGGGGTGAAGGGAGCAGCAGTATTGCCTTGAAGGTTTATCACATTTTCATTCCCACTTCTCTGCAATTCTTCAATGAAGAATGTATCAGCTATCCAATGATTTCTTTGTGGCATACTTTCCAGACCAAGCTTGGTGAATGACGTCCTTGTCAGTTCATCCATCTTAACAAATCTTGAGAATAAAATAAGCCATACCTCCAAGTAGTGAAACAATTTCACAGATTTTGTTTCTCATGCAGGCAAAATACTTTCTTCAGGACAAGACAGTATCAACAATTTTGCAAAAATATGAAAGGTTCACACTGAACTAGAAAATAATTTTATCAGAAAACTGAAAGACAATACTCACAGTGCAAGTTTAAAACAATTTTCCACAGGCAAAGGAAAAAAAGTTCTCAAACCAAAATTAGACTTTAAACAGTCAAATTCTTAAGACTATTAAGTTTACCACAGATTAATATAATAAATAACAACTCCAGTTCAAATGAACAGTTAGGGACTGTTTGTAAAGGATAAGGATAGATGTGCACAAACTTCAAGAATTTTGGAAATTATTGCACATTTGATTTCTTTTGAAAACACAGTTGGACACATGTGATTTATTTTATTTTTTTAACTCTCAAAAACACTCACATCCCAGCACTATTAATGTCAAATCTTCAACAGGCTTACATTAGATGTAGTGACACAGAAGAAAGAAAAAAAAAAAAAAACNGGAAGAAAAAAAAAAAAAAAAAAACCACACGGCAAGAGACACAGACACACATGCAGGATCCCTTGAAAAAGATGAAAGATCTGGTCTTTTTCCGTATTGAATATGACCCATTTCTGGTAACCCGGAAGAAAAAACAAATACACACGCATAAACACAAACTCCCCTGGAATTATGTTACTTATGAATTTTACTATTACCTACAGGATAAAGGCTAACTGTTGAGCCTCAGTTCAGTTTCTGAGTTATTAGAACACCAGTGCATTTTCCAAATGGCCATCGTAAGTCACTACAAAGTTTACAAATTCCTACTCTGCTATTATTCTTCATATTCCTACTCTATTAGTCCATGTGTGGACAAGAGGATTCTTAGATTTCCAAAGTGTTAACATTTTAATTAACACTAACGCTGTAAGACAGAGTTTTATTCACTGCTTTCACAGAAAAACAGAAGAAAAAAAGTGTAAAATTCTACACCACCTTACATTTCTGTTACCTTCCGCATACCCTTAACTTCTAGAATTCAAGCAAACACATCAACCACCTTCTAGAAGCCTGAACGATTTGACAACAGACAGAGGAGAATGCTTATTACTGAGGAGGTCTGGAGGCATAAACAGTTTTTTTTAAAAAACAAACAAACAAACAAAAACACCAAAACATATGAACTATGATCTGGGAACAGACCAGGGAGGAAAGAGTAAGAGGAAAAATATAAAGGAGAAAATTACATTTTGGTATCATAGAGAATGAAAACAAATGATTTTTGATTAAGTAAAATTATACAACTAGTTGGTTAAGATTTTCTGTCTCAAATATGATTACGTTTCAAATCTGACATCAGGAGCTCACACATGGCCCTCATAAACAGAATTAAAACTATAATCCCATTTCTGCCACATTAATTATATCACGAGGGAGTAATTCTATTTAGGTAATGTGATCCTGTAACAAGATACTAAAAAAATCTGTACGAATTGTCACCATTTTCCATGTCTGTTTATATTAAAAACATTTTCTTATTGTTCTCTCCATATAAATAATGAAGCTCAGAAAGCATTCCATCTTTTAAACTGACATGCTTCTTTCTCCAAATAGTTTATAACATTTTGCAAAGGAAACAAAGTATTACTAGCTAAACCATCACTTCTTTTAACCTACACTTGGAATGGTACATTCTGAACACTGTATTGTAAATCAAATGGTAAAAGGTATTACAGTATTCCCATTCTATTATGGACTGTTAGGTTTGACTCCATTTCAAAATTGGTGGGGGACTGTGCCAATTACATTGAAATAGAAAGGTCTGTAGCAAAATAATCACCAGGAGACAAAAAAAACACCCTATTTTCATAACTGTCTCACAGGAGAACATAAGGAAAAGGAGAAACGACAACAACCTCAGTTCTTGCAAACACCACCACTGTGTTCAGACCAAGTTCTGTCCACATGGAACAAATATCAAGCCTGTTCAAGCTGTAAATCTCTTGCCATAAATATTTATAAACTACAAGAATATCTAGAGAGCTTAATGAAGATTCTCTGTGTCAGCTTGCCTGCCAAATATATAAATAAAAAAATGTTACTTAACATTTAAGGTGTCAATACCCAGCACTTACGTACAATCCACTAGAGATGCAATGCTTTCCCCTTCCAAGCCTTAGACAATTACCACAAAGGAATGATACAGCTTCTTTGTTTAGAGCGCTGCGTATTCTGTAAGTCTGCAAATGGTATATACTCTGAAACTACATAAGTGAGGTATAAGTTGAAAAAATAAAGGTTATTATCAGAGACTGTATTTCTTTCACCTAACAGCAATTACCCTCTGGGAGATCCATTACTACAAAGCACTTGGCACAGAGGAAGTGGAAGTACTCACTGCATGCTCATCCTGAACCTCATGTCCACACACCAACCCTTGGTGAGCCATAGCGTTCAAGGGCTCAGCTTTTAAGTGACTGATGCCAACTGCTTTATATGAATGTGAACAGACCATCCCTGAAGCCTGCAAGGCAGTTGCATCCCCCCCTGTCTTTCTAATCAACTTTCATCACTTACCAGTGGAAGTCCATCCGTAAGAAATTCCTTACCAAGGTAAATTCTGCTTCACTGGCAATGACTGCCTTCAAACTACAAACAGCCCCCACGTGCCATCAAAGAAGTGGGTGGCAGCAAAGAATTTCACCAGCTGTGTGTAGTTTACTAGCCAAATCTCTCTCAGATGAGCTGGCTGAAGTACGAGGGCTCCCCAGCAGGAGAACTGGGAGAGGAGCTCATCACGCTCCTAGGCACCGCAGAGCCACTGGCTCAGCCAGAAGCAGGAGCATGCAGTAAAGCTTTAGTACAACTGCATTTCTGGTGCCACTCAACAATAACACATACCCCTCCCTACAGTAGAAGGAAGTAGACTCTTTTGAACAAGTCACCAGCAAAACAACCTGAGTATTTAGCATTTCATAGTAAATTAATGAGGTTAAATATGCTGGGGACAAAGAATATAGTGTTTAAGTCTGCAGACTGGCTGCCAGAAGAGATGAATGGTGACAGATCAGAAACTGAGACCTGTTTTCTTCCCCTACCCCACTCCCTCAGAAGGAAAAAAAAAAAATCTTTGCTCTACTTAATTTGAACTAAAAAGTAAATCCCCTATTACGCACACTGCAGCAGATATTTTTGAAGCTGGCATTTTTCAGATGCGACATCATCATGAAGGTGGATTACAGATGTCCAAAGGAATCAGATTTCTCCGGCTCCCAAAGAGCGAGTTTAAAAGGTTCCTATGCTCCAGATCCTGACCTACCTTCCTGAAAAAAAAAAAAAAAAAAGAAAACCCTCTACCCATTCTACAGCTTCTAGCCAAATTCCTTACTTAGAACTCAGGGAATGCAGATGTAATCAGTTCACTAGGGAAAAAGGAAACATGAATATGGTTAATGCCCCTCTAACCAGTATTGGTGTGAAACATGAACAAGGCCTTTCACCTGAATATCTTTATATAACTCCCACTGAACGACACAAGAACCCCATCATCTGCATACACCTCTGACCAGATACACATCGCTTCACCCATATGCCCAGAATTTCCCCATATCTTTAGTGCACCTTGCCAAAAAACACTTCACCTTACCCCCAAGACATAGCAAAAAATTTCATCAAACTTTCTAAGTCCTAGTTTTTCAGTTTTAAAGAAAAGCTAAAGCAATCTGATGATAAGTGAACTATATCACAGAGACGCAATTGCAAAAACTATTAAAGTAATGGTGGATTTTGTAACACCTTAGATCACGCTAATTTTAGACTGTTCTATGGAGAGATGAAAGAGGAAAATGCATTGGAAATCACAGCAGACAAAGGCACACTGATTTCTGAGGAATCATACAATGAAAAAACATGACTAGAATACAGCTGATTCAAGCTTGGGTGAAGAAATAGACCATGATGATTAATAAAAAAAAAAAAAAGAAAAAAGGTATTTCCAAGTCTCATTGTCAAATTTAAGTATTGTACTAGGTGAAGAGACCCTTTGCCTGAAGGCAAAAACATAGCTCTAGCTGGAAACACCAGACTTCATCTCCAACCTGAGTGCTTCAGAAGTAAAAAGCTTATTCCTTGTCCCTGTCTGACTTCTAGTAGAAAAATACGTGCAAACACCTCCAGTCACAGCTTAGCAAGTCTTGAACATTAAGCTCTTCTAAACTACATGCAAATGAGTCTATCTAAAAAGAGAAAAAAAGCAAAGATGATCTGTTTATCAAAAGCAAGCAACAACAGATTAAAACAAATTAAACCAGTAACAATATTAAAACAATAACAACAGATTAAAAGAAACCCTCTTCTGAACACACAAGAAGGAAGCACTAGTTTTAAAATGCCCATTACCAAACAGGCATTTTCATTTCTTCCCTAACTGACCTTAAGCACAGAAGTCTACAACATTCAGTACATTTGCACAAACATCAGTTACAAGATTCCTATTCAAACAAGAGCTTTATGCACTGTCTGCATGATCAGGGTTTAAAACCAAACCAAAACAGCAATGGCATGCTGACTGGAGATTTTTTTTCTGGAAGAAAAGTAAGACATGAATACTTGCAGAGGAAGAATTCTCTCTTTATCACTTATTAAAAAGTTGAAACCTCAGTTTCACACTTATTTGTAGCTCCCTGACAGCTATGATGGCACTGCTATTGCCTCTTTGCAACTGTCAATTATCTAACAAGATCCTGATTGGTTTCACAGCTGTCATGAAGAATACAGCAAAGCTGCCATGAAGCAGCTCTAACTCACTCCTCCATACATACCCTCAGGGACAGGCTTCAAGAAACACTGTTGATGGTCAGAGAGGAGGAAGCCAAATCCCTCAAATCAAACCAGGGGCCGAGAGAGGAGAACAGAGACTGGACTGTGACGAGGGTCAAGAGGTTCCAGAAAAGTGACTCCTTTCTTCCATCAGCCAGAACACGGAAAAAAAAAAAAACAACAAACCAACCCCAAACAACAGAACCTCCACAGCAAGCTGTCATTGACAGTAACCTCCCGCCTCCTAGAAATCCAAATACATGCCCTGAAAACATCAGTAGGATCTGACTTATCGCAGTCCTTGGATGACATTGAAAGACAGGTGCCTTGCCCTGTGGATCCATTTCTGGCTAGTAATGGCCAGGTACTTCAAATCCTTGTTAGTTTCCACGGCACTGCACTTCCAGGTTACTAGTTTTATTCCTTTCCAGATTGGTAAACAAGTCTACCATAGTTTCCTCAAACTAATGATCTCAGTTCAGTTGTTGTAAATCCCTGTCCATTTGCTTTTTTCAAGTCAATGAGAACAGGGAGGCTAGTTCTGTAAGCAGAGAGGATGCTGCAATCAACAAATACACACTATCACATTTTCTGAATTTCAGTCTCCAGCACTGTTGGCTTGGCATCCTTCACAGCACTGAATTCACAAACCAAATAGTGAACTTCATAACTTCACCTCTGCTTTCATGTATAAACTTATTCATACTCATGCTGGCACTGCTTCTGCCTCATTAAGGAACTGCTGACACCTCTTCTGAACTCAACACATCTTATTCAAACCAATTCTACTTGCATAGATGTTGTTTATTAGGGAGGATGTATGCATTAAAATTTGATTTTTGTTTCTACAGAGTTCAGCTGTTCCTGCTGTTTATCTCTAAGGTAACAATTAGCCAGTAGGAAAATTACTATCATGTCACAAACAGAAGATTATGACTTCAGGTAGCTGATCAAACAGCAGGAGCACATGAACACAGAAGAAACAAAAATGCTGTTTGGATACAAATGTCCGTGACAATGGACAAAGATGAGAGATGAGAAAAGAAATGACAGCCTGCACCATATATAAACTGAATGTTTCTTCAAAGTGTCTTATTAAGCATCATCAAGTGTACTAAAATTTGCAAAAGGACAGGTCACTATTTTGAGATTAGTTTTAAGAAATTACAGTGACAATATTATGTGATATTACATATGACAGTGATGTCTGTGCTGTCATTTGAACTAGGTTGAACAGCAAGTTAGAGCCACATGAATAGTTTATTAAGAATGCATATGATCATTACTTAATAAAATGAACTCATCGGGAAACAGTTTCTGTCTATACTCCAGATCAAAATTAACTTTTGAAAATCGAGGTTTAACTGCCACAATAGGAGTATGAAATGTTACACAGCCTATTTAAATAAGTATACTTGTATCTTTGCAAACAGGATACAATATGGCAAACAGATGCATAGGGGAAAAAAAAAAAGGATATGGAGGAGAGGAAAATTTTCATTTTCCACAGTATTGAGCAACTACAGACTGGGCAGTTACTTCAACCTAAACCACCTCTACTCTAGCTTTCATCGAAACACACTAGCATTGATGAATTTTCAAAACCAAAGTGTGGTTCATTAACTGTTAGCAACTAACCTCTTCCCCCGTTCAGTATGAAAAAATACAAGTAAACAGCAAAATGATGGAGGCAAACAGCACAGGTGATTTCTTCCCAGAAAGACTGAACACAGAGAAATAGTTACTGCAGTTAAGTTTACAGCATCACAAAAAAAAAATCCTCGGTTTTCTTACCAATTCTGATCTGTAAGACAAGAAATTTTGTTGCAGAGGGGAAGCGGGATAAAAATTTTCTCAGCTACTTAAGTGACACCCCCTTTGTAAGGCACTCGACTGCTGATTTAAAGCTGTATGAACATACGCGGCAGTTCACCAGTGAAACACAAACTTCTCTCAAGTCCCAGCTGAGGAGCATTCTGTTCTCGCCAACTCGGCATGCTCACCTCGCTGCGAGGAGACTTTCGGATGAACCACCAGTTCCCGGGCACTTTCCAACACCACCCCCACCACTCCCCCGCTGGATNTAGCCAAACAAGGTTTCCATAGCTCCTGGACAGCTCTGCTGCTGGGAGAAGAAAAAAAAAAAAAAAAACCCTCTCAGGAGTGGGAACCGAGAGGAGCCTGGCCATAGTAACAGCGGTATCAGCCTGACACTGGCGTGGCCAAGCTGCTGCCCCAAGAGCTACCGGCCGCCCGCGGCCAGCTCCGGGGGTGCGGGGAAAAACAGGGGCGCGTGTGCTGCTTTGGCGGGGCTTTTTTTTAAAAAA
>RSEF01000001.1:88399220-88426322 GCA_003993805.1 Himantopus leucocephalus | reverse complement strand
CAAAACGAAACAAACAAACAAAAAAAAAACCCCACACGACAAACTTGAAAACAACAATGGGGCGGCGAAAGAAGTGACCGCTAGCCGGGGCGCACTTGCTTCCCAAGCGCGGCTCGGTCCTCCGGGCCGGGCCGGCGGGGAAGTTGTTCGGGAGCCGGGGAGGCCGTGGTGGCGGCTGGGCGAGAGCGCTGCCCCCGCGCCGGGCCCCGCGCCCCGCCGGCAGCCAGGCCTCTCCCCTCCCGCACGCCCAAACATGGCCCCTCGCCACCAACACGGCAACTTTTCCCCCCCGCTTCTCGCCCCCCCGCCCCCCCGCTCACCTCTCATCAGGGAACAAAAACTGCAGGCAAGTAGGCTGCGCAGGACGGCCCCCATCTTCCTTCCCTCCTCGCTCTCACCGGCGGGGAGGCGGCGGCGAGGAGCAGCACCTCCGCTGCCAGTTCATGCTTCCAGGCGGGCGAGGGAGGTGGCGGGGAACGGGGGGGGGGGGGGANGGGGGGGGGGGGGGAAGGCGGGGGAGAAGGGCGGCGGAGATTCCCCCCTCGCCGGTCCCTACTAGCAGGCCACTTGCCCCGCCGCGCCGCCGCGGGAGCGAGCGCTGCCCTCCATGCCGGCCGCCGCCGCCTCACCGCAACCGCCGCGGCCGTTCCCCCATCCACTCCCTCCGCTCGCTCGCCCGGCCTCCGCCTCCGCCGGGCGCGCACAGGCGCAGGGATACAGTCGTCGTCCTCCTCCTCCTCCCCCAGCCCGGCCTCGCCTCCGCCTCCCCGCGCCGCGCCCGGACGGCTCCCGGAGCAGCGCACGCCCCTCCCCGGCACCTCTCCCGTCAAGGAGGGAGGGAGGGAGCGGGCGGAGGAAGGCGGGGGGGCGGGAGGGGGTGCGCGCGCCCGAGAACGGGCGCGCGCAGCCTCTCACACACGGACGGTCTCACAGACACACACGCGCTTGGTCGCCCCGCGGCTGACAAAAGCCTAGCGCGGTCCGCACCGCGGCGGGGCCGGGTCAGGCCGGGCCTTTGGCGGGAGAGAGGACGGGCGGGACGGCGGCAGCCCCCGAAGTGCCCGCCCGCGGGCAGGGTGAGGGGGACGTGTCCGGGGGGGGGGAGGTGACCGCCTCCGCATTCCAGCGGGACTACTTTACCGTCTTCATCCCCTCCGCTGGCTGCGATGCGGCTCGCGGAGTAACATTGGAGCGGGAGGGACGGGACTACTTTCTGCCACAGAGCAGAAGCAGCGACGGCGGCGGTAGCACAAAGGCAGTGTCCGCTTCTCCGCCAGGTGAAGGTGGCCACGGCTCGGCTGCACACCGTGGGTCACCTCAGGGCTGCCGGCTCTTGCCTGACTCTCTCCCTCCTTCGAGTTATGCTGGCTCGCCGTGAGGGGCACGCTGGCACCTCCGAGGCGAAAGCTGTGGGGCCGGGACGGGCTGCGGCGACCCCTCGGCCCTTCTCCCGGGTCCGGCGATCCGGCCAGCCGCGGGCTCATGCTGGCGTTTAAATATTTTTCGCCCTGCGCTGCCCCGCCGATTGAGTTAGAAACAAAACTGGGGGGGGGGGGGCGGTGGTATTGAAAGAGTATCACTCGGGGGGGGGGGGNATGAAGTTACAATTAATACCCCCAGTGTGGAGATTGAAGAGCAGTTAATCTTGATCTTTCCCAGAGCAGCGTTCCTTCCTTATCAGCAAGACTTGCTGCTTGGCAGATGTAATGCTGTGTGATTTATTTCCCAGCATTTTTGGGGATGGTTTGGGGTTTTTGTCCCCCTTGCTAAACTAAATGTAGTAAGCTGGGTTTGAGTTGCTTGGAGCAGTAGTTACAAATAAAAGAAATTGAGTGGCCAATGTGGTGTGTTTAAACATAACTTACTGTTTTCCCCTATTGCATTCATGTAAACGCACCGTTTTCTTTCTGAAGAAGCTAAAAAGTTAGGATTTTGCAATATACCCTCATGTAAAAAAAAGCTTGCCTGTTTACCTTCTTAAATCCAGCTTTCTTGCATTTCCTCTGGCTTAGAAAATCTACTTCAGGTTTTCTATGAGGAATATTAAGTCTAAATGTCTACGTCACATTCTCCCTCATAGAGTATGACAGCTGGTTGGTAGGATAATGATATGAGGCAGAACAATTTACAGCAAAATTTGAGATCCTTACATTCAGAATTCTGTGTTATTTTCAGGATTATTAGAAACTTGTGGAAACATTTAACTTTTAATTTCATATCTGTTGAACATATATTTTCATAGCTTTTCTTGTGATTGCAGTAGGAGATAACATCTGGGCCAGATTAAAGGCCTGGGCATTGTAGACTGACTCTTAACATCAGGCTCCTGGAGTCATATGATAATATCAGAATCTCAGCTTTTACTGGGGAAAAACAAAAAAAAAAAACCTGAGATTTTTACAAAGAGAAGTATATTTCCAACCTTCAAGGTTGCAGAAAAACATTTTGAAAATGTAAACAATGCAACTCAACAGCAACACCTGCCCGCCAGGTCTGTGTTACAAAATGTTGTCCTTGACTCTGAGCCGGATGAAATAGCCTCCTCTATTACTGCACTGTCAGGTGGGAGGATTAGCAAACTCAAGCAAGATCCACATGGATAGTGGAGGGGAAGGGCTTCCCATGCAAAAATGTACCTAGACAGTAGATAACCTGCATCTAACCCTTGTTGTCTCCACTAGATTTTGCAAGAACCAGCAGAAGGAGCACACCGTTAAATTTATTTTCACTGTTTAATTGGAATCAGAGAAGAAAAAGAGGTTTGTGGGTTTATTTTCCTTATACTGTACGCTCAGTATGTTGCACAGCCTGTGATTAACCTCTTATGAAGTATGGCAGATCTGTAATGAATTCTTCGTATCTGAATCGCACAGTGCACAGCTGAGGAAAACCTCAAGCCCGAAGCCTTGCATCACAGAGCGCATTTCTTTACATGCTGTTCCCTCTCGCATCTTATCTGTTTTACTGGAAACACTCTGGTGTCTTGACTATGTCCCTTGGGAGCCTGATTCCCTGCCTGGTTGCTCTTACTCTTAAAGATGCCTTCCCTGCTGTCTGGGCTGACTGGGTTTATTTTTAGCTTTCAAACATTAAGTGTTGTCTCCCCCTCACACTGGTGCATAATTCGAGCCCCTTCCTTTCCTGCTAGGGTTTCCTCTGAGCCATTTAATGATTATTGGCTTCACCTTCTTCAGCCTAGCCCCTTTCCCCCACAGCCAGCATATTCTAGCCCAGGTAGCCTTTTTTGACCCTATTTTTCCATCAATATGTAGGATTCAAGACCAAGCCTATGTCCTAACTGTTTCTCAGCTTTACTTCTAATTCATACACATAGAATTAACTCCATGGCAGAGGTTTTTACAAAGTAAAATAGAAGGCAAGATTACCACATACAGAAAAACCTCTGACAGGCAGGGTTTCTCTGAGATGATTGTGTTCCTTTATTTGAGCTTAAAGTCAAAGTAAATGGGAGTGGAGAGGGAATGTCACTTTTATTTAAGTAAGAAGCTCCCCTTGTTGGTTACAGTTATTTCCATTAACCTTAGAAAGAGAAAGCTTGGTTTGCCAGCTCAAATCCAGTCCGAGGCTCCAACTGCTAAGAAACCTGCACAGTCTTACCTGCGGACTTAGATGGTGGCTTAATGACACAAGAGCTTTTGAGGTTGTTTTTTTTCTTTACACTTGGGTTAGTTCCTTGGTTTGGTTGGTGGCCCAGACTCACAGGAAGTTTTGTCAGCACACAGGAGAGCAAGAGACAGTGGCTGGAGCTCCTGAAACCAGCAACGACTGCCACAGTCACTCCAGCTTTGAACCATGCCTCGAGTTCCTGTGGAGTCAATGGGATCTCTCCTAGGACTAGGACCAAAGTCCCTAATGAACAAAAGCTGTTAGGAGAAGATGGCTGCTCAGCAAATGAATTTGTGGCTGCCCACATCATAGAAACCACTATCATAATTAGCTCTTTCGCTGAATGTCTCAACAAGAATTAATGGGCATGGCGTGGTGAAATCCTGGTCCCTCTGAAGTCGATGGCAAAACTCTCACCAACTTCAAAAGGGCCAAGGTTTCGTACTGAAACGCTAGCTCAAGTCCTCTTTTGCCCCCAGCAGGAAAGTCTGCAGCACCATAGCTTAGGAAATGGGACATGAGGCAGTGATGACTTCACCAATGCTGTCTGTTATAACCATTTCACAGATAAAGTAGGACACCCTGACTTACGGCATCATTACCTTCCCCCTTTGCCTGGGGCATACAGTTTATAAAGAAAAATGCTTCATCCAACTCTTCCCCAAAACAAGGTCAGCTCTAATAAATGTGATAGATATGCCTGATGAGGTTTATCCTGTTCCAAGAGTGCAGTGGGTTCACCGTGGTGTTCCTCCTTCAATGCATAGAGTACCAGATCCTCTAGTCCTTCAACAGCAAGCAGACATTTTTTCCCCTCGCTTTTATTCCCATGCCATATGAGCTGCGCCTTTTCACCTGGACATAGGCAGCTTACAAGTAGATTTCCTTGGCCTGATAGTCATGTCTCTATTCCAGAAATTTTCTCCAGGCCATGCGACCTCATTTGTCTTTGCAGTTACTGTCAGCAGGGTTCCCCCCACAGTCTGTCAAACCACAGCAAAAACTAGCACTCCTGCTACTTCTGTGGCAATTTTCCCATGAAACACCCCATCAAGTCCCTTTTTTTGCCACATACAGAGTTGCTGCTTATCCTTGCTTTTCAGTACTACCTTATTTTCCCCCCTATTATGTATAATACCTGTTCTTTCTTTCCCATCTCCTCTACCAGAAAAGGTTCCCTGGTTCCCAGGAGAACTGCGTTTCTTTGTGGCTAAAAAAAATCCTTAGAACAAGAACTTCAGAAAGGAGAAGGTGCTCAAGTTCAGCAGCCCATACAGGCGAGCTAGTCCAACAGGAATCTGGCAATATCCCCAAGGGGAAATATGAAATAAGCTGACCTGAAAGGCTTGGGTATTTTCTTTACACTGTTGGAGGAGCGTTTGGACTCCTGCTGATGGTGCATCCAAGGTCAGGCTATCTACCTACTCCCTCTTTTCTCCTCTTCCATCTCCCAGGGAGTTGAAAACAGCACTGCCCGAGGATACGCTTCTTCAGCGGTCATGTTTTCAGTGTGAACCATGCAGGATTCTGATTTTAATTTGGCACTGCCCACCAGACCACAGGGCAAGTCCGAGACTTTCCTTATGAATATTTAGCCGTGGCTACATTTCAAAGCCAAATTATAAAAATGTCATTTGAGAAAGTCACAGTTCTAAAATTTGTAAAGTACTTTAATGCTAGGTTGATACAGCAAAAACATCCTTTTAAAAGAGCTCACATTTCAGGCCGACAGACACCAAAATACTATTTTGTTTTAGTTTGCTCAAATTTTCAAAACCAGTCAGCATCTGGGCTCTATTAACCATAACGTGCATGCCTTTTAAGCAACAACAATTTAAGAATATTTCCTTTTCAGACTCCTTTCATGGAGTTCAGCATTTTGCAATACGCATCCCTAATATTTACCAATTCTGCTTTGCACTGCAGCCTTTGAAGTTTAAAAGTTAGTTACTGGTAGAGCTTTGTACATTTGTTTGCACTCTTTTCATCACAGGGATTAATGACTAGAATTTATGCCTATGGTCAAGAAAGGTAAGTCACCGTTTCCCAGTAGTTAGCAATCTTTCCTACAATGATTTTCAAGCTTTATGTAATGTACATGATGTGACGCACCATCTGTGCATAGGAAAGAGCTCATTTGCAACTTGAAATAGCCACTTCTGGGCTAAAGTGCAGTACCCTGGAAGTGCAGCTTATGGCAAGCAAAGAGACTTATCCCTCTCCAGTTCAAACTGCTGGGAGAAAGATTCATATTTCTATTTCATATTTATATTTCACCTCTATATTTTATTATTATATTTACATTTATGTCTGTGTTCATATTATATTTATATTTGTATTTGTATTTATATGATTTATATTCATATATAAATTAGTCTGCAATTCAGCCAAGACCTCAAGAATATGGCTATGGCTCATCAACCGTGATAGCTCTTCAGGGGTGGTGGTGTTTTTATTAGCCGTTAGGTAAGTTCTCAAAATAGGCTAGAAAAGCACGATGAGATCCACGGAGCAGAAAAGAGTGCCCTCTAATGGTTAGTCTTTAGATTTAATGTCTGCGGTGTTTTATGAAGCCCTCTTTTAAGAGATTGGTAAGGTAAGGTTACATAGATGCAAGATGTTGGAACAACTTATTATTTCAAGGGAAACCCAAATGGTTTTTATCCTCTTAATTGCTTTATAGGCAGTAATTAAAAATAAGGAGGGAGGCATATTCTTTGTAACATTTTCATTAAATTACCATTACCCAGGATTTCTCAGAGAAAAATCGATGCCTCTGTACTCGATCCAATAAGTTTTATGTTTCACTGTAGGGAGTGTGTTTCAAGGCCTGGAAAGGCAGCATGCAGGACACGTGTAAGTCCCCAGTTTATTTCAGAATCCAAAAAATGGTTGTGGATGGCCTACAGCAGGATACCACTCTTGAATGAGTAAATTTCATTTTTTTCTTAAATCTTTACATCACCTAATCACAATGCAGATAACAGTTTTAATTAGTTCCTGCTCACTTCTCAACTAATGAAATCCCAGGATAATTGACAGTGGCTTATTCTACAGTCTATCCTTTTTTTAACAGGCCTTGCCAGTTAAACACAGTGATCTTTGCATCAGAGCTAAAGGACTTGGAGGAAGCGGCTGAAGTGGAAAGAGAGTTCTCCCCCCTGCCCCCACTATCAACTGGCAGCAGCATCAAGCACAGGCTATGCTGTAACCACCCAGGCTTCCACAAAAGACATTTGAAATATAGGCACAGAACAGCAAAAAGCTCTGCACATCTTCACCCCAGCTATTAGCTAAAGCGTCTCCCATTGATTTCATTGCCTATTAGAGCAGGAATGAATGTGGGTCCTTAAGCTTGCACTGGCTCCCTATGTAAAGGTTTCCACAGCTTATGGGCCTGTAGCTCATTCTTCACGTGATGAGGGGATGGAAGAGGCAATTATATATGGTTGAAGTTTCATTTGCTGCTATTCTATCTCCATTAGTTGTTTGAATAATTTCTTTACAGTGGGGACTTCGATAAAGACTCTTCCAGTACAGCTGGCAAATAAATGTAGGTAAGTGACAAAGGAAAACACAAAGAAAGGCAGACCCACTCCCAAAATATATTTGTTAAAACAGTTGTGCCTGCTATAAAGATATTATTGAAGGATCATCATATTCCGGTTTGAAATAATTAGATTCTATTTTCCCCTTTCAAGAAAAAGAAGTGATTAGAGTGAGGCTATCCTATCCGTTCTTCATCCATCCTTCTTCCCCCACCTCCCCAGTCAGACCCACAAAGACAGCATTTGGTCACATGGATCTCTGAATAAAAGCCAGGGAATTGTGTCTGCATAGCCCTGACTCATAAAGCTCTTTCCAATGCCTTTTTCAGTGTTGGAGCTTTGCAGTTAATGCAACTTCTACTATTTTTTTCCTTCTGACAATTGTGAAAAATCTAATACCTTTAGAATGATCTGAAAAGAGCTTACACAGAACAAAATCCCCATTTAATCTTGGCATATTAAGAAATATTTTCTTTGAACAATACATTTAAAATGCTATTTTCCCCAAACACTTTTTTTTTAAGATAAGTAAAGCTCTAAGTGTTGAAAGAAATGATGATTTAGAGTCTTATCTTCATTTGTGGTTTAGGAATCCTGGCACTTTAACTGGAGGAAACATTAGTGAGGATATGTGCTTCCTATGGTACACTGTTGCAGTAAATCATGAACTCAGTATATCAAAAGGTGTCCTGGTCACCATGTTAAAAAAAAACAATGGGAGCCAAAGACCCAAACCACTTAAAGATAGGAGAAAAAAATGTTTGCAGAGCATTGTATATACCAGTTATTTAGTTGTTGCTCCCACTTTGTGTACTACCACTCAGGTAGTGCCATAGAAACATAGAATCATAGAATCATACAATCACAGAATGGTTCAGGTTGGAAGGGTCTGTTAAAGATCATCTAGACCAATCCCCCTGCCATGGGCAGGGACACCTTTCACTAGATCAGGTTGCTCAAAGCCCCATCCAACCTGGCCTTGAACACAATGATGGGGCATCTACAACTTCTCTGGGCAACCTGTTCCAGTGTCTCACCACCCTTGTTAAAAATTTCTTCCTTATATCTGATCTAAATCTACCCTCTTTGAGTTTAAAACTATTGTCCCCGGTCCTGTCAGTAAAGGCCCTGGTAAAAAGTCTCTCTCCGTCTTTCTTATAAGCCCCCTCTAAGTATTGAAAAGCCGCAATAAGGTCTCCCTGGAGCCTTCTCTTCCCCAGGCTGAAAAACCCCAACTCTCTCAGCCTTTCCTTATAGGAGAGGTGTGTTCCATACCTCTGACCATTTTTGTGGCCCTCGTCTGGATCTGCTCTAACAGGTCTGTGTCTAACAGGTCCAGGACCCCAGAGCTGGACACAGTATTCTAGGTGGGGTCTCATGAGAGCGGAGTAGAGAGGCAGAATCACCTCCCTTGACCTGCTGGCCATGCTTCTTTTGATGCAGCCCAGGGTATGACTGGCTTTCTGGGCTGCAAATGCACATTGCTGGCTCATATCTAATTTTTCGTCTACCAGTATCCCCATGTCCTTCTCCTCAGGGCTGCTCTCAATCCATTCATCCCCCAGCCTGTATTGATATTGGGGGTTGCCCCAACCACGTGCACTTGGCCTTGTTGAACTTCATGAGGTTCACACAAGCCCAATCCTCAAACCTGTCAAGGTCACTCTGGATGGCATCCCTTCCCTCAAGTGTATCAACTGCACCGCTCAATTTGATGTCATCCACAAGCTTACTGAGCGTGCACGCAGTCCCACTGTCTACGTCATTAATAAAGATATTGAACAGTATTGGTCCAAGTACGGACCCCTGAGGGACACCACTTGTTACTGATCTCCATCTGGACATTGAGCCATTGACTGCAACTCTTTGGATGTGGCCATCCAGGTAATTCCTTATCCATTGAACAGTCCATCCATCAAAGCCATATCTCTCCAATTAAGAGCAACAAGGACATTCTGCACATACTTTAGCTTTTACAAAACAGCAAGGTTTGGGCAACCTGCACTTGCTTTCGCTTTATTTATCTGGTGTACCCCACTGAGTGATCACAGTGTACAAGCAGGAGAGCTGAAGAGCTGTAGCTTTTGGTCTCATTCAGCAGCTCCCCCAGTTTCTGCACAGAAAGCTTAGAGTACTCAGCTATGCATCTGCCAGCTCTTTTTATTATCCTTTCCATTAAATACATGTCATGGTTTACACTTACATGAACACAAAATGTTTGAGACTCATGCCTATGGTGTAGCTGGAACACTTGTCATGGCTCTTTGAGACAAACAAAGGACAAAATAATTTTTTTCTGAGATACTGATTTTTATTTCAACAGATTCAGAAGGACATCTTCATGAGCAAAAAGCACTCAATATTATGCAGCCCTGGGTCCATGATATATGGATCACCCATTTATTATTTTGCTACATAGATACCATTTCAAAAGAAAGTTTAGAAAATCAACATTAAAATTCAAAATACTATTCGGTTTTAAACAGGAAGATATGAAAACTAAATCAAAACACAACCTAGCAAATACAAGGGCAAATTCCCTTTTTCTTTCCTTGTGCAAAACCTCTACTGTTGAACAACATTGGATAGACAATGGAAAGGCTGTGCAGATAAAGAAGGTAGAGGATAAATACTGAGTGGTCAGAACTGATGGTAACAAGGTAAAATAAATATGAGTTGAGCTGAATTAAAGATTCAAACAAGATTTGTTAAATTTAGGTCAAAAGCCAAAAGAGAAATATGCAAAGTCTTTCCTGGAGAGACCTATCTTGTTTTACTAGGTCCATTACGAGACCTGCAATCAAGGTGGTTTCTAATTACGACTTGGTCAACATTCACTTGGGTGAAAATTAACTAAAGGAAAAAAAAGCAGGGTCATTTACAAAGCTATAAACTTTACCCCAAAACAAGACTCTTCTTTTAAATTCACCTTTCAAGCCTACTTTCCTTCTGTAGTCTCAGCTGGAATGTAGGTGTCAGCACACAGCAGAACAGGTACAAGAACTCATGTCTCACTCGGGGACAATTACCGCTTGCCAGCTGATGCACGGTAACGTGCTGCTGTGCAAGGTTGTAGACCCCAGCTGCTGCATCTACCTACTTTGACTCCATCTGGATTGCTGCCCAAGATAACCTTGTTCTGTGTACCAAACACCTGATGTTTTACAAAGTCAAGAGATGCTCCAGGTACAAGGAAGTGAGGTGCACTGTAACTCCTTGTAGCCCCTATGCACTTTATTTGTTGCTCTTTTTGCTGTTGCTGGTGTATGCAGACTGAGTTCCTGGAAACTGCTTTCATTATCAATTGATGGGGTAGCCAGTGGAGAAGTTTGCTGTCACCGGTGATACCCATTTTTGGTGACTGCAAAAACATCACGGCACTTAAGCTACCCTCAAACTCACCCTTGAGATGAAAGCTCCAACATATTTCTGGAAAATCTTACCCCCTCTCTGCTAGACATAGCACGTGAATAGACTTCAGCCTTCAAGCACGTCACTTTTCAAACTCCACCATCCTTTACAACGTTTACTTGAACGGGGTATGCCCTTGCTTTATGTATTTGTCGGTGTAGGAAAGCCACATGTGTATCTTGTTTAGTAGGGAGCAGCATAGCGGGAGCTGTTGTCACTTGTTTATACCTCACATACAAATTATTTTTTGCCCTTTCTAAAATGGAGTGCTCTGTAAAGGCAACTTACAGCATGTGCCAAATCTGGACACTTTCCAAAAGTGGTCCCTGAGTTATCAGATGGCGGAAAAACATTTGAGCTCCTTATTTCATGCCCTGAAACAAAACAAGGACAATATTGTCATAGTTAGATAATCAGAAGCAGATGGGAAAATGGTCTTCGGAGTCTTTCAGAAATTTCACCTCTGGGCTGAGGAGTCCTGTCATCCTATGAGGCAATTGTTTCAGAAAGTTATGAGCCACTAAGTGGGAGGACTTGACTTACAGCCATAAACTATGCGCTGGAGGACCTCCCACTGACATCAGTGGGAGTTGCACACACAAAGACAGAGCAAGACACAGCTACTGAAGCAAAGGGGTCGTCTCATTCCTAACTTACTTGGGCTACACAGGACTTCAGTGGTGTCAATGGAGCTTGGATTCAGGGATAGGGAAAAAAGACTCTTTCATAAAAGCAAACAGAAAAACTTACCTGGAAACTAGCTAAACAGCAGGCAAGCCTATAGGAAATCTGTGTCATAGTCAGGGTTTTTCTACCATCTTCCTAGCACAAGAATAAATAGTTGACCTTTGTGCAAAATTTCAATGTCGGTGTTGTTGGGAAGAGTTGCAAAAGTTGCAATGTCAAAGTCTAAGCATCACTGGTTGCATCCTTCTTTCAGCGTAAGTGGGGGCACAGAGAAAACCTGGTAGTGCTCCCAGTGGCTTTTGAGTGTTCAGCCAGAACTCAGCTGCTTCTCTGATGTGGCAGATACCAAAGCACCTTATAAGTACTTATACCGTATATAGCCATCCCTACCATCCTAGCATTTTGAAGAAACACTTTTGTGGTCTTCAGAGTCACTGCTTAAATGAGCAAATGTTTCAAAACATGCCTATGGTTTAGCCAGTCTAACCTACAACACCTTCAAGTTGTTCTGGATGTTAAATGCTTGTTAAATTTCTTTGAGAAAATACAGAGTGCACAGACTGATGATTCCTGGGTATGTCAATATGATGGAATTTTCAATTTTCAATTAAAAACAAAGCAAACCAAAAAGAAGAGGGATCAGAACACTTTTGGATATGGCATATCTAAACTCTTTGGCCACTAAAGACAATGACATTTTATAGATTCGAAGGAGAGAAGTAACAGAACAGAAGTTAATGCACAACCATTATATTTTTTTCATGAAGTGAGCCATTATACTGAAAAGACTGATCCAGCATAGTTGTACTGAAACTTAAAAACACATTTTTTCATTGTTTATAATATCTACCAAACACAAATAGCACAAAGAGTAGCAGTTTTATGCTTTGCATTTTGATATCCTCAAGAAGGGTAGAGACCTAGGAGGAAAAAGCAAATTTAGACTGTGAGATTAAGTGTGAGTGTAGGCTTCCTGAAGATGAAGAAAAATTTTCAATATATCCCAGTCTTTCAGGGGACTGACCCATCAAGAGGCTGGTAAAGCATCTGAGAATAGCATGTACCCTCCTGAAGGGATTTGCAAGGCTTTTGAATGATGAGGGATGCAGCTATCCCATAACTGTCTATGAACAGGGAGGCAGAGAAGTATATTACCTATATGAGAGAATGAGCCATACGTAGGAAGCAGTCTAGGCCAATTTCAGG
Source organism: Himantopus leucocephalus (assembly GCA_003993805.1). Lineage (NCBI taxonomy): Eukaryota > Metazoa > Chordata > Aves > Charadriiformes > Recurvirostridae > Himantopus > Himantopus leucocephalus. The sequence continues at coordinate 88,413,843 of RSEF01000001.1, read as the reverse complement.
AGTGTGACAGAGCACTGTCCTGGTTTGAGTGACATGGGACTAAGTTCTCTTCTAATGCTTGGGAAGACTGCACTTTTAGAAGACTCTAGTGTCTGAATTTGTGAAAATATTTGATTTGTAGCCAGCTATGGAGCGTGGGTGTCAAGGTCTCAGTGTTTTAGAGCTTGCCAGGTGCAGGGATGAGGAGCAAGACGTGAGCGCTTGGCCCAAGCTGGCCAACAGGATTATTTCATACCATGAATGTAACATTCAATATAAATTAGAAAGTTTGCTGTGAATTTCGCTCTCTCCCTTGATGGCTGTGATCCTGAGAACTTCGTGCCCCTGTGCCGGACTCAGGAGGCCTTCCCTTCCTCCCAAAGCCATAGCGCTCACAGTGTCTGACATTTACTGTCCACTGCTGGGAGTGCACAGCTTCCTGCTGATATAATTGGCTGACTATAATCTTTGCATCTTCTGTGTTGGTATTGGGATCAATATTGGTTCTTTAGTGCTATTAATGTTGATTATCTAATCTTACTCTATTAAATCTGTTTATACTTCAACTCCCGGGTTTCCTTGTTTTTCCTGATTCCCTTTCCCAGGTGGGGAGGGGTCATTGGGTGATCGAATGATTGTCTAAATGACAATAAATTGCTATGGGTTTCCCAAACTGTAACAAGCACAAAGTATAGCTTCTCTATATGAAGCGGTACTGGGTAGAAACTGTTGGCTGCAATAATTGCACTTTATGTTTGTATCAGCATGGAGTGTGGGATGGTGGGATGAAAGCAATATCTAACGGTGTCATCAGATTCAAATCCACTAAGACAGTTTTGTAGGAGGAAGGAAAATAAGATTCAGTTTTGAAACTGTCTTCTCATGTAATTCTTTTGTTTTGTTTTTGTTAGTTGGTTAGTAATTCACTTGAAAGAATGCTGAGTATGAGTGTTTCCTACTCTTACAGGAATTACAATACACTGGAGCACTAGGGACTATGCGCTCTTCTCATCCATCTCAAATAGATCTGCAATGTATTTCTTTATGATTGTTTGCAGCGGTTATAAAATTTGGGCTTTCTATTTGCCCTACTGTACAATACCACAAAACACTTTCGTTCACGACAGTCTATATTTACACACCTTACGTTTGCTCAGTGCTATAAAGCAACAACAGGAAAACAAGCAGCTACAGCATTTATTACACTCTCCGGGTGATTAAAGTCAATCAGATTTTGGCTTGGAGCCATAATGTAACTGGTTACCTTTAGAAAGAGCCACCCCAAGTACACAGGGTTGTCATCATATCGTGATGGCTGATGATCCAGTGACATGAGTATGGTGCATAGTTAAGACCATAGGAGATGTCAATAGAAAAATAAAAGAACATACAGAAGTTTTACATAAACAGTGTTGAACAGCATAACAAACTGGATGGCTTTTTTACAGTTACTGTCTCAGTCCTTTCTGTTTCATAATACAAGAGCATTAACCAGACAAATAAATAAGCTCAAAAAATGCATATAATTCAGCATCATAGTTGAAAGAATGATGATCGGAAATCTCTCTCTCCTGCTCTGTTAACTGGCAATGCCAATATGTGGCTAATAATGTGATTTGATTTAACATTATTAAAACAGAAAAGATAATATACTTAGTGTTGTTTTCTACAGCTGTTCACTATATGATATATAGTAAGAAGTTTTAAAAGCATGCGTATCTAATCCTCTACCCAGACCTTCCGATAAACCAAACAGCTTTCCTATAAAACATTTTTGCAATAAAATAACCATTGATTGGAAAGTTAAAAACCGAGCTAATAAAAACATTTTTTTAATTGACACCCTCAAAACTTGTGAATTCTATTTAATAAACTGTTGTTGCCCTCTAGTGTTCAAACACAGCTTGTAAATACCTCTCCAGAAAGATCCAAACTGGTCACCTAACAATTCCCCATTTGTTCTTAATCCAACAGACAAATGGATGGAAAAAAAAAAGAAGATAAGTATTTCAGTACACCTGCCTAATACCTACTTTTCTTTGCTCAAGCATAAAAAACGATTTTTAATACAAGAACACTTAAAGTTGTTTCATGCAAAAATTGTGAGAGGCCACTCAGCTCAGCATCCTCATCAAATTAGTCATGGTACCCGTGCACCTTTCTGCTTTACTTCTGCCATTCACTGTGCATGATATACATTGCTGTTTGGGTTGGAGTGTGATGTTTCTAATTATATTAGCCAAATACATGCCCAATGCTCTGAGCACCCTGAGATATGTCTGCCTGCCTTCTCTTGAACGTCTCTCTACTGTACTGTACTGTATCAATTAATACTAACCATCTCTCCCTCCAACAAATTAGTTATTACAGTAGAAATGCACAGTGAGGATTCAGGGCTGTTCTCAGCACCTCTCCTGCAATAAGCTGCTGTGATGGCATCAGCAACGTAGAAGGCTTCTCACGAAGTTGTAGTTCTTTTGAGAGAAAATTATGGTCAACCTCAGATCTGCGCCTGCATTTTTACAGCCCACAACTGGGACTAGTACTTATCATTTTATTAACTCATTTCCCAGAAATGTTGTTCCCCCTTACCACGTTCCTTGACCAGAAACCTTTGAAAATATCTATTAAAAAAACCCCAAACCTGAGGTTAAACAAAGTGCAGTCAACAGACAAACTAATGAACTGGAAATACTTTTCTTTTATAATTTTGTTCACTTTTAAGAGGTTATCAAGAATGCTTTTTATTTAAGCATTGTCAGACTTAAGCAATGTAGAAGACCAACTGGTTTTGTACCTATAAAGTAATATGCGGCCCCCATATAATAAGAATTCAACTTCTTGACATAAGAAACAGATTTTTCTTTGATCTTTGAATAATGGAAATTTGAGACAATTTTCAGCATAAAGTTATTGTTAGAGCTCTCAGAAAACTTGCCTTGAGGCCATTTTTGGATCACGCCTGCTTCCCACCACACTAAGCTTGACAGATCTAAAAACCTCTTGGACATGAGTCACGTTTCATATTTTGTAATAGAATTATTTCCTTGTATTCATGAGGCCCCCTTCCTTCTCTGTCTTGATGTTTGTTGTTGGTTATGCTGCCTGTCACACAGATACTTTTAAATCTACTCTTTCATTCTAAAAACAGGTTTAGACTGGGTGTATGTGAAGGGGAATGTGACTAATACAAACTGGAAGTTGTGTAGCGAGCAGTAGATGCTCACACATACTCTCACCCATATCTTGTTGCAGAGTCGGGAAAATATAGAGCAGCTGTGCTTATTGCCAATCACATGAAGATGACCCTAAAAGTGAAGAGAGTGTGCTTTGAGAGCCAGTAAGAGCTCTGTGTGTTCAGAAGGGACAGCAGGTCTAGCACTGTTGCAAGGACCTCTTTCCAGAGCCACCAGCCTGGTGAGGAAAGTAGAAGAACGCCAGAGGCATGAAGATAATGCAACCTTGTACATCTGCTCCTGCTGACTGTAGGAAACTTCCTTGAGATTGGCACTCTTCTACAACACAGTCACCATTTTCCTTTAAAACTGTTTTACCTCCCTTTAGATATTCAGCAAACGGAGACCACGCTTTTCTCTGTATCTTCTGCCAATAATACAGCTGTTGCCTTTGCTAAGCCCCCTCACAAGTTTCTGCCTGCTCTGCAGGCAGGTGTTGAGTCTCAACTGTGAGGGATTTAGGTGTATTAGAACTGATTCTCTCTCATGCATATGCCAAGTCACTTGGTGATGTCGTTTGTCACCAAAGAGCTTGATTGCAGCTTGCTTTACTTTAATATGATAAAAACCCTTTCTCTCTAATACATATTGCAAAAAACCTGTGGTTTTTTGGTGAGCTCTTTGGAAAGGGCAAACTCAGATTTGCAGAATGTGGTTTTAAGAATAGCTTGTGATGAAGCAAAAGGCAGAAGAAAAAAGCATTAAAGATACACATCCATAAACTACATGTAGCTAAGGAAAGTTAAGCCAACTGTTATGTGTACTGCAATTTTTACTGTTTGTACCTAAAACCATTTAAACGCAAAACTCTACTACCAAGTACCCCTTTAAGGCTACAGATAGAGTAAACACGATTGCCAGACAACCGTGTAACACTGGCATTTGGGGGCAAATAGCATTGAAAACACTCACACACTGCATAAGTACTCAATTTATTAGGTGTACTTCTATTCCACTAATCTTGTCACAGCACAGATTAAGCTTTCAAATGCTTTTTTTACTTAAATATAAGACCTTCTTAGCTTAACTTGGATTTCACTGTTTATTTTCTGGACTCAGTAATAAATCAAAAATGATAGACATTACAGTTCAGCATAGAAAAAGCAGTTCTCTTCCCCACCAAAGCCATCTGCTGTTTTCCCATCAGTGGCCAAAAAAGGAATCCATCCTCTTCTGAGATTTCAATATCTACTGTTCTGTTTCAGAGTTGTCCTCTCAAAGATGAGATGCTCCTCACAATCTTATTCCCGCTCTCTGTCATACATCAGCATACATTCCATTGATCAAGTAATCCAGCCTGGTATAATGCCTTTTCTGAAGAGATTCGTGTATTTTCTTTCCCGTCAGTGCAATAACTAGCAACAAGAATATCACCCCAAAAAGCAAAGCTGCTACAAGGCTGCTTTTTTCTCCCAGCTGAACACCACCTTTCCCTCTCAGAACACTCTCTGGCAGGTAGCTTTCTGAATCAGAAGGGTCATAACCCTGAGGGTCATTTTGGAAAGACGTGGGAGAATCACTAGTAGACAGAGTGAAACCTGGAAAAGAGAGGAGAGTAACATGGCTGGTATCGTTGGAAGAGACAACTGTTGGCTCAGGAGGGGTGGCTGGAGTTCTCAGACCTGATGGCACGGTAGCAAATCTGGAATTCGTGGTCACCCGCTTGGTTGTAGAAATAGAAGCAGAAGTTGTGGCACTGGAAAGAGGAACACTAGTAACAGCGGTGCTGGTGGGAGGGATACCAGGTTTAGCTCTAGTGGTCACAGTAGGCGGAAAGGTAGCTGTGGTGGTGGTGCCAGTAGCAAGTTTAGCACCACCAGGATGCAGAGAGGTTGTACGAGATTTCAGCCGGGTGGTACTTGTAGGCAGAGAAGTAAGAATAGTACTGCTGGGTTCAGGAGTGCTAGACTGAGTGGTAAGGAAGGAAGCAGAGGGGTTTCCAATTTGAACAGCAGAAGATGTATTTGGCGGCAGGTTGATTACTTTCTGCCTTGGGATGGGGTCTAAGCTTTCAGGATGTTTTGCCCTCTGAGATTCAGGAAAAACTGTATGAAATTTGGTGTTGTCTAAATGCTTGCCCATGTGGTTAAGGAGTTCGGATGCCTGATGAAACACAGATTGTTGTAAAGCAGCAGTACGATTCTGGTGGCTAGTTTGACTGTGAGAAAGAAAGGCTCCAGCATCCAAAGACAAAGAATACCCATTTGACGAAAAGTCCTCATGTTTGAAGGATGTATTCTCTGGGGCATGGGTATCTGGAAACAGAAAGGAAATACCAGTATTTAATTATTAAATCTATTTTTGACTACCACAGGCTTACTCTATATGTATTTCTTCCTAAGAGAGATATAAGGGGGCTCCAGAAAGTAATGACTAATGAAACTGAGGCATCAACATCTTCCTTTCTTTAAAATACAGGGAGTGACTTTTAAATTCTGTGTCATAAGACCTGTCAGTCTCAAGCCTGGGCACAACAGACCCCTTCTTACAGAATTCACCTGTGCAGAGTGAGTGTCCCAATCTGATTGTTTTATACTCATATTGCATGCATGTAAATATTTCATTTAGCAGTGCAATGCAGAGTGAGTAGGCCCATTGCCTTTAAACCATTCTCAGCCTCTGTCAGTTAAGAAGTAGATATTATTAACCTCACTTTTGTGAGACGTACACATTTCCACCTGGACAAGATGATTATATACTCCCTTTTCTTGTAATATCCAAGCACCCTGTGATTGTTTGATACAATTCAATTCGCGTACAAAAATTGTCTTATGATACAAGGTGACAATAATATCCCATTTTATAGACCATGTTATACGCATACTGATTTGTAGGAAAGACCTGAGCTCCTACTGCCATGCTAGAAGAAAGACACTGCTCCAAGAGTCTCCAAGGTATTTGCAGTGAAGGCCTCCACAAAGAAGCAAACTGCACTTCATCATTTCTCCAGAAGCTGATATGTACTGCTTGCAAACCAGGTGGGTGAATGTTATTTAATAGAATTGGGAAGCAGGGCAATAGTGTTATGTGACAGAAATTCCATACAATTAATAATCCAAGCAGCTACCTGATTCTACACAGGTGTTATAGGCAGACTTTCAGTGAGCATGAGCTCTTGGGAAGACTGGCTGTTACAATTCAGATTTTATATACATATATGCATGCATATATATAGATGTGTATATATATAATTGTTATCATTCAGTTGTTGCACAGAACATTTAAAAGGGAACATCCTCTCAAGTAGTTCTGACTCTCACTCATCCCTTTTTATAGAAACAAAGAGGTTTGTTAACTGCACTGGAATTGAAATAAATAACAAAAAGTCCATGATATTTTCATTGTCACTTTTTTTCCCTCAAGTAGGAAACTAGAGGGATGGATTTATTTCAGTTTTATTATACATGCAAAGCAGCCTACTTGGCTGCTGTTTTAATATGTTTTTCCAAGCCTTAAGACTCCACAAAAAAATGAAATGCAAAAAAAGCCACCCCCAAAATAACAAACAAAAAAAACTGGCAATGCTTTAAACAAGAGCACAACAAATACTTCACTTGAATCACAGACACCAATATTTATTCTAACCTTCCACTCAGCTACCAGCTTGTTAGCAAAGTAAGATCCTAAATACAGATAAGGGACTTCAACCACAAGGTCTGACAGAGAAAAGCCATACTCTGTTTTCAGAAAGTGGCTTTAAATAACAAAAAGATCAGTTATTAGAGAATCAGACACTGTATGGTCAAAGACACTCAAACTCTCAGCTGCTTCTGCAGCTCTGGACCAATTTCCACATCAGCGAGGAAATGGCCTGTCACCACCATGGAGTCAGTCCCCTGCTCACTATTTCCCTGTTCCCGATGCACTCCCATGGATGCTTCCCTCCTTGTGCATTTTAAAAAAACAGCGGATGTAGAGTGACAGCTACAAAGCACTTGCAGCATGCTATGTCACCTTCAGCTCGCTCGCCTGGGCAACAGCTAGAGAAGCATGGAGCATTCACATAGCATTCAAAGGATGGGTAGAGGAAGCACAGGGAGGCTATGTGACGAGTCCCATACAAGAGTTAAATACCATTGCTACTCTGCAGCACCTGGATTAATTAATGTAACTGCCTGCATTAACTAACTCTACTCCACATTTTCAGCACCAAACATTGATTTTTAGTATTCTTTGTCTATTTTAGACTACGAAGTCCCAAATGCAATTGCCCAAAACCATCACGTGCGAGGTACAGCTGGGGTACTGGGATAGACATGCTTGTTGGTAAGAAAGAACAAGGGCAATACACAAGTTAGACTTTAAAAATAGATTAAAAAAAAAAAAAACCAAAGAAAGAGATTAACAAGCCCAAGTGGTCCTGCTGATATCTCAAATCCAACAAGCTGCATTAGAAAACAGACTTCAGGTTGTCACTCTTAAAAAACAAACTAAACACCTCCTGAGCATACTTTGCTAGGACCTACCAGTCTTGCCTGTGTATCATACTGGGGTGGAAAAGGCAAGTGCGACAAAAGTACATGAACAGCAGAAACCAGAAATGTTATAGCTCTTTGCAACTGGGACCATTTTTTTTTTTACTTCCCAAGCCGTAGGTTGTTTCCATTAGTTAGCAGCCACAAGAACAGTTAAAGAAAAAACAAAATTTCATTACTAACATAGCAACAGTATTTCAAGATGCTTTATTACCAATAAAATATCTTTCCTCCTTTTAGTTTGGTTTTCAGTGTAACCACATGCAGATTCTCACATGAAAAAACACAGCTTGAAATGTTTGTCGGTACCAACACTGCTCAGGTGCTACCTTTGAAAACTCATTGGGAACATAAGGTAAATAAGCTAGCATAATCTTTCCATAATGCAACGTTCACAGAAGCTAAAAAATGCAAAATATAAAAGAGATGGTATATGCAATCAAGTTGTTAACTGAACATTTGAGTACATGCAGGACAAAAGCACAGGCACAATTTCTGTTTCTTTGTTTGAAACCCCTATATTCTTCTAGGGGAGAAAGAGCTGAAGAAAATAATAGTTCTAACTTTACAGGCATGCAGTTCATTTGTTGCACATTGCTTTTGCCCAATTTCTGTGCGATTGTGCTTGCACAAAAATATTTGGTAACATTATGTGAATAATCTTTCTACATATCCTGCTGTCACTCCTTGCATAGTTCCTCTTGAAAAAGTTCTCTTTTTCAGCAAAAGTTCAGTCTCTGGAAATCCAGAATTTCTGCTCTCTCAAGTAGCGACACTGAAACCACCTTGTGAACTCTTGGCAGGAGGACAGTCTAATTATCAGTTTCTTATCTGAGCTGTTCAAACAGGTCTGGTGCAAGTCAACATCAGTCAACAACTAAGATTTGCTATTAAAAGTCTCACAGCACATGACAGATAGCGAGAAATTTCTGAGTGCACAGCCCACATGCCATAAAGCTTTGAGCTTAGTCCGTTTGCATGTGCGCTTCAGGTGCCTTAACTGAAAGCAGAAAATAATGATTACTATTGCCAATTACTTGGCAACATCGCAGCAGCGCTCCAAGGCTTGCCCAGTGTTTGCTCAGGGTTTCTGCCCGTGCATATATAGTATTCATCAGTGTTGCAGGGATCCTTTGAATACATAGATGGCTACAAGGGTATTTCTGTTGCTTTCAGTGATATTCTTCAGCATTACATACAGAAAATTTTCCTTCTTGAACACATCTTTTTGTTTTAAGCAAGAGAAAATTATGAGGAGTTCTGAATCTAATGTGAAGGAATTTCATAAGGGTTGGGATGTTATTCCAACCAGGAAGCTGGGCCCACACAGGAGCTCACCACACACCTGCTTATCCACCTTTTACAAAGCAAAAGAGCAGCATTTTCAAATTACAGTGCTTGACTTAGAATATTTTACTAAAAATGCAACCCCCAAACATTCACTACTGAAAACTCACAGGTGCAGAAGTGTGGGGATTAGTGGCCCTTGCTATTATTTACCTCCAGTTATCTTGTAGCTCACAAATCCTGTCGCGGGTTTCATTGGACAAGCCTCTGTGCTAGGGCAGTAAAACAGGTAGCAGTTTGGATGTGCACTTGTCCTTCGAGCATCAAAAATCATCAAATTACACTTCTTGTCTCCTGCAAAACATGATATATACATATTTCAGCAATAAAAACTTTTATACCATCTTGATAATAAGCTCTGATCTGTTAAATTACTTTTTCGTCATGTGAGTAAGAGGAAAAGTATGAACATACAACATTCCTACAGGAAAAACAACCCAGGACTGCAAAAGAATGGCCCAGGGCCAAGATATGAAAGGTCACACCTTCCTCTTCCTGCACAAATGAACTTGGGGAACCAATGAGTTTAATCCCTCATCCTCCCCTCACCCATACCACACTGGCACCACTTTATATAATAATTTCTCAGTTACAAACCCTGATATGTCTGAAAACCTCCTTGATATACTCATGAGGAAGGAAATTATTTATACACTTTTCCTATCACATCCCAGGAATCTCTTGGCTTGTTGCTGCTTGGGAGGTTACTTTTACCGCTGTAATTTCTACTCACTGCTATACCTCCTACTGCTCCAGGAGCTTGATGCAAGCCAGCTATCTCAGAGAAGGGCAAGCCCTCTAGTTTTTGGCTAAAATTAAGCATAGTGCAAAATGTCAGTTACTTTGTAGCGCATCTACTAAATACAGCTTAGGTCTCCTAAAGTTTGGGGGTCTGAGAGTTTTTATAATTTAAAGTTACCACTGTTCCTTTACTGCAACTATTTTCATAAACACCCTGGGGTCTTGCGTTAAAATCTCACATCACACCTAGCATAACAGGAGAGCAGCCACAAGCTGTCACTAATCACAGGATAGGATGAAAGGATAAATTAACGTTTCCCTGCTGAACATAGAGAATACTCTTGCCCCAGACAACTTCAGAAGTGATTTCCCAAGTGTTCGTACACAGTCACAGAAAAGACCGAAGAGGAGCCGGTTACCTGATAGCTTTTCCCCCGAGCAGCAAGTGCGAACACAAGCTTCTGGGGTCGGGGCGTACACCGGCTCTGCGCTCCTGACGCCTTTGGGCAGGGATAAGTTTATATCGATGATGGTATCTTCCATTCTCTCCGAGGAGCACTCTTGACTCAGGGACGGTCTGGGCATCACGCAGGTGATCACCAGCAAGCAAACCGGCCACCGGCTGCCAGCGAGAAGCATGCTGCCCCAGCTGGGGTACTGGCGGGGCTGAGATGGCGCTGGCCTCGGGGCGCCCCTTACCACAGACGTACCGGACCCTCCCTCGGTCGGCAACCGGATTTCACGGTGAGCTTGCCGAAGCGCTGGTAGCCGCCGCCGAGATGCCTCCTCAGCTCCCGGGGCGGGGACGCGTTTCTGGGAGCACCTTCGGGCCGACCCCTCTCCCCGCCCGACCGGGCTGGGCTCCGCTACCGCGGCCAAGGGCGGGAAGGCAGCGGCGGGCGCCCCTGTTCGCCGGCACCTCCGGGAGGTGGGGCCGGGGGAGGCGGGCCCGGGCCGCCCTACCGCCCGCCTGCCCTCCTTCTCTCCTTCTTTTCCTCCCTCCCTCCCTCCCTCCCTCTGGCCTGCTCGGCGGAGCTGCGGAGGTGGCCCCGCTCCTCCAGCCGCTCGCCGGCCCCGAGGGCTCGTCCCGAGCGTTCAGCCGCAAAGGAGAAACCACCCGGTGAAACTCTTCGGGTCGAGGCAGTGGTGGTCAGGCTGATGTGGTTTGGCTGCCCCGTCTCTCCTCCGACTGGGATACACTTTTGGAGGCTGTAATTAAAGCGATTAATATGCATACCCTGGTCTACATGGACATGTGCCTCTTCTGATGTCTGCGTAAGCGTCTCTCTGCCACCTGAGTCATCCTGTTCAAATCGTAGCAAAGCACAGGGTGTTTGTGTAATGGGAGTTGTATGGACAAGCCTGTCTACTGGGAGCATGGACTGGTGGCTTAGTCTCAACGGCGTTAGTGCAATTGCTTGCTTAAGTAATGTTTTTCCTTGGAAATCTCTCATTTCCTCTTTTTATTTTTTTTTCCTTCTTATTTTTGGGGCAGTGTTTAGGAGTAAAAGTGGGCCAGAGACTAAGGAGTTGCAAGGAATAAGAAGATTGTAAGATATATTACTTCTTTTTCAGGTCTCTCATCCTTAGAGAGAAGGGTGAGAATCCTATGAATAACCTGAATAATACAGTTGTCTGTAAATAAAAGACATTTTCTTTTCAGGGGTGGTCCATTACCTGAAGTGCTACCAAAGGGCAGGTTATTTTACACATTGTAACAGGGTAGAATAATGAAAATAAGGCATCCGGTCGTCTCTCTGGCAGATATCTGCTGTCTACTTTAAAGAAAGAAACTTAAACTGAGGTGATATTTCTTGCTTCTCTGAGATCCTTCCCCAGAAGGAGCTCTTTCCTGCTGCCTGCCCTGTGCTGTGCCTAACACGGTGGACCCATGCCAAGGGATGGGCAGCTGACTTGTTCTTCATGCCCAATCAGTCCCCATTTCCTTTGTTAATACAGCTGGGTGTTGGCTTTTATTTGGATGTAAGTGTGGGAAGAGACTGAGCCTGTCATCTCATTTCACATCAAGTGGCCAATCTGGGGCAATTCCTAATGTTTTGTTGTGAATCTTGTATTCTTGGTATATCTTGTATTCTTTTTTTTTTTTTTTTGGAAATTTTCAGCTGTATTTGAAATGCAGAGGAATGCTTTGGTAGCAAGGTTTCCCTCTTTTGGTAAACTGGTAAAATTATTTTAACTGTTAAAAGAAAAAGCTGTAAGAGAATGTGAACATTTAAGGTGTCACCTATTAACTGTATCACACAGTGAATGAACTATGGGACTGAATACTAAAGGCAAGCACAAATATTACCTGTGCTATGCGTTAGGCAGAGTCCCAGCTGCTACCTGCTTTTGCTTATATAGTGGTGGTGGAAGAAGCCAAGCTGAAAGAAGCTCAAAAAAAAGCCTACAGGTCTGGCTGGGGTGGTTGTAACTGGAGAGTGAGGGAAGTGGTTCTTCACTGGGGCTGTTGGGATAGTGTTAAGGGTGTTGGGACACTGGAAGGATAGTGAATATGGAGATCTGTGTAGAGACTACTGTGGCAAGACAGGCATAGATGATTATGGGATTATGAGCAGGGCTGATGCAATATATAATATAAGCAGGGCAGAAGAGATACTACGGGATGACACAATTGCCCTGGTCCAGACACCATTGCATCTTTCCCCCTCTTCCTACCTCTTCTTTGTAGGGTGGGAACCCAACCTCCCTGGAGAGAGCAGATGCAACTCGCTCAGGCTGCTGAGGTACACGGAAGCTGAAGTCCATCAAAAGCCATGCAGAAACCACTGCTGCTGGCTAGGAGAGAGACAGCCTTGCCCGGTGGCTGCCATGCTTCCCTCCCCACTGAGATGGGAAGGAAGGGAGGCCAAGGGAGGGGAAGATGGAAGGACCCCATCAGCCCTGTGTCATGGTGCTAAGTCACTAAAGGTGTTTTTCTACCTCTGTAGAGCACCCCTCTGCTTGGGAGCTGGTGCCCTAGAGGGTGAAACACAGATAGAGAAACTTCTAATGTGTATACATATGTGTGTGTGTATATATATGTATGTTATATATAGTGTGTATATATAGTCATAGATACATAGTTAACGCCTTCATCTCCAAACTAGTCATTGTAAGCCAGTCTCAGGGAGTCCAAGAATGTGGCAGTCACATTTTGTAATGCTCAGTAGCAGCAACGAGGCAAATGGGACTGTGCCCATCTAATCGGGACTGCACACCAACATGTCATGATGCAGAGACAGGTAAGTCAGGGCTATTCCTGTGCCGTGTTACCTTCAGGCACAGCTTCTGCCTTAAGCCCTAGCCAGGCCCTTCTGAGGAACCTGCAGCTACATATTTAATACACCATTTGGACAGTTTCAAATAATCCACTTATGTCAAACATTGAATGTACAAAGCAAGCCATAAAGGAAAAGCAAAACTGATAAGAAACTATATAAAATATTTGCCAAGGCCCTTAAGTTGCTTAGGTCATGGCAATACAGACATCAGATTTATATATTCAAACATAGATATGTACAACCATACACAGTTTCAGGTACATTAATTTAGTTACCGGCTGCAGGACACTACAGAGGACTTGTGTTATATCCACATTAGAGGCAAAATAAATTCACTTACACAACTAACACATTGAAATAGACCTTTATTTTAGTAATGATAAAATTCCATGTGGTAGACACAGATGTTGGTTGATAGGTAAATTTAAATTCTTCCCGGGTGGTGATATATCACTAATTCACACTTTCACAATAATAAATGAAAACACTTCAGAGACGAGCGAGAAGTCCATTACACATAAGTGGAAAGGATGCAAATTGAAGTTAAATGTGCTGATCCAATGGAGTGAATTTTAAAATTTGTCCTAGAAGCTGTATTTCAGTGCTAGCTCAGAAATACAGAGGTCACTCGAGCGCCCAGGCAGGTGAAAAACACTGTCTAAAAAGTCAACAGATTATTGATTGTGTTAGCATTTGGGGTGGTGGTGTAGTCAGCAATGAGAGTCCACATTGGATGGCTGCTCTGTGCTGCTTTAGAGGGGTAAACACTGAGGGCCCCCAAATTCAACTACTATCCATCTTATAGTGAGCTCTTTGGCAGCTAACAGAGCCATAACTTCCTTTAAACCCAGTTCCAACCTCTTTTTTTGCCTCGCACTCACCAATTTGGTGACATTCGCCACCCAGCCTCAGAGCCGTGAAGGCTATGTGTGATCAGTGCACAGGCAAGGAAATGTCTGTACAGGGGATGGAAAGAAGGAGGAATGACTACAAGGGTTTGGCAAGCAAAGAAGGGGACCTACTTGAAAGGAAAAGGAGAAAGGGGGGACCGTAAGCTCAGACATTCAAATTTTAAAAGAACAGGGGTTGGACTCATCTGGCAACCCCCACACCCCTGCAAACCTACAGGTCATGTCAACAAGGGATTCCTGAGCTCAGAAATTTGGCACATCCCGAGGCCAAGACAAGGTGACTGGGTCCCTTAGTTGAGCTGGGTAAGAGCTTCCCCCATGACACAGCTGCGGGCAGAGGTTCCGTGTTGTGTGTTGGTGTCAGTTGCCCATGGCAACCCTTCAGTTGCCTCTTGGGTCACCCGCAGACCTGCAGGTCGGTGGAGTACGGGCTCTGCTCAACAGCCGGGATCGGCAGGGGGAGCTGTGAACAGTTAAGATTTGCTGCTTGGGAGGTCCCCGACCAAGATAAGGACATTGACCCTCTCCCCAGGTTTTCTCCAGAGCAAAGAGATCCTCAACAGCTGACTGCAGTCATGTCTAGTGACAGTTCAAACAACACAACCTAAAGTTCCACTGCTGGAAATCAAAAGGCTCCCCCCACATCTCAG
>RSEF01000001.1:88356765-88399120 GCA_003993805.1 Himantopus leucocephalus | reverse complement strand
CTGCCAGTGCAGTGAGAAAACAACCCAACAGGACCAGCTGAGGGTTTGTTCCTGGTGGGAAGAGCAATGGCACCAGACTGATGGATAATGTCAAATGACATTATGGCAAGCACTGCTTAGGCTGTAGTCATTTGACATTATGTGACTTTAATCATGTGTGTGCATATTGCAGATTAGGAACTCAAGTTTATAAACTGAATTGTGCCAAGAATAGTTTGTTCTTCCCCCCAAATAATTACATTTCTTTCATAATTTTTGTTATTTTGGCAGGAATCAAGCCAATTCAGCTCGTTGAAAGAAAGGTCTATTATTATTAGGTTGCAAAAGCGCATGGTACAGCCTACAGCTGGCGAAAGGTGGTGTTGTATTGGGATTGCCTTCCCACAGCCTTGGTCTTAGCAACAGATGTGAGGTGCAGTTCTCATGAGATAGGAGCATTATTTTTGAGTTAAATTAAATCTTGGTGTCAATTAGCAAAGGCAGCCAAGAGAAACGATGCCAAGTTCTGTGCAGAGCTTTCCATGATGCTGGGCTTTGGGCATGGGCGGAGAACAGGCTTCTTCAGAAGCTAGCACCCACCAGCACTGTTCCGTATTTATAGACAATTCTTCTGTCATAGACAACTGTGTGGCTTCTTTGCTGATTTGACTGTCAAATATGAAAATAAGGAGTCTGAAATCTCAACGTATGCTTCCTTTTTGCTTGTTCTTTTTGCTTAACCCGAGTCGCCTGCCAACTTTTGGCCCAGGCTGCTTTTACCCAGCTCCTGGCACACGGATAAGGGCAGTTGGCGATGGCCCGTCCCCGCAGGTGACTTGCTGCTCGGTGCCCTGCCGCGGACAGGGCGCTGCAGTTTGGGTTTTTTTTTGGGGGGGGCGATGTCTGCAATCCCACCGAGGAAGCCACGGGAGAGCAGCACGGCCCTGTCCGACGGTGGCTTTACCGGGCAGTCTGGGACGCAGACTTTGGGGTTTGGTAGGATTGCCATAGCGCAGAAAAATTAATATACATAATTAATAAAATAGATTAGCGCTGTTTTGCCCCTCGTCCCGAAGTCCCCCCGTGTGCTCTCGCCGCCGCTCCGGCGGGGCGGGCTGAGGCGAGGGCCAGGCCCCCCCGCGGGTCCAGGCGGCTGCGGGCCGGGGGCGGAGGGGAGAGGCCTCCGGTCTCACAGCCACCACCCCCTCAGCTTCCTTCGTTTCCCAGCCACCGCGGCCTCGGCCTCTCAGCAGAGCCCCACCCGCCGCGTCGCACCGCACCGCACCGCGCCGGGCCGGGCTGAGCTGCGCCGGGCGGGGCCTGCCCATGACCCGGGCGCAGACGCCGGCCGGCGTAGCCGGAAGCCCCGTCGGCAGGCGGCGGTGGCGGCTGCAGGAGCGCCCCTGCCCTCCGTGGTGCAGGAGGCGGGGGAGGAGGAGGCCGGTGGCGCCGCCGCCGCCGCCATGGGAGCGGAGCAGAGCGCGGAGGCCGGGAGTCGCCCAGGCGAGCCCAGCGCCTCAGGTCGGTGCCCGCCGCGTTCCGGGACGGGAAGGGGAGGGGAACGCCCGTTGGCCGGCGGGCGGCAGCCGGCTCGGCGAGGGACCCGGGAAGCGCGTTCCGTGCCCGTCTGGCGAGACAGGGGTGCCTGCGGAAAGGGAGGATGCGGTTCTGTGGCGGCGCAGTGCCCCGCTGCAGGGGCCTGGTGCAGCGGTAGCGGAGGAGGCGAGAGGCGGAGGCGGTTGCTGTGGAAAAAGGGAACGGTTTTTCTTCGCGAGGCGGCGGCTGGCGGCGTCCGGCCCTTCCTGGGGGAGGGCGCTGGGCCCGCTTCGGGCGGCGAGGAGGGCACCAGCCGGGTGCGGGGAGGTAGAGCCGGCGAGGTGGGTGCACCCCAGAGCCCGAGCGAGGGCCCATCCGCTGCCGGCGGTGCGCGGGAGGGAGGGAGGGTGCAGGGCTCGGGGGAGAGCAAGGAGGGAGGGTGTCAGTGGTGCAGGTGTTTCAGAATCAGCTGCTACCTGAGCTTGAAAAAGCTTTGCTGAACGTAATGCATTCTCAGAGAGAGGATGAGAAGGGAGTGTTACAGTCCTTCAGTGATGTTGGTAATGTGCGTATACTACAGAAAATGTACCTGTGCTATGTTAAACATAGTGATGATCGCTTAGGGTTGAGTTCTGGTGGAGTCTGCTTGTTAATTTGATCGTTCCCTTTCCCCCATATCCTTCCAGCATCTCCGTCACCAGCCAAGCAACGAGCAAAAATGGATGACATTGTGGTCGTAGCCCCAGGAACACAATCCTCCCGGAATGTCAGCAATGATCCAGATGTCATAAAACTGCAGGAAATTCCAACTTTCCAGCCCCTTTTGAAAGGTAGCGATTGTTCTTGTTCTTCCTCTGTTTTTAAAGGCCTTTTNTTTTTTTTTTTTTTTTGCACCTAATGAGCGTGTACTTTGTATATCCTGAGGTTTCTAATGAAGTTCATGTTTCTGTCCTTAGTTTTCACTACCCCTCTTGTTTTAAACCTTACTTTCTTTTGTTCTGTCATAATTATTCCCAGCCTTCTACACAATGGGTGAGCTGGTTTAGAGGTGTGCTAGTAATGTTCTCTGCAGTGGAACCATCTACTGTGGAGGTAGTCCAGCTCCAAGTATGCCAGCTTGTCCTGTACCACTGGTTGATGAGAGATGCCATGTTACATTCTAATATATAAAGGACCACAGTCTCCAGTTTTGCTCTAGCCTCTTAAAAACATCTGTGCGTTATTCACTGGGAGTTGTAGCTACCTATGAATGGATTCAGTTGCTTGAAATCAAGATTTCTTGTTGCGGTTTCCAACCTAGAGCAGATTTTGTTCTCGGTTTTGGGGGTGGACTGAGGCTTGCGTGGGTCCTTAAGCCCTGTGGTGACAACATCCCTTTATATTAGTGGACCTCTTAAATTTCCACTGTGTCTCTATGCCTTTCTTTCTTTGTTTCTTTTCCTCCCACTTTTTTTCTTTCTTCCCTGCACCCATTCTTTCTTCCTCCTATTCTGTTCAAAGGGAAGTAGAGACTAAAATCAGAGTTGTCAAGCCTACAGTTTACCAAAAACTGTGCATTTTGTGGCCTGGCTTCTAGCTACCTCTTTTTCTGGAGACTGTGCAGCGTCCTTAGTATCTGAAAGTCCCTTAGGAAGGAAGTTGTCTGGAGCAGCCTGCATGAACTGATTTGGTAAAAGCAGCCTGCTCTTGGGCTCCTCTCCCTGGAATGGTGTGGGTCAGCAAACTTGTGTGAATGTGCTGNCATTGTTTTGAACAACCTTTGTATTAAGTAACCAATTTTTTTTTTTTTTTTTTAAGATTCAAGGTCTACTGTGCATGCATACATTGGCAGCAGAACTTGCTGATGCGTTGTAGGCCTGCTGTGAGAGAGAGAAAGGAGCTGGGATGTGTAGCTCTCCCTGCTACTGGAAGAAATGACATGGTCTTATACAGCTGAAGGTGTACGCACTACTGGTCTGAGTGTTACTGACTCATGCATGGCTGCTGGGAAGATATAGTAGGCGCTTTGCCCTGCAGGTATCACTAGAGGTCACGTAACATCACAATGTCACTTTTTGGGTAGGAACTCTACCTTTTTTTTGTGCATGTGTGTCTACTGCATGAGGACCTTGGAAAATGACTAGTAATTGTGGACACTATGATAGCCCAATGGGCCAGATATTTGGCATTTTATTGGGTACTGCTGGAAAGGGGTCTAGGTGTGCACAGCACTGACTACTGTTTCCAGCAGAAGGGACAGAAAGATGGGGAGAAAAGCAAACGTGAGTATTTTTGGGGCTGGTACTGCTGTCCCTCTTGACCAAGAAGAGAGAATGTGTGTGTTAGTTATACCTTTTTTTTCCCCCTTGAACTTTACAGAGGGTGATGTAGAAATCTGTATTTGATTTACTCCTGACACTTTCACTGCCAGTTTAGAATGGACTGTAAGATTGCTGATGTTGGTGGAGTGTTTGTGTCAGCAGCAGGCTGGGTTATTGCTTGTAGGCAGAACATGCTTTGCCTCAGTCCTGCCTTGTACAAAAGACAGAACCAGGATCTCGCCAGTGACAGTTTGGAATAATGCTGGAACCTAAATCCACAAAAGAAATAAGGAACATTTAATCTGAGAGACCAAATTTACAAGATGCATTCACATCTGGCACCGAGGTTGTTGTGTATGTATAAGAGTGCAATGACATGGAGGTTCAGTTCCACCCAGCCTCGAACTGTGGTGAGCAAACCTGGGTTGCATAAGAGCTATGGAAGTCCTGGGAAATGGGACTGGTGATCGCTTCCAGAGGCGGTGTTCCTGTATGGGTGGTTTGAGAAGCAAGGATACAGAGCTTGAGGTAGGAAGTGAGAAATTAGAGAGAGCAGCAGCCATGAGATAGAAAGGTTAGAAGGCACTGCCTTAGATAGCCAGTGCAGGTCCTTTAACTGCTAAACATGCATGCATTAAGTTGTTTGATGGGAAGTCGTCTTGGTCACTAATTGCTTGTGCTGGTCTTACTTCTGACCTGAAGCTGTGTACGTATGATAGAAACCTTCTATCACTTGGCCTACGCAGAGTTTCCCTCCGAGTCTCTATCTTCTCTGGTGCTATATTCATGTGGACAGAAAGGGGAGAGTGTTCCAGACATGGTGGGTTTAGGAAAGCATTCCAGTGGATGCCTGTTGTATTGCTGTTTGTAAATGTCAAATCCCAATCCCACCCAAACTGAGAGGAGAGAAAAGCTACTTTTAGGGAGTACACCTGGGAGTGAAGTGCCTGGTTATTGTTCTCCAGAAACTGGTATATATTTGGAGTGTTTGCATTTTTTTTTTTCTCCTCTGAATGGAAAAACCCTTCTATTAGAAATGCTATCAGGGAACTTCACTACTTGATGAAACAAGGTAAGCGATACAGAACAAAACGTGATGTGCTGTTTCTTTCCTTTATGTGGCTTCCTGAGGATATTTGCATGAAAATGAAGCTTCTGTCTGTTCAGTGTCCCTGGTTCTTGCAGTCTGTTCATAGCATGAAGTCATCACCAGCTGGTATAAAATCAAAGTCATCTTCTCTGAGTAATCCAAAATGGTGATACTTTTGTAGCTTATGAACAAAGCAGCCCATCTTATGAAGGTGTTTGGCAAAAACCTAAAAATGCAGTTTTCTTTGTGGTCATGACTGCGGAAGGTTGATAAGGTACTACAGCGTGGGTTATCTGTTAGAAAGGCTCTTACTGGATCTGTAAAGTATCACCTCTGACCAGGGATTTGGCTTTTATGACCAGAGGATCCTCTCTGAGGATTGAGGACTGCTGTCAAGAGACAGGATCCACTTGCAGTTAGAGCACCTTTACCAACAGGTAGGCCAACCTGAAAACAAGAGTGTTAAATTAGGAATGATTAACGACCACAGTTAAGTGAGGAAGCAGTGGGCGGGTTTGAAGAGTTCTGTTCTGTTGGGTTTTTTTCTATGCAGTTTTTCTTAGTAATTAAAGATGGGTGGGGTAAGCAATTAAACACTGTTAAAAAGCTTCCCAAAAGCTTTTGAAGAGTGTTTAGGACTTAAGTTTGTGTTGTGAAAACAGAACGCTCAATGCGTTCTTCCAGAGGGCATCAGCATCTCAAGCCTCAAGAAGGGTTGAGGTCTGTCTGTCTTGTAGCAGTGAAGTGTTACCGTAAACAAAAAAGATGGATGCGTATAAAGGACCTATTGGTGCATGCTAGTAATACAGGAGAAACTGTTGGAGAACTAGGCATCCACCTACAAATATACTTGCTATTTTGTGCCAGGGTCAGCAAGACCTAAGGCAAGCAAAATGTTGGGAGCTTGATAGTAGAAACAAAAACTTTGGTGTATCTGTTAATTTAACAACCAAATTAAAATGGGTTGGGACCAACACTCTTACTGTCCTTGACTGATTAATTCTGAGAAAGGGAGCAGGACATGGCTGAGGTTGGAGTGTGTCTGTCTGGGGCTCTGTTTTGGGCAGCTGTCTTGTAAGTGGCATGCACTAGATTTTGTAAGACCAAGTAAATCTTGTGATGGTATCATACAGAGGACCATGTGATGTAGGTTGTGGAGTAGCTGCTGCTGGTGAAATGTGATTAAACTGCTCCTGGGATGTGCCTGGGTTGTCTGTTCAAAGCAATGGTTCCTGAACCCATCACTTTACTATGAGTCTTCATTTAGCTGGAAACTAGTTCTGCATGTGGGGCTTCCCATCTTAGCTGTGTGCTGCAGTTGTGCTTCGTTTCCTCTTGCTTTAATGTTTTGGATTTTTCCAAAGTGACAGACTATTTTCTGCAGCTGCTGATTGTACTGGGACATCTTTTTCAAAATTTAGGAACACAAATTCATGCTCAGATGGTAACTTAGGTGCCTTATGAAATGAAAACTGGAACTGGTTCTGTGTGCTGGGCAGATGCCCTCTGGCTTCTCCTCAGCTGATTGCAAATGCCTTTTTGATGCCTCTGGTTTGAAGGCCTGCACTGTGATCTGTCATGGGTGCTCCCCGGGTGGCAGTGCAGGGAGGACTGTGACCTTCCTCTAGGTGCATCTTGTCCATTACAGTTAACCTGTTACTAAAACAACACCTGCAGTAATGTGAAACAAACTTTTGGTAACTAGTCCCCTGTAAATACTGGAAATTCTTTTGTGCTGCCATTTTCCTTGGCCTTTTCTCCTCATTTGGAGGAAGCAGTTGCCAATGGTGGTAGCATCCCTTGGAACCGCAAGTGGTACTGAGCATAAGTGGTACACATTCTGTGTTCACTGCATGTGGGCTTGTGGTTATTTAGATATAATTCAGCATCCCCGTCTTGTGTTCTGAGTTATCTATGGAGGAAATATTAATTAAACTAAACCAAAATAATTTTAATGCCAGATATTTGTTGAAGCTGATGCTGATCCCTGCTTGGCCTGTTGCACAAGGGTGTGATGATACTGTTCTTTTTGTTTTGTTTTGTCTGATGTTCTTTGGTTTGTTATGTGCAAGATCCCTTGAGAGCAGGGGTCATTCCTGTGAGTTAGGCAATATGCTGATATGTAACTGGAGACTGCGGCTTATGAACAGTTCAGGTATGGGTCATGTGCTGAGACTGGAGATTGCATTTGCCATCATATGCAGCGTGTTTTTTGTCAGAGGAACTCCTGGTCCCCCCAGCACTGAGAGAAACAAAGTGAGCAAGGGTTGCTGAGGCTCTTAGTTCAGGCTCATCTGTATTCCCAGGCATATCATGTAGGTGAGAGATGGCTTCTCTGCAGACCTACTGCAAGTTACTTGCAGGGCACTCCATTCCTTTTTCTGTCAAACACACGTGTGCATCTTGCAGCTTGTAGCCATATGAAGGATAGTGTGTGCAGCTCATTAGCATCCCCTAGCCAAATATAACCGTATCCTTGTCCTACAAATACTACCGCTGTTTTTGTAAGAACAGCAAAGCATGAGAAGAGGTTGTTTGGTAAGGTTGTGGCATTTCTGTCCTTAACATTAAGGACACATTAAGCAAAGATCTATCGGGCATGAATTAGAAGTAAATGAATAGATTATGGCTAACCCAGTGAGATCTTTCCTTGCTATCCTTGTTATCCATATTTACATTGCTTCATTATTTATCAAGAAAGGTATTTCACAAAGAAAAAAAAATGAGGCCTTTACTCTGAAGAGTCTTGGGTATAGTTTATTTGGCAGTAGTGTTAGAAGGAAACTGAAGTTACATGGCAGGAAAAGTCTTGAAACATAGGTCCAGCATAAGGAATGTCCTTTTTGTCTCAATATGGTTTAAAGTGAAAACTTGGCAATGGCATTTTTATTATAGCTGGTGCGCATCTTCAGCAGAGAAGTATAGGGAGATGCTGAGAAATCTTCTGTGAGAGAGAACAGTGGTGAAACTTGTGCTGCTGTACTGATGCTGTGCCGATCTTCTGTTGTCCTCCAATCACAGGAAACATAACCTTTCATTAAGCCACTTGAAAGGATCGTTTATACTTTTATAACTTTTTTTTATGAGGTCACTTTTCAGGCAGGAAAACTACTTGTCTGAAAAATATCTATGTATTTATTTTTCTGGCACAGCAGGTAGAGGAAGGATGAATGTTTAGAGTTTATTGCTTTTAAAGCAATACATTTTGTCACATCTTACTCAGTATTTTCTGCTGACTGACTTACATCCTCTCTTTTTTCTGTTATCTCACTGTATGCTACTTCTTCCATTTATTGTCTAGGGAATTTAGCTAATAGCACACATTAGTGAATTTTGTTCCTATAATTCTCTACACAATGAAATACTTCAGTCCTTTTTAATTTTGTCCCTATGCCTCACAAGGAGGATCTGTTTATTGCAACACTTACCAGTACTGCTGAGGGTGTAGGGCTGTAACAGAATTTGCAACATGCAAGTTTGCTGAACAGACCCGAGGCTTAGTGCCCATAATGAGGTCTGTGAAAATGAGATGTTGGGCAGAAAGAAATACTAGGAATGGTAATGCAAGTGCACATCTGCCTTGTGTTCTTTTTCTTTTTTTTGTTGGTTGGTTGTGGATTTCTTTTTTTTTAGGCTTGTTGACCAGTATTTTGTATTATAGAGAGCTGTCTGTTTCGGTTCCACGACTCAAAACTAGCTCCTGAAAACAGAACCTAGAAGATGCCTCAGTTTTGAGGAAAGGAGCTTTCCTTTCAAAAGATAGGAGGAGGAGAGGAGGATGATGGTGATTTCCTATTTCCCTTTATTCCTCAGTGTTTGTTGACTATTTGGAGATCTGGACTAAGGCAATTTTATGTGTGAGAGGATTTGAGTCTGTGGTTAGGTATTATCCAAACACTAAGGTCAAACCAGTTGGGAGAGTATTAGGGACTGTGGAGACTCAATAGTCTACCTTTTCCCCGCTGTCCCTTTGCAAGCTGTTCCACACTGCATGGTATAATTTGCGTATTGGCAGATAAACAGTGTGAGTGTATCTGCCTAGGCTATTAGCCTGGCCTCCTCTTTCCTGGGCGAGTACCCTTGAGCTCCAATTTCTGCTGAGCCTAATAGCTCTGACTTCTGTATGGACCTCCTCAGGCCTGTATGGTTCTTCCCCACCATCTTGCTACATGTGAAAAAGCTTTGGTGGTCATCACAAGTCACTCGCAGATTCTTCTTCCTTTACCTTTGTTGTCCCAAACGTGGCTTCTTTACCCAGTGTGCAAGCCAATAACACACAGAGCAGCGGTATTTCCAAGTTTATTCCATTAATGCGTAGAAATGGTGTGCTTGTCCCAAAAAGGGAGCACACCTTAATTTCAAAAATCTCTGCTTTTATACATTGATTATTACATATTCAAACAATTAATACATATTTATTGTTATTCTCTAATGATTGGTCGAGTTTTCTTCGCTTGCTATGTAAATTAGCATGCACTCTGTTGTCTTTTTCCATTGTTCTCTTTTGAGTAAGTGGTATCATCTGGGTAGGTGGTCAATGAGTTGGTGGTTGCAATCTCTTCCTGCCAAAATTACCTTTTACCTCCTTCTCCTCTGATCTTGGCAGCTCCAAGTGGTTTTCTCGATTTGCTCACCACGCATACAGTTCATCACTCTCTTGACAGGAATACCCTACTTACCAACAATGCTACATTGTCTGGTGGTTAGTTCCTTAATTGAATCATAGATACATCATGTCGAGTTACTATTTCTCTATTTTTAGTATTAGGTAAATAATTAAATAGGGTTGGGGCAGTATAGAGGACTTGAGCAGCAGCAGGTTTCCTTGGTTGCTTCAATTACATTTTACATTTCATTTTCCTAGTTCATGTCGATTTTACTACAACACTTTCACAGAGCTTCTGTGACAGAACTGTCCAGCTGGCCCGTATGGCTCTTGGGGTGCGACTACCCTTTCAATACATTAGAAGATGTGCTGAGGAAAGATACCATGCAGTAAGGAGTTAACCATGTCCTGGCTTATAGATTTATCACACACTTTGATACTGGGGTGTCACCAATGAGTCTTTCTAGGACAAGGGTAAGCATGTGATGGCAAAGCACTTACAGAGCATTTTTTTTTTTGAGTCCTTGAAGGACTTCAGGCATCTAAAACTGGATAGATTTTTTTTTTTCTGCCTTTCTGCTTTTACATTTTGTACTTTTATTCAGCATTATTCTCTTGCTCATAAATTAAGACTTGCTCATAAGACTTGGTTGAATCTGTGACTGAAGAAGGGCCAGTGAAATTTCTCTTCCTGCCTTCCCCATTTGGTGTGTCTGTGGATATTTTTCTCTGATGTATATCCCTCTGTTGAACCTGATATTTTATATTAATGAAAATCTCATGCAAAGAAACATTCCTGTTAGAAATGCGTGTATCATATATGTGTATATATACACACATTAATGTGTGTATGTGTATTTATATAGAGATATTTGGAGTGATTACTCTCCAAGACTGCTCCTATAGGGATATTGCAACACTGTTATTCACTGGACTAAAGTCTGTAAAGTTTCCCCTCTGTAGGCTGGATGGGATTGGAGAAAGAGAGAGGGACCTAATGGAAGCTCCCTGCTGGCACCTTTACTTTGGTTCTCTCCTCTCTAGCTGGCCACTGTGATACCTACTGCTCCTTTTGCTTTTGTTATATTCTTCCAGCTGTTAGTATCATGAAGTATTTGTGTTTACTAGATAGGAACTGCTATGTTACATGTTGGACACTTGGATGTAGAGAAACAAGAAGTTTGTGATTGGGACGTGTCTGTCATGCTGGCACTGAAGCATCTGGTGATCAGGAAAGGGATGGGACCTTGGAGTGGTGACTGAGTTCCTGAAGGGAATTCTGGCATGTGGACAGGAAATTTTAGTGTCTTTAGTTACTAGGCAATGAGCAATATAGACATGTTCAGATAGAGATGCACTGGAAGAGGCTGTGTATTCTGAAATAAAATACCTGACTTTTCTTAATGAGAAATGGCTGCTTTCTCGGAGGAAAGGATGAATGGTAATTAAATATTTCAAACAGCGCTTTAATGAGGAATCTCTCTGCTTCTAAATGTAACAGATTTCTCTGTTACCATCATCAGTGGTCACTTCAGTTATGAAGAGGTCTTACTTCCCTATTTTCTGGTGTTGAAAATCTAAAATAAATCATAAGAAGAAAATGAGCTAGGTGTGCCAAAGGTCACTTTGCCTTTATCTCCAGGATGAGTCTGCCATTAGGAGTCAGTGAAACTGTCAATAGAAAGCTAGAAGGAGAAAATTCTAAAATGCTTCTGAGCTATTCACTGCATTACTAAAACTCCCACCTCTGTCCTCAAAAAACAAACAAAACAAAAACAACCCCAAAAAACCCAAACCCAAAAACCCCCCAAACCAACAAGGCAAATCCACAAGAGAAACAACCAGAAATTATTTTGTCCCAAAGTACCTATTCTAGAGCCCTGTTGCTTGACATACTTTCTTCCAGGTGCCTTCCCAGCAAAGATCAGCGAGCTATATACTTCCCAGTGGGTGCATGGCTGACTGACGGAAAATATTAGCCAAGTGCATTATGCTGTTTAAACCTCACTCATCCCCAGTACTGACCTGTAGTTGTGTGCAGGACTTTTCTTTTAAATATTTTTTTTTTCTTCTCCTGCACTGAGAGGCTGAAGATGCACCAACACGCTCATTTGCTAACAGTTTTTTGTTTTTCTAAATTGTACCTACCAATATATGCTTTAACTTTGAATACTGTTAGCTTTAAAATATATTTATATGTGTGTGTTGTGTGCATACACTATACATACATGCTATAAATGGTATGTATATACTATACCCACATATGATGTATATATAGTATATATTTTCTGTACATATAAACTGTACATGTATAGTATACTTCTTGTGATGCTGCTTGGCCCCCTGTTAATGTTCTTTTGCTTAACTGGTGGCCATTTCTGGAGTGCTTGTGTCTTGGTGCTAGACCAGCAGCAGTGTTGCAAGACAGTGCTTTTGAAAAATGAATGTTTCTGTTTGATCTTAGGCTTTATAGAAGTTTAAGTTTATCCAAGTCCAGAAGATTATTTGGTTTCAGGCTAATCAGTTTATTCAAAAAGATTGTGATTAACCAACAGGCACAGTGTAAATTATTATACCCTAAGTCCTAGTTCTTGATATTTTTTTTTCCCCTATGGGTGCTGATTCAGTTAAGTAACCAGGGACCAAGGTAGAGGATGAGTGGATACTTCTGTATGTACTGCCTGTCTGCAGTTAACAGCACTTTCTATAACATCACATCATTCAAAAGCTCTACTCTTGTCTTTATTTCCCTGCCCAGACACTGTTGACAGAATAAAAAGCAGGTTCCAGAAAGTCGTATCTGCAGATAATACCCCCCTTTTCTAATTAAGAGTTTGACTTACTAAAATTATATAAAGATAAAAAGGTTACTAAAGTAGAAGTGAAAAAAGAAGTCTGCTCAAGCCTTAAACCTTGTTATCAAAGCAGCGTGGTGGGAGCTTAGATTAACCACGTTCTCTCTGTATGATTGTGTAAGATGAGATTGACAACCAAGCAATAAAGCACAGGTCAGCAAGCTCATTGGTATAAAACCTTGAAGTTTAGAATCAAATTTTATCTGCCTCTATTCTTGTCTTAGGGTAGCTTAACAAAAATGAAAATAGGAGTTCTGTGGTTCATTTGGCTTGAACAGTGAGGTTTGACATACTGAATTTTGTAATATTCCCTCTATTTTCCATGCGGGGCTGGTCATGATATGCTTGGCTTAGTTGTCAGCACCCTTGCACGCGTAGACGAGAAGATGCGCATATTGAATCCTGAGATGCAGATGATCTGCTGGAGATACTGCTTTTCAATTTGCGGTAGGAACAACACTACTCGTAGTAATGTTTAGAGGGAGGTGGAATTGCTGCCTGTTGTAGTTGTGCATAAGCCCCCCCTCTGCCAGTGTGCTGTACAACTGAACTTGGAAACCTACATCATCCTGAGGTAGTGGTCAGTGAAGGGACTACATTAGTCAAGGATAAGGGGCAGGAACAGATGTACATGCTGTAAAGCAATGTTTTGTTTCAGTAAGATATGTTCAGGGTGAAATTGCAACTTTGCAGAAGTTGAAGGCAAAGCTCCTTCAGTTCCAGTAGAGCAAAGGATTTTGTCCCAAAATAGTGTGCATTTCTGTATAGTTTAAGTTTGTATGGTAGAGTGCCAAGGTTGATGTTTGAAGTTTAACAGTAATAAACATGTTCTGGAGACAGTTTGGAAAGTTGCCCATAAGATTGTTAGATTTAACATTCCCGCCACCCTCCCACCCCCTTGAACTAGATCCACAAGGGACTTTGTTGTTCAGAAGATGGGGGCATCCTTAGAGGCTTTGTGCTCACCAGTCTGTTTATACACTCTTATTTAATAACCACAAGCCAGAAAGCATTTGTAGCTCAGAAGAAGGGATTGGAGACCAGGATCTGCACTACTTCCTTCACTCTAGCTCTCCCCCTTTTACTTATCCACCTCTGTCTTGCTTATTCCTTGGCCACACATACTGAGCTAAAAGGCTCCAGGCTGCCTTTGGCATGAGAGGTGCTGCTGAGGTGCTGCTCAGCCTTCATAAAACTGTGGTCATCCTTGGCATACTTTGTAGCATGATCTTAGCGCCTGAGGAGATTATAATTTTTTTTTATGGTGGAAACTCTACCTTCCAGCAACCTTAAGACACTTGAGAAGCTCTGAAGATTCCATGGCAGTGATGTGAGTGTCTTTTGTGGGGTTATGCCTTGGATGCTTGTGGAGTTTTTTGTTTGAGTTTTTTTTTTTTCTCTTGTGTGTGAGTGATTGAGTTCCCTGGGTACTTTTACCTGTGTTGCACATGTCTACTTCACTCACATTCCAAAATGTTTACTTGACTGTATTTCTAGCATGTAATTTCAGAGAAGATGTGATATGCTCTGGTTGGCCTTGATGTGTTCATTAAATGTAAAATGTCATGCAGTGTGATATCTCACGCCTGATTGACTCTTATATTAGAGATCCACTTTGAGCTGGTTTGAGGTGCTGTATCCAGTATGTTTTTTCACTTGGTAAAGAGTTGAAGGGCAAAAGTAAGTGCACATGCTGTTACAAAAGGTATTTTTTTAAGGTTAAGAGTAAACAGTAAAAATACTAGGCTGCTGTTTGAATTCACTTGTGTGTTGGTTTTTTTTTTCCTTTCAGTAGCTGATGCATATAGAAATTATACTCTTGAGATGGTAGATGATTCTGTTCTAATGCAGTGAAAATTGGGACTTTATGTTCGCAGGCTGCAGTCCTCCAATTGCTAACAGTGGGGATATGCCTTAGAAGTCACTTGTGTAACTTGCAAGGCAGAATTATCAGAGTGCGAAGTGCAGTTTGGTGTTGCAGTAAAAGACCTGAGAAGCTCAGTGAATAAAACTAGATTCTTTCCACCATGTTATATCAGCCTGGCAATGATTTATTATGCCCAAAGGAAAGGTGTAACAGCAGGTGGAGTACCGCCTGCTGAGCTGCGGTTGGGGAGTAAAGGGGACAGCACCACAGGCTCTAGTAAGTAACTCTGCTGTGCAAGAGAAACCTGTGCATTTCATGCATCAGGAGTAATGAGGTGCAGCAGCAATCCTTCTGCAATGTCCTTTCTCTGTTTTATGATTTGCTGTTCTTTACCCCGTAGTCCTTTGTTAATATGGAGACTTGGAAAGACTGCAGTCTAGGTAACTGCCACAGGGTGTCAGTGAAATACAAAAGGAGTAGAAGTAGATGTGATTGAAAAGGACTGGAAACATTGCTGAAATAGCGTGTTGGAAACCACGTTCTCTTGAAGCCCTCTTCATGAACGCTTGTGTTCTTGTTGCATTCATTCTACCAAGTGACCAACGTCTTGGTGTTCTTGCTGGCAAGCTGGGTTTTATACCAGCTGAACCTGTAAGCTGAGCCACGCAGTGCATAACTGAGAAGCGACTACATGCTGAAACAGTACTGGGTCTTTGAGGACAAGATGGTGCAGAGATCTTCAGCTGAAAGTCTTTCAGAAGTATTTATGATCTTGAAAAATAAAAATCTTGTGTGCCACTTATTTTCAGTTGTTGATACTAGGGGTTTTTGAAGTGTGTATGGTAAGAAAATAAAAGTACAGATCAACAGTAATTCAGATACAAGCACTTGAGGTTCAGCTATTGAAGTCCATGGCTATTGATCCTCACCTCAGTACACCATCTGTAACGTGGAGTTCAATAGTATTTTCCTGGCAAGACTGTTTTGATCACAGGTATGTTGAAGACTGAGGTGTTCTCATCCCAAGATAATGGTGCATAGTTTTTTCCCAGTGGCCCATTGTGCTGGGAAAAATGTTCATCCAGCATAGGGAACGGAACTGGGGAACTGATGCGTCTAGAAAATGATTGCAACACCCTCTCCTTCTCCCCACCCCCAGCCCAAAAGCATTCAGCTCAATCAGATCTTCTTTCCAGTTCATCACCAGCCCTACAAACCAGTGTTGCTACCAGAGTGCATGACATGATATGAACTGAGACCCTTTAGTTAATGGGTGAGGGGAGAGAGGTGAAACAGGGAAAGGGGAAGAAATTATGCATCTATTAAATGATGGCCTAAAATTCCAGACCTTTACCCGCCTTCCTAGTGTGTGGGGTACAGCTAATCTCATGTAAATGAACACATTTGTTTGGGAGAATCTTTGTATTGATCAGCTATGTCTATTCATCTTAAAATCCAATGCTTTGCTAATTCCCAAGTTATTTCTTAGGAGAGGGAGGGTGGAAGGGGAATGTCTTGCACCTTCATCTCTGTTGCCTTGGAAATGTCATTAAGATATCTTGTTTCAAGTCTGTCATGCCAGTAAAAGCCCTTTGACTTTGCAAGGGATTTATGTGACTCTGTTTTCATTAATGCTTTAATGGGAGTTGTGTACCAAAACATCTGGACATCAACTGGAGAGTAATGTCCTTCACTATGTTCTGTCTAAGCCTTTTGGTGCTTGGGGAGGTGTTGGCAGCTCACCAGGAACTTGAGGCTGTAACCTATTTGCATACAACCAGTTTTAAAAAATTAAAATGCTAATATAGGCAACCTTAATGCTTGCCTAAACTTGTTTTCAGTGAGACACCATGCAAAACTGCTTGTGCGTGTTCTCACCCCCCTGATCTCGTTGTTCAAAGTGAGATTGCTGGCAAGACATGCCTCTTCAGGAGTCGGACTTTGGTATAAAATTACTGGAGTCTGAGTTTCCTCATTTAAAATTCATTGCTTCTTGCTAAACTCATGTGCCAGCTACAAGTGATGGGAAACCATGTTTCAAGTTAAAACAGAAGCAGAGTGCCCTTCTCCTGAAGAGTCACTTTCTTTTTCAGATATTACCTGGCTTAGACAAGTGATTCTCTCTTCTTACTAGGTTTTTACTGTGTTATGTCCTTATTGTGATGGATTTTTTCCTGTGTGTGCGGGGCAGTCCTTCAAGAACAGGACACTTCTGTGACTGACCCTGGCCAATGTACCTTGGTGTACCAATGTATTGCACCTTCTCTGTACCCCGTGTGTTTAATTGGAAGCTGACCTGGAGTCCACTACGCTGCAGATGCCACTTGCAGTTGTGACAGTGTAAATGGGATGTTACCAGAGAGCTTCCTGGAAAGTGTGGTCATCTTAAGGGTCAGGGCATTGTAAGTCACAGTGATCAAGAGACTTCAAAAAGTGTATTAACTTCCATTTGGCTGTGTGTTAGCGAGTAACCCTTCACTTTTAGCTGTTCTGGGTAAGCCCAAAAAGATGGTGTGATGTGCTCCAAGAAGCAGGAAGATGGGTGCTGCAATATATATTAGCCTGGTGATACGTTTCACAAGTTTTAAATAAAATTGCTTATGTTTTAAAATACTCGTTTCAATAAGACACCAACCACTAATAAAAATGCCATAAAGGTATCAGTGACACTCTTAGCGTTGGCTGATCTCTCTTTCCAAGGAATGGGTCAGGGATGTTTAGTGGGCTGAGGAGGAGGATCGGCAAAAGGTTGGTCAGGGTGTCACCAATTCTTATGCCTCGTAATAGCATTCTTGGAGGACTTCTGTCAGTTAAACAAAGCCTGAACCAAAAAGGAAAGTTTTGATTTTCCGTTGAATCCTTTGGTCTCTTGATTTGTCTGAGTACACAGAATTTTTATCTGTAATAGCAAGTGGAAGAGCTGGAGGTGGAAATGGAACTTCTTAAATAATGCATGCTGCTTTACCTCCTGTGAGATTCAATTTCGTTTTCTGTGATACGGAAGTAGCAAAACACAGATGTTTGGAATGGAAGTACATGTTTGCATTTATACATTTCTACAAACAGGATGACGTATAGTAGAATGCTTACCTTTTGCATTTTGTTGCCTCCCATTGAGGGATCTTGTCACTAGTTTTAGTGTTACCTGTAATTTGGAGCTAATTTGAGTGGTGGCTGAGTTGCTTTCATTGCAACAGTTTGAAATTCTCCGCTGTACTGTTTCCTTAGTTTTCTATCTGATTTATTAGATTCTGTGGTAGAGAAGGTAGTAAGGAAGCATACATTAGTCATTGAGATTAAAGGCTTCACTTATTTTCTTGAACATTTGGATAGATTTTTATTATTTTTTTTTTTGTGTTAACTGAAATCATTCCTGGGCTCTGAAGTGTGCTTGGATGTATGGGTGGGTGGTGGCAGAAACAAAGTTGCTATTTTACCAGAGATGAATCTAAACTTTGCACAGCTTTGTTGTCTTTTGAGCCAAGAGCCCAGCAGAGCTTTAAAATGGAATTGACTGCACCTCTGCTTTTTGCTAACATAAGGTGTTCTGGAGATTTGAGGTGCCAGCGTGGATTCACTTTGGCCAACATAGCACATGAGGTGCTACAGGACCCTGTTTTGGAGAGGAAGGGGATTTGGCTGTGGCTTCAAATTCTGTGGGCAGTTTGGCCTCTTGCTGTGACCTGGCAACACAGAAGTTACAAAAAGTGCAAATGCATGGTGTTTTTGTCCATGTTGTCTTTGACATCTTACCAGTAAAACAAAAAGCCCAGTAGCAAATACAGTGGCCTATGAGCAAGTATCACTGCATATGGTTGGCATTTGCTTGCTTGATTTCCTAATAAAGACATGAGGAGATAAAAATTAGACTTTGGTTTGCGTATTGAATTGGTCTCAAGCTGTAATCATTTAAAGGGTCCAGATGGCTGGTTTGATGGATTTTATTTATTTGTTTTTCCACACTGTAAGTCTAATGAAACTAACTGTGATCCTGAGTTGGACAAACTGTGTGCAGATATGCGATACTCAAAGCTTCTTATCAGATGACCAACAAAAACAGAAGAATAAAATGTCATATTAATTTATTTCAATCTCTCATAATACCTAGCTGCCAGTGAAGCAGCTCTATGTAGATGTGCTGCTCACCTGCTGTCCTGTGTTAGGAGGTAAATGTGGTGCTTCTCTCTGTCCTTGCTTAGTTGTCAAGTGTTCTGTCTTTAATATCTGGATATTGGGAGCATCTGCTGGCATCTTTGTGAACAACAAACAAAGCTAATGATAATTATTAGCGAAGTTTTGTGCAAAAATGTGTTTCTTCTTCTGTAAAAGAGATTGCTGTTCTCTGTGACCTCGTAAATGGTTGCTATGCTACTACATTGAACAACAGGGGTTTTAGGTGTTTCGCTTTTAAAAATTATCTGCTGCTCTGCAGTATTTGTGTGAATATACCATCTATGTGAAAGACCCTGCTACTTCAAAACTCTAACTAAAACCTTAAGTTAGATTTGTGCTCCAGCTAGGTGTTGTTTTTTGTTGTTGCTTTTTTTAAGTTAGGAAGAAGTAGTAAGGCTCACACAGTCCTGTTTGGTGTGTAACAATTTTATAGATGCATAGAGGTGTGTTGCCAATGGGAAGGGGAAGGCATCGACTGCCATTGCATGTTGAAATGGGCATGCAAAGTACTTCAAAGTCCGTTTGCTAAAAGTTTAGAAACTTCTGGAGGTTGGTGAGGAACTTTATACAAACCTAAGTCTTGTATTCACTAGGTGGTAATTATTACAACTGTAGTAAATATGGAATTTCATCAGTACTGAAATGGACGTCATAGCACTTAATGCTTAATGAAGACTAGCATGTTAATAAATCAACATATCAGATGTCAAAGGTACTGTAGGAAACAAAAATTAGATTGGAAATGATGAAAATGGGCACATTTTTCTGACGTAAAATGCAGAGGTTGACGAGCTGTCAGTTTTCACTAACAGATTTGGACTAATTTTTAAAAATGCTGGAAGTCTGTTTTACGTGATTCTTTTGTTTTAAACGTACCAATATGCCTGACTCTTGCAGTGGTGAAGGCAGACAGAGAGTTTATTGAACCTGGAAGACAGAGTTTTTCTGTGATATTGGCCTTGAGTTTCTCCAGATCAGATTTTAAATACATTTCCCTCACTATTTTTGTTTCTAAAAGGCTTAGGGTTTTGCATCTTAAGAAAATTGGACCAAAATTGTAAAAGCATTTAAAAAACCGACCAGACAACATAAAAACCAAAGAAAAAAGCCCATCTGGTTAAAGCGATTTGCCCGAATTATGTTTCTCCAAAGGGCCTCTTAAATGATCTCTAGTACATCAGCTGTTGATTGGGCTGTTTTAAACTTCCTGTTCTTTATTTTAAATGCCAAATGCCTTTATTATTATCTGAATCCAATTACTTTTGTTGTCAATGTTTGCATCTGTATTTGGATGAAGAATGTGAAGAATCAACCTAGCCCTTCACACCAGACAATGGCAGAAATGTGGGAAGAGTAGATTTATTTTTCATGTCATAGCTCCTAACTGTGCAAAGAAAACTGTGGCATTGTGTCTACCTTCACGCCACCTCAGCTTGCAGAGGAAAGCATCTACAAAGGTGCAGGTTAAAGTTTTGATTGCATCAACTATTTAAAATCTAAATTAAAATAAAGTAGTCTTCCTAGGCAGTGAATAGACAGGAGTGAGTTAGATATAGAAGCGCTGTACCATGGCAGTAGGACTGACGTGAAAAAGCTTGATCTCTCAATAAAGATACAGGAAACTGGTTGAGTGAGTTTGCTAAAACTGGGCCGTGCTCGCATGTGCCATCATGGTCAATGTGCAACAGGGAAAGATAAGGATAGTGCATACAGGACAAAAGAAAGGGAGAAATTGTTAAATATTGACAGATCAGGTATACTTTTGGAAAAAGGGGAGAAACTGAGGATGTTTGTTTTCCAACCTCTAATCAATTAATACTTAACCAGTGGTGATGGAGGATTCGTCTCTACTATCTGTTCCTTGTAAATGCAATTTTAAGATGAAAGAAAAATAGGGTGATCAGCATAACCAAGGAATTATCTGGGAAATAAAAAAGGGAAAACGTTTCTGGCAGGCTAGGAACTTGAATTGGCTCATCATGGGATCCGGCAGGCACCGGATCTGGTGTGGGGAGAAATCCCATGGGTTGCGGAGTGAGGTCACATCGAGGCCAGTTGAGATTAGCTTTACCAGTTGTGGAGCTGCAACCTCATGCAGTTGAGTAACACTAGAGCATACAGGCTTACGGCTGCGGTTGCTACATCATTCTCCATAAATCCATCACAGAGGTTTCCATCTTGGGAACATCTGGCACCGTGCTGGTTCAAGCTAGCTGTCCTGGCTAGGTACTTCAGAACTAAGGAGACACTTATCTTGGTGGTTTTTAAGGCCAAATTATGTTTCTGGACTTGATGTGGAGAAGATAATGTGTGCAGAATTTATTGAGGTGCTCGGGTTTCCCATAAAGTGTCCACATTCACCCCTCTGCTTTGCTGACCAGCTTATCCCGTCGGAAGTGTGGAGCAGGGTGGGAGGGTGGCTGTGCAGTGGCTGTGGGTCATGGCGTGGTGGCAGGAGTGAAGGTTTGGCTGTCTGAGCTGGACCAGTGGACTTGCACCTCTGTGGCTTTCTATAAAAATATTTGGTATTCTGCCCTTTGATTCCGTGTTTGGTTGAATCATTTTTCCAAAAGCAGTGGTGAACAGAACAGGCTAAGCTAATGATTTGGGGCTTTTTTTTTTCCCCCCTAAAAGCAGCAGAATTGATCTTTTCTTTGGAAAGCAGCCATCAGAGGGAACTGAGGTTGAAAAAGATAAAAGGTGCTGAGAATGTTCACAAACCTTTTGTTTAAAAACTGTTTTGATGCCGACTATTTTGATGCTTTTGATTTTTCCCCCTCCCTTATCTTCTTAACTCAAGGGGCTTAACAGGAAAACAATATCTGTACTACTTCTCATTTTTGACCCTACTGAAGTTTTTCAGAAGGTTGATCACAGACTGTACTGTGCTAAACTGCATCTTTATTACCCAGATAGCTAGGCTTATTTTTCTTGCTTATCAAACAAAGGTACAGTGAAATTGAGATAAGAGCATATTATTGTATTGTTCAAGCCCTGAATATCAGAAAATAAAATGAAACAAATCTTACTATGCAGTTGGAAACCACAGAAATCTGTCTCTCCTCTGTCATTTCCCCAGCTTCTAGTCTGTACTACTGTGCCTTAAATGAAACTTGCAGTGTGTGTGGATTTCTCTTTGACTAAAGTGTCTGTGCACGTAAGAACAAAATAAATGTGACCTTTTTCAAGTGCTTTTCTCCTACTGTGGCACACCACACCAGTTACTTCCCCTTTGAAATATTTCCTTCACTGAATGGAGCCACAAATGCACTGTTGCATGAAATAGAAGGGTTTTGGGTTGATGGCACTCCATTTTAAAAAAATAAAAAGAAATTTTCTAGTATGTGAATTCTCAGAAGCAGAGGCATTGCTCAGGCATGAGATGGTGGAGGGTGCTAGACTAACAGATAATGTGTTAGGAGTGCCACAGTATGCTTAATATTTTTGTTGTGTAAGATTAGTTACTGGGTTGTTTCTTGGAATTCAAGGCAAGTTGTATATTTTATTATTATTACTCATTTTAAACATAAAAGTATAGGTGGAGCCAATGTCTCAGTAGGATTGGGGCAGGAAGGGGGAATTGGCTTTAGCCCAATATTTACCAGTGCCCAAAAGATTATTGTTTTGTCTCTATATTCAGCTTTATGTCAGGCTACAAACCAAGTACATCTTTGGTACTTGTGGATAGCTTATTATAGTAAAATGAGAATGATTTCACTTTTCTTTCAAATATATGGTAAAAAGTCTTTGGACCTCAGTGTAATAGTCTTTATGTGAGCACGTGTAATGCTTAGATAACTTTTTTCCCCACAACTTTTAACAAAATAGGTAAGTTTCTCCAAAGCAGTTGACAAACTGCCGTTTTTCGTGAGCAAATCTAGTGGTATATTCATTGGTGTGCTTTGACTGCTTTCACTGAGCAATAATATTTACTTTTAATGTCCCCCCGCCCCCCCTCCAAACTTGCTTCATCCTCCTCGTTACTAGGGCAGTTTCTGGAGAGCATCTGCAACAGGAGCAACTTTCCGGGTGCGCTGGGACTGTTCCTTGCAAAGCCACCGAGGAGCAGATAGGTTGCCATCTCCTGAGCCACAGTTAGCTGCGTGTCTTGTGCCACGCTGTGGGGGAGCAAGCACAGCAAAAAATCAAAAGTAGGATGGGGTGAGGTGCAATGGAAAAAGGGACTGGATCCCCTTTTTGACCACAAGGGAAAGAATCCATGGCAAAGTCCTAGCTGTAATATGCCGTAACTTACTGGTGTTGGTTATGCTGTAAGTACATTTCCACTCCCTCTGTGTGATGGTAAAATAAGGTAATGTCTCCAGTGACAAACTCAGTGCACCATCTACTCTAGTGTCCCTTTAAAACTGTGTCAATGTAATTTAAGGGAGGGGCAAGAGTTCTGCTGGTGAGAACTTTAGTCCTCTTTCATTAAATGTGGGTATTTTTTTTTAAAGCTATTGCTGTCCCACTTTACGTTCTCAGCTGTGGGACATTTTCTACTGAAATTAAGCCAGGATGTGCTCACTTGCACGGAGCCGTGTGCAAATGCCTTTTTTTTCCCTTGAGCCTCAGTTATCAAATTTTGGAATCTGCTGTACCTAACATATCTAATTTTGTTTATTTAACACATTAGACTTGTTCAAGCCAAAATGTTGGTCATGAAACACAGGGGTGAGAAACTTTTAAGCTTGAAAGAAAACTTTTTAATTCATCCACAGGAAATGCAATAAATGACCTTAAAATAGTGCTTTATCTCATGTTTATACTAAACTTCAACTCTTGCTTGTCTATTTTTTTTTTCTTACAAAAGGAACAAACATTCTTTGAATCCATAAGGATCAGAGAGCTGAAAGACTCCTGTGTTCATGTGTGGTTTTTTCCTTTCCATTTTTTTCTTCACAGTGACATTTTAGGTCTTGCCTACCTGAAGAGCCTTATCCTTAAAATAATACTTTGCATCAGAATGTGTAGTGGTGGAAGAGCAGCTGCTCCCCATGGAGCTTTCTGTAGTTCCAGGGACACTCAAAGTCAGGGCTGCTGCCGTTGGAGGAGCCAAGTCCTCTTCTTCTGGGCTGCTCCCTCGCAGGTGCTGGTGCAGGTATTGCTATTGTAAAACAGGTCAGGGAACAGAGATGCACTATTCTAAAAGTGCTACCTTACACTGGCCTAAACGCCACAGTTTTGCTGATGTTTTGGGTCAAAACAGAGCATTTCTTATCAGATTAGGTTCACTATTGGGTTTTGGTTGGTTTGGGGTTTTACTTTTGGCTTTGGTTTCAACACTGAGCCTTTGAAACAAGACCTGGGATTTCTGACTACGTCATTCAGCTTAATAAAAAAGGAAAAAAGTTAAGTAGCTGGTTTTGGTTTTCATAAATATTTAGTATTAAGTAGAAATGGATCATCAGGACTTCTGCTCATTGGCAAGCAGTAAGACAAGTGACATTGACCCTTTTTTTCCTTCTTATTCAGTTAAACTGTGTGCCCCATGACGCCTATGAAGAAAAAGACACTCACTTAACAATAGGCCTTAATGTTCAAGATGCCATCAAGTTACACCATTGCAGCTTTTGATTCAGAGTCAAGATAGGAAGATCTCAGTATTCTTGTCCTTGGAAAGACACTGTTGTGGCTTCATTAGAAAGACCTCACAGTAGGATGATTCCATCAAAGATTGCGCGGTTTTAAAGGCATTTGTTGTCTGAATGTAGGGGTTAACAAATTGTAAAATGTACAGTGTAGTTCAAGGCAATGCCTTACATTCCCATCTCATGTGAAGTGGCAGTGTAAAGATACTGAGGTGATCTCATCTGTCCGGGAAGGTATACTGTCCAAAACTAAAAAGGGAGAAAGAATGGTTAGATTGATTCTTTGCTCTTACAATGTAGAAGGCAGTTAATTGCTTTAGCCCCAGAGAACTCCGCTCTTCTGAGGTGTGATGGAGGAGTTTGGTGTGATATTAAATATACTTGCCCTCAGGCATATTATTGTTATGTAGTTAATCCGGCACTCTAAAGGTGTGATACTATAGCTGTTATGGTTTGAGAGACCCATAACAATTTGTTGTCATTTAGACAATCATTCTATCACCCAATGGCCCCTCCCCACTTGGGAAAGGGAATCAGGAAAAAACAAGGAAACCCGGGAGTTGAAGTATAAGCAGGTTTAATAGAGTAAGATTGTCTAACATTAATAGCACTATGTGTGTGTATGTATATGTGCATATTTTTAAAGTTTGTGGTAGGTTAGATAAAACACTGCAGGATGCAGAGAAGCAGGTAATCTTCTGTGCACTAGAGCAGATAGACCAAGACTCCATAGCCTATCTAGTTCTGGCTGTTTGGGTATTAGTAGCAGTAAACCTTGTTGCTAGCTAGACATGTACCTTCCTTCTAGAGGGATATTTTTAAAAGACTTTTGTGTATAAGCTTACTTTAAATGTAAATACTAATATTTTCTAGAGTAATCAGTGATATTGGGATCCTTTGGTTTTGGGATACTTGGTTTTAATAATATCTTTAAACAGTCCTAAAATAAAAGCCCCTTTCTGCAAGCTGCAACCCTTTGTGGTATCCTACTAGTGAAAGCGTCTCCAATGTCTTGGGCTGCAGCTTGATGTGCACTGTAGGAGTAGGTGTGAAGCTTTGAAGGGGTTTGCTGGTGGCTGCTGGTCACCATACCAGTAGCAGCTGGTAGGACAGGGCTGCCATAGGGTCCTATTGCAGAAGGCAGGCTCCTGTTAGAGTAGGCCCCACACTGTCCCCTCCATCCTTCCTTCTTCCCCTCACTGCTCCTGACCAGATGGACCTGCAGTGAACTGAAGCAATGAGAGCAGATGGGTTTCCTCCTAGGCTGGGGAGTTGGATTGGTTCATTGAGGGGTCTAATGTGTACCAATGAGTATGGGACCACCTAGTCAGGAGCACAGGAGTGGCGTGAGGAAAGAGGACACTCTACTTTTGGTGGCTGTGGACTGTTGGACTGGCTCAGCTGGTGGTTTTTACTGGCAGGTAAAAATAACTAGGGGTGACTGTACACTGAAACACATAAAGGGGACTCCTGTGATCTGCTTTGCTGTCTCTGCTTGTGGGAATAGTAAAGTCAAAAAAGGCTACTTTAACAGCATCTTAAACCACTGCAGCCTTTTATTCAGGGACTATCTGTCCCTTTTCAGTGAATGTTAAAAACATGGTCACAAAGTTGGCTTTTCACTGTCCCCTGCTTCAAATGCAAGTAAACAATCATTGCATAGTTGTTTTCTGATGTCTTTGAAAGGAAGCTATTTCTGCGAAGTGGATACAGTATGTCTGTTATCTGAGCAGCAGTCTAGTGCATGGCTGAACTGCTAATCAATTCCTGCGCAGAGAGGATGCCTGGAATACAGTTCAGAAATGTTCTAGATTCATCATCTCTTAATAGAGGGATCGGACTGATCCATTAGTTTTGCTTTTTGGCTACGTCTAGCAAACTAGCACCTCATGGAGGATTTGGAAAAGTAAAATAAGGAAATAATGCTGTGCTTTTTTATTTTTCTTCTTAAGTGAGCATTTGATTCCTATCAAAATGACATTTGTTTTCTTGAAATTGTATAACCCTGTTGTATTAAAGTGAGGCAATCACTGAAGAACCACAGGTTTAAAGGGTATTTGCTCTGAAAGCTTGCAGAAGGCAAAATTTCTCTGGCCTGCGCTAGCGGAGTGCTTGGCTTGGGCTCTACCTGTAGGATTAGTACCATGGGGTTTGTTGTTCACTTCTTATTAGCAGGTTGTACCAAGGTTTGTGTAGTTCATTTGCCTGTGCTGATGGATGGAAGAACATTAAAATGATGCTATACACAAGTGGAAAACTCTGAATGCAGAGGTTGATGGAGAAAGGTTGGTGTCCTTTCCAAGGAAAAGTGAGACAGTCTGGCTCCTCAGGGTCAATTGAGGCAATGTAACTTGAGCTGATCTAATAGCTCCCTCCTGTCCGAAGAAGAAGAATACACCCCCTCACATTCTTCCTCTGTATGCCTTTCCCCCTCTATTCATCCTAATAGAGTCTGACACTGATCTGACCCTTTGTAAAGCTGATTTGTCTTGTTAACTTGGCATTAAACTCTTTTTTGTGCCAGGTTAACTTTTCACTGTTAATAAGATGATTTGATTTACTGCTCTATCAGGCAAGTGTTAGGGTTGGTACAAGAGAGGAGGTAGGCACAGGGCCACCCCTTTCTGATAGCGAGTGAGCTGATGCAACTTCATGCCAAGGCTTCATTCGTGTAGCACTTAAGTGGGTGTTGCTGCTTGATGACCCAGTCCCTTCCCACCTTTCCTTTATGCAG
This sequence comes from Himantopus leucocephalus, assembly GCA_003993805.1. NCBI lineage: Eukaryota > Metazoa > Chordata > Aves > Charadriiformes > Recurvirostridae > Himantopus > Himantopus leucocephalus. The sequence continues at coordinate 88,372,389 of RSEF01000001.1, read as the reverse complement.
GCTCCAGCACTTGTGCTGAAACACTTTGACATCTGAGCTGCCATGAAACCACAGTCTCCAGGTGTAGTAAAAGAGCTTTACCTGTTTTACTCTTGGTGAAACTCAGGTTTTGTGGAGGGGTTTAACTCGCTGCTGGCATTAGCCTGGTAGGCACGTACTGGCATGACGTGGCACATGTGTATCACGCTTTGTCTATCTCTGGATCCTGCTCACAACTCTTGAGTTCATCTGTCCTTTTAGATGAAGTCATGCCTTCCATGTCTAATTGCAGCACTTGATGGGTAAAATTGGTGTAATAGAGGGTACTTTCGCCATTGATGTTGTCAATTGCATGTATATTGACCATTTCAGCTGAACTGTTTGAGTTTTCTGTTCCAGCAAACTACAGTAAGAAATTTGGACCCAACAATAAGTCTCTAGTGGAATAAAATTAGATTTTTTTTTTGGCCATGGCTGCAATTGTTCTGGATATCAAAGACTTACTAATTCTTTTTTGTTTTTAAAGGCATTGAATAGCGTGTTCATTCTTGGCCGTTTTCTTCTATTCCTCCTCCTCTCAAGTGAGCTGCACAACTAGACATTAAAATCAATAATTCCTCATTGATAATTGCTCTCAGGCTATGACATCAGGATTTTCTGGAAATATAAATTCATAGTGCTGATAGCAGACTGTATGATTTCATTTTGGAAACTGGCCGGTACAGTTGGGCTCCCTGATGTACAGGATGCAAGGGAGGAGATGATACAACACTAGCATGTGTATGTGCCTGACACATTCGGTCTGTGTTTTCTGTTTTGTTTTCTAGGGACTGCTGTGTTATAAGAGCACATCTTTAGTTCAGGTGTGCTCTGATAAAACCAGAGCGTCTCCTTGTGATTAATTGTTTGAATATTTTGTTGTTCAGGTTCAGCTTTCTTGTTTTCTGCCTTTGCGTTATTTATTTTTGCCTGGCAGAGTGAATGAATTGCTTCTTAAAAATATTGCTGCAAGGATTAGTCTGCCATAGGGATTCTACTTCTCACCTTTCCGCAATTCATGATGGTCTAATACGTGGGCTTCGAAGGCCTGGTGCAGACCTGTGTTGAGGCAGACTTCTCAGAAGCAGATGTGTTCAAAAGGATTATCAGGAACTTTCTTTGTTTGCACGTGGGCGGAGTGGGCTCAGTGTTCAAGTGAGAAAGACCACAGCAGGCGGCTCCAGAAGTTACGAATTGCAATTAGATGCTGGAACAGTCAACCACAGGATGCTGACAGGGCCAAGAATTTAATAAGGTTCAAAAAGGAGTTTGATGTTTGCTTAGGGGTTAGGAATAGAGGGAGTTGTCAGAATAAATGATTACCAAACTTTTTGGAGGGAGTATCAAACCTTATGTTTTTGAGTCTGTGCTGGTTTCTAGGTATTGGGCTAGGTTTGCCAGCTTCTGCTGATTCTGGGCTCTTAATATTGCAGAGGAGATGCAGGACTAGTCAGATCTATAGTTAGTGATCCACTTTGGCAGTTCCGTGTTCAGAAAACTATTCCCAAGGCTTTTGGGGACTGGGAACATCACATCTGTAGGTTTGTCTTGCAATGCGGTGTCCTCTTGGTTTCAAACATTTTAGGGGTGGACTGCTTGTGGTAAGGGAAAATACTTGCACCCTCAGCAGTGGTACCATTCCTGTGTGGGCTCCCAAAGTGCCTTGGTGGGGAGTAATGTATGTGAGGGGCTAACTTTTAGACAATGCAAGGCAGCGTCAGGGAGACTCAAACCAAACCAGTGAGGCAGGATCATTCTTGCTTGGCTGATAAAGCTATTAAGTGCATCCCTGAGCTCAGGCTGTACACCACCTCAGAGCTAAGCCTGTATCCTTTGCAAGAGACTATATTCGGATTTGTAGCTGTGCTTGTTCATTCAATGTTGACTTGTACCTCTTCACAAAGCTTTTTATTTTTAAATGCGTTTGCCTCACATATGCATTGTGCACACCTCAGGCACTGAAGTGGTCCTTGGGGAGTGGCATGAGCTCAGCAGGTTTCATCTCCTGACGTTCCAGCTGGCTCGACAAGTTCAGTTTGAGCTTAAAGCTGGTTGAAGGCAGTCTTGTTTTCCCTACTCCCTTGTGTTATTCCTGCCTCTCATGCAGCCAGACAGGGAGCTGAGCCAACTGAAAACTTAACCCTACCCTCTCTAAAAATAACACTAGTTTTCCTCGGTCTCAGTTCTCTGAACTAGCTTTTCACCTAGCTGTAAAAGCATCAGTGACAATGTAAAGGAGAGGTCAATATAACACGGGCAGTTGTATATGGGGGTGTAGGACAGCAGATTTGACATGAATTGGCTTACCCTGTATGCTGAGATACTGTATTTCTTCCTGCAATCTTAAAACCACATGCAAACCAGAAACAAGTGGGGGTTTTATCCCCTTTTTTATTTTTTTTTAAGAAAAAAGAAACTTTCAGTCTTTGAGCTTAGGCTTCCATGAACTGTCTTAATCTGCAAAGAGGTTATTTATTTATTTAGTTATTTTGCTGCCAGTTTTAAGATAAAAGAAAATTGGTAAAAATGCCACCTGAATTTTAAAGTTATCCTATAGGTTAATTCTAATGCTTTTGGATAAAAATGAAAAGAAGAGAATTTTCAACCTCCTCCTATGTTTTCTGGAAAAACCTGTTGCAAACAAGGGCAGTGATATTGTCAAGGAATGTTCATTAGTATTCTCCTTCTCTAGCAGCAGCCTAACTTGATAGTTAAATGTTACAGTCTCACACTATGCTCCTACCAGTTTTAAAAAAATTCTCTGGGAAATGACAATAGGATGGAAAGAAACTTCCAGGATTTTAGTATATACAGCACCGTGGATGAATGAAGCCTTGCAGCATATAGTCTGATGACTGCTGAGAAGTTGGGCTTTGTCTGTAGGGAAAGTCACCAGTTTTTGTGGGTTTTTTTAATCATTGGATGACATGAGTTACCTTCAATACGGCATGGTTAATACCAGGAAACTTAAGAGTTTGTTTATATTGTGATTTTTGTACTTCAGCTGTAGTTAAGAAGTGGTTAGTTTCTTCAGAGCAAGGGTTTGTCTGCCCTGTGGTTTCCTGTGTTTTGAACCTGTCTAGGTATCTGGCAGTGGTTGGGTGAAGGTTAATGTCTGAGATGCAAACTGCTTGCGGTCTTCCAGGTTCTCTGCTGAGATCACCCCTCTCGCTAATGGGACTCTTGCAGTGAAGCCTGGAGGATGCACCCTGCTGCAAACCTAACTCCTCAACCCGTATTCCACCTGCTTAAGCAAGGACAGATTGGTTAAAGCATGCAGAGAGATGATGGGGCAGCTATTGAAAAACATACAAAGACTTCCTTTCTTCTTTTCAAATTGTACTGAGACATCACAGGTATTCTGGTCTCAAAACCAGTGGAGCCCGCAATACAGGTTTTATAGTATTGGCCTGGTGGAGTGTATTTTTAAAAACTTAAAGGCATGTTCTTGGTAAAGAGGACCAGAGAGGGCCTTCAGGCCCTTTGGTTGGACGGCAGAGCTGCTCCTGCTTAAAAACACAAGCTCTGCATGAGTATTGGAGCCAGTGGGTGTGGGTGGCAGGAGTTGCATGAGTAGGGGATTAGTAATTTGTTCCTGTGTGCTACAATTTTGGATGATAGTCATGTGTGATTTTTAAGGACTTACATGGGCATCACAGAAATTGGAAGTTGAAACACCTGAGTTTACCTTAGTTATTTTTAAGTAAAGACTTGATGTGTATTGAAGTGTTCTGGTTGTATGAAAGCTGCCTTTATCAGCCTTAAGTACTGAAGAGTTGCATGCTAACCACAAAAATGCCACTTAGGAATTTTGCTTTTTATAGAAAAAAATAAAAGGCAAATGAAGAAGTATGTGAGGATCATGTTTCCAAGCCCGCTGCAGCCAGGAGGTCTAGAAGTACAGGGAATAGTCCTACAACTTTCCTAATGCTGTAAGAAAAAACACTGAACGTTGTGAAACTTGCAGTGCAGTTGTGGAAGTAGCACTGAGTCTAAACATGTGGGGTGGGTGCGTGCGTACATTCACACATACAGCAGTAATTACAATAGCCTAAAATTCATGTCCCGACCGCAATGATGTTGCTCTGTTTTTCAGTAACTAAGAAAGGAATTTGGCCCCATGAATGAATTTGAAACGCTCTCAGTTGGCCCAAGTGATCCAGAAGCATTCCTTTGTGTTACAAGAAACATGTGCATTTTATGTTCGCAGGCAGTGATTGCTGTATACCAGAATGCAAACAGAGTACTCCTTGCTTCTGCTGCTGCTTCTCAGACTCAGACTAGGCTTGACTAGTTTATATTAACCAAGTGGCACAAAAGAGGCACAATGCAAGTGCTGTGTTAGAGCTGGGAGCAAGTTAAAGTCCTGTTCTGGTAGCGATTCTTTGTAGCTTTCAGCTTTCTGTCAAAAGGATAGGGGTATGAGCCTACTTCTTTAAGAGTAGTAGGGATTACATAAGCAGCATTTACAGACATTGGTGCCCTTAGGAAGCCTTCTTGTCTTTGCCTGTTGCTCAGAATCGCTGAGGGTGGCAGGCGCCTTTGAAGACAGCCTAGTCCAATTCCCCTGGTCAAAGCAGGGTCAGCCCGAGCGGGTTGCCCAGCACCCTGTCTGCTTGAGCTTTGAGTATCTCCAAGGATGGAGACTCTACAATGTCTCTGGGTAACCTGTTAGAGTGTTTGATCACCTTCACAGTAAAAAACAAAACTAAACCAAAAAAAGCTTATGTTTATGTGGAATTTTCAGTATTTCAATTTTTGTCCTTGGCCTCTTGTCCTTTAACTGCATAACCCTGAGAGAGGAGCCTGGCTCCATCTTCTTTACTCCCCTCCACTGAACGGTCCTGGTTCTCCTAACCTATCCATGTATGACAGATCTCTAGTCCCTTTATCATCTCTGTGGTCCTTCACTAGACTTGTGCTCTTACGTCCATGTGTCTTATACCAGCAAGCCCAGCACAGGACACAGTACTGTAGAGGTGGCTCCCCCAGTGCTAGGCAGAAGGGAAGGATCACCTCCCTCGATCTGCTGGCAGCTCTTCCTAATGCAGCCTAGAATCTGTTGTCTGTCTTTGCTGCAGAGGTATGCTGCTGGGTCAGCTTCAGCTTGTCTACTAGGACCCTTGAGTCTTTCTCTGCAAAGCTGCTTTCCAGCCAGTTGGCCCCCAGTGTGTGCTGGTGCTTGGGGTGATTCATCCCCAGGTGCAGAACTCTGCATTTCTTGTTGCTGAACTTCGTGAGATTCCTATCAGCACATTTCTCCAGCCTGTCAAGGTACCTCTGAATGGCAGCACAACCCTCTGGTGTTATCAGCTGTTCTTTCTAGTTTTGTATAATCTGAAAGTTTGCTGAGGGTGCACTCTTGTCTCATCATCTAGGTCATTAATGAATGTGTCAAACAGTATTGGCCCCAGTATCACTCTCTGGAGTAACACCACTAGTAACTGTCCTCCAGCTGGACTTCATGCCACTTATCACAATCCTTTGAACCTAGCAGCTCAGCCAGTTTTCAATCCACCTCACTTGCTGCTCATCCAGCCCATTTAGAAGTTGTATGAGGTTAAAATTTGTATCAGTAAATACGGACCCATCAAGCCATTGCTAGTTCAAAAACCCAGATAAATATTTTTGGAAACAGCAATTTAAAAATAGATAGTAATGGAAGTGTAGATAGAGAAGGCTGCAAAAGAACAGGGAGAGGAAAGGAGGTGGATAAGTACAGTTTTGGGTGGAAGGGGAGTTCTGCTGATTAGCTGTGGATTAGCTTTTCTTTATAAGAGACTTTGGAAGCGTGGAGGTTTTCTGTTGGGTTTGTTTGGGGTTTTTTTGTTGTTTGTTTTTTGTTGGTGGGTTTTTTTGAGAAAAGTAAGTCAAAATGATAGGAAGGAAAAGTTCACAATCTTGTTTGGAGATCTGAAAAAGCTGCTCAAAAAACTTGAGCATTACCATGGCTCAGTTTCACAAGGACAACTGGCTGAAATCAATGTACTGGATTCAAACCCTTCTTGTCCCCACAGGAGAACAACTTTCCTTTGATTATTGTTGATTTATACAAACTTTTCTCTCTTGAGTATGGGAAATGATCCAGTACTTAAATTATTAGGCATTGTGAACCTCAAGGTTATGCATGTTATGTACACGTTTATCTCAGCTTGTTCTGTTTAAATTGATACTAATTGGTTTTGTTGAAAGCAAAGCTACTGATAAGATGTCTTGTTATCAGTGTTCCTGCTAAGCTAATTAAACCCCTGAGACAGCACTGCTATATGTTTTTTCTTCCTGCCGTGAAAAAAAAGTGTTTATTTTGTTCATAGGCATATGAATTCCTGTATTGCAGCTCTCACGTCTCTTGTTTCATAGGGGTTTATCTTGCTGAGAGGGCAGCTCTGGCAAATTCTACAGTCAGTCTGTCTCTTGAGACAAAGCAGCCAGAGACTACCAGAGAAGGGTTGGTAGGCCAAATGCCACTATAATTAGATGGTTAATTATAGTCAAGGTAATTTGGGAATTTGTGTCCCTGTTAGTATTTCCGAGACCAAACATCCCATTTCCAGATACTAGAAATGCTCGTGCGAATATCATAAATCACGATACCCTAGAAAAGAATCCAGTCCTAAAATGAGCATGGGTGTGCATATCACCCAGGTTTCCTATGGAGCTGTGTCCTTATGTATCTGCCAACAATTATTTCACCTTTAGGACAGTAAAGCAACCACTGATGCAGTAGCATCAAATGGATGTGTTTGGGTATCTAAAAAAATTCTCCCCTTTCCTTTCCACCCAAACTGTGACCACTGAGTTAAGATATCTTCCAGTGCAAATGCTTGTAATGAATTTGGTGCTAAAAATGTGCTTTGTGTGTTCTGGGAAATAACGCTTTTAATTGTATTTTAAGGCTGGCATGTGTTGTTTCTGTTTGTGTAGGTTTTTGTGCATGCTTCCCTGGAATGGTATTACATGTTCAGTTATGGATTTGGAGTGTTGGTTCTGGGTAAATTGGTGGTACATCTGGCTGGCTGTTCAGTCACGAAAAATGACAGGACAAGTGCCCTTGAGGGCAATCCATTGCAGTAGTGATGTAGCATCTTATTAGGCCTTCAAGGCGAGAGAATTTCCATTCATTTAGATGGCTCTTATTGGGCCCCCTCTCTCTTTTCAATTAGTAATACATAAATTAGTCTACTGGACCTTTTGAAAAATATGCTAGCTGATGACTTTATTTTTTAACTACTAATAATATTTTAGTTTCAAAAGAACTGTTATGTAATAAGACCTTGATCTTCCCAAACATCTTTCTAAAAGATAAGAAACCTTCTCATTGGAAATTGATTTAAAATATGTCTCATTTGTTGGTTAAAGTGTATTTGAGAGCCTGTGTGCTCCTTTCTCATGGTTTGTTTGAGAACATATTTCTTGCCTGACCTCGACTATGGTTGTTACTTGTACTCTCCCTACTTGTTTAGGGCACTGACATGATCATAAACTTCAATGGGAGCAATGAAGGCTTTTAGAAAATGAGGCTTTGAGTTGGGGAACTGTCTTGTTTGTTGACATTTTCTGTCTGAACTAGAAACCAGTAATTGTAAAAGAAGCATAAAAACCAGTGAGAAACTACACAAGGGCAGAGTTCGCTGGTGTGTGAGAGGATGTTGCAGGTAGCCTTGTGGCAATAGGTATTGCTAACATTTGTGTATTCACGGCAGTGGCTGGATCTAAGTGGTATTAGCTGCAGCACTGAGAACAGGAGAGGTTGAAAAAAAAAACGAGGACAGGTTGTCTGACCTGCCTGAACACTGGATTCCTATACTTTGCTGTAAGCCAGGTCATCGCCTTCCCTTTCTTTCTTCTATCAGACTCCTCTAAGTGATGGTGGCAGGGAGTGATTTTCTATGTTGGTTTTCCTCAGTTTTTCAAATGCTCTCGTATAGTTGGTATGTGTTAATGGTAACATTTGAAAGTATTTTTTTTTTCTTCAGTTGCTTTCTGAAGGTAATTGACCTTCATTCTGTCACATACAAGCTAAAAGGACATTGTTTTTATAAGGTGCTTCAGAACAGCTGCAACCTTTTCATGAATGCCAGAAGAGGTTTTAGGACTAGTTTCCTCGAAAAGCGGGAGTCTGTAGGTTGATGCTACCAGAACATCTCCTTCCAATTACACCAGACTTTTCCTTCTGGAAAACTGTACAAGTGGATTTTTCTTCCTCCCCGTTGATCCAAGGAAGGATGCAGTTGTAGATGCAATGTATCCCTAAGTTGAACTTTCTGTAGAGTGCTTCCTCTTCAGTGGAGTTGTAGACAGGAGCCATCCCAGGCTAAAAGGTGTCTGTTTCCATTCTTTGTTCACTGCTAGACTTTTCAGGGCTCTTGACTTTTACTCAACTCTTTTGGTTTTGTCAAAATCTTCTCTCCTCCTTGCTTTAATAAGATTGTCCATGGATTCCATGTTGCTGGGACAAACGGTAATGCATTTCATTCCATACTAGTTGCCTGAAGGCACAGGTTGATGTACTTCAGATAAATGTCAGCTTGGGTAAAATGCTAGGGGAGTGTTTGAGGAAAAGGATGGTCTACCTCCCTTTGTTCCAGAAAGCTTGTGGCTTGTGACAAGAGGATGGAAAAGGGAGGGAGGGGAGAAGAGGAGAACATCTGAGGTGCTTTATCAGATGGTGGTGAGCCCAGAAGCATGAGATACCACAGATGCCAGATTTGAGCAAATATTGCTGAGTCTTCGTGGAGAGTGCTGCTGTGCGAGGAGGGGGAGGCGCATCAGCCCATTAATCAGCTGTGCCTCTTCACTAACTTTAGAGCATGCTAGGGAAGGATATAAGACAATCTGTACAAAAAAGAGAAATCAAAAGTCAAAAATCCATAGGTTTGCGCTCCTGAATTGCTTTTTGCACATGCTTTGTTTCTATTTTTGTTTTGGTTCTCTGCAGTATCAGCTTTTTATTGTTCATAGAGAGACAAACAGACTCTTGTTCCAGAGGGAAGCAGGCGATGGGAAGGCCCGGATAAGCGAGGAGGAATGTCCTGTTCTCTGCCTCACTCTGGCTCCAGGTTGAAGACATAAGGGGAGTGGGGGAGAATTTCAATGTATAAGGAGCACCAAAGAGTCAGAAAACAAGCAACAGTGAAAATAAAATGCAGCCAGTAACCTTGGGGCTCTGACACTGAGCAAATGTTTATCAGAGGAAGATTTTGCTGGACATCACCGGATAAGAATGAGTTGATGTCACTCTTGGCAAGGGTGGGAGCTTGGTTTTTTCCACACAAACAGCACAACACGGCAAGGGGAAAGGAGAGGGAAGGGTGGGAAGGAGGGGAGGGGAAAGAGGAAGAGGAGGAGAGTGCTGTTTGCTATAAATTGGGCTAATGCAAATATATAAAAGCATGGCTTGTTTTGTTGGAAGGAGTCTCTGTGCTGGGACATAAATAGACAAAGGTTAAGGATGCTTCAGGGCTCCTCCTACACTGTAGCTCTGAAGAGCTGTACACAGATTCCTGACGGCCGTTGCGTAATTTGCTTTGACTTGCTCCCAGTCGAGAGCGAGAGCGTACTATGGGCTCATTCCTGTGGCCCTTATTCAACAAAACCTCATTTGGCTTTAATGGGAATTTTTGCTTGAATAAAGAAGTTCAGCTTTTGTGACCTCTGGTAGCTTCAGTGCCTGGCCAATGAATAGGAGGACCTCCTCTCACCCTCAACCCCTGCATACCCTTCTATTAAAGATTCATCATATTTTATAGTGCAAGTAATGCAAAGTTTTCTCTGCAGAGAGACACCAGGCAGGCAGGCAGCAGAGCAGTAAAAGCTGCCTTCCAACAGGTACCACTTTGAAGCTAAGAAGTAACTACCGGTATTTGGTGAATTTGATGGTGTGTGCTGTTGGAAAGCATCTCAGAAAAGATGTAGATATAATGAGTGAATGTTGTGATAGAGCAGTTTTAGAAAAAAAATGCTTCTGAAAACAAAACAAAGAGTCTTCTAAAACCCAAAAAGCATCGGAAATCATTAACAGCGTCTAATCTATGAGCTGTCTGTACTGGAACACCTACTGCTGGTCATCCCCTGTATGAATGCTCTTGTAGAGCATAGAAGTGACATGGCTTTTTATTTATTTAAATTGCATGACTTGGTCTAATACCTTTTTTTTTTTCCTTTAACAAAAATAGGAGTTGCGTGATACTTGCTCTCTTTGTGTTCATGCATTCTAGTTCAGAGCAGACCGTTTCTAGAGTGGCACAAGTTAAATTAGAAAAGAGCTCTTCTAGGCTGGAATAAGTACCAGTACTGAGCCTTCTCGCAGTATAAATGTGAGGTACTTTGTGTTCTATATCCATCCCTTTCCTCATCTCCACCATATTTACAAGTTGCTACGAGCACCCTACAGCTACCCAAACATCTGTAAGGTATTTGTGTAGTTAGCAAACAGTTTCAGGTTATTGAGCACTTGTGGAAAATTGGGCCATTATTTTTCAGAATGTAAAAGGATTTAAAGACTGGGTTGCTGGGGGCACAAACTTTGCATATGAATTTAACAATGTAACTTACATTCAAGTGGCTCTCATCACCAGACTTTTAATGCTGCTGTGATAGTGTAAGGAGTCAAAGTTTTACATTTGACCCTCTCCTTACGTATTTCCCTCAGGTGTATGTGACTCTCCGGAAGATTTTTAATTTGATGACTTCCGGCTAGATCACGTTATCTCATTCAAAAAATTCGGCTAGCGCAGCGTTGATTGAATAGATGAGCGCTCTCTTGAATGACCTTACTAGACATGTGCACACTTCAGACCTCTTTTGTAATGACTCAGCTCTGGGTATGAGCAAAGAGCAGCGCAGCAGACTTCAAGGCAGACTGGACAAGGAAAAGCTGTTGCATTTGTGCTGGAGCCATTTAGAAGTACAGGCAGGGTAGCTGGGAAGGAGGAATGGTCAGGTTTGTTGTGTGCTCCTCTCCTTTACTGAAAGCCGTCAGAATGAAACAAGCCATTTAACTGCTGTTGCAAATGCTGTCCTCTTCTCCCTAAATTAAGTCAGAAGAAGAGAAAAAAAATCACATATTCATTAACTAGAGACTTGAATGAAAACATTTAAGGTACTAATACATTTCTAAGAGTCTTAAGAACTCCAGGCTCTGGACTTTCAAGTTTTAACTTGTTCTAAATTGTTTTGTACCTTCATTTTAAGGCAGCTGAGGAGTTAGGTACTGTTGTATGTTAATGTCACTTGTGTCTTTCTCTAGAGTTATTCTATTCTCTTTCTCCCCTAGCCCAACCATGTACCACGTACCGCCGTACCACGGTTTGTTTTCATGTTGCTTTTAGACTTTTCTTTGTTAGAGTGGAGATGTGGAGTCAACATGTTGATATGTATTTATATTTGTGAATACAAGAAATGCTTCATGATTTCAGAGCAAAAAATGGTAAGGCTCTTATGTCATCACCCCTGTGGTTATGATTCCCAGATGATCAAAATTCTTCCCCTGCAACTTCTAAAAAAATATTGCGGTGGTCCCCTTCTGCATCCCTTTTCTGAAATGTACCTCTGAGCCTGTTTTTGTACAGTTTGAAAAAGCAGTGCTAAAATCATTGCAAAAGTGGGTACATTTATGTAGGACCCTATACCAAAATGGTATCTGGAACAGCTACTTTCTGTTAACAGCTGCAGGTCTTGCAGCCATCCTGACGTTACTGGTGAGCCTACTGTGAACAAAGTTTAAGCATGCAAGGTCTATCACCTTTATAAGAAACCTAAGAAAGTATGGATTGCATCCTGCAGATGGAGAATCTAATGTCAAAATCATGTTCCAGTTACAGTGTATTGGTGGTAGATGTAGTAGTTAGAGGTCACTTAGACCTGGACATACCATTCATAGGACTTTGGTATTTTGCTGGGTTCAGTATTATACTGGACCTGATGGAGGGTTTTCTGAAAGTTAAACTGAAGCTACTGAGTCTGTAGACTGTGCAAAGGAACAAGTTTCTGCGGGTAAGGAGTCAGCATAGGTGCTACAGCTACTTCTTGTAGGCTAGCAGCAGTGAAGCAAGACAGCTTGTGTATCTGCTCTTGACATGTATGTCACCCTACCTTGCATTTCCCAAAGGGAGATAGCCTGTGTTCATGGCTTATTGCTACAGGAGGATTTCACAGTGTAAAGGCATCGTCACTCCAAGGTGTTGCTGCTGAAAACTGCCATTGTCTCCTGTGGGCTCTTGGCTGTGCAGCTGTTGGGTGCTTTGGTTGGATGGGCTGGTGAGAGAGAGAAGCAGTTCTGCTGAAAGGGAAGGCTTTTACTGGATCAGCCAGTTTGAACTGGTCATTTTTTTGGTCGACAGCCAGCTGTATATGAGCCAGCAGTGTGCCCAGGTGGCCAAGACGGCCAATAGTATCCTGGCTTGTATCAGGAACAGTGTGGTGAGCAGGTCTCAGGAAGTGATCATCCCCCTGTACTCGGCACTGGTGAGGCCCCACCTCGAGTACTGAATTCAGTTTTGGGCCCTTCACTACAAGACAGACATTGAGATTCTGAAGCGTGCCCAGAGGAGGGCAACAAAGCTGGTGAGGGGTTTAGAGCACAAGTCTTATGAGGAACAGCTGAGGGAACTGAGATTGTTTAGTCTGGAGAAGAGGAGGCTGAGGGGAGACCTTATCACTTTCTATGACTACCTGAAAGGAGGTTGTAGTGAGGTGGGGGTCAGTCTCTTCTCCCAAGTAACAAACAGGAGACAAGAGGAAATGGCCTCCAGTTGAGCCAGGGGAGGTTTAGGATGGGTATTAGGAAAAATTTCTTCAGTGAAAGGACATTTGAACAGGCTGCGGAGGGAAGCGGTGGAATCACCATCCCTGGAGGTATTTAAAAGATGGGTAGATGTCGTGCTTAGGGACATGGTTTAGTAGTGGTCTTGGCAGTGTGAGATTGATGACTGGACTCGATGATTAAGGTCCCTTCCAACCTAGATGATTCTATGAACTGATATGTCCCACAGCTGCGTGAGTGCTAAGCCTGGGAAGGGGTGGCTGGTGTCAGAGCAGCACACAGCCCTTTGGGAAGAGGGGGTGTGGGAGAGCGAGGACCCCTTTTGTGTCCAGTTGGGAACTCCTTACCCTGCAAGTGCCAGTGCAAGAGCTGAGCCTGTGTCTGTTTAAACTGCGGTGGCAAATTGCTTTGGAAGAGGAGCCCAGGTCGGGCTGATATGCAATATCAAGTGACCGCTTGTAGGCATTGAAGCGTGATCCTTTCTTCAGTGATCTGAAAAGCAAAAAGTCTTAGATGCTGTCTCATGGGAATGCTGAGACTCTACAGTTTGCTATTAAGAGCTTTAAAAATGCCAAATGTAGTGAAAAATAACTCTTTCTCACCTCTGTCCCTTTAAAAATAGCAGCAAATGCAGATAATGTCCCACCAAATGTTTAATTTTCAATTGTTTTCATGTATAATCTTCAAAACTTAATTGGAAGCCTTCTGCCTTTTTTTTCCTTTTTTTCCCTCTCCCTACTTTTATATCAACGAAGATTATTTGCCTGGGACCAAGGCTGTCTTTGGCTTTTCAGCTCATCCCTTCCTGGTATTTTATTTCTTACCTGAAGTCAGAACCTTCTGCACGGAGCATAGGAATTAACTGCTGTCAGTGTTGCAGAACAAGTTGTTGTTTCAGATGGTAAGTGAAGACAAATTGACCTTTATGGGCATGTATATATATTAATATAGAAAAATGTGGTTTTCTTGAGGTGCCTTTCTGCCAAGTGGTACGTTGCAGAGGGGTAGAGGTGTCCGACTGGTTCTCTCTTGCTCAGGGGCTCCTCCTGGATGCTGCAGGATCCAGGGGTGCTGGGTGCCGCTGGCAGAGCAGTCCCGTGACAGCTGGGCACTTGGGGCTGAGGAGGCGAATGCTGCCCTTCTGCTGTGGCAGGAGGCCTGAGCTAGGGGGGCAAGCCTTGCTTCTCAATGCATAAGCTGCAGTGGCCAAGCATTGCATCTCTGTGCTCTGATTCAGACCCCCTCATTAATCATTGAAAAAGTTACAGCACCAGAGCCTCACCGAGAGTTGTAACTGGCTTTGTGCACAAGCAGTACCCAATGGAGATGTGTTAACTGAAAAGCTGTTCAGTTTCTCTTATAGTAAACCAAGTCAGAAAGTCTGGTTTGTTTGAGGTTTTTTTAAAGCCATAACGGATAAAATACTCAACAGTTGAGTTGTTTCAATGTTTTTAGTTTTATTTGGCGCTTGTGCATATTTTCTAGTGTTATGAGCAAAAGGGTTAGACATACCTCCCATACCCATAATTACTCTAACTGGTGGTATTCTGTTGCTGTACGCATCCATGATGTATTTTTCTTTCTCTCTTCCTGTAGTCAAAGGATGCCAAGAGTGAGTCCTGTGCCTGGGGGAGCTCTTACCGTTTTGCATGCCAGACTCTACCCTGGACAGAGGAAGAATGTCTGTCTGTCTCCAGATCATCCCTAGAGTGGGAGAGCTGATCTAACAGCTGAGAGGAGGAAGGACATACCTATCTATAGCTGTGTGTTTTGTGCTGCTTCTGGGCCTTGTTGGCCCCCTTGTGAGCCAGTTTGGCTTGCTGGGAACTAATAGTGACAAGTGGGTAGTTTTCAGGTAGGCTGATGAGCTGAATCCACCTGTGGGAGGAGCTCAGTGAGAACCAGAACTAGTACAAGGATGGGGCCTGTCCTGCATGGCAAGGAGGGGTGGCAGAGTAACAAGATTCACTGCCTTTTCAGCAGCAGAGCACCCTAAGATGAGCTGAGGATGTAGTTCTGTGAGGGTACCTTCTTAAACAGGGACAGGGGGATTTTCCTGACTGCTGGGAGGCTTTCCAGCTGTAAAGGCCTTATAGGTCTTGTAGTGGACCTTATAAGTACCTTGAGGGAGACATGATTTAGGATGAGCAATCTCCACCTACCATGTATTTAGAACCATTACTATGAGGAAGCGAAGCTTTGCTATGAAATGACTGATACTTTCCATGACAGACTTAGGAAATAGGTTTGTGCTGTGTGTGAGCACACCATCAGCAGACTGTATATTAAAAAANTAAAAAAAAAAAAAAAAAAAGGGCGGGGGGGAGGGGATGTTTTTACAGCTGCACTGTTTGGGGGGGTGTGTGTGTTAAGTGGAGGGAGAAATGAATTGTTATATTCTGGATATCTCTAATCACAGACGGAGTGATGCGTGTACTTGGCATAGCTGGAATGTGGAAGTTGTCGTGGCTGGCTCTGAGATGCATCTCCCTGGGTTGATGGCCACGTTGGGACTCCAGTCATTGTCTTCCAGTGTGGGGATCCAGGGCTCAAGAAGCTCCCAGGCTGACTAACCCTGTGCTGTTACTTGTAACTGATAAAAGCAGTACTCCTAGATTATCATTACCTATGGGTTGCCTATAAGAACATGATCACACAAATGTTGTCATTGGGTATTCAAGGCTTGCTTAAGTAGCAGCTTATTTTAACAGTAAGATGATCCTCTTTCATAATATTTTACTAGTGAGTTCATTTACTGAACTGCAAAGGGAATGTAAACTGTGTACTGCAGTGGATGTACAATTTGCTTGATTATTCCCCACCCCCCCCCCCCCCCCCTTTCT
>RSEF01000001.1:88338570-88356759 GCA_003993805.1 Himantopus leucocephalus | reverse complement strand
TTCCCCCCCCCCCCCCCCCCCGATTTGTGCTAGGGATTCCTTATTGTGCTTTGTCTTTCTTCAAGGCACTTTGCCTCTTGACAGTATTTGACAGGAGATGATAAACGTGGAGGTAATACAGAACACAACAGGCTACTTACTTCTGTGTAACTGTTGAATGTTTTAGGTGCCACAAAGCCCCTGCAAAGCTGAGTAGTTTTTTAAACACATTGTCAAAAGTAAATAGCGTGTGTGTTGTCTCCTCCTTCTCTCCCCAGCTCAAACTTTGAGTAATTTCAATATCCTAAGTTTAGTTGTTATAATTTCATGCCAGCTCCATGTTTCCTTCTGGCCAGGGAAAATACCCTTATGGTGCAATACAATGCTGGGAACAGTAATAGTTATTTAGATACCGATACTGCTGGGAAAATGACATCCATTGTATCCCTTGAGTGAGTTCTAAAATTGGTTTTAATGGATGCAGGAAAAGAATCAAAACAGACTGAGACAAAAAGGTACATCAGTGCTTGAGTTTGGGCTAACTTAAATTAGGAAGGTAGGAACAAAACCCAAAGATGTAAATACAAGTTGGAGAGCTAGACAGGGATGAAAGTGTTGGTTCAGACTTTGGGCAGGCATTCACAGAAGAAATGTCAGACAGTAGGATCATTTAAATAGAAAATGGCTCTTCCTGAATAATTTTGTGCTGTTTGGGTAGTGCGGTTGCCAAAGAAAGAAGTTCAATTGTTTGAGGCCATGCAGGCTCTCAAAGTGATGCTTCCTTGCTTTGTACTAAACAGGAGAAATGCGGTGGGTAGACCTCTCTCCTTTACTCAGTTGGACTTGCTAGTAGATAACCACGTACCATAATAAACAAAATAGTCCACTTAAACTTGTTGTTAGAAAAGCTAAGGAACAACTACTTAATTTCTGTGAATTATATGATCTATGAGCTATGTATATATGGGTTGTATCATTTAAAAAGTTTCATCAGCCCCACTTGGACTTCGCTACTCCTGAGTAGTGCAACCATTCCAATTCATGCCTTCAGACAAGAAATCCAAATCAAAATTTGGGTTTGAAATGGCAGCGCACATTGCTCGCAAAATGGCTGAGTGGTGAATTGGGTCCCACATGAGAAAAGAAGATTAAGTAGAAAATGTCAACCCTGTTGCATTACAAATGTCTCTTGTTATTCGCTGTATTTTCCTGAATGCACATAGTAGAGAGAAATTGCTATTCCTAGTGCCTGATGGCCAGAAAGTGTCAATAGTATATTTTGGACAGTTCTTTGATGTATATTTTAGATAGTGCTCTTGGAAAAATGGACAAAGGCCATGACATGGCAATAACTCTTGGCCATAGCATTATTTTTACTATGGCAGTGTGCCTTTGCTCAAGCCCTTAAGGTTTGGGGCTGCACTTGTAATTGAGGATATAATGTTTGCCAGAACAGAAGTCGATGATTTTAAGTCTAACACTTGACTGTATTTTGGCCTGATACAGAAATTGCCTGTGAGGAAAGAGGAAGAAAATACCACAGGTGTCTACTTTTTTGTGATGATACAAAAATGATAGGAAATACAGGAGAAGTGCTTCTACATACCAAATAGAAACTGTTTATTTCATGTATATAAATGATGGTTATGCCAGAATCAGCACTGTGCTTTGTTTACAATTATAAAGCATCAATAAAAAGTTTCCTCAACAGGTCCTATTACTTACTTAAAAGGAACTCTTTCAGTGAAGCTGCCTTTAAAGTTTTCTCTGCCACTTTTAAAACAGTTTTCTCCGTCTCTGGAAAAGAAAACTGAAGTCTTGGGAGTTGCTGAATCTGTAAGTAAATGGCCTGTTCATCAGTCTTGCTCCATACCATTCTATGACAATAAATTGCAAACAGAAAGCTCTCAAATTGACATCTGAACTGAAGAAAGTACCTGAAAGTTTGGAGAAAGCCAACAGACAGCAATATCAGTTAATCTAATAAAAGATGCTACTTGTTGAAGAGCCATACCTCATTTACAGGCATGTTGTAGATGTAATCTGTGAGCCTTAAGCAGCTGGGCATTTTGCCTTAAATCGTCTTTCCTGTAGTGTGGTCTCAGGCACAAGGCCTATGAATAAGTTACCATGGAGAAAACTAAGTTCTGAACTCAGGCTTGCAGCACTTCAGCTATGCTGTAGAAATTGCCTGTGTGTGCTTTTGCTTCTTTGTAAAAGCAGCATAGTGTACTCTGCCCCCATTGAATTTATTTGGGGTTAGTGTGTGTACACAGGCTGGTTATTGTGGAGTAGCAAATGTGCCCCAACTTCACATGGATGCCCTTTTGCGCAGAGGTGACTTTAGATGTCACCTTTCCTCCAAACTACTGAACACTGGCTTTTTGGTTTTCTTTTTCTGCTAGTACGTGCTATGTTGTGGGATGAATATCCATGCACTTTTTACTAAAATAAAACACAGATTGACATGAGGCTAGTTGTTATTACTAGTAATTGGATCAATTAAATGAGTTTTAGCTTGTAGATTTCGGTTGTTTTTTTTTATTTTATTTAAATGAAATTGAGTTTATTTGTTCTCGCTGTCCCTTTTCTGTTCCATCTACAGCCTAGAAAACATTGTATCTGCTGGCAAATTTCAACCAAACTTAGCAGT
The DNA here is from genome assembly GCA_003993805.1 of Himantopus leucocephalus. Classification (NCBI taxonomy): domain Eukaryota; kingdom Metazoa; phylum Chordata; class Aves; order Charadriiformes; family Recurvirostridae; genus Himantopus; species Himantopus leucocephalus. The sequence goes on along the minus strand of RSEF01000001.1, from coordinate 88,354,127 downwards.
GGGAGAGAGATATGAAAGGTAGTTAAGGTCCTATTATTTCAAGGAAGGTGGGTGGACAGGTAAATTGAGACTCTCTCAATGCTTTGCATGCATAAAAACCTGAAGTGACAGCTTGCTGTTGCTAAAACAGAGAAGTCCCCCTCTGTCCTTTCATTCTTTACCTCCTGGGACTAGCTCTAGTTTTTTATTTCCTGGTGCTCTGATTCCTTTTGCTACCCGAGAGGAAAAAAAACCCACTGGATTAGTTCTCTGTGGTTTTAGTGAAGTGAATCGTTTTCTGTGCAAGAGCTGTGGTGAGGCACAAGATGAGGAAGATGGGTGCTGGATGGGTGCTCCCTTTTGTGGAGCATATATGTGGGGGTCAGTGATTTGGGTCTGGTTGTTTTATGAGCCTTTATTAGATGTCTGAGAATCCGTGTGGGAGAGACTGTGTTGATGCTCAGTGCTCAACACTGATGGTGCTGTAGGAAAGCAGGCTGCGCCACTGCCTGCCCTGCTGGCATTTGGTATTTGAGGGCGAGAGAAGGGGAGGGGTGCTCTGGCAGTGAAGTCATTAGGCCAAAGGACAGCAGTTTCCATATGGTCTCAGATAAATCATTTAATCTCTTGGTGCCTCAATTCCTCATCTTATAAAATGACGTTAGTCTTCTTGCCTTTGGGTTTGCAGAGTACTTATAACGGGGTTAGTTGCAGCCTGCGGATATCACATGCTTATGCAATCAGATGATGGTAGGTCTTGGGTCTCTCCAAGAGAGAGGTTTAAAAAAAAAAAAAGGTTTCTGCAGAGTAAATACAGCTTATTGCATGACACAGGACCATCATCTCCTCACTTCCCTGTCAAATATCCCATCCATTTTTCCAGCCTTGTGCCTCTTTTTATACTTCGGAGTCTGTTGCAGGAAGCTGGCCATACAATATTGCAACTGCGTAGTCAAACCCACTTCTTTTCCATATTACCTCTGTGCTCTAGAAGTGAAAAATCAGTGGGGAGATGGACTGGGTAGGATCTTGGCTGCTTTTAGTTGACAAAGTGCAGCTGTGTGCTTTTCTTCAGAGTATCTAGCGTACCTTTTTCCCTACCTGAAGCTTCAAAAGAAGGGTATCAGTAGGCATGTTTCCAATTTTATGGCAACTGCTAGCAACTTTTTGAAGGTGTAACACTGCACAATCTCATAATTCCAAAGAGGCATATCTAAGTAACTGCAGACTGAAATCTCAGATGCAGATAGTGCACTATTTTCTCCTTTTGGACATTCAGGTTTCTAACAATCCAAATGAGGAAGTACTTCTCATTTATTTCTGGTTTACTTCTTTTCAAATGAAAATTTTAATTTAGAAATTTTTTGCCTCACTGAGACATTTATGTTGTGCAGCAGTCTTCAAAGTCCTGATCATGATCAGGCTCTGTTGTGCTAACTGCTGTACGGATCACACAAAGCGTGGGGCAAAAGTCTGCATATCAGAGAAGCTGCAAGCTTCAGTGGTGCAAAAAATTGTGTATACACTATTGAGTATATATAGCCATCCGTATGTGACAGGAGAAAGCTTTAATGATATATAGAAATCTTTGCAGCATCTAGTCCTAAGCAAAAATGAGGCTCAATAGGAAAGCAGAAATATCATAAACAAATACTCTTTTAGTGTAATGGATAATAATAATAATAACAACAAAACCTGCTCTGAATCACAATTTCTGCTAATGTAAATTATGTCACCTTAATAGGTGGAAAACTGTAAGAGTGTGGGGGTTTTGTCTTAGAATTGTAGCAAACTACACTTTTGTGGAAGTCTAAATATCTTGAATCTTCTTAATGTTTATTTTTTAAGACAAATGGTGAAGGAACAAAAGGGGAGGTGATTTATATATCTTGGTGAGTAATGTCTTACAGGCAATAGCTTACACTGTGTTAGGAGGCTGAGGTGCAGTATTCATACCGAGAGCATATTTGAGCTCTGTGGTCAGAAAAGTTGCCTGTTAAACAATGTGACAAGATGAGAGTCTTCAGCCCATCTGTCACCCATGCAGAAATAAATGATCACATGGTACCGACTCCAAAGTAGAGGGAAAATCTGCTGTTACAGCCAACATTCCTTGCCACAATACAAATATGTTCTTTGCTCACATAATAGCTATTCAGTTTGCCTACAGACATTGTGTTCCCCCATTAAAGTTCAAAGGAATTGAAAATACACATTTGAGAAAGGCAGCTTTTGTCTTGGAGTGAATATGTATTTTATTACAAGGTGTTTTGTCAGTGAGATTTTTGGAAAATAAACTGGTCTGTGAAAAAGATTGTGTGGTCATCCACATTTGCGCTTAAAGATTTCTGGGTGAGTAGCAGTGATTTTATTTTTATTTTATTTTTTATTTTCTTTCAGTTTCTTTGTCGCTGACTTCTACTAATTCTGTGGTGTATGACCTTTTCTTAAGGGTGGTCTGGGTTTCCAAATTTGAGTGTATATAAATGTTGATGTTTCCTAACTGAGGTGTTGTTAAAAAAAAAAAACAACCAACCAAAAAAAAAAAAACCCCACAACAAAGTACAACAACCCCCAAAAAAGCTATTTTGACTCTTCAGGCTTTGCTGAAAATGTAGTCTTTTCTTAGTCTTCAAGAATGAGAGAGGAAGTACACAATTAAAATTCAAAGCCTTTTGTCAATAAGAGCCATGTAAATCTGATTACCTTATCTGTTTGGAAGTATTTTAATGCCCTTTGTTCTCATGCATATACATGTGCAATTACTTCTTTCTCCTAAGTCATATTGAAGTCCTCATAAATGGAGAATGTATGGAAGTGAGCGCTCGCTCTCAGCTAAGAGCAGGTTGCTGCCTTCAAACTTGTGCAAGCAGTAACGGTCAAGAAAGAAGACTCAGTCTTTAGGGGTGTAATTTCATCTGTTTCTTGTGTGGATCTTTTTTTGGTACTTAGGATGCCTGAAGGTACTGGCAAAACAATCTCCCCATGCAAAAAGCAACAAGAAAGGCGACTATAATAGTTAACGTGTGGCCACTGAGGGCAGACCTTATTTGAGAAGCTGGCCGGACTGAGTAGCTTCTACACAAGAGCTTTAGAAATACTTGATGAGGCAAGTTGTGGGGTTGATCATTTTTAAATACTCTTGGAACACAGAAAAATTCCTGGAGATTTGAAAAACACTAGTGCTTTTTAAGTTAAGCTAATGCTGTCTTAATGAGGGTAAATTAAATGACTCAATGCTATTATATTAATAGTAGCCATAGTCTACTCAAATTCAATGAGCAATAGAAGAGCTGAAAAAAATTTTATTGTCTTGGATGAAATTATGAAGAGAGGTTTCGTAAAAAATGAGGGTAGTAAGAGGAAAAGTTGGGAACAGCTGAAATAAGGCAAATTGCAGGTAGCACAGCTGATTTTGAAGGGTGGGAGAGGGGAAAACAGTGTAGTTAAAGCAATGTGAAGGGAGCTGTAGACAAAAAGATATCCACACACACACACAAAAAAAAAAAGGCAAAAAGAAACTTGTGTTAGGAAAGCAAAAAATCATGAACTGTAGCAAGTTAAATAGGAAATCATTAGGAGACCAGAGCAGAAATTCCTTGAAAACAGCTTTCTACTAGTATATACTTAATAAAAGCTTTTTAGATTTTCCAGAAGCTTGCTGAAGACTCTGTGGGATTGTCTTCAGAGTGGAATTTCAGAAAAGCAAAATCAATTAGTTGAATCAGTATTTGCTGCAAAAGAAGTACATCATTCTTTACAAGGATGAATGAGAAGTGTTCACAAAGAGGTTTTAGAAAAAATGGCAATGTACACAGTAATAAACCTCCAGAAACAAGTACCAGAACTGGGAACACCTCTGTAAAGTTGACAAGCTATTGCTAATTGTGATGTGTAATCTGTTGCTTCATCTAACCTTGCTCTCAGGACAAGAGGTGTTGACACGTACAATACACTGTAATGCATGCTCTTAAAAAGTGTGGTGCTGATTAGTAGGCCCAGCAAAGGGGTAGCAATTATAGAAGCAACTCGATTGTTAGAGGTGTAACCATTATACATTGCAGAAGAATTGACTTGCCTTTCAAAGAGGGAAGTCAGGCCTCATGTTAGAGGTGTTATAGAAATTAAGTCTTCTGTGGGAGAGGAGACTGGTCAGTGGAGTTCTTGAGCTTGGAAAGATGGTAGGAGAAAGTACACGCTGCTCTATAGATTTCTGTTGTGTCACAGCACAACTACTACAGGGTAGCAACTGTAAAGCAAGTGAAAAGTGTTTTATTCATGCTTTGCATAAATAAGCATCTTACTTATTACCACAAGATATTGTGGAGGTAAATGTATACCTTTCAAAAAGGATTGGTGAAACCCAAGTGTTACAGCTTCACTGAGCACAGTATTTTGTGCCTGAAATTTTTATTAACAGCTTTTGGAGGCAGGAAGGTTGTGGAAGAGGAAGAAGAACTTATAAGACGTTGTTTTCCAAAGGTCCACTGTTGTCAAATGTTGGAAGCAGTATTCTGGGCAAGGTAGACTTCTCATCTGATTAAATAAGGAGTTATTTTAAAGTCCTCTCTTATATTCCACAGAAAGATTGGTTAGCTGATGACATCAATCCTTTCCGGCCTTAAAATTAGTAACAAGACCACAGCATCATGTGCTTTGCTGTCTCTAATAATAAATTAACAACTGCAGACCTATTGGTTTTGTCTTTGTAATGTCTGCTCTTACTGGTTGAAAAGGGGATTGACATGTGGAAATACAAAAGTCAAAAAGAAATATTAATACTTTTCAGGTTGGAAAGCGCTCCAATTGTTAGGATTGTCTATTAAAGCAGTAGAACATAACTACAGTGGGTTACTGTGTTCTGGATGTATGTAGAATCAGTATAGCATGTAAAACATTTTTTTAAGAACTTCACTTCTAGTCATAAAAATGCTTTTTAAACTAACTGCTTTCTTCTGCCTAGTAGGATGTGATTTGTTGGACGTGCATGTTGATCTGGAACCAACAAGGAGATGACTAAGTAGGAGGAAAATGGTTTTAACGTGCCTCTGCTTTGCCAAGGAATATGGAAACAATAACAGATTTGTCAAGTCTATGGGTCAGCTAGCCTTGTAGTGATATATGATATTTCTCTATGCACGGCATACTTGGTGTATTTGGTTGTTTTTTTAAAAGCACCATTTAGGAGCTGAAATGTGAATCCTCCTTTGTCCCAGTTGCTGTTTATCACCTTCATGGGAGTGCTGTTTACTGATCAGATGTATCCAGAGTAGGTGGGAGATCTTGACTTCCCTGCGTTGTGGCAGGCACATAATGTGGTCTGTCTTCTTACTTGTTTTATGGTGTAATTTGATAGCCAAGACTGTGCATGTTTGGCAGTTGCCAAAGCATTTTTGGTCCAGGCACTAAAGCTCTGCAGTAGTCCTTCTTTCATTTCCCCGTTTTTGTTTTCCCCAAGCCACAACATCCTCCATGCCCCCTTTCCTTATCACACTGGGGTATGTTGCCAAGCAGTCTCTTCTCGAGGTTTCAAACAGTGCAAAGATGATTCCTAGTGTGCTTCCTTCTTTGGAAGAGAACCAAAAGCTTGAAAAATGAATATTCAATTTAATAAGAAATTAAAACTTTAGATGCTGTTTTCTTCCTATTTAAGAGCAGAACCGTGCTCTTGGATGGCAGCAACAAGATATGCAACAGATATGATCTCATATCTTATTACAAACCACGTGTAGACCAGTCACTGAGAGAGGTCCTGTTCAGTGGAGAGTTCAAAGTGTGGGAAAAGGCTTTAAGAAGGCAGCAGTGATTTTCAAGAGCAGAGTTGTTTAATAATACCTGGAGGTATTGGCTGGCCAGTGCTGGCCATCTCTCTGCTCTAAAAATGAAGCTTTCTCTGTGCTGAATTGCTGGAAGCTTTTAGATATGTCCTCAACTTCCTGTTAGTATAGGAACAAAAGGCACCAGCAACACCCTTTTTTTTAACCCCCTACCCTTTTCCTTGTCTTGCTTTTTATTCAGGGTTTTTCCTGTGGGTCTCAAGTTTTTCATGGGTATAGGGAAGTATGCTGCTATCTCAAGTGCAGAGCTCATGGAGGAGTTACTGTGTTAAACCTGTTTGGGCTCACTGCCTGCTACTGGGGAGAGGAGGAAGGGAAGAGATCTGGGTTCCATGGCATGGGGGGTCCTTTCCAGCCCTGCATCTCTCTTTCTACCCCCTGGGCTTCCCTGGTAAAACTCTGGGATCTGAGTGGTTGCAGTCGCTCTCACTCTTGCCATCTGCTCTTTTGGAGCAAAGCTACTGACTTGCTGAAAAACAAAATGCAGTGAAGTAATAAAATCACAGAATCATAGAATGGTTTGGATCGGAAGGGACCTAGGGATCATCTAGTCCAACCCCCCTGCCATGGGCAGGGACATCTTCAACTAGATCAGGTTGCTCAAAGTCCCATCCAGCCTGGCCTTGAACACTTCCAGGGATTAGGCATCCACAACTTCTCTGGGCAACCTGTTCCAGTGTCTCACCACCCTCATCATAAAAAATGTTTTCTTTATGTCCAATCTAAACCTGTCCTCTTTCAGTTTAAAACCATTGCCCGTTGTCCTATCACTTACAGACCTTGGTAAAAAGTCTCACTCACAAGCCCCCTTTAAGTACTGAAAGGCCACAATAAGGTCTTCCTGGAGCCTTCTCTTCTCCAGGCTGAACAGCCCCAACTCTCTCAGCCTGTCCTCACAGGAGAGGTATTCCAGCCCTCTGGCCGTTTTTGTGGCCCTTCTCTAGACCCGCTATAACAGGTCTGTGTCTTTGTTGTGCCTGGGGCCCCAGAGCTGGATGCTGTGCTTCAGGTGGGGTCTCATGAAAGCAGAGTAGAGGGGGATGTTAATGTTAAGAAAATATTAATATTTATAGCATGGGTAGTACGTAGATACTGTGAACAACAAAAAATGGTGGATTGACTTTTTGACAATGGGAATTTCTGCCAGGTAGAAGGCTCCATGGCCTTTTTCATGCGGTTGTTTACTTTTTCCTGTCTTGCAAGTTGAAACTAAGCTAAATTGTTCTCTGGCATTGTCAGCATAAGCCCCCAGAGGTCTTTGGAGAAGCTAATTCCTTTGGTTTCTCCCTACTACATCGCCCAAAATAACACTATAGTCTATCTTCAAGCATCATATTCTGCCTGTTTTTTATCGCTACTCCAAACATTTGTACTGGGTTGTATTTCCATGTCTGCCTTCTTATGAAGGAATTCCAGCTGAACAGTTAATGTCTCCCTTCATTTGAGCTTGTATTTCTCTGGATAGTGAATTAGAGGCTCCTTACAGTTTATTCATTTTGCTTTTAGCATTATGTAACCTGTACAAGGTTGTAAGTACATGTAAGTTTGAGTAGCATGTTCCTTTATAGCCTATTTTACAGTTCTTGGCCTATTCTGCTTCTAAATTCTCATAAGCAGAGTAAGTTGGCCAAAATACACACTTCATGTTAATTAAATCTCTTAAATAGAGTCTAATTTTCTTCCTCCTCTTGAAGTTGGTGAGAGATTAGTAATAAAAGAAAACTAGTTGGTTGATAGTATCATGTATTTGATCGGTGCAGAAACAGGATAACCGCCTCAGGTGTGTGGTGAACTCTTCTTTCCTATGTGAACATTCAACATATTAAAAGTTGACAACATTATTTGGACATTTATCCTGACAAGATAATTTTATAGAAGATCAGAATTAACGAACTGAGGAAGCACTAGAGCATGTCATGTACACATTTAAAAAAGTCTTATTTCCTTCAGCGGGTTTGCTTCCGTTAAATTTTTGCAATTCAGCTGAAAGTAGGCTTAAAAGATTTGCAATTGGTATTGCTGGACCTAAGATTTTTGTTTGAGATGATTCTTTCTAAAACATAAAAAATAATTTGAATCTTGCTAATACAGGGTTTTGAGGCTAAATGGTGAAGTGTCTGTTTCCTCTCCTGACCTCTTGACTCAGGCAGCATAATTGTAGTGGGCAATAAGTGAGTAAAACAAAATTATCTTTTTTTTTTTCCCCTCTTAAGATGAGGAAAGAAAAGGTTTTGTGTGAAGGGTAATTGGGAGCGTCCTGAGAGAACAAACTGTTGACTGTTGATGAAAAGTAAACCTAATTCATTTTATCTGGTGAAGTTGCTATCGTAGTTTTGTTTTAATTTCTGTCTGCAAATGTTTTCAAAGAGCTTTAACTTTCTTAAATTCACAAGATGCTTCTGACTTATGTCTTGGTTTCTATCTTGTTCTTGTGTTTTGGCAAGAAGTTGGTGTCACCAGTTGTAGCTTCCAATAGGCATGGGAGCCATCCAAAATAGTTTCTGTTTCCCACTGAGGTACATCCTTAGAAGAACTTTTCCACTCCAAATAACTGGCATTTATTGCTTTTTAATTGTTTAGTGATACTTGCTTATATTTGCTGTTCTAACGTCTTTTCCTGTCTGTAAACTGAGAGTCCCAATGGGCCCATGCATGCAGTCACTGAATTTAGTTTACATAGCTTGATGGATGTTTTGGGAAAAGCAGATTGTGTGTATGTGATGTTTGTCACACATGGTGTCCCAGCAAGAAAAAAAGTTGTGCTAATGCTGAAGGAAAATGAAACGAAGTAAATGAAATATCAAAAAAAGGATGGCATTAAAGGTTTAGCATCATTTTTTCCAGCAGCTTTGGAGAAAGCGGTCAGTATGGCACACACATGCTTGAGCTCAGCAAAGGTTCTCAAGTTGCTCTATGCAGGCAATAAACAGTGGGCAGGAGAAATGTCTCTGGACAATTTTGCTCCTCTGGATATTACCAGTGTCCCAATTTTAAGTCTAGTACCTTTTTTTTTTGGTGAGCTTTTTGTGAAACCTGATCATGCGAGTAGGTAAGGATCTTACTTTTTTTTTTTTTTAACATGGAATTATATTGATAGTCTTTGAGATTGTAAAGAAGAATCTTAGAAGATGGAAGGGTTCTGAAGTTTTAAAAAAGGTAAGGTAGGCTAAACATGGACACTTCATCCCTAATAATTTAACTTAGATGGATCATTTTTTATTCAGGTTTGTTTTGGGGGACCAGTGAATTTTTAGACCTCTGGTTTTGATAGCATGATTCTAGTGAAAATAGTTTAAGTATCATGCCCATATGGGAATGCAGATCTCAACTTCTTCCCCATCTAGCATACGTAAATGAGGAGGGGGTTCATTTTTCACAGTTTAGGATTGTTTGTGAAGGAGAAGAAACAGGACTCACTTTACACAGCGTATCGCTGAAAACCAAGCTGATGTGTGTTATGGACCTGCATTTAGAGTCTGTGTTTAAGTTCTGTCAAGGAGGGCTGAGCTGTATGGCAAACTGTTCTTTGCACGGCTATAAACCCTAAACATCCATAAATCTTCAATCCATGCTCTTCCCACTTTTAGCCTTCACTGGACACTGCTAAAGTCCATTCAGTAGCCTAAGACCCTGAATTAGTTTTTCATTACCCCTTTAAGCTTTTCTTATGGGTTTGTTCTGCTGCCTCTCGCTTGCAGCTGAACAAGGTACATGATCAGTCAGATTAACTCTGGTCCTTCCCTTGCCTTGTAGGACTTCTCAGTGGGCAGACCTCTCCGACCAACACCAAACTGGAAAAGCTGGACCCTCAGCAGGTGCTGCAGCTGTGTCTCCGGTACCAGGATCATCTTCACCAGTGTGCAGAAGCAGTTGCCTTTGATCAGAATGCGCTCGTGAAGCGGATCAAGGAGGTACTGACTGCAGCATGTCAGCTTCTGGTGTGGAAGGGCTTGGGGCATTGGCTTGGCTATCTTGTGCTATGAATGCAGGTGCTTGCTGTAGATGACCTTGGGTCACTTCCAGCAGTCCACTTCAAAGTAAACCCTGTAGAGAAACTTTGTGGGTGTTTTACTTCAGGCAAAGTTTCCTGGCTTTCATCGTGTTTACTGTTAGGTGGTGTGTTTACTATTTATGCCCTATGATTCCTGGTCATAAACAGTGGCTGTTCTCTGGTATGGCAAGTACTGCAAGTAACTGCTGAAGACGTAAAGGTGACTGGAATTTTTAAAGGTAGCATTCCTTATTTAGGTCTGTATAGCATACATTTTACTATGCCTCACGGTTAGGCTCTAATTTAAGGAAAGAAACGGTTATCTTAACATGTTCTATGGTTGGAGAAGGTAGTATTCTTTCTTCAATGGATTAGTAGAGCTAGACTTTGTTTTCAAAGCCCATAACATGCTGTCTCTCCTCTGATCCGTATGGCAAAAAGATCTTCCTGTGCTGCTGTTTTAACCACTAAACCATCATTTGAGAACCACTGATCTGCTTAAATATTCAACGATACTGTTGGGGAGGAAATTAATTCCTGGGATGAACAATCTGCAATTGGATTGTCTTTCTCATGTGTAACTACTGACGTTGGAAGCTGTCGGATGGCTGACAGATTTTATTTTTTTTAAGAGTCAAGACAGACTGGCATGAGAGGAGATGCTGTTTGAGAATGTTTCCTCACATGCTCCCAGATTGGGTAGAAAAACTGGTGAATGCTTCATATGTCAAAAGTCTGTAAGCCTAAATACCTTTCAATGCCAAAAGAAAAAATTTTGAATAGGTGGTTAATTTTTATTCATGCAATACAAACAGTGACCTTGATTCGTTGTTGCTCTATTGGCTTAGAGTTAAGAAAATCCTACGTGACAAACTGGATAATAAATTTGATTCATTGGCTGTTTTGAGAAGCTGCTGTCATCATGCAGTTGTAAGTCCAAAATAATGTGGGAGCCATGAAAAAGGCCTTTATACTTTGGTGTATCAAGATCAGAGGCCAGCTATTACACAAGATGTAAAGATATTTGCAGATGTTGGTGACTCAGATCACACAATCTCAGAAATGGGATTTAATTGCCAATCTAATGACAGTGTACTGCATTAATCCAAGCAGATTGTTATTTTTTTGGCTGTTAAAGTGTGAGAGGGAATATCAACATGATTTAACGTCATGGTAGACACCACCAGTGCAATCTGCATTAGTTGGATTTGCCTTCTACAGGGCAAGTGGCAGAGTCCTTTTCAAATTAGCTACTTTGATTTTTTCTTCCAGTTTGTAAGGCTTATGATTTTTTCCATGTAAAAGAAATAAAATGATGATACTGATATTTTCACTAGCTGCGTTATCACAGACTCGTCTCTGACAAAGTGAAGGAGAAATGGGCGACTCTGGAACTCAGGCAACTTACAAGTCAGTTGGGTTGGGTTTTTTTTTTGCTCACAACACTTAAGTAACTTCAGATCCTTTCAATCCTTCTGCCAGATCTGGTGGGTTTTTATTGTTCATTTTCCTTATAATTTTTAAATGTTTTTCTTGCATTGGCTGTTCCGCGTGTGTGTTCTGGAGGAGCCGGGTGGGACCTACTCAGCTTAAATCATTCTTTCCAAATTGTTTGGGCTCTCCTTGGTGCACTAAATCGAACCACTGTTGACAGTTGTTGACAACAAGGGGTGCAGCTGAACTACAGCAGGGTATGTCTCTTGTTACAAGTGTAGACAAAGGAAATCACATTTGGCTGCACCCATTTGTCAGCAATGATTTAGTTGTACCATGTAGACAAAGCTTTGACCATTGGTAAAGAGTAAAAATGAAAAAGAAAATGAAGTGTATTGTGAAAAGCGTAACATGTACATAAGCTGGACAGTAAGTTCTTTTATCCTTATTTTAGTAGTCAGTATTTCCCTTTTCCTTTCTTTAACACTGTAAGCATTGAAGTGTTTTTCTTCTGATAACAGACTTATCAAGTGACTGATGCTTTTAACTTTCCTACAAAATGCTGGTGAGCTTCAGTCCCCGATTTCCTACCATTTGTCTGAGCTATGTTCACTTTTCAGACTGTCACTGACTGTACTCAGTGCAGTAATAGTCCTACTGTATGGTATGCCACAGTCATACTGCCTGCAGCCAGGATTTTTTTTTTAGTCTTTCCTGGACAAAATAAAATGTCCCAGGGGAAATATCTTTTGCTCATTGTCTTGTGTGGCCAGAAGTTTCCTAGTTTCTGGCAAAACTCAAAAGTACTGTTGTAAATTTATTGGTCCTCAATAACTCATAATTGGCACACAGTCTGAATCAAAATGGTTCTTAATAGGAAAGAGAATATGCAAAGGCAAACAAAAACATTTCATGACAATAATTCGTGCAGATTTAATAAACCCGTCTGTCCGTTCCCTTTCTTTGGGCACCAAAATAGTCTAGCTTTGCTCTCCGTCACATTTCCCAGTTTAGCTAGGACTTCTTTGCAGTGTGGTGGGGATCTGTATCGGCTCTTAAATGTAGAACCTGTGCAGCTTCCAGGTTGCTGTGACTGTTATCTCTCAAGAAGAAATACATTTACGCAAGTGTTTGCTTGAAGGGGAAAGAATTGAAGATGTTATTGAAGGTAGTTGACTCAACTGCATCTCTTTAGCAGTTACACTTACTCATACCCTAACTATTGTTTTTGGAAGGGTTTGATTTTTATGCCAATAGGCTTTGTCTTCACTGCCAAAAAAAAAAAGAAAGATGTGCTTGCATGTTTTTAGGCAAAAATAACCTCTATGCATTAAATATTATGTTTCATATTAATTTTTGGCAACTGACCCACCATCTGTTGCAATACTGCATTAATTCCAGGTCCACTGAAATATTTAGGATTCCTTTTAATTTTTTTCTCCTTATCAGTTTGAAAAGCAACAGAACAGCAATTTGGGATTTATGTATGTGTTAATCCAGAGTTATGGTATCTCACAAAATTTGACAGTTTTCAAGAAAAAAGCCTGTGTGCAGCATTTTTGGGGCAATTTTTCTATGCTTTGGTATTTTGTAGGACGAAAAGTTTTATTGGATGAATCACTAACTTCTGGGGGCACTTAACTTCTAGAGGCATTCTGTTCAGATGTGTCTGGGAACGGGATCTAGTCTGCCTACTGATGGGCCCACGTGAGCTTGTTATATGTGTATGCTAGGAAAAAGGGGCATTTTTAAAACCCAGTAGATAATGTGTTATAAAATGCTAAGGTATAAAAGGCAATTATAGCTAGTTAAGGGCTTAAATGGCTCTTCCCTGAACCTTGGAGCTTTTGCCAGAGTGTTTAATGATAGGGACAGAGTTGATACTTCAGGCTAAAAATCACAGGGGTGAACCATGACTTGCTGAGCAGGGATTAAACAATCTCGGTCTGTCTATTCTTGGGTGTTGTATGTAAAAACAAAACCAAAAAAAACCCCAAACCCCAAATTCTTTTGTGTCTGTCAGCATCAGGACAAGAGAGCTCAACTGCAATGTTTTTCCTGTGTTTCTGTGATGGGTTTAGGGTCCTAGCTGTAGACGAGAGGTCTTGACTTGCTGCATCCCACATCCATCTCTGCCATGACAGTGCTATAGATCTGCGTTATAACTAGTTTGAAGTTTTGAGTAACTCCAGTTGCTGTTGGGTTTATGAGAGCTGCATGTGCTGTCTTTGCCAAGAGTGTCTGCCTCGGTTTTGTGATCTGTAAAATGAAGGGTTTCTGCCAGTATTAGTTTGAAGACAAATGTTGACCAGCACTAAATAGGTATGAATGAAGGGAAAGAAGGAAATTAAGCAGGGAGAGGGCTACTTTATATTAAGTCCTTATCAGTGGAGGATATCTGTTTTGGGTGGCAGGGGGAGAATTTGGAGAGTCATCTGATAGGGGATGGTGAGTAAGAGGGAATGGGAAACAAGTAGAACAGGTAAAGGCTGGGGAACAGAGCTAAATTTTCAGAAAGGGCCCATGATTTTGTGTGCCTCCAAACTTGTGTAGTTTCAGTGCCTTAAAAAAGACCGTTTCATGCGCGAGGTGCTCAAAAATCAGATCTTTCAAATATCTGAAGCTGAGTATCCAAAAATTATGAGTCACACTTGAAAATTTAGACCTAGCTTCTTTCTATGAAAGCAAAATGGAAGCTGAAAGCTGTCTAAGCTCCTTTCAAAGAAGCTTTGAATGAAAAGATCTTCAGCATTTCTTATTAGACTTCCAGTATTGGCAAAGGAGATGTGCTACTTGAAGTATCCTATACACTTAAAGGCAAATGTAGTTCCTAGATAAACTGTGCTTAAAATGTATTTGAAAGTCCATTATTGGGAGGGCTCTTATGCTTTGCCCTAAAAACAAATATTGATGTGATGTTACCTGTAGTTTTTATTGCCATGGGAATCCCAGATTGACAATAATTTTGAAAACGGAACACTTTTTACAATACAAAATGGAATTAAAAATATCTCAGTCTAAGCTTGTGCATACCTGTGGGGGGACACCCCACCCCCCCCATTTTCAAATGTAATAAACATTACTTTTATGTTCTTAACTATTCTTAATAGTTAAACAACTTTTGTCCAGGCAGGCATTAATATCAGTAATTGGTTTGCCATATGGCAAATTACAGTGTATGGTTTATTTCGTACCTGTGAATTCCTCTATGGGAATAGCTTATTATTTTGAACAAATATTCCAGAATAAGATGTGTATGCATTTTTTTTATTTGTTTAGTTTCGTTTTTTTTCCTTTACTAGCTTACTGCAAAAAGCAATTGTAATGGGCTTCTCTAGTATGTAGTTATGATGTCCAGAAATACATCCCTTCATGTTTGGCAAGTAAATAACCTTTGAAGCCACACATAGACCACATCTCCCAATATTTCAGCTGTTTAAATTATGGATAGGAGTTAAATCATTATTTTCTATTAGCAACTAGTCTAGTGCATTTGACAGACTGACAAGAAAATCACTTTTATACACAAGCACATTGTAGCTTATCCCATGTATTTAAGACTCATAAATTGTGATTCAGCCATGTATGTCACCATATGTGGGACATAAAACATGCCTAGCAATTTTGGGATTTAGGAATTTCAGTTTATTTTTTGTGAATGCCATGTGGCTTTTTGAGCTTTATTGCAACTATGTTGTTTCCGTGATATTGAGGATTTGTTTTATTGAAGAGACCTGTTGCCTAGTGGCAAAATGTGCTGGGGAATGTGGCCTGCAGAGGTCATCAACAGGGTTCTGTTCCACCTAGAGGGAAAGATGGGTTTGCTATGGGCAGGGCCCCTGGCTTTTAACTGCTCTTATTAGAGGTGAGGGAGCTGGCAGTGGTAGGGACAAGCTTGTGAAGGTTTGACATTCCCTGGTGGAAATTAAAGGACATGGTACCTTGAAGGTGATGATAATGGGAAAAAGCTGCGTAAGTGCAGAAAGGTGTTCCGTCACCAGGAATGAATGAAACCTTGAAAGCACATTGCCTGGCTGGGGCCTAGGTTGATGCAGTGCAGGATCCCATTAACCAAGGCTGCAATTAGACTCGGGGTGCATATCTACTGCAAGCACACATAGTGTCTACTGGGTAATGCACCACAGTCACTCTTCTTAGGTCCATTCCTTTCTGAGCAGAAAGATTTGGAGTGTCTGGGATTCATCCTGTGCTCCAGTAACAGTTGACCAGTGTGCCTTCAGAGAATGGACTCAAATGAAAGGAATTTTTGTGGAGGTGTTTTTTGCTTGGTCTTTGGTTGGTTTTTTTTTTTTTTT
>RSEF01000001.1:88319605-88338563 GCA_003993805.1 Himantopus leucocephalus | reverse complement strand
TTTGGTTGGTTTTTTTTTTTTTTTGTTGGTTTTTTTGGTGTTTTTTTTTTGTTTGTTTTAGTACACTGCTGAGTGAGATGTTTGTTGCCATTCCTGTTAGTTATGGTTTCCCTGTAGGTGATATCAGAGCTGAGTTTCCAAAACTGTTTGTGAAACCTGTTTTCAGCAGACATGCCCCGAGAATGATGCACCTCCTGACTAAACTGAAGTAGGTCAGCAAAATATGAATGGCCTCGCCAAGTCCAAAGTGCTTCTTTGACTTCTGGCCTTTGCTTCAAGGTCCATGTGCTCATATCAATCAGACCACTAAGTTACCTTTCATCCCATTAAAGGGAAGGGCTCAGAGGATCAAAAGTAAGCCTGTTAAACGAAGCCTGGCAAAAGTAAAAATGGAGATCTGTTTAGTTTTGACATAACATAATAAAGACTTTCTAGATGAGGCTGTGTTAACTTGCAAGCAAAACTGAGCCTTTTGGTTCACAAACTTAAATTAGCAATGCCCCAAATCCAGGGAAGGAGGCCTGAGAATTCCATGGGATGCAATATTTCTGAAGAACCTGGGTTGAAATGCCACTTGTGTTTTCAAGGGATTTAATGCCATGTTGCCATGCCTAGCTAGAAAAGCTAAGGAACATAGTATTCTGTGAAAAAGTCAGTACCTTATATATAGTCTTTGGCATCTTGGAATTATGACATTGATGAGGACTGTGGCAATCTATCAGGCTCTTTATTTCTCCTCTCTTCTGTGATGAAGTGTTATTTCTAAAGAGTGGAATCTTAACAGGCACGATCATGCAGAAATAAATGTGCAGGGTTGTTAAGCTGGAAACTACCTTCATGTCCTCTAGTTGATCTTGCTCATTTTTCTTCAGCCTGATGTGCAAGTAGCTTGAATTCTTGAGTGGTGCGGTGATGTCTTAACCAGCCAGCATCAAAATGGGAAACTTGAAAGCTCTTGAAAAAGCTTCACAATTGTTACTTTAAAATGTAGAGTGAACGTTTTGCTGTGTATGCCGGAGGCAGATGGCCAATGCTCTGTTGTATGTGAACTTTATGAAGTGATTCAGCAGTTATTAGGGAAGAGGAAAGATTGTTTGCACTTGCGACAGCCTGAAATCTGTTGTGTTAACACGCAGTGCTTCATTTGGTGTCATAAAAAAGACCAGTCCCTCCCTCCTAGAATATATGTGTGAAATCAGTTCCAGCATGTTACCTTCTCTTGTGCTTTGGTTTCTTCTGGCCTTTTGAGAAAAGATCTAAACTGGAATCCTTTCCACCACGAAATTTTCAAGAAAGAGTAGGAGATTAAACTTAAACAAGCACCTAGCTGTGAGAAAGGTTTGTAGTATTATAGAACTTTGGTGCTTAAGGGACTGGCACCAAAGATTGGCAGTCTAGTATGCTAAGCCTTATATTAACACTTTCATCAGGATTAGTGCATGGAAATTATGATTATCAGGCACCAGAAGGAATAGAATTCAGTTTCTTCTTACGGCTTGTTTAAACTAGGAAATTGGGTTTCTTATTCTAGCCTTGTTTCCCCAGGTGGAAAAAACACAAAACAACCACAACCAAACACACACACACCCCCGCACCCACCCATGCTGTAGATCTTCAAATAGGAATATTTAAGCCCATTCCAGAGTTAGCAGACTTGATATTGAATTTGGGCATGAAATAGATTTGAAATATGAAGAAAGCAAGTATCAGCCTGGTCTGTATCACATGAGGTACTCCCACGAGAAATAGGAACATGCGGGTTGTATTGCACAAAGCTGTGAGAAGATCTCATGTGACACACCAAGCACAGTTCTCATTATGCTCAAGGAAGGTGAGTTCATAGTACAACAGAAGGGCTATAAGGGAGCCTGGGGAGTGGAAAACCTCACGGAAGAAACTGAAAAAGCTTTACTTGTTTGGCTTAGTCAAATATAGACTGAAAATGGTATAATTTCTCTTTCTAAATAAGTCTGGGGTTAATGTAGATTGAAAATGGTGTTCTCCTGCCCTGCTGGATAGTGTTGATACAGGAAAAGTCACTTTACAGGCTTTCATTCTTAATGATTACTTCCTGTTTCAATGTTGAATTGAAATTTTCAAGGTATCAACTCTACCCCTAAGCGAGAACTTGGAGCTGGGGGGAGGCTGGGGGGTAGAAGAGGTGTCAGGAATGTTAGCTAAAAGCTGTTCAGCAGTTTGACATTCATTTTAGATAGGTTAGCCAGTATTATTTGCAAATATTTGGAATTGTACCAATGACTTAAAGATGCTAGGTGGTGGGCTGGGGGAGCAGGGTTGACCTTGTGTTAGCAGCCCTGTAATTAGCATTCTGATAACAATCAGATGTGATCTGCAGAGATGACTTCATGTTGAAAGTATTACAAAGCTTTAGTGCAAGTAATCTGTCCATCTTGCTTTTTATGAAGGGTAGGGTTTCCTTAATGTTTCTGTGCCATTGGGGCATGAATGTTTCTATATGAGAACATTATTAGCTATTATTTCAACACTGCTGTAGAGGTATGAAACATACCATTTACTAGTTATTAATTCGTGTGGGCGTTGTTCCTGACTGGATGTGTCATCTACCTCTGCAAGCCTGGATAAAATGCTGAATTATAGTATAGTAGAATACCCTGTAGTCAAGTATATGGTCTGTGCCAAACTGTGGTGTGGTGAACAAGAAATAAGATTTTATTTTTTTTACCAGATGAGAAAGTGATGTATTTTAAGAGCAGTTGCTGGGACTGGCAAATTATCTAAAAGATAAAATCCCAAATCAGATGAATTTCAGCTGAAAAAGGTGCTCGGGTAGTTGTTGTAAAACAGATCAACATAACACCAGTATATGGCAAGGAATTTATAAGAGTTTTTAAGGTCAGAAAGGATTCTTGTGTCAAAGCCTTTCCTTTTGCTTAATACAGTCCATAGAATTTAATACTTGCTTATGCCTGACATAAGCTACATGGGAACTGAAGAAGAACTACTTACTTTTCAATTTAAGTTCTCCTGCCAGGACATAGTGTAAACTTTCAAATGCCTTTTGATCTGTTTTTTCTAGAGATCCATTTGTAGACATAAACAAGGAGAGAGAAATACTCAGCCTTCTGTGAAACTTGAGGTCGCTGTGGCTCAGTACAATAAAAATGGATGCGCAGAGTGAATTAATTACCACTACTCACTCATTGAACTTTCTGAATTGTTGATTGTTGTTGTTGGTATGTACTGTTGTTATCCTATTTTGAGCAATATAGCCTCAGAAGAGCTTGCTATGGATATGATCTACAGTGCTCAAGACTTCCTTGAGGCTTTCCTGAAGCCAAAGACTTACTACCAGGTGTTATGACCTCCAGAAAAATGCTGGGACATTGTGGAAGTATGGTGGAGTCAGTCTTGAAAGTAAGCTCTTCTGGGAATGAAGGAGTAGGTTGATTCTTCCCTTCTCATCATCACTGGGATGCACTTGGCTCATTTCATGTTCTGGTTGAACATGAAAGAACTGATGCAGAGCTTCAAAAAGATCTTTCAAAGTTTTTCACATTAAAAATGGCTAGCGTTGTTAGAGCTGACATACCATTGAGTTTCCCTGGTGAGAAGCTGTTGATTCGGACTTCCATATGAGAACTGTGGCTGTCAGGGAAAGAGCAAAAGCTTCATCTGGCCTGTGAGACATCCAGAAATCCCCGATTCCTGACTGCTGGGCTTATGCCCCTGCACATCTCACACTTCAGCTTTCTTGTGTGTATACAGGCCATCTGCACAGCACATGGGAGACAGGTCTGATGCAGCCAGATGTGTTGGACTGGATGTGTAAGTGCAGCAGGGTGCTTGAACCCATCTTTGCGATTCCCCAGACAAAAAAAAGAGGGAGTCCTCGATAGTCCTTTTACCAGTTCACAAACTGTAGGAAATAGTTAAAACTCAGCTCCTTTGCATTCTCTGAGAACAGATCTTAGAGCTTTTTCTTCTTAAGTAGTGTTCTCTACCAGAAAACACTTTATTCTTGCATGTCTAATCCTGACTGAATATGGCAAAGCATCCCCTTTTGAAAAATGTTGAAAGACCTCCTGTAGGACATCTGGAAAAGAAGACCTTACAGCTATCAGGTCCCAGGTGTGAAGCTGTGAATAATATTATTAGATCAGTGGCTTGCAAATGTAATGATGCTGACTATTTTAGATAGCACGTTTTCACTCTGAGATGAGAACAGTGGTGTTTTCTGAGAAACACCTCATTAATGATAGTGGTCATCTCTTTTCAAATCAAAGCTTATTCGTGATAGGAAAACCAACTTGCTTAAACCTAGTCATTCTGACATGTTAAAAGTACAGAACTGAAACCATAAGGGTAAATAACATTTGCAAGTGCCGTTGTCCTATAATATTCAAGCTCTGGCTTGATACAGGAGTATTCTGAATGAATAATATGGCAGCCGTGTAAAATTGGGAAATGAGGGAAATGAAGGCCATGTTTTGTAGCAGAATTATTAGGTAGTCGAAAATAGTTGTGCAAGTTATTAGTTAGGCAACAGATCACTCTGTACCAGATACAGATTTTTCTTTCTCTAGGAACAGCTAATTAAAGACAGGCTAGGAGTTTCTGACTCGTTCTGTGGAATTGTACTCCACAAAAGAGAGGTTTTGTGAGGACGTTGTGCACACAGGTTCCTTTATCTTATGTATTCTCTGGGTGTTTTTTTGTTGTTTATTGTTCTTAAACATTTTTAGTCTTGATAAATTTTATGGATGACTTTTTAGATGGATGTAGATTGTTCTATGAAAGCACCAACTGAAAGCTCTAAAAAAAGTGTTCTTACTGGTTATAAAGTCAATAAGCTAGAAATTACTATAACCTTGGTGACATTTCAGAAGACTTACTGATAAAATCAGATACTTTTTTTTTTTTCTTTTCCTAAGGATCTTGTTGTGTATTTAAAAGTCTGACACAGCAACAGCAAACACTGAGTTAGGATCCAGGAACATGTGCAGTGGGAGAGATGGTGTTTTACTTCATGTGGTGGTCCTGCTGCTTCTGTGACTGTCATGCTGAAGGGTCAGGCCAGCAAGCTGTTGGGATGGAAGACCAAACCACTGAAAAAAACAGAGCCTGGGAAGACCAAGCTTGTTTTGTTCCCACCCCCCAACTTATGTGCAGAACTGATCTCATGATCATACAGCTAATTTGAAGATGAGGGGTGGGACTGCTGCTTTGCAGCCTGAGGCTGCATTGGATTTTGTGTAATGTGAAACTGTGCCCTGAGTTTCACTTGCTTATGTTACGGTTTAGCTGTTTTGAGAGAGAAAGATGGTAAGTAGCTGTGGTGTTGAGGGAAATATAAGTAAAGAAAGACTCGTAGAACAGAATGGTGGTATGAGATGTATCCAAGCTGGAGAGCTGTCTATAACATCTACAGCACCAGATTCCAGGTGGCTGCTGGTTGTTCGGCTTTACTGTCCATCTTCTCCCACCTCTGTGAAGTGGGGCTCTGCTTTTTCAAGTGCTTGGAAATCTACTGGTTCATTAGTGCTGGGCGAGAGGTGGCTGTTGTTTTAATTGTAGCTTTAGGACTCCATTTTTAGCAACAGTTAATGATAGCAGCCCTAACTTAAGTTTGGGGGACTGCCAGTTGGCAGAGGGATGCTGGTAGCTCTCAAGCAGGGAAGGCTCAAGTCGGACCTGTGAGGGAGACATGGGCTGCGGAGTTCAGACTGTGGGGTAGCAACAAATGTATGTCCTGTCCAATAACGCAATATACAGGAAAAGATTTACATAAAGGTGGAAAAGCTAATCTCAAGAATGAACCTTCTTATTCTTTTGAATTCTGAATTCTTTTGTGCAACGCAAGGACTCTGAAAATAGTTAAATCTTGATGTTGCAGGCACAGCAGCCTATCTTACACTATCATATATATATGAGATATATATATATATCACCCTATAGCACTTAGGGACCAGGTATGGATTTAGCTGTAGGTCTTTTCAAGTAAGGGCCTTGATGTACCTACTAATATTACTAAAACTCAATGTTAGAGCCAGTTAAAATGGTTACTCTTTGTTCTCTAACGACTGTAATCAGTACAATGCTTAGAATAACCCTTTGTAGTTGTTTACAGCAATGACAAATTACAGAGGGAGCAAAAGGAACATTTTGACATGGGATTCGGTCTTGGATGTGATAAGCAAAACTTAAACTACAAATTATAATTGTTTACCTGGTGGTGGCACAGAGGAAAGGTACTCATGAGAGCTGTACTTACTACTGATGCTGAAGAGAAAGACGTGGGATCCTTGGCTGGGCATCTCTGTTTCCTACCCTGGCAAAGATGCTACCCAGTAAGTTTATCACTTACCAGTGTGTGGGATGAGTGGGAGAAAGAGAGGATGTTCCCATCATCAGGAAGTCATCACGATCTATTGTGCTAACTTTNGGGGGGGGGGGGGGGGGGGGGGGGGGGGGGGAGCCATTCATTGAGCACATTTGTTTTCAAGCAGTACAGAAAGAGGAGCTGTCTTCAGTTTTAAGTGCATTGATTGAAAAGTATTTTCACACCAGCACATCGTGACTAATATTCCATGCAGTCGTGTTCCCGCCTGTCACTTTCAGATGTGGTTTTTGTGCAGCTGCAGGAAGGAGTTTATTTAACCCCAGCCGGGCACCTGACAACATAAAGGGAAAGGCTGCTTGTGCTCAGAGCACTGTTCTAGCAAATGAACTTTCTGGAATAAGGATTGTGCCTTAATTGCTGGGGGTTTTTTTGAGTAGCAGCCATAGGGGATGGGAGCTGACAGCAAATTGTTAGGGCAAGAGGGACACGGGACAAATGGATGTCTAGCTGAACTCTTGAAGGCTGTTGCTGAGTGGGGGCGGGGGGGAACAAAACATCTTCTTGCCTTATTGGCATTTTAAAGAGGGAGTGGAGAAGCTGGGAATGACATTGCTTATGAGATGTGTTTGTTTTGTTACGAATGTCAGCACTACCTCTAGAAATTTGATTCCAAGTTTAATGAACTTCTGACTGCGATTGCATGTTCTGCAATCAGGGAAAATGTGTCTAGCTGCAATTTTCAGTCTCAGTCATTGAACTAACAAGATGTGACCTCTGTTTCCAAGAGCTCAGGACATCTACATGCTCATGACAGGGGTACTATAAAACCATACCAGGTAAGAAGTATATATAGGACATTGTTTTGTTTTCAGCATGGTCTCTTGAAAAGAATTGGGCAGTGTCCAGTGCTGACCTCAGTCTTTTTGTGGGCTAAATTCATGTCTTTATTCTGCTTGGCAGTGTGGGCCAAGAAGAATTGTAAAATGAATGCAAGAATTTGTGGAGTGCAAGATGTCTGAAAGTACCGTCAATTGTTTTTGTGTTTCATCAGTGTGGTGTTACAAATGGGCCTGTGTAACGCAGAGGGGAAGAGTCTGCGAGCCCTTACTGGTTGACAGTGTGAATGGTGTAGCAGGAGGGGCTGTGCTGGAGCCCTTTTAAGTGGGGGAATATCCATCTTGCGCTGTTGTTGGAAGTAATTATGAATCTGTTTTCATTTGAGGAAAGAAAAGCCAAGAAGCCATCTAAAGTAGATGTCATTTCATGTTTAAAATATGAAGCTGAGGCATAAATTAGTGTCCTGCTGCTACTGATCCACAAAGGAGTCATGAGCTTTGAAACAGAAACAGACCCAAATTCTGAATGTCACTGGCTGTACAAAAAAAGTATGTTATGCTGGAAGGTGAGTTTTAGGCTTGTCCATTTTTATGATACTATACTAAAAGAAAAAATGAAAAAACTCTTCTATCCTTTTTGATGTAGGTAGGGGAAAAAAATCCTGTCTTCTACTCTGGGCACGTGCAGCCTCAGGTTTGCTGCTCTAACAGGAGGAATTATTTTTGGAAAGAAATAAAATCTGCATTGGGAGCTCTCTCCCCTTCACTGACAACATGTCTTTTTTTTTTTTCCTCAAGACCAGGCTGGTCAGAACCTCTTGCTTTGATGAGAATTAGGACCGGGACCTCACATACTGGGCTCTGCCCTCTGCTTTTGTTCTGTTACTTCTTAACAGGCTTCGGGTCCAGTCTTTTGACTCTCTAAAATCTTCTGTACCTGTAAGTTGGGGGTGATGCTAGCTTACTCAGTGGTGTGTTTGAAGGAGAAATTGGTGATGGTGAAGCCATGTATGGACTGGTGACAGCACAGCTCCACATCTGTCATGGCTTGTGGGTACAGGGTGGTGACCTGCTGATGGGAGAGCTGCCCGCAACTGTGGTGGCCTGGCATAGTAGGAAGCTTGAAGCAAGCAGAGCAGAAACAATGGCTCAGATAAACACTTCCACATGATTGTAGGGCAGTGGAAGAGCTGCTGGCTCTGAGGCATCTTGCTGTGCTTCCCAGATTGTTTCTCAGCTGGGGATGGGCAAGAAGGCTGAGACATGAGTGTTTTTGAGAAGAGACTGTGGCAGGGCCTTGTGTGTGGGAGGTGGGAGTTGATGGGAGCTGCTCAGAGAAGGCAAATTCACTCATCTGACCCTTGAGGGTGTCTTGAAAACCGTGGACTGCCTTGGCTATAGGTAAGACTTTGCCTAAGCTCCCCTTCTCCAGATGCTTTTTATTGCTACTGTATGGAATTAAATAGATGGGAATTAAGTGGATTCTTATGCGCGTTCCCTGTTCATTGCAGATTCCCAAAGGACAGTTTTAGTCTCTGTGGTGGGTAAATAGGGCTGACCCTCTGAGTCCTGCAACTGAAGTCCCTGTCTGAGTGCCAGAGGAACACAACTGCATGCCAGGAGAGGTAAAAAGCACAAGGTCTGGCACTGGAGGAGCTCACTTGGAGGGGGAGGAGGCAGGAAGGATGTAAGTGTGTATTTAGGCCAGCTTTAAGGAAAGCTGCAAAGAGGCATTGGCATTTATATACAGGAGTTAACATGTAGGTTGTGGGTTTTTTTCCTAGTTAAAAAGACTAGGTTCAGTTTGAGTAAAAATTGGCCTTGCCTCACAATTACTCAACTGCAGTCCTCCTTGTCGTGTTGCTGGCTGTGCCGCTGCCGTGGCCTCCTGCAGCAGGCAAACTTGAACGCTAGGTATAGGGAAACCATAGGAAACACTCACTTCCACCCTTTCTCTTTTTTGTGAGGCAGCTTTTTTTTGTAGCCATTGTGAATGTATCTGAAAGTATCAAAGAGCTTGGAAGGCCCCTCTGTATTTCTTCTTCCTTTTGCAGGTCAGCTTCAGCTTCTCCCCATGTTCCCCTCCCGTAAGTGGATGTTACTAGTATTTACACAAGGACCCTAAAAGTCAAAAAATGAAAATTATTGGAATGGAGAGAAAAGGGGGCCTTTGATTTTTTTGTTTCAGAGCTTGGTAGATGTGAGCTTTGCCTCTTGCATAGTGCTGTGAGGCCATGTGGAGAACCTGCCTGTGGAGGAGAACTTCAACACCAGGGGAGGTTTCTGCCCAGGTCCCTGTGCTGCTCACTTTAATGAAGCATGCTGGCTTTTGGCAGGTTTCCGACTGACTGCCACTCCACGCCACTTTCTCTCATTAGGTAGGATGTTTTTAGGCACTGGATTGAATTTACTTCCATCCTGTGCAGACCTGGTGGTGGTCTGCTTTTTATACACTCCAATTTACAGACCTAGCGCCATGCTACTAAATTATTAAGCTCGAGTTTTAATAGAAACCCCTGTGTAGGCTTAAATTGTTTCCACTCTATTTGGAGTTTCCTGCTCTGCTGGTTTTTATTTGGTCCCATGCATGAAGGTGTGGAGGGAGGAATTCACAGGAAAGCACAGAGGCAGAGAGGAAGAATTCACCCTGAGAGCACTAGAAAGTACAGACGAAATAAAAGGTTGATTGGTACTGTATCCAGCTCTGATGGAGGTGACAGGGGAAAAAAAAAGCTTCCTAATCCCCGTAACAGTTCAGCGGAAACTTGTGTGTTTGTTTTCAATGCTGTTTATAACTTAGGTTTCTCAATAAAATATTTTCTTGCCTGACTGTTTTTGTCTTCACTCCTTCCCAAGGGCTTGAAAGGGACATTTGTCAGCAAACACAGCTCCCCTAGTTTTTCCCCCAGTGTAAAACACTGCTGCCGCTGGCGGGATGGCAGTGCTTGGTTGGGTGGGACTTCCCTCCTCAGTGGGGGATCCCCCTTCCAGCTTTGCACCGCTTCCACGTAATCCTCCCCTTGCTGCAGGCTCTTCCATACAGCCCCTCACCACTGCGTGCTGGGTCAGGATTACACTTGCCCGTTAAGCGCTATATAAGTCATATCTGGTCAGCATGTCTTGTTTTTTAGCAGTGCGCCAATAAATTTGTGTTGTCCCTGATGACAGGTACGGTCGCTGTCCTCCACCAAATGGGTTGACTCTGTCACACAGTTAAAGTGAGGGATGTTGTTTCAACCAGGGACTCCTGGTAGATCAGGAGTTCTGAGCACTGATTCCCCGAGGCTGCTTCATCATGAGTGGTGACCTTCTTCCTCTGGAGGTAATTAGATGGGAGAGGTTTGGAAAAACAGTGATAAGAGGAGGCAGTGGGCTAAAACTGGTCAGCAAGTGTCCGCTCCTGCCCTTCATTCAGCAGCCACTGTGGGCATTCGCCAAGTGAGGGGACTGCTGTCCACCATGACAAAGCATGGTTGCAGGATGCGTTCCAACCACTCAGACATACCAGTTTGAAGAGCCATCATAGTGGAGCAGCTGGGGTTGTCAAGCACAGCTACAGTGAGCCAAAGCAACCAAGCGTCAGCTGTGCGCTTGAGGGCTTGGAACAGATCTATTACCAAGCTCTCTGGATATATGGTACGTCTTACAACATGTAAAACAGCTTAAACCATCTGACTTGGCTCATGTGCATACGGTACTAGCAACTATTGGCTGAATCCTGCCTGGAGTTTACAGGTCTGGGTGAAGAGAAAGTTGGGCTGTGAAATATAAAGGCTACCTTCGTCACTCAATGGCAGGAATAGCACTGCAGTTCCTGTCATTGTCATCACGCTGGAGCTGTGTTTGGGTACTTACTGTGTTTAATTGCATGGCTGATTTACTTAATGTTTCTCCTGGGGTCACTCATAACACATTTATTTTTAGGATTCGGGGAAATTAGGGACACTAGTAATCCGTTGTGTTTCTCTCCGAAGGCAGTTTTCCAGATGACGATGGTAATAACAGCAGTGGCTTAGTCACAGAGTAACTTGGCTAAGCCAATGAAATTAGCACTGACAACTGTGGTAGAGCTTAATGCTTGCAAATGAACGATCTCCACTGAAAAGATACTACAGGTGGAGGCCACGAGTTCCCTGAGTTTGGATAACTTGGAAGATATGCATATAGTTTAGTGGGAAACCCCTGGCAGCGCATGTTGGCTTTCAATCCTGTAAATAAAGAATTTTCTGATCACATACTCAGCATTTGGGTGTAGAACTGTGGTCTTCCCTTGTATACAGCTATGAATCATTCTATTTCACGACAAACTCGTCGTGACCCAACAGAGGAGCTCCTTTGTACCTGGCTGGTAGCTCCAGTGGGGTGTCTAACGTGCTTCTCGGTTGCTTTTAGGAAAGACAACATGCTTAAAGGCCTGTGGTAACAGTCAGCCTAATGCATCTCACTCTGCTTTTTGTTTTTAAACAGATGGACCTCTCTGTGGAAACTCTTTATAGCTTCATGCAGGAGCGCCAGAAGAAGTATGCCAAGTATGCAGAGCAGATCCAGAAGGTCAATGAGATGTCTGCCATCCTCCGCCGTATACAGATGGGCATCGACCAGACGATCCCACTGATGGAGCGGCTGAACAGCATGCTGCCAGAGAGCGAGAGGCTGGAGTCCTTCAGCATGAAACCTGACCGGGAGCTAAAGTCTTAGCTGATCCGGCAGGCTCCCCCTCCTCACCTTCCATGCTCCAGTGTTCAGCACAGACGCGCTTCCAGTGGGCTGGGCTGGCAGATGTTTGAAGCGGACAGCAGTGCTGCCTGACTCTCTGCCAGGGCATCAGAGGAAGAGCAGCGTCAGCTGCCAGAACTGCACAGCCAGGAATCCAGGAGCTCCCTGGTCCTGTCATCTGGAGAGGATAATTTATCCTTCTTTCATCTCCCTCCTCTTGCCCTCCTGTCTCCTTTACCACTACCACTGCCTGTGCCGAGACATTTGTTTCATTGCTGTGACTAGATTGGGGTTTACAGAGGAGGAGTTTTCTTCCATATGATTTTTGGGTTTTTACTAGAAAAATTCAAAGGGATACAGGGTGTGACAAACCCTCTAACATGGTTTTTGTGCCACTGGTATGTAGACAATTAGATAGCTGGCAGGTATTTTGGAGATCCCCTGGCCTTGGATATATGTGTGTTTTATAGGTGAAAGTGTGGGAGCCAGGAACTGGCTTATTAAAATCTGTCTATTATCATAATTAACATGGTTTGCATGGCAGGGTTTTGGCATTTCCTCCTCGAGGCTCCTGTTTTTATGGGCTCACTAATTTATGAGGCTGTAAAGGAATAACTGTTCCAGATATGTACGTACGTTAATGTTAAGCAAGCCTTAGCATTCCTCTCCCCCTTGCCCTGGCTGTCCCTGTGCCCCAGCTGGTGGCATTTCATGTCCCTCACCATGCACAGTGATTCTGACAGGCACTGGCACCGACCTGCTCACTTTGCATCCCAAAGTTGGACACAAGGTGTCTTATTTTTATTGGGACACTCCAGTTATCTTGGTGCTGTCTTTTTCTATCAGAGGGATGCAGTTGTTTCTTTACCTTCAAATGTATGGAGTTGGAGGGGGGAGATATGAGAAGTCCTTTTAGATCTTCTCCTTGGCTTAGCTGCCGTCATGCCGAGAGCTTGCCTGAGCGCAGTGTTTTATGACTGAAACCACACAGACCTTTGGGACAGCACTAAGCGAACTGCTTTCTCCCAAGCTGAGGGCTCTGCTGGAAGGCAGGCAGTGTGTCCGTGCCCAGGTGCTGGGCTGGCTATTGGAGATGAGTTGGTTGCCGAGTCTGCTACTGGTCTGCTGGCTGCAGGCGATTCGCAGCACCTCTCCGAGCTTTGGTTTCTCCCCGTATGAAACGGGGCGATATTTTACATGCTGCTGTAAAAATATTTATAAACCTAGAAGTGGGGTTTAATAGCCTGTGTCACCATGAGTGGCAGCTCTTGTCTGCAGCAGAAATAGTGTGAAACCAGAAGTGAGGAGCTTGCTGGGTCAAGGGTAGGTTTGTGTGTTTATGTTAGTCCCAGGATGCTGTTGCTGGCAAGGAGGCTTAAGTGTGCCCATGAACCCCAAGGGTTTTGTACAACAGGCGTGCAATTCCAGTGGTAAGGATAGCTGTCTTTCAGAGAGTCAGTGTGACAGCCTATCTGCCAGTACAGCACAGGGCTAGGTGACCTGCCAAAGGCGACTTGCTTCAATACCTCTTAGTACTTAAGAGTACTTAATCAGGAAAAGATGGTCTCTAAGCATTTGGGAGTAAGAGCATGGTAGGTTTTTGACGGTATTAATTGCTGCCTGGTGGCAGGAAGCAACAGGCCATTCTCTTGTTGCATTCCCAAAGGGCACGTAGCCTAGAGTGAATTTTGTGACACAGGCTGCAGCCAACTTAGATGTGTATCTGAATCACAGCAGTGACTGGACCCCAGGGCCCGCTGAACACTGTCTGAAAGTAGAGTCCCATAGAAATGAAGCCCCTGGAATGATGCCCTGAGAAGAGCGATTGACTGCTTGAGAGACAGGAAGCAACTCAGCAGATTTTCTAGTAAAAGCAGCAGAGTGTGTCTTGTTGCCTACTACTTCCACCCCAGGGTTGTTACATAGTTGTGTATATACATAGCCCTGTGCTGTATGTTGCATGGGATCTAACATCAGGCTTCCATCCTTTCTCATGCGTCGTGCAGTATTTTACACTTGGTTTGTTAGAAGCTTACATGAGACGTAACAACCCATGAAAACTTGCTTGTCATGGCCATGCCCATGAGGGTCCTCATTGTTCATCACTGAATATGTCTCTGCCTCCTGTCATCAGACACACCAGAATATTCAGCAGCTTTAAATAGCGGCTGCAGGCATTTTTGTCCTCCTCGTCCAGATGATGCTGTCTGGAAGTTTAGAATGTGCGACATTCAGCTGTCTGCCAGACAGGCTCATGGATATCGCACACCCTGGTGTGCTGGAAGCCTATACCAGTGGGAAGATCCTGATATTGGATCTTGAGGCAGGGGCTTGGCTGCAGATGCTCTCTCCTGTAAAGCTTCTAGACATTTGGCCTCATGCTATTAAGTATCAGATCAAAGCATTGCTCCTTGCAGTGCTAATGAGGGCAAGTGAATAGTATTCCTATCTGAAAGCTGCAGGAGCAAGGGCTGCAAATCAGTTCCTTTCTTATTTGCTATAAAACACCTAGACGTTGGGCTGATAATGGGAGAAAATGCTTGTTCCAATGAACACCGGCCTTAAAGCTTGTGGATGTGCTGTTGGGCCTCCCAGCTAGGGCTTTCTGAGCAGCAAGGGTAAGTTGTGAAAAACATTAATAACTTAACTAGAAAGAAATCAGAGCTGAAACATGAACGTTGACCTCTTCCAAAGCACACAGGTCATCACCCTCATTCCACAGATGATAGTCTCCTGTATGGGTACTGTAAGATAGCATGCACCCTCTAACTGTTCTCAAACGATGGTTTACAGTTTTATTTAAAACTTTGTCACTGGCTTCATTAACTGTAAGTCTTTGGACCTCTCACTGAGGGGAAGACGCTTCCCGCCACGTCTTCTTGAGCTGCTGTTTGTTGCTTGGCTGCTCCTCATTCACTTTGCTCTGCACGCTGCTTTCAGCTTCATCTCAGATGCACGTGATGCTCAAGGTGAGACTGCTTTACTCGTTTTCCCACTGTTTAGCAGAAGATTTGAGATGTGACTGGAATTATGTTTCTGCTTATGAATTTCCTTTTCCAAGCCAAACGCTGTTGGAGAAGGCCTCAGGTATCTCTTACGAATGTACTAGCCATTACTTCTACCACAAAGTTAGTGCTATAAACAGAGAGTAATCTGGCATGCTCCACTGAAAACAAACATTTCGGCCCTTTTCTGCTTTCTGAGGTGGTGTGTGGTCTGGGGTGCAGGCTGAGCTTCTTGATATACAGTCTTCTGAAAAGCTGGAAAACAGGGTGAGTCTCTGGGTCTGCAGTTACCTACCGGCCTGAGCTGCTGTGGTTCTTCCCCTGACTCTGTTGTGACCTCCCCTTTGTGCTGCCGCTGGTGCTTGCTGCATCCTACACTGGTCAGTGTGATAGATGCGCAGAAGAGGTTTCCTTTGTTGTTTGTGTTGTTTTTGTAATTTAATGCATTGACAGGGTGCTAAAGTGCCAACCTATCTGCAGGGCAATTTCTGTGAAGACCTGGTGAAGGGGACAGAAGAGAGTTGTTGGTTTTTTTTTAAAAAAAAAGTATTTTAAATTAAATATATTTAAATATATTTAAATATTTAAAGTGTATTTTCCTCTTCTCTAAGCTTTTACGCAGAAAGAGTAGAAATACATGTTTTCACAGGCCCACTCATTGCATGAGCCAGCCCCCCTCTCTCTATCAGACTGTGTGCCAGTGGTTTCCTGAGGTACTATTGTAACGTCCCTCCTGTTCCCGAGCTTCCAGAGTGTATTTTGATTACCAGTCTTGTGGCGGAGTGCTCCTTGTTTTATGGGTTATTATCCTGTTCGCAGACTTGCTCTGCTTTCAGCTGCCTACATGCTACTTGTCCCACAGCTCCAGCATTAAAACGTTTGGCATTGCTCTTTTCCAAGTGTGTTGTTTCTCCGATTGTCTTGCTGATTCTTCATTTACAGCACACCACTTCTTGCTGTGATGTCTATGGACAGTACACACACTTTAGGGTGGGAGGTCGTATCTTAGCTTTACTGCATTGTACACAGTCACAGTCAACCCACTTTCATGCCATGGAAGTGACTGCTTCCAGCTGCCCTGGGCCTGTCTGCCCTGGGACTGTAAGGAAATGTATGTCCTGGAATGAAAATAAATGTTGTTTTTTTGGGATGCTGTCCCAATTGAGGCTGGCACTGATGTCCAGTTTAAATAAATGATGTGCACAGCAATGCTTGTGACTCACCAGCAGTGAGGTGGGACTGTAGTTCAGCTGGCTGCCTACCTTTTCTGGTAGCCTCTTGGAAGTAAAGAAGAGGGTCTGTGATTGATGGACTCAGCTTCTCTGCACAAAGCACTCATGTGAGACACCCTCTGCCTGCTTTATGAGGGCAGTTGCACCTTGTGTGCACCCAATGGCTTTCTTAAGATTCAGCGGCAAGACTAAACATGAGCAGAAAAGTATTTTTGATTTCTCCCCCACCCCCATTTCCTCGTCAAAAAGAGACCATGTCCTGACAGATGCTTTACGTCAGTTCTTTGCCAGATTGCAGAGGGAACTAGAGATGGGCATCCTTGGGCAGCTTGGCTTTCAGGGTGGCCCCTGCCCTGCTAGCTGCTCATTTCCTCCTGCTGATTCTTTACACGTCACTGAATGGGTCAGTTTGCACTTTTAGCCAAACTTCAGCCTCTTTACAGATGGTCTGTGTACTTCTCTGGGGGTTGTTGGCTTGCTTTCAGCTGCCACATTTAGGTTTTAACTTCTTCATGACATGAGCCTGCATGGGACAGGTTACCTCACGAAGGTAAAACAGAAAGAATAGCTCACCCAGTGGTCCCCAAAGCCAAGGCAAGTTTGGGGTGGTGATGGGTGTGCTCACCGCACCCACAGCATTACAGAGCTAGTCCTCCTAAGGCGGGGGAGAGGAGAGGAGCGTTCAAAGGGCAGTTCTTAATGTCAGCTGCCTAAAATAACCTTTTCGTCTTTTGAAGAGCTTTGTATTTTAACAGACCTCATGGGGAAGGTGTGGAGGTAATAAAATATGATGGCTTACTGTAAGACTGTAACATGACCACAGAAATAAATGGGGATGGCTGTAGATTTTGTCAGTACCTTGCTGGGGGTGTTACCAGTCTCGCATTCAAATGTCTCATTTGAGTCTTTTATCTTAATTCTGATGCAGGTCGAACTACTGAGAAGCACAGCAATACTGGAGGGTCAAGGGAATGGCACAGGGGTTGTTAAAGACCAAGCAACCAGCTTTCTGCAAGTGGATAGCAAAATTTTGTTTTAAAAAAGCAAGGGGCAGCTGCTGTAAGAGCTGATTGCTACTTGCTGAGGGAAGCCCAGCTTTGAGAACATCCTGTGATGGAGCTATTTCCTGCGGGAAACAGATTAGCCTAGTAAACTTAGAAAGTTGGTGGTTTAGAGAATAAATGAACGTAGCTGCAGCAGTACACTGTTGTCCTGGCATTGGGAAAGGAAAGCAGTGATAGACTGTCAGCTACTGCACAGCGGTCCTGAACAGAGAGAGGCAAACGTATAGGGGTTGGGGTTGTGTGGGTGTGTGTTTTTAAAGTGATTTGATGCCCCAGCCTCATTGCTGCCTGTATCACCCTTTGGCTTTGTACAGCAGTGGTGCTTGGTGAGGCTCCCTGTAAACAGCAGCTGAAATCCACACCTCAAAGTAAGCATTCCCTTCCAGCAGGGCAGTTTCCTAAATGTCTGTTTTACAGCATTTTATATGCTAGGAAAGCAGCCTCCTCCTAGAGTGTTGAGTGTTGCAGGCTAGAAATAGCTCCCTTTCCTGTTCTATTTATAGTGGCTCTTGTTAATATTCTCAAAGCGTAGAATAGCCAAAGGCCTCGCTGCAGAAACACTTCAGTTTGCCTCAGAGCAACCGTTTGGGCCCAAGGGCCAAGAAGGTCTCTGTAGGCATAGTTCAAAGGGAAAAGCCAGTTGCAGGGCTACGCTAATATGTCATGAACACTGTTCTACCTGAATTCTCAGTTGTGGTTTTCTGTCTATAATATGATAGTGGCATTACATTATAATGTTATAATGTCTAAAACTACTAGAATAACAGCTTTTCTCTCAGAAACTTTAAGAACAAATACAGGCTAGCTAGGTGTTCAGTTAGAGTATGGCTATCTAATTAAAA
The DNA here is from genome assembly GCA_003993805.1 of Himantopus leucocephalus. Lineage (NCBI taxonomy): Eukaryota > Metazoa > Chordata > Aves > Charadriiformes > Recurvirostridae > Himantopus > Himantopus leucocephalus. The sequence continues at coordinate 88,320,546 of RSEF01000001.1, read as the reverse complement.
TGTCTAGGTAGGTGAGTTTGGTTAAATCTCACTAATTTCAAATTTTAAAAGGGGCAGTAACAGCCTTATTAGGACTCCTGTGCTGTCCCCAGGAGAACTGCCAGGCCCCTGTTCCAGGCTTTTGAAACCACCACCAGAAATAAATTTAAAACTTGGGCTGTGAGTCAAAGTGTAATAAGCAGCTAGCTGATGAACATACAGTTAGTAAAAAAAGCAGCTCATGTAATTACCACCTTTCTACTCTGTCTCTTACTCCCACATACCCGCAAGCCCCCTGGTCCACGCTGGGGGGAGGTTTGCCCTGTTTTCAGCCCTGATTAAATGAAGAGCCTAGTGTCCTCAGGGACTAGGTAACCCCAGTAACACCGGTCAGTGAAATGAAAAGTTGATGACACGTATGAGACGTTTCAGTTGCCTCTTGGGTTTTAACTGGAGATGGAGTTAGACTGTGTGTTCCCAGAGCTGTCTAATGGCAAGGGCAAGAGCAGAGCAAGTCCTGCAAAGCAGGCAAAAGGAGGAGTGGTGAAAGCTGGAGTTCAACCAACCTTAAAGGGAACAAACAGAGCTAGTGTGACCTACTGGGATCAGAACTGGACTTTGGAGTAGGGCGAGGGAAGCTAGAGCAGGTAAATCTTAGAAGATTGTCAAGACTACCTGTTTTGTAGGATAACAAGCTGATGCCATTTAGCTCTAGTATTGTGCATGGCTCTTGTTTTACCATGCAACAGATGAAAGCTTTCTATGCAAGAGCTGGTACATCTTGTTTGTAGAAAGTAAGTACAGAAACTCATGCAGGTTGTTATTTGTGCTCTGCCTTATGGTACAGTCTCTAAAAGAGAGGCCAAAGATTCTGCATTTCCCATTTGCTGATGATACCAACCTCTGTGGCGAGGTATCTCCACACTGGAGGGGAGGGATGCCATCCAGAGGGACCTGGACAG
>RSEF01000001.1:88307378-88319505 GCA_003993805.1 Himantopus leucocephalus | reverse complement strand
ATCTTCAAGGTCCCTTCCAACCTAAACCATTCTATGATTTCTGGCATTATGCTTTGAAATTCTCTTTAAAAAGAATAAAGCTTCTGTTACTGCACCTGAATTTGAACATGCCATTACACAAACCTGTAGGCTTTGCTGTGTAAGGATATAACCATAGCAGCCATATTCTGCTGCAGGATTTAATTTTAATATATGCTACATTTGTATAAGCTTTTCTCTGAAGGAGCAATGAGGGGCATACCCCTCCCTCAGCAATCAGAAGTCGCTCTGAATGCTTCAGGACTGGCAGAATCAGTCAAAACAAGTATTTAAACAAGTAATTACATTCATCAAATGAGAAGTATGGGAGGCAAGAATAAAATATGGGGCTCATACAGGGGTAACTTAATCAATTTGAAATACTTCAGTAAGACTAGCACAGCTGCCTTGGGGACCAGTTTCACCCACAACAGTATTAACTTACAATGTCTAATGCAGAGAGGTGCCACTGCTGCTATTCAAGGGGGCAGAAGAGGTGGGGTAAACAAGAGCAGGTAAGAGGCTGAAACAGTTACTGGTGCTGTAAAATCACTGCTGCTTGCAATGAGTGGTCCAAAGCTACCCAATCTGTGTCATTCGTTAACAGGCACACATCTGCAGAGAAGGACATGTATGGTAAGGATGAGCCCCCAGCTAGTCCTGGGTGCTGGGGAGCAGGTCATACTCCAGGCAGATAACGCACACTCCACAGCCAGAGGCACACAGGCTCCGTCCTCAGCCATTCTGTATAAACAGGTACCATTTCTGATTTTATTTCATCATAACATACAGGTAATGCTCATGACACAACAAGATGAGAAACTCACATCTCTGAACCATTTAAACAGCTTGCCATATACCAAAGACCATTATATTCATATTGAACATGTACACATTTCCCCCGCCTTGCATCTTCCGCTTTGCTTTCCAAACTTCTACAAACCATTCCCAACATTGTTCAGGTACTGGACACTAGGTCTGACAGGAGACAGGGCACCATCCTGCACAGGACATGGGGTTAAGGCTTCCTCCTACAGGAACCTGTCCCCTAAAAATACTGAGCCTACACCTTTGATTCATTCGGTGACTATAGCGTATTGGCAATTATAAGGACCCAGAAGACCAGATTTCAGTTCCTTAGAAGGCAATTAACCAAATGAAACCCAAATGTACATATTTGTATAGAGAGAAGGCAGAACACATATGCATGGAGGAGCACAAAGGACAGAAAGATTCTCTTTCTGCCTCTAGGGATTGATTTGCGTTAACCCCCATTAACCGATTTGAATCAAAGATGTGGGCTTTTACTGCAATCTGGCTGAGAGGAGCACTGCTAAATCATTTACATACGCATATACACACACAAAGTGTGTGTATATGCTGAAAATAGTTGTAATGTAATCACTTTCACTTGATATGTAAACAGAGACAAGTGGCAGCACGTTTAATGAATAGCTGAGACCTGACATGCTTTCCAGCACGCTGTCAACCTAGCCCTTGCAGAAACTACCCCTTCTTCCAGCATCTCATACGCACATCATGAACATGGCCTCTGGGTTCAGTTACTCCTGGTGCTGCCTCTCTCTGGGCCTTTTGCACTTTTTAGGATCAAGTTAATCAATGCTGTAGCTTTCAGTGCTATTTTCAAACAGTCCACTGTAGGAAATGAAAGTCACATCCTAGCCACAAAACAAAGTGACAAAATCTTCTCCACTTTTCAATATAGTAAAACCTGAGATTTGAGTCACAACCTAGCTAAGCTTACAGTAAAAAACAAACAAACAAAAACCCCCAACCCCCCCCAACATAACCCAAGCTGCTGACTTGAATCAGGGCTTCTGTTTGCTGCTGACAAGTATTTTTTAAAGCTGTTGGCCAGGGGTATTTGTTATATGTGATTTACAGTTTTCAGCTGCCTGCACTGAAATGGGACAAAACAATATAGTTCCCCCGACATGTTTTGAGGGGTCCTGGGGAGGACCAAGATAACATGCGTGCAGCACCTATCGGAGCAGGAAGGATGAAGCTTGACGCCATGCCTCTGGAACCACCCCTTGCTGACCACTAACTTCTTGCAGCAACGCGTGTACATGTAAAACAATTTGAGCAGTGGCAGTCAAAGGTACCATACGAATGGTGAGCTGGAGGGGAAGCAGCTGGTTTGCCATCATTCATTTTAGTGGCCAGCCCAGCCCAAATGAGGACAGAAGGGGTGTGCCTAATCTCCCATGAAACACCCTGCTGGCAGCAGGGAGGTGACCCCTTCTTGAGCTGGTGTGTTCCCCAGGGGTGGTGAGGGTGAGGATGCGGTACTGGCCAGCAGCAGCACAGCTAGAAGTGTCTGCAACCAAATCATGCATCAGCTTGCTGGGAAACCAAGACCCTACACTGGGACAGAGGACAAGAGGCAGGATCAAGTTCCTTTGGAGCTGCGAGTGTGGGACATGAACAGGCTTCCCTTTAAAGCTATCTCTTCTCAAACCCCCTTTCTTTCACGCCACACTATGAGATGGGACACTGGAGGTCCCCTTCTGTTTTCCTTGGACAGCCAGCCAGACCTCTCTTCCTCAGATGAAGTCAGCAAACCTAATGAGAAACTTCCATCTCCACGTCCCCACAGTTTGGGTGAGGATGTTGTGATGGAAAAATACCCAACCACCTGAATTGCACCCACCCCATGCATGACTGGAACCATATGAAGAGCAGTTCTTTAATGGTACTGCTCAGTTAAGGACAAAACCCATCCCAACTCATTTTTAGCTTAAAAAAAAAAAAAAAAAANAAAAAAAAAAAAAGCAGCACCTTCAAGAGCCGTCTATTGAATTGTCAATTTGCAATAAAGGGATGTTGTGGTATTGTACCAGCCACTTCTCTTGCATATAACCCTAAGTATTAACCACTCTGTTATAGCTTAGAAGCCAAAGCAGCCACCCCTCTCCCAGAAGCCAGCTTAATATCAGAAATACTGCTTATTTTATGTTTCAAAAGAGTAGGGGAAACAGTCATAAGTATGGTTCATTTGTCTTTTTTAACGATTACTGCTGAGCCAACTGAAACACTTGTGCGTAGACAGCTTTAAAAAAAAAAATCAAATGTGGCTAGTCGTTACTTGTTCACATTGCTTATGAACTGACTACCAGCATCTGGCAGCCATAAAGCCCTAGTTTATTTTTTATATTTTTGAGGTACTGTTTTTTTTCTCTGAAGCAGCTCTCTAGTGAATCACCTAAAGCCTATCCATTAGAACAATAGTTACACCAGTATTTACATTTCTCTGAACTGTGTGTTCAGACCAGCCTTGCTGTAACCAGTTGCTACGGCCTTTGGAATCACTCCCAGTCTTCTTTCTGACAAGAAAAAGGTCTCCCTCCAGAGGTTGGCTCAGTGTCAGGGCTAAGGTGCACTGGTGAGGATGTGGGGCATGAGGAGGGGAGAACAAAATGAGCTTTGATGGGTAGGAGTGTGTTTCAGTGGAACCAGAGAAAGGGTTTGATACCAGGACAGCTTCCTTTTTAAAAACCACTGAAAGGATGTGCAATCCATTGCATATAATTGCTTCCTCAGTCAGGGAAAGATCTTTGAAATGTTCTGCCCTTCTCCAGGAAAGGGGAGGAGAAAAACACAGCATACACTCGGTCTCCTCAGGTAGATGCTCATTTGTCATTTCGTTGCTGTATTAATCTAGTCACTGTGTTCACACTGAAGCCTCGCATTTCTTCCTCCGCCCCCCCGCCCCCGACCTTTTTGCACAAAGTTTGTTCTTTTCAGATTTACAGGGACCTCCAAAATGCTGGGGGAGTGGCCTGGAGGGGGAAGCAACTCTGATACAGTCACAGAAGCCTGCTGCCCCTCAAGACACTTCAATGATTTCCATGCTGCCTGAAAAGCTCGACTGACTGCCTACTTTCCCTAGTTCTTCTCTGGACCTGTTGTCTGACATGATGCTCTCCCCAAACTCCATCTGGCAGCTTCTGCGCTTAAACTGCTTTTCAAAAGAGCTTTCCTCATGCCAGCTACGCCTGGAGTCACCTCGATCACCCTGCTTTGGTCTCCTGCGCACAGCACAGGCTTGGTCACAGCCTGTGGGCAGCTGACTACAGCTGTAGGCAGAATAAGCAGCGCTGTTCCCATAGATGGCAGAGGCAGAGTAGAAATGCGAGGACTCAGTTGCAAAATACCAGCTGTTGGTAAGGGACGTAGCCGATGTCTGAGGAGCCAAGATGTCTGAGTGCCAGCCTTTGAGGCCCAGCCCAGCAGCAGACTTTGCCAAATGCTGCTGGCTGGTGGAGAGACCAAACAAGAAGTTTGTTCGGTAGTTGTCTTCCATGCTCCCACTCCGGTGGAGGGGGTACAGGAGCGAACGCTGAGTGGTGGCACTGCTGCTGGCTCTCCCCAGGTGTTGCCGTTTGCTCTGGCTATCCAGCTGCCAGGTGTTCTGGGGTTTCTTGGGATGGTTTGCTTCCTCTTTATCAGGGCTGGTCTCTGGGGTCTGCTCAGAGACCTCCTGGACAGGGGAGAACTGACACAACTTGGTGCTGCCCTCTAAAGCAGTTGTGTGTTTGTAGTATTCCAGGGTGTCTTCAGAGGAGGAAAAGCCCTGAACCGATGCAGTCACACAGTTGTTACTTGCTGAGTAGGATACAGATTTGATATCCAAAGAAAAGGAGCGCTTCAGCCGATTGCTGTCCTCCACCTTATCTAGGGAGACATGCAGTCCATTTATGCCCTGTACCAGCGGGCCATCTTCCAGAGGGGACAAGTGCCCACATGGTGCACTGCCACAGTCCGTTGGCTTCTGTTCCACAATCTCAGAGGTAGTGGTAATGCAGAGCTGGTTAGCAGCGAGGCTGCTCTGCCCGCCTTCTGGGACCAGCACGTGCTCACTGCTTTTTTCCAAATGCAGAAGTTTCAGCTTACTAATATGTCCAGGCTGACCGCTCTGGTTCTTGATCTTTTTCTCAAAGTCCAAAAGCTGGCCCAGAAAGTTGAAGTTGGGAGAAATGGTTGGCCTTTTTTCTTTCACAAATCTGGAAAGAGGGGACAAACAAACCAAGAATTAATTTAACAATCTGCTGCTCAGACCTGAGATTACCCTAGAGCAATTGTTGTGAATGTTAACAGCCTAATCTTAACTTGTCAGAATGCTTGGACTAAGGTTCAGTCAAGCACAGGAAACATGGATGAAAAAAAAAAAGGCAGCTTTTAAACAAGATAATGCTGGATGCTCTAATTCTCTCTGCAGCATACTTAAAGGTGGCTAAAAAAGGGAAAAGAAAGCATTCTTTTTACCTCTTTATGATGTCCACAACAAGGTTTGAGGGAATCATTTCCTTTATTTTATTTTACCAGTGGGATCTCTGCTACTTCAGTTTCTGACCAGAGTTAAGAGCTCCTCAAGTTCTGCATGAACAGTGTCAGAGCTCTAGCCAAGAGACCTTGGCCTCCCCTGCACTACAGAAAGTGGGCCATCTTCCTGACCGTTCAAAGGGATGAAACCCCATGTTCCCTTCACCTCTCTCATGCTGTTGTTATAGCAGTGAGCGCTTCCTACCCTGTTTATCTTTGTCAGGCAAGACAAAGAGCTCTGTTACATGCTGACCTTATACAGCAAATGCCAGTGATTTCTACCATACACTGGTATTGACCACTGATATGATAATCAAAAAGAAAAACAGAAAGGAGCAAATGCAGCATTAAAACAAAAATGCTCTCTCCAGCTCTGTAGGTGTTCAGCAGTAAAGGGCAGCAGTATTACCAAACCACTGGAAGAGTTAACCTCTTTTCGAGTCCTGTAGGAAGCAGCCTGACTCGCATACATGTGCCAATCTAAGCATGCACTTACATACTCAGTTGAATATGGACAACGTGCAACGCATACTTAAAATGTTTTCCTGAACCAGGACTCTAAATGTATGAAAGACTAAAGTATTAGATGTCATGTCATATACTTCAAAGTTAAATACAAAAGCAATACTTCCTACTTGTCTGATTTGCAGTATAGCTAAATAAGTACTCTTTGCTTTTTACAGGGTGTAAACCAGAAAGCTGCCCAAATCCTTCCTCCTTTATTTTTTTTAAAAGCATTCCTGGAACTATGAAAGTACCAGCTGACAAGGGAATTAACAAGGGAAGAAACCTTGAAGAGCTAAATCTAGTACAAATACACGTGTAAGGTATCACTGGGAAAATTAAATATTAAAAGCAAAAAAACCTCTCTGGGGATGTGTACGAAAGGTGAGTGTGCAGTCATTAAAAACATAATGAAAAATATTCAAAGGTGTACTTGTGCATATATGTATACACTAGCACAAATGCAAGCAAGGACATGAAAAATACCAAACAAAACTTACATTTTTTATTTTTTTTAAGTTGCCAAACAACAAACAATAGTAGGAATAGTTGAGCTGATGTGATGCCCTGGAAGATAAGATTGCACAAAGTGATAGTGGGAACTTCCACTATGAAGTGCCAAGACTGGCAAATGGAGAAAACTAATAAGCCTCAGAAGAGGTTCTTTAGCTGGATCTCCTAGCATTGAATTTGGGGGGGGTTATTCCAGCATAAGCAGTTAGCTCATAAGAATTCATATAATCTTCATTTTTTTCAAAGCCTAGTTGTACTTGTTACTGGATTTGTTATTTAAAGCAAGATCCTTCTGGTCAACACTGCTATTTCTGGCCTGTGTTCTGGTAGGCTCTCCAAAACTCTGTTCCTTCCACTTTCTCCTTGTATCACACCGCAAATTTAGTCCTAAATTTAAAATTAGCTTTTTAAAAAACAAAAAGGGTACAAGAAAGTCTGCTGGATCCCTCCAACAAGTTTTAAGGCTTTCCAAACTTTTTCATTTCAAAATGCACACTCTTTTTTTCCAATTGGAAAACATGCATAACATTTAATGCTGATGTTTGTTTCCCTTGTATCATCCATTGTACATAAGAAAAGATTAAAAACATTTATTTCCTCAGGCCTTTCACTTCAAGTGACAGTGTCCTTTTTTTTTTGTAATAGTGTCAGACAAACATTTTATCTAATGACTTTCAATTAACTCAGAGAAAAGTATTTTTCTTTCAAGCTTTGCCAACAAGAGATCCCAAAGCAATGAGTGAATGTGCTGCGGACTGTTCTCACTAAGCTCTATCAAAGGAAATATAGCAAAATGTAATCTAAATTTCACAGTTGTTGTTCAGTATTAACAGCGCAAAGAAAAAAAGGCCTACGATGATTAATCCTTCACACTCAATTGACACTTCTCGTTAAGAAACAAACTAGAATTTAATGCAGAGATTTCACAGAGTCATTTAGCAGCAGCACTTCAGAAGTTCCCTGAAGCGTGTGCATTTTAGAAGTGTTTAGTACTCTACAGCTCTAACCTCCAGACCACTACAGCCTGAGACAAGACAGGTTTTTTTAGTGACTCAAACTCATACCTCGCAGTGTCCATTCACGTCCACTAATTCATCCATATTATCTATACCTGTGTAACTGTGAGTTTTCACCTACACCTCTTAACCAAACCTGTATCACCATACATGTTGAAATTACTGCACAACACCAAACTGTCAGCAGGCTCTAGTAAGAAACGGTGGAAAATTTCTAAAGGCAATAGGAGATGGTTGTAGTTCAGGCACCTCTTACATGCAGCTTTTTCACTGCATATATAATTATGTTCATCAGCTTAAAAGAAAATGCCCCATGGAAATCACGCTCCACAAGGGAATATCAAATCTTTCTGTCCTCATCGGTGTTTGAGAAACAGTAGTAGCAAATACACTAGTGATTTGGAAGGTACTCCTCGCCACCTGCTCTAGCGCAAATGTTCAAATTGCCTCTGCAGCACACATGTTATAGCAATGCATTAGCTGTGCCAACTAGCACATAAAGCTCATCAAAAAGAAACCCATCATTTTCTGTACAACACAACAAAGCAGGTTGTTAAATGAAATAGAGAAGTCATGGTACACTGCAACCGCGCCACCTGGAATCTAGTAAAGGGTTCACAATCCAAGTACAGAAATGTGGGATTTGAAAGGTTAAAAAGGGGGGGGTGGGAGGGTGGTCCCACAAAAATTCCCTGATGCCACAAAGATCTAACACTTCAAAATACCTTCCGGTTGAGTTTAATAGCAACAAAGAAGCTGTCTTAATTCCTGGACATTTCACCTGCAGGCAGTTCTTTGCAGGCAGTTCTTTGAGAGCATTACTAAATACCAAACTGAAGTCAACAGCTCCAGCCTAGCATTTGTCATAAGCATGACTATAAATATCATCAGTTCTCTTTCTTTAACCCTATCCATTCCATTCTCTCTTTGACTTACAAGCTATTGTTATATGTGTGGTATAGCTCTGTGTGTGTATGTACGTACATGCACATTAATAAGCAGTTTAAATTCCATGTATTTGCCTACTTGGAGCAATGACCAACATTAGTATTTTGCAGGTGGGGAATTAATATTAGGTGTGTGATGTCTACACACCACCACTAATTTGTTTATGGAGGAAGCCTACATTTAAAACAAGAGCGTGCAGAGGCCAGTGAACTACTGGATAAAATAACATGTCTGCTTCTACCCTTGGTCATATAACCTTTTATTCTTCACCTTAACAACAAGCCAACAGGCACAAGAATTAATATGAAAGGAAAACTTCTCCTTACCTGTAAGCTTCATCTAAGGACATATCCATTCTCTTCATGATATATGCAATAGCGATTGTGGCAGAGCGAGATATTCCAGCTAAACAGTGCACTAACACACGGCCATTTGATGCTTTTGCTTTTTCTGCATAGCAAAGAAATTGGCAAGTGTCACACTCAGCAGCATTAGACCAGGATGAAAAGTTTGCAAAGAAAGCAATGTTATTTAAAATTGTTCAAAACATCCAAATTAACTGCTAATTGCAAATCTTATGGAAGCTTTAAACAAAAATCACTTATTTTCACTAGCACTGTATAGCATTGAGTATAGAAAATGCAAGCGACTACACACAGGAAACATACTGCAGTTACAGCATACTGCAATTTAATGTGCACATAAACAAACCTATTTAGATGTCTGGGAAAGGTGATTGTTTCTATTTTTATATGCAAGTAAAAAGCAAGCATTCATGATGGAACAATTTGGCCTGTTCAAATTTGGCTAGCTCACTTCTCAAAGATAAAGATGGATCTGTACGTCAAATTTTCTAATTCTGTCTCCGCAAGCATATATCAAGCATCTACTAGGTTGCCAGAAAGCAGAATTGTGCTCTTTAAAAGTGTCTTTGTTCCTCAAGTGCTGGAACATGCAGCGGCAGCATCTCCTTACATTATTTTGCTTCTGTGCCTATAAATTGATGGTGATCATGTACGTAGATCCTTAGGGTATTTTCATACCACCCAGAAAGTGTTCAGGTCTTCTCCAGCCAAAACAGCAAGGCAGACACACAAAGGAATCCAGAAATTGTTTGAGAGAGAGAATTTAAGTTTTCTTCTCACCTATAAAATCGACCGATTTATCCAACCAAGGCAAAATTTTCTCACAAAAACTGTCGTTCACAGGCACTCTCAGGAAATGAGATTCTGGAATAAAATCAGGCTTTGGACAAGTATTGCTGGCATTTAGTACGTAGCCAATATCATTCTGCTGCATCAGCTCCTAGGAAAAAAGAGAAAGATTAAGTCTAGGGAAGTCAAATGGTACCTTTGGCACATTACAAAGAAACTGTGAACCCAAAGCACATCATAAAGCTAAAACCCAAACTGGAATTCATACTGGAATTGCTCCAGCTGTATTACAGGGATTCTTTTTTGGTAAAAAAAAAAAAAAATATAAAAAAAATAAATGCTTCCTCAGCTTTTAATTCTTCAAACAACTTTTAATGAGACATCCAGGATGTCCAAATAACACATGTACTGCAAAGCCCATACAAACAAAGTTAACAAAGAACAGAAATAATGGTAGAATACTTTCTGCTACTATGGAGCATCAGTTCCAAGAGAATAAATTTTTTTTGCTAATTTGGTTTAAATTTTTACCATGCAAACTGCGAACATAACCGAACACTTCCCACATGTAGTTTTCTGGCCTCAATACATGTTTTCTGCATCACATATCTAAGACTGAGGTTGCCCCATCACAGATATTGGCGAGAAATATGAAATGAAACTGATACCTCGTGCAGTCACCTGCTAAAGTATCTGGGACTTCCTTGTGTCTAAGGCAATGGTGCAAAACTCACTCAAAACCTTGAGAGAAAGAGCTGAGTAAGAGCTGAAGACCTTGAATTAGACCGTTTTCACACATCACTAATTGCAGTTTTACAGGAGTTCCACTTTGTGGTTTACAATTCAGTGGCTCATATTTCAGTTTTCAGTCTTTAGTCCTCTTGCATCTCACAGATTATCACAGCAACAAGCAAAGAGACTCAAAGCATAAGAAACAACTGGGCTCTTTAAATAAGTCCGTTTTCATGATTGCAAATAATAAAAAAGACACCTCTTTTCTGCACCTTGCACAACTCTCAATACAAAAAGTACAGCAAAGTAGTATCTGATGCAGTATGTACCTTAGTGCCAAAACATATGAAACAAGTACTAGAAAACTAGAGGTGGCTTTACCAAAACCACTCCTGCAAGTAAGCATCTTGCCACAGAAAAGCAATTAAGCAGGCTGGAGTAATACTGACCAAACATCTTTTCTGGCTCAGATATGATTCAGCAGTAAAAGTGACACGCAATACTATGCTTGGAGAGGAGTGACACTGAATACAAACATTGTGGAGCTTTTGACCAGATTTCTATGGAAACTAATGTCTGAAACTAAACTGAAACATAAAAAGAGCCAAAAAAAAGATCTGATTTTAATCCTTTTGCTTTTATAGCAATTATATAAAAAAAATGAAAAATTATGTCAATCCATGGGAGCAGTAGCAAGAATGAATTCTTATACCGCAGATTTCAACTGGAGGTCTACCAACCAGTATGAAAATACAGTCATGAAGTCAAATGGACGCTTCTTCCCTATATGTATTTTTTCTGCAAGTGTAAAGATGTTTTGGTGAAGAGAAACAGGGATATGGCTATTTAGCTGAATAGCCAGAACTCTTATCTTGTTCAAATCAGAGCAGTTTAAATGATGTCTGATATTTAGTATACAGGTACACCACATGTATGTGACAGTGTGTATGTAGAAGGGATGAATACTCACACACACACGTATATGCGTTCATAAATTAAATGTTGAGTGAGAACAAAGGACTGCAGAGGAGAAGGGAATCTACCCTCAGTCATTTTCAGAGGGAAGTGCATACAACTGCTAGGGACTGCATTTTAAACAGGGAATTTGTGTGAATTTCTGCTAGCGAGCTGAATTCTGTTGTCTGGAGCAAAATGAGCAGCTCCTCCAAACTTTCATCTGAAGTCCCTCACATCAGCACATTCAGAGGTGCCTGAAGGTGTGGGCACCTTAAACTATTGAACATACATTATATTGTAAACATACCTATGCAAGGGGAACAGGAGACGACCAGATATTTCCAAAGCAAATCATCAGAAATATAATTTGCAGCAATCGTCACAAAAGAAAGAAAGAAAAAAGGGGCCTGGATGTGTCAAAATACGCTCTCAGCCTTACTGCTTCTTACCCTGCTAGTTTCCTAGGTCACTCTCCCAGTAAACCTCAGCTTCTCATCAATGACAACAAATTCCAATACGTCACTGATTTCCCACTCTCTCTTCACATCTCCCCAACGCAACGAGCAAGCTCCCTTCAGCCCTGCATGCCTTTCATAGCCGACTCCATCGCACCTCCTTTACTATATATTTAGCTCTCGCACACTTAAAGACCTAAAAGTTTAAAAGCAGGAGCGCTGTAAGGAAGTGGGGGAATATTTGGAATTATCCAGAGAGGGAAGGTGTGGGGAATGGGGTTCTTGGCATAGGGGCCTACCTACCACTAGACCTGTGGTATCTTAACATGTGCAAGGGAGACCCCTGATCCCCAGCGTCTCTGCCTCACTGTCCTGGACTACACAGCTTTCCCCTTCTAGGACCCCAAGCTCTTTTGTAAAAGTTGATCTGAAGGGATGGGGATGTAACTGGGCTCACTAGTGAGGCGCCCGGGTGTAGTAGCTC
>RSEF01000001.1:88287257-88307278 GCA_003993805.1 Himantopus leucocephalus | reverse complement strand
AGAGGTCCTTTCCAACCCTGACCATTCTGTGATTCTGTGAAAGATCTGCTTCAGATAAGTTGGAATACTGCCCCCAAAGCAGCTCGCCTACTGTTGTTGCTGCTTGAAGGTGAGTAAGGAACAACTGGAATGGTAGGTACAAAAAGTACATGCAGGGTCATGAACAATATCATACATAAAGGAGGGAGGTGATGAAGGTATCATGAATAAATGGACTGCCATGATGCATGTTTGTTCAGAATATAGCTAAGGGATGCTGGGAGAATGATGATCAGTTTAGAAGAATGGAAAACCTTATTATTTCTTTTAAAGCGTAAGTGCTGGTGGGCCGCACAGCCCAACCATCACAATTCCACAGTTATGCAAGGTTTTTGATGTGGAATTGATTATACAAATGGGAACAAGAAGGCTGCAGACGTCAAGTCTGAAATCTCCGAGCAGAAAAAACACCCAAAAATGTGTTAGTGCTTGTCTTTGAGACTAAGGCTAAAGAAAGAAGTTATGCTTCCTTCTGTTCTAAAGTATCAATCATTCCCTGTGCAACGCACTCCAATATACTAATCATAACAGAGCCTTCATTGTAAGGCACCCAAGAGGAAGAAGTGAATTATGATGGGAGGAAGATCCAGAAATCCTAATACTAACAACTTTGTGAAAAGAAGGTAAATGCTCTTTTGTCAGCTTATTTACATTTTATGACTTCTTTAATCTGCAAATTAATGGCACCCTAAAATGTTATTTTGTTCCAGGAAATAAAATCCAGGTCTGGAAGAAAAGAAAGAGAATAATTAGGTAAGTAGCAAGGCAGAAAGCACCAGTTTAAATGCTGGTACAAAACATGATATATAAGTAGGAGGCTTGTTCAGGCCCATAACGACAACACAGATTTTTTTTTTTTCTGTTATACTAACTTCCAGAAAGGACACCTTATTGTAAGAATTTAGGTTAGTTTGTCTTTCACAAAGAGCAACAAAGATCTGTAAAAATAAGTACCCTCTTGCAATGCCACCAATATATCACACTGAGACAACCACTAATATCTCACATCGAGACCAAAAAAATGAAATGAACTTTTCTGTTAGAACTTTTATGAAGAACTTTTTAGTATTTCAAGACTGCAAAAAAATATTATGAACATTTTCAGTATTAAGCATTTAGAAAGCAATCTGTAAAGCAAAACCACAAAGAATCTCCTAAGACTTTTCTGAAGTAATCATTAATTTTGCTAAAGGACACAAACCAAGCATTTGTGTTTGCATATCGTTCAAAAGTAAAGCATTATCAGCATTTGCATTAATGGCAAATAGTGTTTGTGTTCTTAAAAGGTCATGAGTACAGATTGTCCTGCAACAAGACAAGCATTTCCCTACCCATGCACTCAGAGATAAGCTTATAAAGATCCTAAAAAGATAAGCTCATCTTGGTAAAACATCCTTAAATCATCAGGTTGAACAGTAGTGCAGATTAAGAGTTCTTTTTGCAGATATTTTTGAAACATTTAAATTTTAGAGAAATCAATATGTCTGGTCAATGGAAAGAATCCTGGGAACTCACAGATAGCATCTGAAGGAAAAAATAAAGTCAACATATACAACTACATCTTAATAGTTTTCGGAATCATACTAGAATTTTCCAGAAAATTATTAAAAAAAAAAAACTGGACTTGAATAAAAACCCCAAACCTATTCTAATCTTAACAGAAGGTTGACTTCTTGTCCCCAGTAGCCAACAAACCAGCAAGGCCATTAAACCAAAGCATGCAAATGTAACCACTTAACAGCTCCTGGACTGTCCTAACAGAGACAGCACTTTGCTACTTATCCCTGTTTTTTGTTTTGCACCCTCTGCTTTTGAATTTTTTTCGCTTCCCAGCTTTCTTACCATGTATTGGTATTTCTGGACACTCATTATAGTAAGAGACATCCTCCTTCCTCTCCCCCAATACCCCTGGTGTAGGATCCAGGCTCCCCAAGAAGCAAAGCCAGCAGCAGGGCTTTGCCAGTTTTGTTTCTAGCATGCTAATCGCTAGCTACTGCTAACTTTGAGTTGAATCAAGAAACTGATTCAACCCAGGAAAATGGGAGTTGCCAATAGCTGGGAAAACATTGAGTGGATTTGAAGAGGCAGAAATCATAATTTGCTCCCACAGCTTCTTTAAGTTAATAAAGGTACCAATATTAAAGATGGAAGCCATTTCAGATTTTCCACAAGCACTCACTGAGACTGAAGAGGTAAGATAAGCTACCAAGACGCTAAGGTCTACTTTGGTGCAGCAAACAATTGACATGCTCAGAAGAAAGCATTGCCTGCTATTTCTTCCAAGTAAGAGGACAAAAGTACAAACAACAAGCAGATTAGAAGTTGTAAGATGTGTTTTTATCCTTAAACGGGTAAGAAACCTAAAAGGTGCCTCAGTCATCTATGGAAGAACTTCCAAAAGATTGACTGTCAAGGATAACACCAGGCGATAAGAACTTACCAAACTTTCTGTGGATTGTGTCCTGTCGTTTTTGTGGTTCTCCATTAAAAAAAAGGGGAAACACAGCAATCCTTGATCATAACTCTTGAGAATACATACAAATCTGACCAGCTCCTGGGGGTCCTAGATTAATTCTAGAGTAGCTGCAGCGCTTCCTGATGTCTGATGGACGCATGCCGAAATGATATCAAGATTGTAGATTAATAGGCAAGAGAGCCTCCACCAGGTCTAAACTCTTCCTGTAGATGGCTCTGCCACACTCAGGGCTCACCCACGGTAGTTGCAGTTTTAGCCTCCTCTGGCCCTATAATGAAATTCCTGACCACTGCTACCACTTGGATTCCTTTCCCTGATGAGGCACACAGACCGTGCCTGTGCCTAACACCTATTCATAGCCACCAATTTACTGCAAGGAAAGGGAACAGCCTCTTTCATTCTTCTGGGATTATTCACTGCTTAAGAGCTACAGCACTGGAGTTCCAGTCACATCCCAAATGAAGTTGCACACCCCTGGCTCTGGAGGAAAACATGGAGAACAAGGAGCCCCCTCACTCCCACTGTGACCTAGAATAGCACTTGCCATTCACACATTGATACAAACAACATAAAAGCATCTTTCTGATACTCAGCCATTTAATGCAAGGAATTTATTTTTTTTTTTAATTACTTAGTTCCTGCTCTCTTTTGTCTGGGGACCACAAATTACTTTTGTGGTAGGAAAAGTAATAAGCTGCTTTGACATCCATCATAAATGAATCAAGTTTGAATTGCTGACTTGCTACCTGGCAGTAAAGACACAGAAGATTTTAAAGGACAAGGTAAGTACAATGACTGCTGACTGTCCTCCACACAAAACATTTTTCTGTGTGCTCTATTAAAGCACAATTACCTTCTACGTGATTGCTTGTGTGTCAAAGATCCACTTAAAACAATTGTGAGAAATGAAAAGATAGCCTATTAATGGCCAGACTGGGATGGAGTGAAAGTAGAAGAAACCACTAAAAATTACGGTAATGGTCAAAGTATATGAATTTGATCCAATTACAGGACTATTAGGATAGTTCCTGTCTTAAGCTTTATACATGGATAAAAACATATCCATAAGCCTTGCACATTATTAAGACAATATGCTAGGGTGAAGCACTCCTCTGCTCTCCCCCATCCATGTATTTAATGCCAGCTTATGAAGGCTGCGGAGATTCAACTAATAAATAGACTGTCAGATAACATGGGAAGCAAGTGGGCATATGCAGCACAAGTAATAAAAATTCCCTTTCAAAGGGACCCAAGATGCAGATTGTAAGCAATATGAGTTGGTCTCCTCATGGAGGCAAACATCTGTGGATATACATAGGAATTATATATACCTGTTGCAATTTGAGACAAGTTCTTTTAGACATCTGGTAGTCCAGCACCTTACAAGTGCTATATTTGATGACTTTGCGGACTATTTTAAGTATACCAAAATAACCTGGGCTATTCTTTAGAAAAAGAAATTATTAAACGCACATGTATTTAGAAACAGGAGAAGTTTCTTAGTGCAGTTCTACCATAAAAGCTCGTTTTAAGTGATCGCACTGATTGTCCATGTCTGAACATTTTATTAGGTGTACAAAGATTTGTTTGCAGTAGTCCCTCATTATACAATTCATGGTATTTAAGTGCTATTTTTTCCAGCACTTGAAGGAAATACCAAAAAACAGACAATCTTCCTTTGTCCTACTGTAATCACTGACATCCAAGACTGGCCAAAATAAACCAGTCAGAGCTATACACAGCAAACTACCTCACCTGCTGTAGTGGCAGATCTGATATTTTGCTGTTGATTGTTAGGTTACAGAGGAAGGTTCCATATCACCTCTGAGATGAAGGAGAGGAGACCAAGTTTCATATTACGTGACACGTGGATTAATGATATGATCTGCATATCATTAGTTCTCACATAGCTTTCCATGGCTTATGCACAGACAGTTATTATCTATATCTAGTTTAGATAGCTGTAATGATGCAGTATGACAGAAGCATGGACAAAGACACATGGAAATTATATACTCATTCAAGTAAACAACATGACACCCAGAACGCTCACCTTGTTGAGGACATCCCGCTGACACCCAAGATAGAGATGAGGAAGGATTCTGGTTGGGCCAATGTTGGAGACAGGTAGGCAGGGTTGAGAAATGCAAGTAGGGACAAGTGTGGATTTTCCTTCACAGAGACCAGGGAAAGAGCTGGAGAACTCAGCAAATCCACCTGTCAGAAAAAGTATGTATTTAATTTACATGCAGTGTTGTAGGCATTGGTGCCCATATCAGTTCTTGGATAGCAGCATTTATTGCAGGAGATGGGGAGGCATTTAAGGGACAGCAGGAAAGCCGTAACAGAAGAACTGTACGTGTGCCTCTTCCAGAGGTACCATGACTGTGCGAAACCATCCCTCACAGCAGGCAAGACATGGCTTTGTATTCCCACTCTGCCTGGAATGTTTATTTCTCTCTCTCTCTCCATTCCTCAGATGTTTTTGATGCTTCTTCCCATTCTTAACGATATGTGGAAATGAGACTTTAAAAAAACAGCCAGAACACACACCACACCAAAAGCGCACAGACCTTTCCCTCTCCGCCCCAGCAAGCTGTTTTCTAAACACCTCTTTCTCCTGTATTAGGCCTATAATTAGACTTCATCAAGAAAAAGTCATGTTTACTCAGTTTGGTAAAAGCATCAATATGTGGTAATTAACGTTTACTTTTAAAATCCTACATTATTATTTTCTGCACTGCTCCATAATTTCATCCAACACACTGGAAGAGGTTTCATATTTCAAAACCATACCAAGCCAAGGCCTCTCCATCTCAAGGGTGGGAGGTGAGGTGGAGGGGGGACTACAGGGGAAGACTTCACCCAGCCATGGACTCACCTTGCAAATCACCACAAGTCTCTACTCCCTTTACTGCTAGCTGGTTCTTCGTCTCCACCATTTATTAGGCCCTACCCATATTGTGGCTCCAAAACATTTTCATTACCATTTCCCAGCACCGCATTGAACCACTCAGAAAATCTAGAGTGGAATGACTCATAACACATTTAAATTCACCTAAAATCCCAGTGGCCATTGAAAATGCTCCTAGGCTGTTTCATGATCAGCATGGCACAGCTGCTATGGAACATGAAGAGAATAAGAAGCGAGGCTGAGACTGCTCTAGACACAAATACATACAACGTAGCTCAAGCTCCATTTCTTTTTCTTGCTCAGTTAGTTCCCGGTTCCCTGCCATCACAACGGCTGTGTTATAAATCTGTGCTACCAACTGTGGTCCAACTGGCCTTACCCACAGTTAGAAAACAAAACCAAAGAAACCTCCAGTGACAAGCTTATACTTCGACTAAACATGTTCTCACAAAAGCTAGCTAGCTTTTTCCAAGCCTAGCTAAACCCCAAGCTCAGCTCATTCTCATACTTCATCTTCACAAACTATTCTGAAGAAGAACCGCTGGCAGATGCTTAAATCAGTATGTTATAAGCATTTCTTGACTGTTTTCACCAATTAAGAGCCAAACAGTAAGGGTGAAAGGCACAAACCATAGTCAAAGTCCCCACCTATTTCCTCACCTTAAAGCACAGAGACAAGTGGAATTTTAAGTGAAGGAAGAGTAATTATAACCTGTTCAGAACAAGGCACCTTTTTATCATCAAGGAAGTGAAGTATTAACATGCTAAATCTGCCAAATGCTATGTTCACTATTATTACAGTTTGAAGATATGAATTAAAATTATTCAGAAATAAGATAATGTATTGTTTTGTCAAGGCTTGCATTACCATTGCCTGAATTATGCCTATTCTTTGGATTTTATAATCTGTATCTTTAGTAAGTGTAGAAAAAACCCCAAAGTAACAGCCATGTGTGTAACAGCCTATTTTATCTGATAAACAAAAAAGCCAGCAAGCAGTTTTCAGAACAAAAGTTTTATGAACAATTCCTGTTCTGTCTCCTGACTTACGAAAAAAAACCCAAACAAACACCACTTGTCTATTTTGTCAGATAACCGATTTTAGACAACTATGACAATGTTCATCATGAGAATATGAGGGTGAGGTATGACATGGCGGGGGGGATGCTAAGCTAAGGTACTGCCCACCACAGAGCCATACCCCTAAACTGAAGGACCTAGGCTACGGACACAGTGAAGGTTTGGCTCTAACAGTTTCTATTTCTGTTAGCTGGATTTCCTCCTCTTTGCTTTACCACAGCTCTGTTCAGGAGCACTGATACTGCTTGTTCAACGTATCAACTGAATGACAGGAGTTTGCACACTTGCTAAATTTTCTTCTGTATGGCATAATGTTTTCCCCTCTGTTATAAGAAGCAATCCTTGAATTTATAGGCATTATATGCCTCTCAGATTAAATTTAATGTAAGATATGGTGCCCAGCAGTCCCTTGAGATGTTGGGGCAAGAAGGAGAAATAAAATATTAGTCTTTGGTTTCATTTTCTTATTCTTTATTTCTTGGGAAGCTTGTTGGCTGCTTTCTGGAGCCTCTATCTGACACAGCTGGAAACAGAGAAGTGACTCTTCTTCCTGACAAAGAAGCAGCACAAGCACAGGAAAGATTTTACATCTGTGCTTTCTTTGCAAAAGACTACATGTGCAAAGTTCAACAACAACAAAAAAAAGAATTTTCCCAACTACGTAGGGGCTGGTCTTACTTCTGTACAAACACTGCAACAAGAAATTAAGCAAGATGGTAATGTGCAAAAAATCTGAGATTTTGGGAGATGGAACCCACGTTCTGTCATCATAAGCGTAAGGAGCAATTTTTTGTTTTATTTTTATTCTAGGGCTCTGTCAAGGCAAGCTTGAAGCGATTCAAGATTAGATGCTTCAACACTTCTGGGACATTCATCACTTCAAAATCATGTTTCTTCTTTCTACTCATGCTTTCCTAGTAAGATGTTGCTTCAGCATCTCTACAATATAAGTTACAACCACAGAACTCTCAAATCGGATGATTCTGACATTATATTACCTACCTTTACACAAGCTCTCAACTGAGCCTGCCTTTCCTTTGAATATATTTTAACCTGGTATTAGTATCAGTAGTGAACTGACTTGACAAAACATGAAATCAGTGACTTGTTTCAAATATTAATCTATCTTCTCTGCCATCTTATATGACCATTTCAAAAAGTCAGTAGTTTTTCAACATATCTGGCTTTGATTTATGGCACTCACAATAGGAAAAAAACATTCTAGATCAGCCTATGTTGAAAAATTGCTTTTAAAAAAACGCACAAACAAACAAAACCCATACCAAAAAACCACATTCTTGTATGCATCCTGCTAAACTAACAATTTCTTCTAGAACAACAGCATTCATGCATACAATCACTGAGCTGTTGTGTCATTATGAGCCTAACGTCTATTCTAAGGAACTGCACTCATCACTATTTGATTGCACTGACTTACAAAATATATCTATTTTTTTTTTAAATAGGTAGGTAGATAAAAAAATAACAGCACCCAAAGATGTGTAGAAAAAAGGCATTTATTTCACGTGTCTCTGTTTTCCAATACAGATTATGGCCTCCATCAATCCCCAAAGCTGAAGTCTACACACAGCCTACATGAGGAGCCTCTTGTGAGAAAAGCGCTTTAAGCACTAAGACTACCTGTACACTTCTGCTGTAAATGAAGCAGACCATCCTCAAAAAAAACTATAAACATTTAGAAAATTAATTCAGTGTACAGGTGGGAATGCAGAATAGAAAACTGAGCCTTAGAAGAAAGATGGGACTGGTTTAGTTTCAAATTCCATAATTTGAGGATGACCTTTGCATCAAGGGAAATTTCATCTTTAAACATCCTTACCTACCTCAGTTGGAATAGGGCTATTGGTGGCACTGTGCAATTTGTTTTAATAAAAAAAAAAATAAAATACACTTTTCTTCTGGAGCTAGTTTCTAAATATCACCCTTTTTCTCCCCACCACTACTCCAGCCTCTGCAAATAATAAATCAATCAGAACAGCATGTTGAAACTGTGGGTAAAAATCTACAGGTCATTAACAGAGCTACTGGGTTAATAAAGTTTCACTGAAGTCTTTGATAAATGTAACTGGGCACTGGAAATAGATGACTCTCAAATAACTCCAAAATATTCTCTCCTAAATAACTTATGAGCCATACAGGTTTTCTGTATTCTTGATGGTGAAGCCGAGCTGAAACAGCTCTGTTGACGTTCAACAGGATGAAACCACTTTTTGTCTATTTGAATGTTATGGACAGAGGAAGGAGGAAATGGAGTAACTTTTATGTATTGTGCATGTATTTATAAAATTTTGCATGTGTTTAAAAAGATTCCCTCCCCCACACCCTCTACCCCAGAGGCTTTTGAAGTTTTCCACTCTTTTTCCAATATCAATGAATTAAACGGAAGAGTCTTCCATCACCACTCATGCAATAGTTTCATTACATCTGAAAACCTTCATGGTGAAGCAGGATAAGCAGCACAATGCCTCTCCTTCTTCAGTTTTAAATTGCCAGTTGCTTCTGTCATGACTGCACATATGTAAGTCATTCTATGCTTTGACTGTTAGCAAGTAGCTAACAGTACTCGAAGTCTGTCTTACTTGCATAATAGGCCCTAACCAAGTTTGAAGGAAAAAAATCTTTGGGGATGATGACTTCCATCATTATAGAAGCAAATTAAAGCAATGAGACAGAAGTAAATTAAAACCTTATCATCCAATATATTTTCCAACATGAAAGCAAAAGATACCAAAAATAGCAGTGGTAAATTGTAATGTTCAGCTGGTTGTCCCTTATGTTTCCGAGACAAAAATCAATTAATTAAATTCTGCTCTAATTTTAGGTGATCCCTCAGAAGACTGCAAAGTTTTGCAACTGCTCCAAGGTAACTCAGCTCTTGCTTAGGTAGCTTGTTAAAAATGAACAGACTAGTGAAATTATTTCAGTTTTAACTGAGTGGCAAGCATCCTCTGGCTGCAGCACGTTTAACGAACAGCAGTACCGTAACGCATTCCAGTGCTGACTTGTTCTGTTCACGTCTTGTGGCTATGACACACAACGGTTTCTATGAAACTATATTAAGGTGCCAAAAGCTGTCAGTGGTTTTGCAGCCTCAGCCCTTGTGTGTATGGCAGCCAACCCAACACCTCCCAGGTCTTTACAGTACAGCCAGCGTTTCTTGCTTACAAGCCTCCACATCCATTAGCAGAAATTTGGCATGATCCAGTAACCTACTCAATTACCCTGTTGCTACGGTTCTGCAAAGTGGTGACTACAGACTTTCCTTTGATCAAGACACTACCGTTTCCTAACTATGATTGTGATCGTAAAGGTGTGATTGTTAAAGGAATCTTGGTATCAGAAGTTTCGGTTCCCTTCTCAGCCAACTCAGGAAACAAAATTGGGCCAAACCCAGAAGGGATGAAAAAGCTTCAGCAAAATTCCACAGTAAAAGTTTCTTTCTTACTGCATAAATCCTCATATAAGTAAAACTCACAACTAACTTTGCCAGCAGCAGGAAAAGGAGAGGAAGAGAAGATGGGATCAGGTGGATACAAATGATAGCCAGAGAAATGTTGCTGATTTGGGAACAGCTACGTTTCATTAAGGGAACAGAATCCATCCAGATCGTTATGACTACTTAGTTTAACCACCATCAGAGACAAATCCTAAATTAATACAGAGGAATAACTCCTGAGAACCACAAACCTTTACATCAGTTCATTTCTGTTATGTTATATGGAAGCAGACCAGGAGCATTCCCCCATGCTGCCAGTTGCCATGCTGCAGCTGCAGGGACAACAGCTCTCTAAACCACTACATAGGTTTGCAAGCGAAATGCTACTCAAGCCCTAAGGTCTTGATTTAAACACTTAATACAGAGTTGTGAAGCACATGTAACATCATACTGTTTTTACCCCATGCTCAATAAAACCATTCCAGTTAAATGACACCATAATAGGACATAAAACTGGGAGGGGGGAATGGTAGATGTTTCCTATGTTAATTCCGTGTTATGCTGGTTTCTATTCCTCCTCCCTGTCTTTATATTTCCTTCAAATAGGTCAAACCACTCAGAGATGTAACCAATCAAAATTTGACAAGACAATTTCAAAAGAAACATACTAATTTCTGAATTAAAAACTAAAAGCATTTTTCTTTCCTTACAGAAGGTGAAGTACTTGTGACAGTGATTTGGTGTGGGGAAGAGCAAAAAAGTTAAACAGAAACACCAGTCTACTAAAAATTCAGTTTTCAAAATGCAAGCATTGTTCTTCATTCACATCAATGTACATCTCTTCCTCCCACACAGGTTATTCAGCTTTGGCTGTAGGCTATCATGGCTGGTCCAGTGAAATTTCATCTGTTATTGAGCAGATGAACATCTGCATCTACCCTACACACTTCCCCCACCCACCAGCCCCAGTGCCCCCTTTGGTCTCCTGCCCTTCACCTCCTCCAAACACCTTTCTTTACTGAAGGGTGCTGAAAAGAGAGAAGGCCATTTTCTCCTCCTACCAGCTTTCAAAGCTCACCTTGAGCAGCTCACCGATGCTTACATGACATACTACAGTAACCAGGCTGTTGGCTGGCTGTAATTACCGACAGTCACGTTAGCCACTGAAGCAGGCCTGGTTGGCATCTCCCCCATCCACACATATTTAGTAAGCCTTTCCTTTGCATGCGTGTTGAATATAGCACAGATGTTCCCTTATACATTCATCGTATGTCTCAACTTGCATGTATTTCTAACATACAGAAAAATCAATTACGAGGCAATCCTAGTATCTCTTTAAAGTTGCTTTTAAAATTACCGTTGAAACAGCCAATTCTGTAATTCCTTACCATCCTCAAGTGTTTGCAGAGATCTGCACCAGAAGCATTATCCCTAATCATCTAAAGATAGCTGCTTTTGCTAATCAGGCAAGTGCATACTGACAAAGTGCAGAAAGGAACAGAGACCTGACTACACTTCAGAGATAAGGCAGATTAAAGGTGTGAAATTAAAGTGCAACAGCTGACATGCCCACAACTCTGCAGTGAAAGGGAAGCATGCAAATAGTGAACCTTCACATTAGGTGTAACTTGCTTTTTCTAGTGTAACTGTCCAAGCACAGACATAACTTCTACAAAAAGGAGAGCAAATACAAATCCTAACAGTAGCGAACGTAACCAACAAATTTACGCTGCATTTGTTCTGGGAGGATTTCTTACTTATTCTTTGTAAAGGCAGCCATGAAACACAGCTTGGAATGAAAGCAAGATGAGAAAATAGGTCTTCACACATCACGTCATGTGTTTCCTATGAGCCTGTCAGCTACAGCTGGAAAGAGAACCCCATGCAATTGCCTTTCACACCCAGAGCCTGGCAGCAAAGCCGAGGAGGAGGGGAGAAGAGAAGAAATTCAGCTAGAGAAGGGGTTGGTAAGAGAGATGAGGGTCCCAGCCACCTTCTCCAACGAAAGGAGACCGATCCTAAAGACCAGAAAAGCAGCCTTCCACTTTCATGCTAAGCAAACATGTTTTTCAACCAAGTAATCAGACAGGCTGCACAACCAAAGAATCCCACCTGCCACTGGTGCCCATCTCATGGTGGATCCTCAGGCAGCTATTGCAGCCTGAGCTCTCAATGAGTCCTCTTGAGCTGCTGGGGCCCACGTGGCACTGCTGCTTGGTCACACCACCAAATCCACAACCAGCTCAGCTCAACTCAAAACTGCTTTTCAGGGGGGAGACACTAATTTGAGGCTCTGCACTGTACTACTGCTCATTTCTGTAGGGCTTACAAGAACTTCCATTGTCTCTTTTTGTCAAACCGTATTGAAGCTGACCAACAAGCTTAAACATCTTTTGTGGGTGACAGAAGAGAGACAGACAACACGGCAACTCCTATGAGCTTGGCTTCCCTAAAACTTCAGGCTAAGAAAAGCCCATGAAGTGTTTTATACAACATCCCCATAGAACCAGCTGGCCCTGCAACCCTGCATGTGTCCCATGGGATGCACAGAAAGATCCCATCTTGTGCTCCTGATGGAGATGCAAGAGACAGCAAACATGTCTGTTTTTCCACAGGTCTGCTGCAAAAGCCCAAGGACAACGCACACTGGTAACAGAGCAAACTTTGGCATTTCTCTTAAGTGCCATTCAAATCAGATACTGCTCCCTTTTCCCCCTGTTTTGGATTCTGACTGTTCAGAGAAAGCAAAAGGAAGTTGGTTTTCTTCAATGAATTCCTGAAAACAGAGAGAAGCAACCTTCTTCCTTTTCCCACAAGACCTACTTGTCTGCCAGTTCATCAGTCTTAACTCTGCATCAAACACAATTATTTTAAAGCAGGGATTGGAACAGGTCTAAGACCCAAGGGATGAGTCAAGAAACAAAGACTATATGCATGTACTAGGAAAGGATTGCAAGGAGGCTTTGAAGATTGTGGATTTGACAGACAATTCCACCACCTTCATTAAATCCAGAATTTGCTTCTTCATTAAGGGCACTAATTATTCATAATTTTATACAGCCATATACTAATAAATATTATATTGTTATGCCTTTTTAAAGGAAAAGAAGAATAAAAAAGCAGGAAAATTTGCAACTACCTCTACAACATAATATTTAGACCCTGTAATTTTAAGTACGTCTTACCAAACTTCTATATTCACGAAAGGTGGAGTAGAGTGGAGTACATACATGTTTAGCTTTTTTTTTTCCTCCTAATAGCAATTAGAATTTGTTACTGTAAATACTGGTTAGTGCTAGGCACATAATGCAACATTACTGAAAACTATGCTAAAAATAAATCAAGTTTAAAAAGCACTACAGCAAAGTCAAAATATACAAAACTAACTTTAACATTTACTTTGCCTCAAATCAGATCAGAGGCTCTTAATGCTGTGATTTTCACAGCACTTTCACAGTCACACTCCCATCAAACATTAAAATGTTTATCTAAAAGCTGCAGTATAGATTTTTCCCTTGCCGTAAGGAAGGAAAGTTGTAAACTCTCTGACTCACAAGTTTTATGAATCTACAATGTTTCCACTCTGTTTAAACGAGCTGCAGACCTCCACAGGCCATTACAATTCACGCATTCCAGCTCTGCTCCACAGGGATGCTTGCCATTTTCCATTACACATGCTTAGGCTGGAGAGCCCTGTGAGCACACTGCCATTCCTGCGCCCACCCCCCCCTTCCCGTCCCCTCTCATCAGCCATGGGGAGTCCTCCCACCGCATTTGAGATTTCACTGTTTGGTAAAGCTAGGGGCATTCAGAAAGTGGCCCCATTATGCCAGGTGTTTTACAAGCACAGTAGCAAAAAAAATTCTTTGCCCTGGAGGGTTTCTGCTTTTGGTAAAATGAGGTTAATAGGCAGGTTAAGCAAACAAGGCTCGGGGGGCAAGAATGGGGTCAAGCCCCCCCTCCCACCCACATGGAATATAGAAAAATCAGACCAACAACAAGAAAAGACAGCATACTGGATGCTCACGCTTGTCCTTTCTGCCTTTTAGGGAAAAAAAAAAATAAAGATACCCTTGTCATAATTTCAGTCAATTAAGTTTCACAAGCATCCAGAGGTATCCAAAACAAAAGCAAACTTAACAAATTATTCTTGGGTTTGAGAAAAGTTATGAGAGCTCCACGCTAGTCAAACTTTGCTCTCTCTCAAAAGACCGCAAGTGGACACACATATGAAAGTAATAAACTCTACTCCCATTCTTCAAGTGCTTAAAACAATCATGGCACTAAACGAACACTCAAAACTGCATTTTAAGTACAAAGGGTGGGAGGATATTCACAGAGGACTGGCTGTAGCCAAGGGTACTAGTTTTTCTACACTCATTAAAAATTGATGGAGAGGGAAACTTTTGAAGAGGGCAATTCAGAGCTAAGCTCCTATCTCGCTCTTGTCTCCTCCCCACCAACACTGGTCATACTCCATGGGTTATGGAACCACTTAGGGAACACTGCACTCCCTCAGCAAGACTTTTACCTCTTTCTTTAGAGACTTGCTTCTAACAGCACCAGCCAGCCAGTGTATCAGGAAAGCTGGCATCATTGTGCAACTACCCTTCCTTCTCTAAACACTGGCAGGATATTTAACAGCTTGTTCTAGCTGTAATTATTTCAACTTGCAGATAGCTTGATAATTTTAATTGATGACTGCCATTTGAAGGTGCGCTCTTCTCCTTGAGGCACTCTGCAAAGATTTACAAGGAACACTCAGAACTCCAGTCAGCCACAACCAAAAGTTATCGTGCTCCAAATACATATGTTAAAAAGTGGTAGGGTGTTAGACAGCAATTTAACAGCACAAACCACAGTTACCTCATGCCATCTTTCAGTCCATACTGAGTACCCTACTTGCCATATGGGACTGCAGAAGAGACGAAGAAAGGTCAGTCTTTCAGCCCTGGTCACTTCAGGAGATAGAAATGACCAGCTCTACCTATAAAAGAATATTCTTAAGATCTCCTGTTCCTCTGCCACAAGCACATTTTTTCTGGTGACAAAGCAGGGAGAGTGCATGGGGCTTTTCTTCCTGTCCAGCTTTGCTTTAGGCAAGTAGAGACAACACAATGGTAAATGTATCCTAGACATATTGGCATTTTTTATACTAGGATTCCCTTAGATGGACTTCCAATTTCAAATATTTTTAAGAAAAATGCCAGAATAAACAAGACTGTAGAAGAGTTCCTCCCTTGTTTCCTTCTTCTTGCATCCTCCATGGAAGTCTTCCATTTTGTACACACACTTTGTTAGGTGAGGGACAGGTCAGGGGGAAACAATGATTTGGGAAGTTTCAGCATAAACATACCTTTTGCAACAGTCCCTGGCTAATTACTCACTATTTTGTTTCCAGGATCTTTGCCCGATCTCACTGAACTCATTCTGTTTGCTGTTTCTTTACATACTCAGCTTATGACTTCATTCATTGTCCACTGCATATGTCACCTGCATTCGTCACTGAATACAAAATTAATAATTTATGTCTTTCTGCTTATTATGGTAGCTTTGTGCTCTGTAGAAGCTTATCAGAGAGCTCTTGTGAAAGCAAAATCCATTAAATCATACTATTGCTGAAATTTTTCATAGGCAGAAAGGTAGCGGAGATTAGTAGGCAATTCACCACTTGGGCCTTGATTACCTGTCAACACCACTTTTTTATGTGGTGGCTGTACTCACAGTCCAACCACGGTTTTGATAAGGAGGCATACAGCTCCCCAGCTCAGTGCTCAGTGGTTCTGCAAGTCAGAGGCAGGCTTCATGCTACACACCTAGAAAAATCTGTAATTCTCTACTAACGATTCCCTGAATTATACAGATGACTTCTGTAGAAAGTAGCACACAGAGGTTTATGGACTGCTTTTCAAGACAGCTCTCATCTGACTTGAGTGTGAGACCAGTCGTTCCTTCCCCCTAAGTCTGTACTTCATCCATTGAAGCTTCATCTCTGACCGTGAAGCAATAGAAAGTACACACCTTCTGATACAGAACCCTGATTACATTTACAGATCAGGTGGATCCTATTTAATGAGAGGTACGGCTCCAAAGGAATACAGGCACGTACAGATCTAAACCTCAGCATACAGGCACTGGAGGGTAAAACTGTACAGCCAATTCCGGAAGCTCACAAAAGGCTTCCAGTATATGTAAACCCACTTCTGCCCGTACGCTTTATAATCTGGTACATTATGTAAATTTTTCATATTGGTTGTTCTCAGTGGCATTGAATACTGTGGTATGTGAAGTCTAAGTGGCAATTCAGTGACTGACAGAAAAATACGTCCTTCATGGTTTGTGAGCAAAATACACTCTGGTATTGCAGCACTAAAAAATTCTTAGCAAGTTCAGTGAAACTGTTTCTGTGATCCTGCATTAGAGTACTCTGAAGTTTAGCTAGTCCTTCTTGGATATTTATCATTGCTCCACATCCACCTGAGTACAAGAATTCTTGCTTTTGGTTTCAGTTCAGAGACAGTACAGTGTTTCTGTGTTAGGCTATTACAATTTTTAATGTCAGGGAAATACAGAAACGTAGGCTTTTCTGTTTTTTCAGAAATCTTTCTGTTTAGCATGAGCCTTCTGTACAAAAAATAAAACTAAAAACCCACACACAATAAAAAGCCCTGCTTCATCTTCATCACAGGCAACATTTGAAAGGTAACCATCATGAAGGCATCTGTGCTCACACGAGTAGGAGTAAGCCAGACTAAGAGAAGTAGGGAAGAGCAAGTGTTTTAGCAAAGCAGAACATGAATCATTTCCATTGACATAGTGGAAGAGAATTTAAGCAAGAGTCTTGGCGTTTACCACCTTAATAATGCTAATTCATCAAGCAAGAAATGGTAGTCTCTCTTAACTGTTTCTGCAGAGCAAGCAGAAACATCATAAAAATACCATAACTAGGAAAAGGACTCCATAAAAGTAAATGCAGTTCTCAAAACATGGGAAGAGAAGGAATCAAGTCACATCCCTGTGTTTAAATCTTATTTAACTCAGCAAAGTAAATGCAGTGATGGGAGTGGGGTTAAGCCTTCAGTACCCACATTTCAGTATTTTGCACACTGTTAAAAATTAAGAGCCAAAAGAAATATTTAAATTCCTGAGAACATTCCCCACCAGATCATAAATATTTTTATGAGGTTAGATCAAGAGCTTTAATTAATTGGTAAGGGTTCCTTTGAGGTCTTTACATTAGTTACATCAATGAAAAACAACCTCCAGGGTATGCACAACCTAAATAAAAAAACACCTCAGTGAGTGCTCAGTAATGGGGGGAGGCAGGAAGAACAGATGCAGGAATTTCAGATATTTGTTAATTGCTCCTTAATTCTATCCCAACAAAAAATATTTTTCTACCCTAAAATGTTTATTTAAGGTCACTATTTTAAATAAATCAAATTGAGTGGCACAGGGAAAACTCAAGGCCAAAGGTTTTTCTTTTTACATGGTGCACTGACCCCTGCTCTCATTATAGGCCATAAACGTTTATGAGAGTTCATCATCAGCTTGCTGAGGCAACACATTTTATCTAGTTTCCTAGAGCCACGTATCAATAATCTTCAACGAACTTTCCCTAAGACCGAATCTAGCACCTTCTCCTTCATCCCACATCCCAGAAGGTTTCTTGTGTGCATGTGTTTGTTAAGTACCTAGCTTTTTAATAGCTGTAAGAAAACAACAGGTCTGTGAAATATATTTTCTTATGTAAGGACTAAAATCAGAGGAAACTCATTATAAGAGATGGAAATGCTATAGAGCTGAAGGAATAGAGCTGATGTTAATTACTTTACTACCAATTAATCTTAGTTGGGTATATTTCCTGAAATAACCACTTACCTGTAATAGATCAGGAGTAAACACTTTCCTTACATTTCCTTTTTGTTCTTATACTCTTCTGCTACTGGTTTTAAAGGCATCAGTTGTTTCTGCATTCATAAATACCCCCATCACTATTGTTTTAACCAAAAATAAGATGAAATTCTCAAATCTAATCTTTGCTATGAGAAATGCATTTAACATGCTAAAATAAAAATCCTCCTTTCTATATACAGAGGTTTTTAACACAGTAGATCCCCTTTCTCTGTCTCTAACACCCAAACTAATACTTACCAGCTGCACGTTGCTAAGTTCACCTCAGCTAACTAATGTGCACTAGTATCTTGCATGTGGTTTACACTGCATTTTCAGCTTGAACAGATAACTACCACATGCTAGAAATAAAAACCAAAACAAACCAAAGCAATTTCTCATCATATCATTAAGACACACGCAACTGGTATTCGTCCAGACTATGCACTGGGGAGCTGGGGAACACTCCCTTCCTGGTACTCTCCATTCCTACAGAAGCCACAGGCAAGTCTGAAGATGGAGACATTCTGACCACGTCCTTCATGGTGTCCAGCAGAGGAAAGAGAAGAACAAAGCCATGTCTCACACAACTAATCAACAGAGGGACAGTAGGAGGAAGGGAAGTTTTGTGATACTCTGCTTGGCCTTATGAAGGATCCCCCGCCCCCAGCTGCTCCCTGCCATGAGGCCTAATTCTTAGTTATTAGCTGTGTCTCTTTCCACCATGGAAATGAAGTTGTGAATAGTCTGTATTGCTGCATGGAGCTGTAATACGCTTCTGGTTATTAAAAAATCTCAGGACAGATGAGCAGAGTTGGATATTCAAACAATAAAAGGATTTCTTAAGAGGCATGAACTGCTTCTAGACTGGCCTATTTTTTTAAGTAACAGTTTTAAATTTAAGGGAGAATTAACCACATATTTCAGCAATCTTACATTAAGCATTTACTGTGCCTAGACATCACACATTTACTTGGTGGCTCATACAGAAGAAGAATTACTTTATCTAATATTGTAGTCCACAATGCACAAGTGTAATTCTTATCGAGACAGCAAAGAAAACGGAAGCAGCAAACATAGCTAAAGCAAAACCCTACTTAGTTTTCTGTAAGTACAGCTCACATGAGCACCAAATGCACCTGTCCAAGTGCAGAAATTATTAATTTTCTCTGTAGTCACTTTCAAAATAGTTTGGGAAAAGTTCTCTCGGTAACACAACCACCTCCGTATCACTTTCACTAGAAGTCACTACAAACCTCAGTGAAACCTTCTTGCTAAGTGGAAGTATCTCTCTGGAGTCCTTTCCCATTTCCTTATCATTATTCAGTCTCTGACTTTAGTTTTAACATTTCAGAGACTATGTAGACACTTCATTAGATCACTGGTCATGTCACTGCAACGTATTTCCTACTTGTATTCATCATCCTCTCTTCTTTCAGCCCTGCATCTACTTCATGCTCCTCCTTGTTCCTTCTTGTGAACACTGGGTCTAGTGTTCCATGACAGAAATAAGAACACAAGCACACGTTAACACCAACAAATCCTGTGTTATAAGGACTTGAATTTCTGTGGATGCTTTGACCTGGGATTTATTTTTTTTTTTAAAGGGGGCGGGGGGAAGGGATGAGGGAGAAGACCTAAATACAGTACTACCACTTAAGGAGCTCAAGTTTAAGAAGTCATACAAAATAATCTCCGTAACTCTGGGAGATCGTTTCTCTTGTTCTTACTGTAGTAATTACCAAGGAAGAGATTTTCCTCCTAGCACATACAATGTTTAGAAGACTAGGGAAGTACATTTCTTTAACTATCTTTTACCCTAAAATAGCAGACATATGCCTTTAAAAAAACATGTATTGATCAATTTCCATTTACACAGCACTAATGGTGTAATATATCCCCTGTAAGATGCAATTTCTAACCATTATACACATGCTGGGTCCTGCAGTTGGGTCACAACAACCCCAGGCAGTGCTGNCAACAACCCCAGGCAGTGCTGTAGGCTTGGGGAAGAGTGGCTGGAAAGCTGCCTGGTGGAAAAGGGCCAGGGTGTGTTGATCAACAGCCAGCTGAATATAGGTACACTGCTGGCTCAGATGGCCAAGGAGGCCAACAGCACCCTGGCTTGTATCAGGAATAGTGTGACCAACAGGACTAGGGAA
>RSEF01000001.1:88276719-88287157 GCA_003993805.1 Himantopus leucocephalus | reverse complement strand
GATTGGATATTAGGAAAAATTTCTTCACCGAAAGGGTCATCAAACATTGGAACAGGCTGCGCAGGGAAGTGGTGGAATCGCCATCCCTAGAGGTATTTCAAATACAGGTAGACGTGGTGCCGAGGGACATGGTTTAGTGTTGGTTTTGGCAGTGTTAGGTTGACTGTTGGACTCGACGATCATAAAGGTCCGTTTCAACCTAGACAATTCTATGATTCTGTATTACGAGTGTCACTATATGCATAAAGAACTACAGAAACAGCTATGCTATAACTGAAGTTTATACCAGCACTGTTGCAAAATTGTGTACACATCAGCTATAATGATAGCATTTTCTTTCTTCTCCTCATTCAAGTGTTTTGTTTTTTTTTTTTCTTGGTTCATCATACCTGAAAGCAGATACACAGAGCTGAAATTCTTCTCCAGTTTGCCGAGGAGCACAGTAAGAAAGCACTCAGATGACAGAGAGGTCACATCTTTAGAGCTTTGGTCATACACCACCACTTCCTGCTTGCAATCAATTTCAATCTGAAACACAAGTAATACAGAATAAGGCAGGAAGAAGGAAGATGATTAAAACACCACATTATCACCTGCATCAGGATTCCCACATATTTGCTATGCAGCAGTTCAGATATATAGATTTCTTATGTAGCCATAAGCAAACCAGTTTTTATTTTATACTTAATTGCCTGATCTGATTTAATTCCTGTCAGAGTTTGTAAATTGATTATTTGCTCCAAACTGAAGCACA
Source organism: Himantopus leucocephalus (assembly GCA_003993805.1). NCBI lineage: Eukaryota > Metazoa > Chordata > Aves > Charadriiformes > Recurvirostridae > Himantopus > Himantopus leucocephalus. Next base: position 88,286,403 of record RSEF01000001.1, on the reverse strand, counting down.
CTCTGCAAATTTCTACCATTAGGTAATTTTATGTCACTTGTAAAATGTTTTACCTTCAGCTAAGTTGGTTGGTTTGTTTAAAAATTAAACTTTTTAAAAGAAGGCCCTACCTCAGTCTCTGCTTCTGGGGTTTTTGTGTATAAACAGTAAAGAGACCTTAAACTGCCTAAAACCACACACATTTCAGCCATCTACACAACTTTATAAAATATGCCTTAGATGGCAGTAATAATAATAATAAAAGGTTTCAATTTTTAACATGTCAAAGCAATAATATAATAAATAACTTTTGTAACCAAAACATTTGAAATAAGTACCAATGGATTAAAAAACAAAACACACATAGATACACATTAAGTTTAAACAGCTTAGCTATTTTCTCTGTTCGCTAGTAACACTACTTAAAAAAAAACAAACAAACAAACACAAAAACACCAACCAAAACCCCATCAAACTACTCACACAAAAAGTATTTTAAATAGCAAGTAGGAGCTGGGATTGACAGAGCTACATTTTCTTTGCAAACTGTACGACCACTTGCTAAGCAATCCCTGCCACCACAGACCCCAAAGAATCCTATGAAGTTTAGAATGAGAACGTTTCCTGCCTTAATTACATACATTTAAGGGACTGTACTTCACAAGACATACAAGAACCCTGAGAGCATTCTTTCTGAGTAATTTCTAAATCCCTCCCGTTACTCTGTCACTTAGGGGAGAGCAGGCTACAAAGAATCCCAAAGATAAACTCAGCAGTAACCAATAGAGTCTTAAATCAGCTAAGAGCTTGGCAAAACTTGGTCCCCCAATTTTGTTTTTTTAAAACAAAATACCTAAGGGAAAATTATTACAAGCTGCTTTCCAGGCACTCTTTTAAACAAATGCAAGGAATAACAGGAAAATGACCCCTACCTTGTGTTTTGCTGAGTGCTGAATGAGCTCTGTAATCAAAACTTTGTCCTGCTGCAGCCTCCGCTTCATAAGCTTGGAGCAGTTGATGTTGATGGCATCCAAGATGTGGGACATATTGTATTCCACAAAGGGGCGGCTATCAATCAGCAGCAATTTTTCTGTACCACTCTCCAGCAAAGCCACCAACTTCTCGGCGACAATGAGTTGAGTCCTGATCATCTCATCGGCCATGACAACAATAAGGCCTCTTTCACCACCTCCCTCTCTAATTTGCTGCGATGATGTAATGGTTGTGTACTCAAAGGCTTAGCCACACCATTGTACTAGAAGTGTATGAGGTCATGCTGGTAGTGACTAGCAAAAGAAAAGTTAAACCCATTTTCAGAAAGAACTCTTCAACTGAATGTCTCTTCCTGCTTCCAGTTGATGTGCCGTTACAAAGGGTTCATTCCACAAAGCAGCCCCTCACATCTGATTCATCGGGAGATGACTATGGAGTAGCCATTTCACAATTCAAACAAAAGATGCTTTCTGGTTGCTGCTGCATTACATCATTCTTTACCTTTGCTCCCACCCATCAGCTTTACACTGGACTAAGAGCCTGTAAGAAGAGGAAGATAAAAAAAAAAACAAAACAAACAAACCAGATGAGGCCATGAACGTTTGCAGAATAAAACATTCAACTTTGAGGCTAACTGCACAGTGGTCTGTACCATATAATAAATACACTCCTGAGAAGTTCCCCTCTCTGCTGTATATGCCAAACACCTAGAGAGAATATTTGCAACTACAGTCTCTGAATCTATTCCAATGATCTTGCCTGGACAATTATCTTGTATTTCAGGCAACGTACCCTGTCTTAATTGCAGACTTTTGTTGCCACTAGCTCTGCCTCTTCACAAGACTTTGTTAGAATATAATTAAGACATACTGCCCTAAATCACGGCATTCCTTTCAATAGCAGAACTAATTAGATGCATTTCAGTACCTCACCACTTAGTAAGAAGTTTTAATATTAGTTAAGATACATTTGTAAAGTTTAATGCCTCGGAAAGTATTTCACAAACCAGCACTGTATGTCGGGGAACTGAAACTGTACAAAAGAAAGGACAAAACTTACATCCACCTCTCTCCTTTAAGCACATGGTTGAAGAGAAAACAGAAGAACAAGATGCTACATCAGGACACAAGCATTTTATTTGAATTAATCACCAGACATGAAACAGAGGCCTCACGAATACACTACTGACAGGTAAAGCAGTGAGCACTGTCTCTGGCCCTTCTGGAGCAGGTGAGACCGTTACGTGAGGTACGTTACGCTTTTCACACATGATAAACATTATCTGAAGCAAACCATACTTTCGTAAAATTAGACCCTGACAGCATCTGAACCACATCAGTGAAAAAATGCGGCAGCAGCAGAGCAGTAAAAACACCTGACACGTTTCACCACCTATTTGTATTACTGCCTCACAGTTGTCCTCAGGATTTTCAGAGCCTCCCAAAATACACTTTGATGGAACAAGTCCCTGGAGGAACATTCAGAAAGGAGCCACCACAGGGCTTTGTCCATAAGGGATTTGGCTGCACTTTAGTGCATATAGTGCTGCAGCTATAGATTCAACAGAAAACACGAGCCAACTTTGCTTTGCTTTGTTCTCACAGTTCAAAACTTGGTCTCTTAGCGGACTCATGGGTATTTACAGAGACAGCTGTCTATGTAAGGGTGCAAACAACAACTCTGGAGGAAATACAAGCGATATGTTCAGCTGCCTTGGTAATCTGCTCTAGCGAGAGGAGACAGCTGAGGGCAGTGACTTCTTCAACTGAGGTGGCAGAGTTCACAGGTTAGACCCTGTCCATGAAAGGGCAAGCCTGACAGAGTTCCTCACCTCGTTAGTATGGCAGACTATGTGTGGGAAAGTGATTTTAGGTTACAAAACTATGCAACCTCTCTTGCACAAAGCAAAGCGTGCCTTCAAGCCAGTCTTATGTCAGTTCTGGCCCGTGCCACCCAGCCTGTGACCCGAGCAGCCTTTCTACCTCTGCTTTCTGCTGACTGGGACAAAGCAAAGTAACACAACTGTCACAAAACTGAAGTGGCCAAATGGAGAAATTAAAAATCCATTGATTGACACTCTTGAGGCAGCAAAACATTTGTAAACAGACGCAAGTTATGAGGATACATGCACATACGGGTATATATGGGGATGAATATTTTATATATTTAAAAAAAATACTACATTCTCAGTTTCACAGGTTCAGCTGGAGAATTTCCATTTTAGTTATAGTGTTGACTTGCTGCTTCAGTTTGAAATGTTTGTTATTTATCTTAATTGCAAGTGAAGTCATGAATTCAAACTAATTTATAGATAGTTTATTGTAAGTCCTATTACAGCAACAGGTCAGTTGTGTTTAGCACTGGGAAATCCCAGGTCCACAAAAATTGTATTCATTAGTATGTAATTGTATTCATTCATATGTATTCATATTACGCAAATCTAATAAATTAAATTCTGAAAAAAGTACAAACTTCACTTGTAACAACCCAAAAAAGAAAACTGAAAGAAATTTGTTTTGTGAGAGTGTCACGTAGCAATACAAGAAAAACACCAGGTTTCACATAAACAGCTATTAGGTTGGCAAAATGTGATTTTCTATTTGCCCTGACTCTACTGCTATAGAGCCAGTGGTTTTAAGCTTGTCCAGATAAATGGAAGCATATAGCAGTGAAATGCATATTGCTCTAGACTACAAAATTTACTGGAAAAATTACTGTACCAAGCCTTAATTAAACCTATTAAAAAAAACCCTGTATTTGCAACCTGGTTGGCAGGTGTGCTCCCCCTTAAAGAGCAGTCATTATATACTGACCTCACGCTCTCTGTAAACAGACTGGAAGCTATCAAAAGTCTATGCCATTATGGAAGGGGGGGGGGGGGGGNGGGGGAGTGAAACTTGATAGTTGTGTCCATTTTTTTTTTTCAGAGAGAAAAAAAGTATTCTGTTTTTTTTTTAATTTCTCTTAGCATGTCCTATCACGAATTTTGATTCTCTTTTATTCGTATCAAAGGCTGCCAGATACCAAACTCACTGAACTCAATGAAAACTTTTCCACTGGCTCTAGTGGAATTGGCTCTAGCTCTTTTGTGAGCTAGACAGCTTGTTCGTGAACTAGACAGTTTGTTTTGATGGATAAATTGCTGACTTGAAGTCCAAGTAATAACAGGAAAATAAAGCAGTTGAGAAACTACAGAACTCTAAAACGGAGACTGTTAAAAATATGTAATCTAATTTGCAACTTTCAGTTTGGGTATATTTCTTATCTTCTGAATGCTTACTGCTCGCTGTCTCAGCCTTCACTCTCCTACGATAGAAGTTTGTTTCAGAAGATCCTTAAAAAGAACTCAAACCAGTCATACATGGTTATTGGATAAACAGCATGTAAAGAACTGAAGGCAAGTGGAATACCAGTCAAGAATCCTTTTAAATAACACTATTACCTTAATGTATAGCTATGTGTTAAGTTTCTGAAAGCATTCTGCCCATGACTTGAAAGTAATAAACAGTAATGTCACCTCAAGTTATTGTGATTGAAATCCTGTTTTGACAGGAACAGCTCCACTGAGCAGGGGAGGAACAACATTTTTAGCAATTACAGGTTTTTGTTTTGTTTTAATTCTCTCTGTTCCTGGTACTATCAGACTACGGGGACTCTTCCTTGGGACCTATCTAAACAAGAGAACCCGGCAGCCTCCTGCTTTAGGTAAACACTAGAGTTCTCCCCTTCCTGATGACTGCTCTTATCATTCAGCTACTATGAAGTGTTGAAATATGTTTCATTTCTAATCATAGTTTGTAAAAAGCTAAAATTCAATTTCTTGACTGTTCTCTTTCTGCTGTGCAACTTGTGACTTAGATTGCAAAGGTATGTATTGACACCATAGTGTCTCATAAAATTATGCAGTATAACACTTTGCCCTAAATAGGCCATTACATTGCTGATCTTCAAGCTAGGAAACCATCTTAGTCACAGGATGTTCTACACTGAAATCAGGATTACTGAAAATTGATCCATAATCGAGCTATGAGAATACTGCATGAAGTCACTCACGTAAACACTGGTAATACTGCATGTCTTCTTCCTACTTGTAGATGGACTGCAACATGTGGCACTGCCTGTTACCTCTTCTTTTAAAGAAGAAAATAAAGCTTTTAACTCACTGTAAAACTAAAAAGAACTGTTCCACACTTGCCCAGTATCTTTACAGTTTCTCTGTATTGTTTAAAGGAGCAAAACAACAAAACCCCTACTATCTTCCATTACAAACAACAGCAGATCTCTAATATGTATGTGCAATGCTGCCACACAACTACAGGATCCCTCTTCGCCTCAGGAGTTCCTGTCCCCATCCCAAATGGCTCAGATGGAGCGAAGCAGGCAACCACATAACTGGAAACCTGGCACTTAAGTTGTGTGTTTGATTCTGCAGTCAAAATAGCTCACATTTTGTCTGCACTCCTAATTTCTACTTCTACCACCTCGACTCCAAGCAATTCTCTTACATCATAGCAGGACGCTTGTTTGAGTTACCTCAGGCTTTGGCTCATATGATAGCAATTATATTTAAAGAGGCAGATGTAGTAAGAATATATTTTAAAAACTCTTAGAATGTCGCTCTAATTCTGCGTCGGTAAAAGAACTAGCAAAGAACTCCTAGAAGCCCTGCTACAATCTCTGAAATACTTCTACCTCCTGTAAGAAGATAACCTTGAAGTTGAACCTTGGTGTCATAAACGCTCAGCAATTTTGCTCCCAACGTCATTAATGCCTGCTTTGGCAGGTGCCTACAGCAGTACTCCCACATACGTCACTGCTGCATGGCAAAACGCCAACAAAATAACTTTACAGCATCTGAACAGTAGTAGGTCCTGAAGGGCAGCTTTTACATACCCAGCCTGAGACACCTGAAAGAGTTGATCTTTTTAAAACTGTATTTTTCTACTTTCTAGAGGCAAACACATACACATATGAGAAAAACACTATCCTCCCCTACAGTCAAATTCCCTTTCATGTTTCTCAGGATGGGCACCAGCATAAAAAGGAAACCCTAAAGCTGAATCAAAACACAGAGGTAGGAGATCCTAAACTGCAGGACACATGCCACTGTTGGCACATCAGCTGTTTTCAAAGGAGTATTTGGCTTCAGTGTTACTGAGCTGCGAGCTGACAGTGGTTCAATAGCCAGTGCCAATGCCATCAGCACCAGTCCCTACCACCACAGCCACATGTGATACTCAACAAATAAGCCTACACAAACTCCTGCATCAAAGAGGAACTCCTGATATAGGGATTGCAGGGTGAATTCCCACTCCTGCAAGGTGTTCCTTCCCCCCCGCCCCGCAAATCTATGACAGCCACAGCATTCTCTCACCAGCCTTAGAAAAATGGAAATAAAAGTTGTTCTGGACAGATGCTTGTAACCTATGCAACTAGAGACTGAGTGACAATCAAGGACAGAGAGGGCCGATCCTTGCTCCAGTTGCTACTCAACAGTAGTGAGAAACACAAAGTGTCTATGGAGCACAAGAGAAATAAGATTTCTAAGTCAAAGTGAGGAATGGCTAAGTCAAAGTGAGGAGACTGACAACTGTATAATATAGTGTAAAGTCTGGGAAAAAAATGCAACTGAGGTTACAAGAAGCCTATGTCTTGCCTGCCATTGTGCAGACCACACTGGATTGAGATTACAAATGCTTGTGATTTAAAAGAAGAGCACTGTTAACAAGGGTTCATGTTCATCAGCTGAGGGAAATGAGGGTGTCTTTTGGTTTTTCAGATGAATCAAGCAAGTGTCATCATCTCACAAGCACACCATTTCCTCACGTTCGTTGGGGGGTGGAAGAACATAGACTTTTCCCCCACCCTTCCCAGCACACTCCACTTCGGTGCAAGAGTGGAGAGCAGCAAGGATGTCACTCAAATAGAAGCACATAGATATTTTTTTTCCTAATGTTACTTATGTACCATGTTCCTAAAAGAGAAGCAGTTTTAAGAATTTCACACTGCTTTCCTTTGCTTATCTGTATGATCAGATTGGCTGCTTCCTCCTTTCAGCACATCTGTACTTTACATCTATATGTGCAGTCAAAATGGAATAGCAGTAATTAGCTCTTCCTTGTAGAAACCACAGTCACATGCATTTTAGATTACACACTGTACATTCATGAAAAAGGCAAGTATAATCCATTAGAAAAAAAAATATATGGAGAATTATCTGTTCAGTGCTCTATTGCCTTTCATCCTACTTGACTAAGTAGTTACTCAGTTTTGATTACTACTTTTAAAGAAAAGTCACCCCATTTCACTGTGCAAACCAATCTGAGGCATGGAGGTAGAGAGTCAGAAAGGAAATCAGCTTCCCATGAATAAGCTGCATGTAACACCTCCAGTTTAGATATTTAAGCTCACTCTGTTTCTACACCTACTACTTAGTGACATTTTTACCACCAGTATTGTAAGACAAGACAGCTGGGCTAAGCAAGATGAATGGACCTTCCATTTAGATAATGGTAAGATACTGTTTTTTATACAAATAGTGGTATTTGAAATAATATAGTCCTTTTGACTACAAAAAAAAAACCCCACACCAAACCACCAAAAAAACAACCAAAACACCACATTTTGGTGACCTAATCAACACAGCCCTCAAATATGTGCAATGTTCTTGCAAATATTATCCATGCACCATTACTAACTCTGAGCAATGAGCCCAATTATCATCACTTGCATTTACCAAGAGGCCAACCTCTTTGACATTCACTGTGGAATAATAAATGTTTATTACGTGTTTCAGCAGGGAAATCTGACTGATAGAATGTGAGCTCATGGGAAGTGTTAGAACATGCTGCTGATACATTACATCACTCTATTCAACAACTCAGAGACTTTATTTGGGGACTCCCCTCTCCACCCATACAAGCAAGAAGCTCTTTCTATTTCAAAATACTTTCTTATTGTAGGTTCACAGCATATAGTTCTGTGACATCTAGAAGCAAAGCTTACCTAACCCACTCCAGACAAATTCTATAGTACATAACATTTTTAGTTCCCTATTGCCTGGGACATGAGGCAACCAGGAAAAGTTTTAATGGATTTTTAAAAAATTATTCTCCCTGTATGATTTCCAAGTCAAAGCAACTGAAAATTCTAGAGTACTTTTATATGAATTCATTATTGCTTCATGTCAAAAGCAATTACTCACCCACATTTAAATCAAAATCTAAATGGGCTGAACAGGATGACACAGGGTGGTCCACATACAAAGGCCAGCAGAGGGAAACACCTAAACATAGGAAAATTGAAAAAAAGAAATCCTTGTTACAAGTAAAAAAACCCTCCCGAAAATGGATTTAATACTTCTAGTATAGTCATTTGCTGTAAAACTCCCCTAAATACATGAAAAACTAGGTGAGAAGAGATCTATAAATTCTAGCATTCATTTAAATGGAAGGAGTCTAAAATAGAAAATTATGTTATATTGATTTTCTAAAAGAAAAAACACCCCACACAGCAACTATCTCCACCTTCTTTAAAAAGAAAAAAGTTGGAGATTCTTATAAAAACAACAACCAAACAAAAAACCAACCAACAATAGCCTTCCAAACAATTTGACACATCTCCCTGTGAGAAATCTAATCTGTAACTATCATTCACAGGTGATGCATTTGCATGAATTCAAGCAAATTCACAAACTCTTGTTCAGTATCTATTAATATAGGAGATTGCCATAAATCAGTCTGATTACAGCACGGACAAAGACTAATGAAACAGAACATCTCGGATAATTAATCCCACCTAATCACACACTAAAAAAGCCAACATTGGAAACCAGTAACACTGGCATCACCCATCATTATGTACAGTCATACCCGTACAACCTCTACACAAAGCACCTGCTGTTCCTCTGTGAACAAATTAAATTATAACCTTTACATGAGGAAGTAAAAATAAACATATTAGTGTCAATACCAAACTGTTTCCTGGGCAGCTAAAAACAAGACTCAAATCATTGCTATCAAGAGATGACAGCTCCAACTAATCACTGTAACATAAAACACGATAATAAATTGTTGCCAAGCACTGCCTTACTACAAAATCCAGGAGTGGTGCCGAATCATGTAGTAAATGATATGACAACCATGAAGAGCCACTGCAGCAGAGGACTGAGCACATTACGACAGTCAGTGAACAGATTCAAAACCCACGTCATCTCACGAGGAAAGGAGCTACAAGAATCACCTGCCTGTCTTTAGGCAACTGCTCTAAAAGCCTTGCAAACACCAACAGTAGAACATGGGGCTAGAGCCCTTCAGACAGATTCAAGAGTTTCCTACCCAGATCATGCTCTGCTCACTGGGACGGACACCTTGATTGGAACCCATGTGTTTGTCCCTGGGAGGTCCCAGGCTGGAGATCCTCTCACTTGTCCATCATTAGCATATTGGCGTACATACACAAATGCAGCAGGGCAGAGAGGTGGATAAGAAGATCTGTAGAAGACTGTGCCAGATCTGCATCTCCCTCTGCCTTCTCCAGCTGGCAGATACCCTTTCAAGCCCCAGGAAGAGGCTCAGCAGATCTCCCTTGCTCCTTCCCCTAGTCCAGCGGCAGACACTTGGCAGAAGGCAATGGAGAATGAAGAGAAAGCTCATCCTACTCATCGTATTTGTCACCATCTCCTTTTCTAATTTCATCCCTGGAAATTAAAAC
>RSEF01000001.1:88262964-88276619 GCA_003993805.1 Himantopus leucocephalus | reverse complement strand
GTGCTTCACATACAGTTTCTGAAGTCTCTCAGAAAACTGCCACGTAGTCTTCACATTCACTAGTACTTGCCATCCATGCCTCCCCAAAGTCCTTTACAAATAAACTAGCCACCACCTCAGGAAACTCTATACTCTTTTTCCCACTTCAATGAATAGAAGTAAATCAAGAGTTTACAGCAGCCCCCAAGAGCCCTCATTTCACCATTGGGCGCAATTAATTCTGCTGAAGAGCAGATGAGAAACAAAGCATATACTTAATTTCAACATAGTTTACTGGAAGGAGGTGTCACATTTTTAGAACAGGATCCACACACGACTGAAGACAGAGCTGCCTCAAGTTCAGCTATAAGCACTAAGCACATTTGGAAATTCCCTGGCAATGCTGTTAAAGGAACAGACATTTCCTGTAATTTTCGGAAACATTTTATATCTTCTCTCTTCCTTTTTAGCTTTGGCTAGAGAGGATACCATATTACCATTAAGTAAAATATGAATGAGCCACCCAAGTTTAAAGTGGAAACTTCAGTTATTTCTGCTTAGGAGAAAGTTTAAAAAAAATCTTTCATCATTAAGAGGCCAGGATTTTTCTGCTGACTTTAGGAAAAGAAACATACATCCTTTGAATTAGGGTAAATTACAAAAGGATATAAACTTGCCTTTTTCACTTACTTCTGGCAAATAAGTCCTCCAGGCCTTATTTAAATACTTTTTTCTATTTTCCAGAACTAGAAATGGAAGCCTTTTTTTCTCCTTTCTTGCTCAACAGCAGCTAAACAAACCCAACCAGTCAGGTCACACAGAGCATTACTCCCGCAGCTACAGAGTTGTGGTGCATCAAGCAACCTAGAAGCCAGGGAGAGACTGAACAGTCAAGCATGACAGCAACCTTCTAAGCACCTCAGTACCTACCTCTTCTTTCCTAAAAGTTTAATCCTGTCCTTTCCTAAAAACCTAATCTTGTATGAAGTATCTAGCATAAAATTTATAAAATTTACAATAAGTAAATAAATAAAATAAAATAAAATAAATAAAATAAAATTATTTTATTTATCTATGTAATCAGAGTCTGAAAAGAATCAACCCAAAGCAACAGCATGTAAGGTAAAAATCCACAAACCGAATTAAAACCAGAGGACAGCTGCCTATCCTTACAAAACACACCACAAGTACTATCTGGGTCTTGTACACCGAATGGCAAAGATTTATCATTTAATTTGTGACAACTGGCAAAGTCCATACATGCCAGTCTCTACCAGCAACTGTATTTTAGCTTTCGATTCAAAGACACAAAGTACAAAAAGGGAAAACCTTAAAGGGTTGAACTACTCTATAAATCCCCAAGCTATTGAAATTCCAGCATATCCTTACTCTTTGTAAAGCACAGCAGTTCTAATAGTCCGTGATACTTCTTTAAAAGGCTTCCCCTGAAAGAAGATAAGATGGGACCTCAGAGTCTTCAGATAATGGTTATCCTTTAAGTTTAAGGCCTTTTGCCCAGTGAGAGACTTTAAAGGGGAGACGTTCAAATAATCTGGGCCTTGAAATNTATGGAGCCAAAAAATAAAAAAAAAAAAAAAAGGCAATTGTGATCTGCTTTGTGGTCACTGTATGATGAAAACAGAAGGTGGATCTGAAGCCTTGTACAAGAACCAGCATGGATTAAAGGCAGAGGATAATGATGGTAATTTTATTAGGGAAATAAATCAGAAGAGCTTCTGGGCAAGGCAGGGGTGAATTTCTTGCAACAGACTTTAATGACTCTTCTCTTAAATTAAATTGAATGACTAAAGATCACAGTGAGTCAATCTCCTTTAAGAACAGAAACATGTAAACTGCTTCCACAGTACAGTACACTGTGGGTTAAAATGTTCTGGTCTTTCACCCATTTGAGGAAATGACACCAGTTCTCCCGGAAGGCAACATGCACATTCAACCCCTTCACATCAGGGCATGAGAAAGTTTGGAAGGAATTTCTTTTATTTTTTTTTAAACTGTCAACATTAATACTTTGTTTCTTCCTGCTTGTGTCTGAAAATACAGTGCTGCACTGCGCTGCATGCATGTCCTGTCAGCTGTGCAGAGAAACATCTAGACCTTTAAACAAAAAACCCTAATAAGCGTTAATTAGATCTGTTGTCAAACTCATTTAAAAAACCCTCTGCATGCTCAAAAGAAAATTAATATTGTGAGCAGTGTATGCTACATAGTGATAAAAGCACACAGAAGCATCTTCAGAAAGGATGCTGGGCCAAATAAAACATCGACTTAAGACATGCATAAGCTCAGTCCTACTCAGTAAAGAAGGTAAGTTTAACTGGGTTTCTCCCTAAATAACATTTATTTGGCAAGGCAACAAAATAGATGGTGGAAAACAGTAAGTCCACAAACGTGGTACAGCCCAACTATCTCGAGTTGGGGGTAGAGAAGGAAATGTAGAGATAGATGGCATACAGCAATGGCTCCCAATTAACGTGGTGGAATAATTCCAGTTGTTAGGTGTTCCCAGAAATTAAACAGTTGCAGTAATCCTTTTAAGAGGTCTCCCATTCTGGGCTGTGCAGAGTAGGAAGGGGTTTGGGCTATAACATAGAGTGACTGCTGAATTGCAGGTGAGGCCCAGAAAATAAATTAACGAATTCCTAGATCCAGACGATTGGGACCCAAATCTCTCACCATGGTGTAAGACTCCTGATAGTTCACACACTGGGAACTGAATGTATTTTCATACCTAATTTGTACCCACAAAGGTAATTCTGATGGCCTGCTTATTACAATTGCTTTCAAATTTTAACAGGGCCTGAGTTCAGGAACAAAAGCAGAAGCTACGAATGTGCCCCGGTTTGTCTTTCCCAAAGGATCCCAAGTGTTTCTTTGAATTTGAATTATGTTATATAAGACTTGCAGCTGTGCCAAAGCCACATTTCTAGTATGGTAACTACACAGCTGTAAAGAGAAGCCATATATATATCTTTACAACAGAACGAGAGAGCAGAGGGTGACTTATGTTCCCCAGCTCTGCCTCTTACATCACTATAAACATTACAATCTAAGTAGAAGAGTGACATAACCACAAAATATATTAATCCCCCTGAAGAACAACTGACAAAATGTGACGGCCATTACATCTAGTTTGCAAGAATTGAAAGGGACCAGGATTTTTTAAATTTTGAAAATCAAAAGCAAGCAATAACAAAATAATTTACTCGCTCAGTTTGGTATTATCTGATATGCACCTTAGTCAAAGACTAAGTCAACAAGAAACATTTTGTAGCAACCTCACTGGGCTTCTAACAGGATTTTGAATAGCAAAGAGAAACAAAATGTATTCCCTTAAATTACATTTGTATTATACTGTTTGAAGTGTGCTTCCATGTATGCACAGCTCCATCCAAGTCCATAAACAAGATTGCGTACTTCTCCAAAATTCATAGAGGTGCTCCGTTTTACACAGTCCTTTAAAAAGCAGCCAGAAAGGCACTGATTGTCGTCAAAGTAATCCCAAGCTAGGAGAGTTCAATATACTTCTGCAATAACTGAAGTAATATATCAACAGCATGGATCAACTTCAGTGCATGTGCAGCCAACTAAAACATTTGGAAAGAAGTGTATCATCTGCAAACTGCAAGACCCCTGCATTTCTTATGTATTCAGCAGTGGAAGAAGCACCAGTTATTTGTCAACGATCGTGGATACCTCAATAAATAGTACTGTTTAGTTTTATAATCACTTACTGATTATACATAAATTCCTGTCGATATTGCTGGCAAGTGCTCTCTGATCATTTTCAGACAGACTTCCAGTGTGCATGTAAGCAGTCCATAGGAATGAGTTAGGTTTTCGTACGCAATCCTGAGGTTTTTACCTCCAGGAAACTGATCCTGAAGGATACAGGTATATGATGGGTGGTCCTTAATCACTTCCTTTATGTGAAGATTGAGGTCAGAGTGGAAAAAGAGCCAAGGAAGGAAGTCTGCAGCACCCCTCAAACACACACACACACATACCCCTTCCTGAACAACGTCAACATTTTAGAGGGTTAACTTGTAGTTTGAATTGAGCAGTCAGAGGTTGGGATAGAAATAAACAGCTTGCACAAGCAACACACTGTGCTATTAAGTGTTTAGAAGTGACTTAAAAATTAGGTCAGTCTAATTTGTGGCTGATACTTTGTTTTTTCACTACTATGAACTCACAATGATGTCAGTCTCATGTTCAAACATGCCACATTTAGCAGCATATAGGCTTCCTGAGAGACTCTCTCAGCCTTCCTTTGTGCAAAAGGCTTCTGCCAGATTCTTAGCTCATACTTCACTGACTCAGGCATGCCACTCCAGTTTCAACGGAGTTACATTGGCTTCCTGTCAAGTACTGCACAGTTTGGGGTTTTTTTTCCTTTTTTCTTTTTCCCACTTTTTTTTTTCTTAAACTTTACTCACCAAAAGTTTAAGAACATGTAGCCATGTTCAGGTTACCATTTTAGGCCTCACCTTCATTAGGCAACATCCAGAAGGAAACTGCTCATTCAAAGTTGTGGGAAACAGGTGTTTTTAACTAATTCAACCCACCTTTCAATACTTAAAGGGGGCTTATAAGAAAGATGGAGAGAGATTTTTTTACCAGGGCTTGAAGTGACAGGACAAAGGACAATTGTTTTAAGCTGAAAGAGGGTAGGGTTAGACTGGACATAAGGAAGAATTTTTTTACTTTGAGGGTGGTGAGACACTGGAACAAGTTGCCCTGAGAAGCTCTGGATGCCCCATCCCTGGAAGCGTTCAAGGCCCGGCTGGATGGGGCTTTGAGAAAGCTGGTCCAGTGAAAGATGTCCCTGCCCATGGCAAGGGGGTTGGACTAGATAATCTTTAAAGGTCCCTTCCAACCCAAACCAGTCTATGATCTTTCCCCATCCTTACCCGATCTAAAGAAATCATAGATGTCCCTGTATTCTACCCAAATTCAGCTAACTCTTGAGGATGCAAAGCATCCGACAGAATTGGGACTTCATACAGAAATGCGCAGCCACACCAAGAAATGGAAGCACACACACATACAGAAGCTAATCTGTCTGCAAACTTTTAATGTTCAAGGAAGATGCCTCTTCATTACTATTTCTGATGCAAAACTTGCCACAGGGTTTTTAAGCATGTTAGCAAAGATGACAGCTTGTGAAGCACAATATTTTAAGTTTGTCTAGCTACAAAACTTCACATGAGCCTTGGACCCAGCAGCTTTTGCAAGCATCTTCAATTAGTAATGCTATTGCATGAATCCTTAACATGCTTAGAAAAGCATCCCACTCTGTCTCAGGAAAAGACACATTATCTCATAGTCATTTCCAGCACCACATTACATTCCAGCTACTCTATGAAAGAAAACATACAGCCTTGGTTCCCAAGAACTGCATATCCAACATATCCCCACCACTACTGCTGTACCTGCAACTCCCCAAGGATACAGGAAAGGCAAGTCTTGCAGGGAGAGGTGACATCTTTTCTGAGACCAGTTAATATGGAGTGATAAGGAGAGGGAGAGCACAAACTCCAGAATGCAAGAGCCCTTCCTCACACACACAGATGTGAAACAGAACCAAACTGTGACACAGAAACAAAAGCCAAGGCTTCCAAAACATCTCCACATCCAGCTTGTCCCTCCTCCCAAACAGGAAAAGAAGAAGTCCAAAGCACATCCCGAAGTATGTCATAAATTACCCAATGAATCATATTCCTCATGGAAACTGTCTGGCTGAAGCCACGCCACTGAAAATACCCAATACAAGACAGAAAGAAACCTAAAAGTCACCCCCAAAGAAAGAACACTTCCCTCTCCCCAAAACCTTGGAGTTAATACCAACACAAGAAAATCCTGAAGTCATCACAGAGTTACTAGATTTGTGGTACATTTTTCCCATAAACAAACTGTTCTCTGGATTAGCAAGTTGTTTCTTATTATTATTAACTCAAACCTGACCTAGATTTAGCTTTATATTCACTGTTTTGTTTCAAGCTTCAAGTAGGGTTTGTGTTTCTGAAGCCCTGCCTGTCTTCCCCAAAGTCAGTTTAAACAGGAAAAAAAAAGAATCCCTCTCCTTACAAACTTTTCTTATAGCCTGCCTGAAAAAAAAAGTTGTTTTTTTTTTTTAAAAAAACCAAACCAAAACAAAAACCAACACACAGAAACTCACACAAAAATGATAGTTTCCTTAAAACTATTTTTCAGGCTACTGAAAAACTTTGACCGTTTCCAGCTACAAATAAAAGTATACCACATCATTCAAAATGATAGAACTAAATTTCATTCTACAAAGCTATGAGAAGTAGCTTTTATAGAAAATTGTGTTTTACTTTCAAACCAATTTCCTTTCCTTCAGTTCCAAGTGACTTAAAGGTATCAGTGACAAAGGTAACACATGAGATTAGATGCACTTGCCTTTACAAAGTCATGACAGTGACAGATATAGTTGTGTTTGTTACCTGAGGTTTTTGTTTGCTTGGTTTTTAATTCTATTTGGATTGCAAATGTTAGCTAGTTAGTTTGCCGCCTGGTTTGTATGCAATTCAGCTTCTCCATGGGAATCCCGAGTAGCATGAAAAGACTGACCCTGGTGGTTTGAACCACAGAGCATGAGGAGTCATGGTAAAAAGACACCTGAGAGAAGCCAGTTTCTACCAATGAATGCCGAAAGCATTTCAGATGCGCAGACTTGGGCAAGAAATCTTTTCCAGGAAAGATTTCATCCCTGCCTGCAATTGCCCTCTCTGATAGGATTACAGCACAGGTCAAAATGTGCAGGAAAAGAGTTTAACGCAACCACAGAAGTGGAGGTCACCAGTAAAGTGGGGAACGAGAAGCATTCCTCCCATCCCCTTCAGGCTTTTTGCTCTGCAGCCACACCACCAGACTCAAGCTAGAGCAGTAAATGCCTGGGCACACACTTCTGAAGTCAAATAATCTATAACCCAGGAGCTGGGCAAAGTCAAGCACAAATCCAAATAATTTTTTAGAACATCCAAATTTTAACTTAGCTTAGACTGCTTTGGAACAAGCAAAATAAAAAAAAACCAACTATGACTTAGATCTAGAAGATAATGTATCTAGGCTACTTGTAGCTACAATGCCTATCCAAGACTAAAACATTCTTCCTCATCTTGTTCTCACCCTCAGATTACAGCAGTTTTGCCAAGGTTCAACTTTCTGGCACTATTGAAAGCATAACCATGCAAGATCTTCTTGAGAACCAGCTTTAGGTTTGGCAGAGATACCACCTGGCATCAAAGGGTATGCCTTTTGGAATGCCTATGGCCATATGCCTGAATTTTAGTTAAAAAGCAAGAAGCTGCAGGGATATTTTTTTTTTTTTTTCATGTATTTGGCAGCTAAATTTTCCTAATACTCCATGGGCACGGAGCATGCTTCAGTGTAAGGACAGAGAGTGAGCAGAGAAGATGCTTAAATCTAAGACTCACAAGCTAGCTCTGACCCAAACCACCAACTTGGTGCTCAAACCCACCAACTTGGTGCTCAAACTAGCTTTGATAGACAGGTGGGTTTATTTGTGCAGGCTCACCCCACGGCATGGCTACAGTTTTCCATACCTCAGCTAAACACCTTCTGCATCACCCTTCACAGAGTAGGGCAGATGGACTAGGCAGAGCATCTCAATCTGCACTATTCCCCTCACGGCCACGTCCAGAATGATGGGTTATACACTTGGTGCTATGTGCCATTACAAGTACCGAAAACCAGAGAAAGCAGATGATCTCTTAAGCTTGAGTTATTACTTCTGCTCAAACACACTGACAGTATAAGGAATGGAAAATAACCTCACCATGAGCAAACAGAAGTTGCTGCAAACAGCAGGGGTGGTCTGTATATGGTGTTGAGTGAGAAATATGCTGGAATAACTGAAAGAGAGCAAAAATACACTAGTGCCCTTAAAAGATTAGCCTGGCCATTGAGATATTAATCCACAAAACCTACAGTTGTCCCCAGGAGTTGATACACCTTTGGCTTTAAAATAAGCATGCACTGCTTGGATAGAAAAGGGGGACTTGTCCACAAAGAATTCCTGCTCTGATGGTACAAACAGACAGTACCTGCTGTCTGGGTCTAAAGATCCAAAGCCCTGTGGCACAGTTCAAAGTGCAACATTGCCCCTTATGCTAGATTGCCGCAGTTTTTTGGTGCATTTAAGGTAAAATGCAAGTTAGTAACTCCTTTCAGCACAAGTCTGTAGAGTCAAGTATGAGAAAGCACCAGCACCATGATTGCTCACACAGTCTCAGCTCACCAGCCTTGTTCTTATGCAGCACGACAGGGACGTTCCTTACATAAGCACCTTCCTCAGGGAGGTACTCACCCAGTCAAGGAGTAATTATTTAACCATGATCAAATCTGCTTTGCATTCCCGTTAAAGAAAATCTTATGCAAAAAGGTAAGAGCTTGGCTGCAAGTCCTTGGCTGAAATATCCTCTTACCAGTGCTGTGCTGCTTGCCAGGTCATCGCTGTCTGTACTTCAGAAGTTTGCAGTAGACAGACCATGCCAAATCCGAAGAACTTTGTCATCAAAAGAAAAACTTTAAGCCTAACAGTAGGAAGTGCTCTCCATGCTTCGCTACTCTTGTCAAACTATACTGTAAAGACAATTACAATTAATAAAAGTATTCTTAGGAAGCTTCATGACAGCTTTGGAGCCATGGTTTTTCTGCTTCAGGTAAACTGGAATAAGGAAACCAGCAGGAAAGAAGATTTCTCTTGCTGTACTTTAGCCCCTCACAAATGCAAAAAGGACTCCCAAGGGAAACTGTCCCACTCTAGACAGCAACTTAAGTGGTACAGATCTACCCAGGAACATTAGCTTCTCTTTCTGCCTACCCATGGGAAATACCTTTACTACCAGCACCTGAGGTTATAACCACAGAAAAGCAAGATGCTGTTTCACATTAGCTACTTAAAGGCATTTGAGGTGTTTCTTCTGAAAGGAGTGAACAGGCAAAGCTCACCAGTTCCAAGAAGAACATCTGAAAAAACACTCGTTCTGACACCACTCAACAAAGATAGAGATGTGCAACACAATGGCACACTTCTTCACTGCATTTTGTACCTACTGCTTTATGTAACTTCCATGACTTAAAGCAGTGGCTTGCAAACAGGATGCTGAATAGTCTAGGTAAGTATCTTTTGGCACATTTTTTTTTGACAAAACCATAGTCATATCCAAAATTCTTTTGGTGGACAACTGGCATCAAGTAAATGATTTACTGACTTAGAATTCAAGTTCCTTTTTAAGGATAAATGATCACAGAGAACCACACTAACTAAGAATCTAAATATGGGTACTTTCTTTTAGTATTTTTAAGGCATGAACAAATCCTCCTGGGGCCTGTCACAAACTGTCTATCCATCCAGCAAGGCTAAAGGCAATTCCCATGGTGTTCCACCCAACACCTTCTCTTTTCAGACATTTAAATGCATTCAGGTTTATCCATGAGAAAGCTTTTCTAATGAGGAAGTTCCATGTCTGCACCCAGCGATTAGACTACCAATAGTTTCAGACACAGACAAACTTGCAAAATCCGCCTTTAGACTATTGATGCCTCAAGCAGGAACACCGTGTTGCACCCATTGTGGCAGAAGCATTCAGACCTTTACAAAGACAGCAGCCAATGTGCAAAGAGCTTGGTGGTAACACTTCCATCCAGGTTTACTGAGATAGGCATCCTCTGATTGTCTCACAACAATTAAGAAAACCTTAAAGTTCAATAATTATGAAGGAGAAGAGCAACTCTGGGCCACCTTTTATGCTTCACAGGTCTCAACTAAACCATAAAGAACAAGTGATTAAGCCTCCTGGAAGGCCTGGTAATTTTGCTACCTTATTTATATTATCATGATCAACTGCATTCAATTTTAACTTTTGAATCCAGAGAAGAGTTATTGAATCTGTTATAAAAAATATAAACACAGTAAATTGTTTGAGGTTGACAGCCACACTAGGAGATAAATGAATTTGTGGCATCTTACACAAACAGTTCAGTGAAAATCCAGTATTATATAGTAGCACCTGAGGGGCCTTTTAAAGAGACAGTCAGATCCAAAAATTCAATCAGAAAACTTGCTTGTTGTAGCTTTAAGTTTCCTAAAAAAACCACCCTGAAAGCAAATCTCAGTTTAACACACAAGTGCACTACTTCACTAAGTTCCCAGAGAACACAGTAACAACAGCAGTCAAAGGGATTTGTCCTGCTGGAGTAGAAACAAGTTTAGATGAACTATGTTTTGGGTACCGTCAGGAACCACCATGTGTAAACCCATCACTTTGACAACTTGTCTTGTCTTAAATCTGTTAAAACCTCCACAGCAAACCTAATCATACATTAAGGAAACAACCACTGCTTGTAACACAGTCTCTAGAGAAAAAAGTAGAAAGACAGGAATTAACACCAGAAGTTACTGAAGAAAAGTGGTTTTGTTTGTTTAAGACTTACTTTGAACATGTCATCTTGTGCATGCCAACTGTTGGCAGTCATCAACAAAAATAAATTCTTGCTGTTAACAGAAGTAACCAAACAGACGGACAACTTAAGAAGTTACTATGCTTTCTTCTGGATTTTAACCACCACACGTTGCAATAAAAATGGTGACAGAAAGAAAACACGATTAACTGATGGCCAATCTAGAAAAACATGTCACTAGCTAATGGCTTCACCTACAAATCAAGACATTCCATGTTTAAGTAATTTCTAGTACCATCCTGAAGGAACTCAAAAATCTGCTACAGGTGAGAGGCTCCACTTTTTGCATTCCACTTTTCCATCAGCTCACTTCATCTCATGACAGATTTGTCCCTAGACCTCTACCTGAAAGCTAGAGTTGTATCCTGCCCATTTTTCCGCTTGGTATTAAGACAATTTAAACAATACAGATGGATGAAACACACTGACCTAGGCACATGATCTCTTTTTGCTAGTAACACAGTGGCATTTCCTTCAGCTATGGTGCTCACACCTACGCTGAACACCACAGCAAATGTAATTTTCCAGACCTGTTCCTTTGACCAGATGCACCTTTATTTTCCTCTTAAGCCATACAAGATAACAGGAGATCCTCACCTATCTCCTGCTTCTTCCAAAGCTGCCAAAGCCTCAAAGCCAGTACTTTGCCATGACGTCTACAAGGACTTCGGCATCAGTACTAAGACCAGAATTACCTAGGTGAACACCACTCCTCTCTGCCTCTGGGACCAGCAAACACAGCAGAGTCCATGGCTGGTGACTGGCCTCCTGGGTTCTGTAATAAATATCTGTATTACTGCATGGAAGGGATACTCTAAAAAAAGCATATACTAAGTAAAAATAAGCTGTGACTTTGGTTTTAGAAGCCAAAGCAAACAAGATTAGTACTCCATAAAGAAAATAACTGAGTTATTTACCACTTTGGAGTTCTACCAACTATTTGATACAACCAAGCTAAAGCTGAGGATTTTAGTATATTTTCATTACGGCTTGGTTTTGAGTAATTTGGACTCAAGATAGCACTGTTTTTTGCAGAAAAAAAGATGCAATCTCCAATACCTTTTCTCTACTTCTGGAGTAACACTTCTTAATCATTCCATTTCACAACAGTGACCTTACCAAAAAAAAAAATGAAGAAACAAGTATTTTGATAACAAGTTCTCTGTGCTTTGTGTTTCATAACATTTTTATGCTTGCAGAGAAGCCATGTCATTCCAGACAGAGTGTATTTCAAAATGGAAACCTATCAGGAAGGAATTTAGAGAACCATGCTCCCCAAATGAAGGGAAGACAGCTGATACAGAAGTGGAGAGCACACTATACTATCAGTCCAGCCTCCCTTACTCCTTTAGTTGGTAAAATGGCAGTGGCATTACATCTGAAGAAAACTGAAGCACTCCATATATGAGGAACCATAAGTTGCAATGAAGATTGATGAGGAAGAGTCTTTTCCTAGGCGAAAATAAAACAAAACAAACCCCTAAAAGACTCTGTATGTGGCTGTCAGGAGGAACATCAGGAAGGAGGAAGAACTCACTACGAATCCGGTGTGTTTAATTCAGAAAAATATCAGAGCTCTTGCAATTTCCACAAACTAAACAAGGAATCACACAGTTACTGTGGAAAAGGGGGAAAGAGTCAAGCCGGTTCTGTTCAGAGAAGGGAATACGGGGAATACCAGGCCAAATGCAAGAGGAATCTCATTTGACAAAGGAGAGTCTGCATTTCAATTTAGCCTTTGAACCATGGCAGTACATACCAAGGGACATTTTTCATTCTGTGTTTGTTCTTTACCTGGAAATAAGAAACTAAGCTTTTCCCCTGCTGCTCACTAGAGTGATCTTAGTACTATGTTGGAAAGACAGTTTACTGTTTGCATTAGCTCACCGCTAAATGACAGCGGCCATAATACAACCAAGCTCACCATGCTCATGGAAGGAATCCTACCAAAACTACTATCATGCTGTTACATTTCAGAAATGGGGATTAAGACACCACCACTCCAAAAGATCCTTAGTTCAAGAAGAGAGAGAGGAAATTAAAAGCTGCATGTTTAGCTCCCAGCTGAGTCTGAAAGTTGCAGAAGGTATACATACCACTTCACAAGGAAAGGGAACAGGAAGCCGGGGAAGAAAAGAGTCATTATGTTTAAACGGTAACATTTTCGTGAGGTTACACAGGCCAAATGAGCATATCCCAGAAAAATGTGAATCTAAGCCTGGGTAAAGAAACAGAAAGCAGAATAAGTGACAGCAGATAGGAAAAAAAACCCCCGCTTTAGAAGAGCAAAGAGTATCAGGTCAGAAAACATATCAAAATAATAAGAAAAATCATAAGAGCTAGTGCACAACAACGGAGAGGTGCAATTAAATTTGATACTAGCACCTAGATAACGCCAGCTGAGAAAGCAAAAATAGGTTTCTTTGCAAGAGCCTCTCCCAGGCAGGATGCTGGCAAAAGATAAGCTAGAGACAGACTAAGATGATCTACCATCAGGACTGACATGTTAAAAGATGAGAAGAAAAAATGAATATTGATTAACCAACAGTAAGTCACCATGTCCTCAAGATTTATGAGGGCATTAAAGAATGTAAGGGCTGAGCAAACAACAGAAATACATAATGCTCATCAAAGCGAGCTATTCCAGCATAGGTACAAAGTGTTTGTAAAACATGCTTATAGATGACAGAAGAAAGAAAAAGACAGAAAAAAAAAATAATCAATGAACTTCAGTAATAGAAAAGCTGGTTTAAAAGCAGCCACACAGAGCCTCTGGCAGACCTGATGATAGGCATAAAGGAGCATACGGCAACAAATGGGGGGAGGGCACAGAACCACCTTTCTTCATCCAACCCAAACCCACTGTTAAATTTGCCCATGTGTCCTTGAGCTGGCCAACTCAATTGTTTAAAGGACTTTACGTAGACTGACTAGAAAAACCGTTTTGTAGTCTATAACAAAAAAAAAAAAAAATCAAGGAATCTGAATTATAAGAGAAATACAGTATTTTCAACTATACACACATTGTCGTGGTCTAGGCTGAACTGGCCACTGGGGGCGTGGGGGACCCCAGATAGGACTGACAGATGCTCCCCCCCACCTCCCTTCAAAGAGAGAGGCAGAGGAAGGAAAAAGAGACTTATGAG
>RSEF01000001.1:88202371-88262864 GCA_003993805.1 Himantopus leucocephalus | reverse complement strand
TCCATGCTGACTGGGCCTGATCACCCTGTTCTCCTGCATGTGCATGTGTAATGGCACTGAGGATGACTTGTTCCATTTCACTTTTACTGCTACTGAACCTATTTCTTTTGATCAGCAAGGGTATTGGCAAGTTGGGCAGAATGCAGAAGAGAGGATGGTCTACATGATACTTTACCTCTAAGGCTTGTCTATGTGTCAAAAAGGCAGGTAATGTATGGGAGTGGCACGGAATGAATGACCACCTAGAGCCTACAGAGCAAACAGTATGATGGATTTCTGGTCCGCTTCAAGCAAAACACAAACAGGTTAGCTCAAACAGTAGAAAAGGCTACTTGTGAGTTCATTCTCTGACTTGGCCTCAAGTGAAGTATGAACAGTCATAAAAACTACTCTAAACAGTAGACTCAGGGCAGCAGCTAGCGGCAGAGGCGCTGCGTCAAGCAGCTGGACTCAGTAACCTTTTCTACTAGTACAGCTGGAAAAAGAAACTCTGTCAATAGCCGTTAGACTACTGTTCTTCAGCTTTCAGTATTTAGGTTAAAGCTCCTTGCAGCACTGACTAGTTCACCAATGGCAGCATATAACTCAAAAATGTTAGAAGACAAACAGCGGGGACCTGGGGAAGCTGGTACATTTGTACCTGCAACTTTGTTAGAGGACATCAGCCTCTTGAACTGAACACGTTCTCAAAGCAAACACAAAATTTACCAACTTTCTTTTTTATTTTTTTAAAGATAAAACCTTCTCTTCCATCTAGAATTGTTACATACATACCCAGTTCAAAAAAGCCAACGATAAATTACTAATAGCATGAAGAAAAATAGCAACTCACAACAGAATTGTTTAGACAGGTCATTTTCCCCACTCCTTCGCACCTTCTCAGTTGCACTGGAAGACTTATCTTTATGTGGACTCAGGAGCATGCTATTTAAAGCCCAAGTCTCTGAACCTTATAAATTTCCAACATGAAGATATGGTCTATAGTGCAACATTTTGAAATCAACTCATTCTTAAATATTTACAAATGCCTAGAGATAAAGACCAAATGCACAAGTGTACGCAGTATTATTCTCCCAACAGCCACCACATATTCTAATTCAGCATTTCTAGTTTTTTTACATTAATTATAAACCAAAATACAGACTCAGAAAGACAAAACGCACAACTCATTAGTGTCTAACAATCTTTAAAAGTTACTTTGTAGATGCACAGATAGTATTTACTACTATGAACCCAGTGGAAGCTAGACCTTTCCCTGTACTTCCTATAACTTGTCATTAGACTTCATTTAGACAGTCTGTCTTTTCCTCATACACACAGAAAATAACTCTTTTGTTATCTACTACTACGAGCATAGTATTACCAGCCAAAGTGGGGCAATCTCATCCTGTTATCACATTAGAACTATGTTTTCTGTAATTAAAAGGCTCATTTTCATGTACAATTAATGCAGAACCTTTTTCTTCCTTTTTAAAAATATTTTTCATCTCTGTTGACTCTACATTCTTCTTTTTTCCCTTTATTAGCCCATATGGTGCATTTTTCTAACATCTGATCAATACCTCTTCTTTTCCATTATTCCCTATTTCTTCTTTCTCTCTAGTTCTGTTTCTTATGCACATCTCCCTTTTCAAGTATTTTCACAATGACAAAAGTCAACCCTAATACCATACAGCTTTTGAAACTGGGAATACTGTTTGAAACTTCAGCTCCAGAAAGTGGTAAGTCTGAACATTTTTTCACTGTAGTGCAATTTAACTGCATTTTGAGTAAAAGTAGAATGGTCACAGCTCTGTTCACAGACATCAGAAGATAGTACTGCATTTCAGGTCAACCATTTCAACTTAAATCAGAACTAATTCTGCAGAATTCTGAATTCAAGAAAGTCTATTTTACTGCTGGTGGAGAAGCTGTGGCTATATGTTGGTGTTTTAACTAGTTTACCTTCATCATGCCCCAAAGCAGCTGATCTATGTGAGGCCCATCCCACTCCACCTGTCCAACAAAAGTAATGCTATTTTCTACCAATAGGTAGATTTCTCCAGCTGTGCTTTGATGTGTAACAGTTGACATTTGCAAGGGAGAGACCTTTCAAGGAGGAAGTTATGCTTGTAGATTCTCACTTTGCCAACATAAATGGAAAAACAGGTAAACAAGTGATAAATTGCTAAGTAAGAATAATGCTTGACTGTACTGAAAAGCAATGTCACCACCTGGGCCAAATATTAAGCACTTAGTAGAAATGCCTCACTTCGGTGGATATAACAAGAAGATCCTTGTAAGTGTACTTTATAACTTAGTCAATCAAAGATATATAAAAATGTGTTACTACTGGATATATACTCCCATTACCAGGTAGGTTCCAGGTCAGGGAAAGCATAATATTAAGTGATATTTTTTTTTTTCCTTAGGACCTGTAACATCTATCATATGCTGTCCTGGTTTGAGGTTTCTTTTCTTTTTTTTTCTTTTAAACCAAAATTGAACTGGAGACCATGCATGGGGGGTAACTATTTACTGAGCATGTACACACACAAAAAATTAAATGCACAACATCCCTCCCAAGTTAATCCAGAACATAAATTCTTGGCTTTGAAATATTTGAACACTTAAATGATCAACACTGTCTTGAATTTTTTTTTTAATTATTCATCAAGTCATGAAAGACATTTTTCTACCAAAGTAGACAGCCTCTTCAAGGAAAAGGGGGAAGAAGAAGAAAGAAAAAAAGAGAAAAACACCATCGAAGGACTTGGCAGCTTATAAAAATTCCCCAAACAAACACTGCACCTCTCTAAGCTAGCATTTGCTAACACTGTCACTGTGCTCAGCTCTTTTTGTGTGCCTGCCATGAAGCAGCACGTAAGGACAGATAGTCCCGATGCTTCCTGAAAGAACAAGACCTGAACCTTTAAGCTGAATCAGTCCCCTCTTCCCCATCCACCCACTCCCCCTATTGCATTACCTCCTTATTGTTGACTGAAACAGTAGACAAAGTCAGCAACTGAAAAGAACATTCTGCCTATTTTAATGCAAAATCTTGAAAATCCTCACCACAGCTCAGTTAGAAAGATTAGACAAGCATTGGTTGACCCCCCACAAAAACCTGTAACTAAATGAAAAAGATTTTGTTTTAAACAGCAGCTGTATTTTCACTTAGCTATGCAGACATTTCATAGCTACTTTGCCATACTGGCGGATATCTGGGCGTTTGAATAAAAATAGCTAATGTGCTTGCTTGTTATGCCATTAAATAAAGTGCACAAAGGAATTGCCAGTACTGTTTTTGCCCATGAAAGGCAATGGTCATTAATAGCTTGTATTTGCAGAAGGCTGTTAGAAGAACAGCATGCCTGAGCTTCCTCCACAGTTTTCTATAGGTTTAACCATAGATGAGGCAGTAGGGGAAAAGACACTATACATTTCCTCATTCCAGAACAGGTCACACCTGTAGGAGTGTGGCAAGTCATGCAAGCCTCAGTCAGAGAAAAAGATTCGAGTTCTGTAAATTTGAGAGGGCAGAAAGATGTGGGTCTCTTCATGGAAAGAGTATCTTGAGAAAATGTGCACTGATAGTTATTTTAAGACTTTTTTTTGCTGTCCTGACTAGTATCTTGGAGACTTGCACTTGTATTGCTATTCATTTCATCCATTTCATGCTTAAAGGAGTTAACTTTCAGTAATATTTTGAGAGGAAATAGGCAACAAATGGGCTACTCATACAAACATGTCTGGGCTGGATAAACAGACTTTTCAGGCACCTTCAAATAGGTCCACCTGGAAATCACAGCAGACAGGCAAAGTGAGCCACGCTGAGGAAACACACTTTGTCAACTGGATGGTATCCAAACATGGATCACCTAACAAGCAGAATGGAGGACTGAGAAGCTGATAGCATGCTCACAACGCGTCAACCATGAGAAGCCAGGGATTTGCACCAGCTGGACAAGAGAACTTACTCCAGTGACCAGGAAAAATATATCATCATACATATTCAGATGAAAAGTTACATGCAAGAAAACAAAACAAAAAAGGGAGACAGTGAGAAACAAACGAGGTAGCAAAGGACAGTACAAGTACAAGCAGCTTTATTGTCTAAATGCCCTAAATAAAGTCTCCTACTAGCTAGGAGAAGATGAAGTTTACCAGCTCTCTTAAGGACAGTGCCCATTTGCCTTCAGCTGCTGTGTCTTCGTGAGATATGGGGCTATGAACCTATAGACCAGTCATTGTTCATTACCTCTCTTCAGCAAGCCCTCAGAGCACCCACTGTGTAAATCTTGATAGCTTTTAGGAAATTGAAATGACATGGGAGTAGCCTGGGAGAAAGGAGAAGGTGGTACTGGGTCCTGTTGCTATGAGAAGAGACTTGCCATCGATGCAGAACTCCAGACTATGGGAAGAGAGATTTTCACAGCCTGTCCTCAATTTGAAGCACACCTGCCTTGTACCCACGGTCTTGGGACAGGCAGAGGAAGCTCTACGAAAGTGGTGACACCATTTACCTTCATGGATTCAATGCAGTGCGTGCTTTCAGACTTATTTGGACCTAACAACATGTCAACCCAATGCACTAAGATTACTGCTGTACTTTTTTGCTAGAATATTCTTTGTCTTTGCTTAAACTGGCAAAGCTTTATGAATCTTGGTTGAAACCAAGATGAAGTTTATTGTTTGCTCCCCAAGTGTTCCTAGTAAGAAGCCTCTATCCAGATTCTCTTATTTTAGAAAGGCACTTCTGAGTATAATGGGGTTAGAAGAGAGAAATGTAACGAAGTTTCTTGCCCCTCTAGCTCTCTTCCCTCCCAGTTTTCCAGAGTTCAAACAGACTCCCATGAAACTGCAAGGGACACCAGAGCTGGAAAGCAAGAGAAAACACTGAGTCCCAAGCATAATTTTTAAAGAAAGAAGGTATGAAATCCCAACACCTAAGCAGGTTCCCACCTGTAACAAAATACTTGTGAGAACTGTATGGATGATAGGTGCTATACTTATTCCAGATAGCATTAATACAATGAGTGTAAAGTAATCTCATCCCTGTTCTTTAGGCAAATGTTCTTGGTGCTTACAACTCACTTTTTAAATTAAGGCTTCTTTCAGTAGCAGGATGGCATGCAGAGAGAAGCTCTCTGAAGTGTAGTTCAGACTCTTTGCACGTATTTGGAAGATGGTGTTAGAAGACAGATGGCTGCCATGCTTAAGGGACTGTATAAGCTTAGTGAAATATACACTACCAAGAAAGTCACTCCACTGCAAGCACCATCCTTAGCAGGTAGAAACCCAAGTCCTGACATGGGATTTGAGTCTTTAAAGTCTGGGCTGAACGATTCTTACACCTAGCAATCAAGAAGCAAAACCAACATTCGGGCTATTAGAAGTCCGGTGTTTATATCCCTAACGTTATAAATTATTCAGCCATTAAAGATGCTTTACTAGGGGTTCAGTAGGAGCAAAACGCAGTACCAAATCAATTTTACCTGGAATACTGCTGGGGGAGGGAGAGTTGCTTTCCTATTTTGAGAACAACATCTACACTACACTTGCAGAGCCAAAGCCTTCTAATCCAGCAGGCTGAATACATACTAATTATTCAAACTCAAGAACGTGTGCATAAAAGGAATTTCACACAATTAGTCTCTGTTTTCCTCCTCGTTTTATGCTTTCTATAAAGTTCTCATTCCGGTGTTACTACACTACACCCTCAGACCCATCTTTTTGCCTCCCACAAAGTAATACAAAAAACATTAGACAAGCAGACAAGGATGTCTAAAAAAAGAGTATTTGTACAAGCCACCAATCCATCATTTAGTCAACAAACAGGCTCAATTCATAGATTATTATAGTAAAGCAAAATCAAGTGAAGCACAATGAAAACGGATAACACTGTTTTAGTCTCAATATTAGAAACCCTGTGTCGTAGTTTTCTGCCAGACTAATGTAATGGAACACAATTATTATTTTCTGAAGAAAAATTTTCATACTATTTTAGCAAACTATCACTCTGGATAGCATGTAAAAAGATCTTATGGAAGAAAAGAAAATTACATTATTACATTTATTCTCAACCAATTAAAGCCTCTGCACACCTCCACTTGTCTATCTTTATTTGCTAAAGAACTGACAAGTTTATAACTTAAGCTTGAAACCAAACGAGAGTGCAAATTTACCTGAGGAGGTCCACGTAAGTTTCTGAGAAACAGGATGAAAACTTGTACTACACAGGGCAAAATTAGTTCCAGGAACACACTAAAGAGAAGCTGCATAATTTACCAGCAACCTATGGCTCATATTATGACCAAGAAAGAGCAGAGATAACTGACGTCCTCACAAAGAAGGACCTTGTTTCAGCAGTTCCTTTCATATATTCACACAGCACAAACGTTACAGCTTTGGGCAGTGGAAGCACAGAAAAGCAGCAGCATGGGAGCTTGGGAAGGTCCGTGGCAGAAGAAATCATTCTGCATCCCCACAGTGAACCTCCCCTCACTGAGGCAACGTTCTTTCCCCTCTTTCCTAGCCTGCCCAATTATTAATTTGTGTTGGGTTGGTTTGGTTTTTTGGTGGGGATTTTTTTTTCAGCTGCAGGAGCATTTTGTAGGGACACAACGTGGAAAGCTGCCAGCCTTCCCAGAGCCAACTCTGAGTAGGTCAGTCTTGGCTCAGCAGCAGACCACATAGCGCAGCAAAAGGAAACACAAGTCCTTGAACTCACGCCCATCTTCCCTCTCATCCTCCATACACACACCCTAGATGCAGATTTTCTTTGATCGCTGAGGAATAGTAATTCACTGGTGGCCAACATCATCTCCACTGGAGACCGTGATAGCTGCCAACAGGCCCTATCCATAAGCAAACTGAGAACTGTTCCAATTAAAACTACGCAAACTCAGAAGTTAAGATGCCAAACTTTACCATTAATGTGTATTTTGGGCTTCCTTCAGGTGTTATGAGAAGTTACAAAACAACTGTAACGGAGATTTCTTATTTGGAGCTATCAAGCTAATATCGATCTACAGATCAGGTCTGGTGAAGGAGAGAAGCAGTGATACGAACTTCCCTGTTCCCATGGCCATCTTCAGCCACCGGCAACACTGCAGTAGCACAGGGCATCTCAGCCTCTAGCCTTGCTCCAGAGCCAGTTTCATCTCAATTAGCTTTGGTATCAGGGTGGTGATACTATTATACTAGTGATAAAGAAAACTCTGAGGATAGGGTCCCCCAAGAAATGACCAGAAAGCAGCCTGAAGTTACAGTGTTCGCTTCGCCTTCACATGAATGACTCCTGGACTTCAGTTATCACTGGCTTTTGGCCAGGCAGACATCCTGATACGCATCACCAGGCCACCCATCACCTATGGCTTTTGATTCATGCAGAAAGCCAAGGTCACGTATGCAATGGACAGCCCTAAAGAATGCTGCATTACCCTTTGTTTATGAAACGGGACACCAAATAAATCTGAGGAATATTACCGATACCGATATGATACATAGTTACTGATATTTAAAATATTCTACAAAAACCCTCCATGTCACTACACCAAATCTGGATGCAATCCCTAAGTAACTGCAGAGAAAGTGAACGTACCATTCAGCACATCAGGGGCACAGCTACTTCCCCATCACCCAGCAAACCAGCTTCTTTATAACTCTTAAATAATCATGGACAAACCATTATACAACTATGGACAAAATGCTACAAGACTGCAAGAAATGTTTAGTCATTTGATCAGCATAACAACAAATCTGTAGAGACCGATTCACAGGATTTGTAGGCTGAACCCAGGTTTCTTCATAGGGGTGAAATAAAAGAAAAAAAGTAAAAGGAAGGGATCTGCCAATCCTTCCACACCTCATCCTTTGACAGTAACTACTCTACTCCATCTGGCTATTAAGAACTGTCAGCACTTGAAGAATATTCATGATGCTTTCCTGACTGCTCTTACAGGAAAGAAAAATAGAATAAAATAAAAAAAAAAAAAGTCCTAGAATATTCAACAGACACAGTATAAAGTTAAAGCTATCACTCTGCCTCCTTTTTCTTGAGGGGAAAAATGCTTCAACTGTGCTTACTGTATTTATTGGAAAATTTGTATTTTGAAAACAGTCAATAGTCCTGAATAGGTCTGGGGATTAAGGCCTCGAACTCTGAGAGACAGGTGACCGAACAAGGCCCTCGCTCTGCACACAGTTCTTACTGCACAACACACTGAAGCAGAGGTCACTTGAAGACCAATGCAAGGAACACAAATCAATGACTAATTTGCCTATTCAGCATTTCTTACGGAGGTCCAGAAAAGAGCCTGAATTTGCCATTCGAGGGCTTCTTAAGGCCTATGTGAATCACTTATCTGAAAGGCAGAAGAGCAGCTGACCTATCCCACCATCCATCTAGTAACTCCCTACGACTTCATTTCCCCATCCCCCGTGGATGGCTGCAAATACAGAGGCACAGGACTCCCAGGGCAGAGTCATTTTGCCAAGGAAGGTGCACAGGCACATGGCAGATACAACAGCAACTCCTCCCACGGGCTGAGGGCTGGCGCAGACCCCAGAGGAGACCGCGCTGGCTTGGGAGACAGAGCTCCTAGCGAAATACATTTAACACATTCCTGCACAGCTTCTGCCTATACCATTCCTATGGACAGTTGAAGCTATTCTCACTAAAAGCAAACATCCTTGCCAGGCTAGCTGCCTTTGCTTAAAGAAGAGCGTGCATTTTACAGAAACAAAGATTAATTGAGCTCGCTTTCTCCTACAGAAGTTTTTCTGGTGTGATTTTGTTCCATTGTATCTGTATTCGTTAGCTAACAAAACCAGACCTACTGGAGCAGCAATGTATTTCTGTATCTTTATACAAACGTGTTGTGTTTTTAAATGCTTGGTTGGACTTTCTGGACCTTTGCATGTATACTGAACCACACAGCATTTTGCAGCTACCACCTCTAATTAGCACAAGAACTGGCACCTTCTCTGCTGCTTTTATTTGTTCATTTAAAAGGAGACTCTTAAATTGTGTATTAAGATATACTGAAGCACTATTGTATTAAACAAGCATAATGACCAGAATTTATTACACCTCAGACATTTTTTTATAGATTCCTTCCTAAAGATATTAATAAGCATATTCAGTAAATGCAGGATTTATTTTTGAATATTGCTATTCTTTGTATCTTTTGTCATTAAAAATTAAAGCTAAAAATACGTGTACACACACACACACACACCCCCCCCCCATTGCATACTTGCTCCACATTCAAATAGAAACCCCCAGACAACCAACATAAACAACTGTGATGAATGCTTCAATCTGCAATGGGCAGTGGGATGAACACCATAAAAAGAAAATAAGACTTACTATTTTTCCACCTCCCCTCAAAATACAAGAGTCTAAACCAACTCCTGTTTGGTCACTTGTGACTTTGTAAGCTCTGTATCTACCAAACCACACACTGCCAGGAATAGCATAAATTTTAAAGCAAGGATTACAAAATCATTTTGGGGTTTTGTTTGGGGTTTTTTCTTTTAAGAACCCCAACACACATCCTTGCAAGGAGAAACAGCTCAGTCCGCTTTTAGCTTTCAAAACGAGCACAGATTTATTTATTCTGCTGGGTATACACTGAATGTTTGAACAAAAAAAAAGTTAGTCATAGGTCAGACAATACAGCATGCTATGACTACACCCTTCACTTGAAGGAAAACCAAAAGATCAATTTTTGACTTCAACGAGCTGAAACGACAGCAAAAGAAAGTAAATTCTCCTGGCTTTTCTTTTCTTAAAAAAAAAAACCAAAAAAAAAACCAAAAAAAAACCAAAACAAAAAAAACCCAGCTTCCCATCTGACATCTAACCAGATGTTTTTTGGCTGCTGAAAAATCCTACCATTGGTCAGGCTTTGCAACAGGCACATCCCATACACCTTGTTCGGCACACACTGATGTGTGCTCAACTCTGCATCCCCGCTGCTTCTAGGGGGGAAAAGCATAAAGTCAGGAGAGGGTATCCTTCAGGCCGCGTCCTGGTGCCAGCCACGGAGTTATTAGTTCACACGAGCGCAATACCAGGTTAACAATTTGCAGTTTGCTCCACTCCTGGACTCCACGGCAGCCCTCCATTTTGTCAACCGCCTCAATTTAAAACGTTTTTCAAGTTGAAAGACAGAACTTCAGCATTTCTTCAGGAGCCCTTCGGGGCTTTACAGCATCCTCGACCATTTTAAGCAAGTGGAAAGCCGACTCGGAGGCAGCACTGTTTACTAAGTTTAGAAAGGCAGGCGAGCACGCCAAAGCTTATCAACAGCCTCCCCAAACATCCCCTGCCGGCGGTGGGTGTCGGGGGGCGCTGAAGAAGCCAGCGGTCTCTTGCTCACCCCTTCCAGCGGCGAGCTGCCTCCCCTTCCCCGCACAACAGGCGCCCGGCTTTCCCCCCCCCCCATCCCCCGCCCCGCTCTCCCCTGCCTTTAACCAGGAGAGGCAGGTGGATAACGGGAGGCGAGAAAGGAAGGGACGAGGAGGAGGAGGAGGAGGCAGGAGCCGCCGCGGGCAGCAGGCTGCCGGCCGCCCCGCAGCAGGTAGGGGGAGCGCGGGGCGGCCCGCCGGTGCCGGACCACCCCACACCCCCCCCAGCTCACCCCCGTTCCTTACCACCTGCGGAGCCCGCCCGGGCCGGGGCACAGACCTGTCCGCTGCAGCCGCTCTCCTCCGGAGGTGAGGGGGCGGCGGGGAAGGGCATGCGAGAGGAGGGAAGGAGGGAGGGAAGGAGGGCTCCCGCCGCCCGCCTCTCCCTCACCTCCCTCCTCCTCCTCCTCCTCCTCCTCCTCTTCCTCCCCGCCCGGCCCGGCCCGGCCCCGCCGCAGCCTCCCCCCGCACCCCTCGTTCCCCTCCTGGGCTGGCTTCCACGGGGCGGCCCCGGGCGAGGGGGTCCCTGCCCGCCTCCCGGTACTTACTGTTTCACCCCCCCGTCTGTCTGTCTGTCCGTCCCCTCGGCAGGCATAGTTGTTGCCACCGGCCTCGCCGCTGCCGCCTGACACAACTTTGCCTCCTTCCAGACGCTGGGAAAGCTCCTTTTTCCTTCTTCTTCAATAAGAAAAAACAATTAATAATAATAATAAAAATAAAACCTCTATTCGGCTGTTTTTTAAGTGCGGGAAGTGTGAAGGTGGGAGGAGAGAGGAGAAGAAAAAGGAAATATTTGGAGCTTCCACACACACTTCTTCCCTCCGCCCCCCCCCCCCCAAGATGGCTTGAGAAAATTAAAAGGGGACAGTGATGGGGAGGGGGAGAACACGCTGAAAAACTCGTGAGGGGGGAGAAAGTTTGGGGGATTGGGTTTTTTGGGTTGGGTTTATTTTGTTGTTGGTTTTGTGGGTTTTTTTTTAAGACTTCGGTTCCCCAGAAGGACCCAAACGATCACAAACAAACGGGCAGAGCAGGCAAGGCACACGGAGGGGAGCGAGCGAGAGAGGGAAAAAAAAAAAAAAAGAGTTTTGCTGGTCAGTAAACTTCAAGCTGCTGGGATGAGGTCATCGGTGTAAAAATAAAGCGATGGCGTCATTTGAAACCAATCCCAGTGAATGAACTCAGTCGGGGGGGCGAAGGTGGAGGAAGAGGGAGAAGGAGAAAGAGGAGGAGCGGGGAGAGAGGATCCTCGCGGGGAGACGGAGACAGACGGCGCCGCGCAGCCCCGGTGTCGGGGGGGGGGGGGNNNGACACGACGGGACGGGACACGCGTCCAGCTGCCCCCGGCCTCCCGCGGGAGCCGCCAGACCGGCCCCTGGGAGGAGCCGGGGCCCCGGAGCGATTCAACCGGGCCGCCGCCGCCCTTCCCCGCCCCTCGCCCGGCCGGGGAGGCAGGCAGGCTCCGCCCGCCCTGTCCTCGTTCCGCGGTCCTGGCCCTCGCCTCTGCAGACCCGCCTCCGCGTCCCCTTCCATTCCCGACGTCGGGGACTGCGCCCGTCCCCATGCCGAGGCCCGAGGCCCGAGGCCGGCCCGTGGCCGTGAGCCTCGCCGGGCATGTGGCGCAGCACGACGCCCTGGCAAGCCCTGTCCCTCAGCAGCCTCCCTCGCCGCTCCCTCAGCCTGCCATGGAGCAGCTTTGCGCTGAGTGACACCAGCTAAAGGGCCTTCAGTACCACAGCGAGCACTTACCTACTGGACTTGCCTTCTAAAAAAGAGTGCTGTGGGGTGTGGTGCGGCACCATCAGAGTGTCAAGGTGTCAAATCCTCCCGCAGTAGTGTGGATGTGGGCAGAGCGCCCTGTTGGTGACATGGCACACTGAGGGCTTTCACCCTTTAAATAACCTTGTTAAATAAATAAAAAAAATAATGTAAAAACCACACCTAAAACCAGTAACTTGAGGAAAGTGAAAGTTTAAACAGACACGCAGAAATACAATTATTTTATCTAACACATCTGTTCTGGCTAGTACCAATGTCAACTAGCGAGGTACATCCTTCAGGGGTTTCATGGGTCCTGTCTGTCGTATGCATCCCTCTCCCAGGTACACCAGAATACTTTGCAGCCCTCTCTCTCCCTCAGAGGCATCACCCTCAGAGGCATCATCATGAAGGAGAGCCTGCCGGCACTGCTGGGCATGCAGGACGTCTTACACAGCAGAACTCAAACCCTGGTCAGTCTCCTCCACTGGCTTTCGAATCCCTGTGCCACAAACCCTTGTCAGACAGCATGAGAAAGAGGATTAACCGCAGGGGTCCTTGCGCTCTTGGTGGCTGTCTCTTCAAACTAAGCACCTTGGGAAAGGCACAAGGCTGTCATCACCCATGGTAAAATGGTGTGTGTGACTGGTGTTTCAGGAAACAGGCAACTCTGAACAAACTATATGATGGTGGGCACTGTCCTAGCAAAAGTGACCTAGAACCACTGTGACAAAGGGCCCGGTGTTAAGGAGCTGTGAGCTCTCTCTCATGAGGAAGCCTTGTTGGCACTCAAACAGTCACATCCTCTGCAAGGGAGTAGAGAGTGTGCGGGGGAGAGAGAAGTCCTAAGAGAAGCCCAGTCTCCGTAAGACAGTGACAAAAGAAAGATCAAAAGTAGTAAAGAAACTGCGGTAAATCAATTTATGTCAGTACGTTCACTGTTTTGCATGTGTCTGTCTTGTAGTACCTGAAGACCAGTTTTTGCCTTTTTGTCTCAATAAACCAGTGGCCCTGAAGATACCTTTTGCAAACCCCTGAAGTGCCCACAGTACTTAAAGTCTGCACAGTTAACTGCTGGTTAATGGAGCTAGAACTGACCCATTTTGACGAACGGGATCAGAGAGCGTGCCAGAGAAACTCAAGGCAACAGCCAGTGCCCCAGCTTATTCAGACTAGAGAAGTGCAGGAACAAGTAGTTCCAGCACGGTTATCCTCACAAAGAGAAGTGGGGAGCAGCAGAGAGGGGCACGTGGTGAAGGAGAAAGACATTTCAATTCTCTCTTTCCTTTTGTCGTCTCAACTCAGTAACACCTTACGTAACTGTTCTCTTGGTTTTTTAATTGGGAGACTGAAAAAGTTTGCTCACTGTGAAACTGTGATCTTAATAAATAATTATAAATGACAAATAAATAAAAAATAAATAATAAAAAATAAAATTAAAAATACTTGTGATCTTTTGGGAATATGTTTATTTTTAGCTAAAAAAAGGATATATACAGAAAAGTCTAAGACAGAAAATTAAAGCTTCTTCAATACTGAGTCAGGATATTTTTTTTCCTAATGTAATAAAAAGTGTGACTGAACCACACTGATACCACAATTAACTCCCACAGGTTGAAGTTATTACTAAGAATAACTTTTTCTTTTCAGCTGAGCTTGAGCTGAGAGTCTGATCTGGGAGAGCATTGCAGCGTGAAGCTGTACAAGTTTGTTGCTAACCTGAAGACAAACGGAAGGAGTCTGGAGGACTGAAACATGGCAGCATCTGACCTCGCTTCATTAAGATTAGCAGCCACGTCCTTTACCTCCTGTATGCAATGGGCAAAGCATGCACGTGTTGGCAGCTGACATGCCTCAGCTGGCAGGTGGTCACTCGTGAAGGAGCAGTAACTCGTTTGCATGCCAGAGTCTAACTCCAGCTTAACTTTTTTTTTTCCTTGAAGGCCTTTCGTTCCTCCCTACCACTTGCACAGCAGGCTCCTGGAAATGATCTGAACTGCAGGCGCAAACCAGGGAGAGAGTTGGGCCTTAGTTTGGTAAACACCTGAAACCTCTGGGAGAGGGACTGCCTGGCTTTGCTGGTGTCCCCTGGCTGCTGACATTCCCTGCCCAGGCTTTCAAAGGTCTGTCAATTCTATGATACGTATTTTGCTACATTTCTGGCAATGCATTTTTTTTTGGCCTCAGCACTCACTGCCCCTTTTTGGCAAAACTGTACTGAAAGAGTTAACGTTGGCGTCCCTTTCTTGTGCCTCCTTATCAAGCTCATGAGATAAGAAGACCTGAAGTGTCTATACAGGGTAAAACAAGGGCAAAAGGCATTATGGTGGCTATCCAGCGGGCTATACAACAGCACTCGAACTTTGACACTCTCCCATGTCCTACCACTTCATGTCCTGCTTCTGGTAGGAGCAGCTGTGTGTCACCCCTCACTGCCCCTATTGCTGGGGGGCCAGGGAGGGGGAATAGGTGGGTACTTTCCAGAGCTAGAGGTTATGCACCTTGTTTGCAAAGGTTTCTCTTTATTTATTCATAAAAACTAGCATAGCTTTTTGTTCCTTTTTCAGCTAATGGATTTTGTGGCACTTCACTTGGTTAATCAGTTAGCAGTGATTAAACAGGGGAAAGATGAATGACAGCCTGAGTAACGTCATTATGTTTTCTGAGCAGTGGAGAGGAGTGGTTTGCCAGAGGAACCTCTTGCGAAATGTGAGAAGTGAACTTAAAGCACAGAATTTACCATGCTTTAAAATCCCCTTGTGGGTGCTCACTTCCTCCACTGGCTAAAGTGGGGTTGCTAAAGAGGTTACCATTCCCAGACAGCTCCCAGTCACTGTCACGGCTGTCTTCTGCCAAAGTTTACCACCTCTCCTACCTGCCTGCAAGCTGCTCATGCAATCCCTTCCAAACTTGTTTCGGCTAAAGTCAACTAGAGTAGCTTAAGCAGTTTCAATAGTAGATGTCAGCTGAACTGGTTTGTTTTGGCTGAAACGGATTACGGGAAACTCAAGTCAGCAGATGGGAAGTGGGGTGATGACCTTTTCATGGACAGCTTCAGGGGCACTGGGTAGTTTGGCCTAATCTACTTTCAGAGCAGACTGCTGTACTAGACATAACTGCTACCAACAGCTCTTCAGGGTATTCAAAAATAGAAGGGTTGCCGAGATACCCACATTGAAACATTCATAGCATTTTTAGATACTACTAGCTTTGTTGGCACAGACAGCAGGGTATGGCAGTCGGAGCAGCACAGGATTGTGGGAGAACAGCAATGGAAACACAAGGATTTGGAAACAGGTAGGAATAGAAGATGTAGGACTGAGGGTGGGGAAAGAGCAGAAGAGAGAGAAAAGTTTGCAGATGGAGATCAGAGGGAGATCACAGACCTCAGTCTAGAGAGGAGGAATTTGAGTAGTGTGAGAAATGCAGGCATCGGAGAAGTAGGGTGCAGAGTAGCAATGCTCAGAGGAAAGGAGTGAGTTGAGAACAACCAGGATCTCCCTATTTTTCCCTTCCACGTGTGCATCAGACCTTGGGAAGCTCTACTCCTCTGGAAGATGCTTAAATAAGAATAGCCTCACTATTCTGTCGCTGCAGGTAGTTTTCATACCTCTACTTCCCTGTAGCTTCTCCAGGACTGTCAGATTCATAGCATGTCAAACAAGCTGGGGTTAGTATGCAAGTGAAGAGGACTAGGTTCAATGCAGATATGTGTTTTTGAGCTGTAATGAATGTAAGACAAGATGGAGCAATATTCTTGTTCCCTGTAGGACAACAGTGGACGATTTGGAGCAGTGGAAGAGAAAGGGAGAATTACAGGAACTGGAGCAGCAGAAAGTACAGAGAAAAAGGAAGAAGAGCACCAGCTGTCTGCTTCCCTGCATCTCCTTACTTCATAAATCCTATATCCATTACTCCATAGGAATTTACATGATCGCTATCTTTATAGTTTCTGAGTACCCTTTATATTTGTAAGTCTTGTGTGGGACAGAGTAGTATCATGATACCATGTTTTATGGATAGTATAGTATAGCAAGCTGGTTGCAGATCAGAGAACTGAAGCAAGTTCTCTTAAATTCCAAATCTAACCACTAAATTATCCTTCTCCCTCTCCTTTCTTCCATCTCTCAAAGAAATAGTAACTTTTTTTACTTATCTGAGCACGCACATTTAGTAAAATTAAGCACTTGCACAAAAGTTTGTTGGCTTAGTGACACACACACAAAAGCTGTGAGATAGACAACAGAAGACAATGAGAAAAGACAAAGGAAGAAGTAATAATAATTTCTGATTCTATGGATGGGCTTTATAAAGCTTAGGTGCTTTTGATTAATCCTAATCATCTTAAACAGAAAAAAAACTATTTTGATGGTTAAGTCACTTCTGTGTGAAACAGCAAGATTAAGTTTTGAGAAGGCATTTGAAATTAGATATCATAATAAATATTATTTACAGAAAAGGAGCGTAATAACATGTTGTCATCAGGAAACAGAATAATGAAACACTGTTCTCAAGAAACAGCAAGTTCAGACAAATCTACAGCAACTGAGAAACTTAACTAGTAACATTTCTCACTTCTCTGTATATCTGAAGAGAAAATATTTAAATAACAACAAAAATAAAATAAGTGATACATTAAAAAAAATCACAAACACATTCCAGAAATTAAGATAATTGTCACAATAAACACCCCCCTCACCTTCATTCTTTTAGTTCTTACTCACTGCTAGTCACTTATCTGTAGGCTGCTGTACTTGTATTGAAATCAACTTGTAATGGGCTGTAAGCACAGATGGTGAAAATCATCATTGCTCAACCAACACTTAAGTTGCTATGCCAATTTATACTATCTGGAGAGTAGCTTTGTATGTTCATGTTTTGTTTGTGGCCAATGATGAATCAGAACTAAAATGTATTTGTGTTTATTATGAGGGCAACATAAAATGTATGAGGTCTTTGACTATTCATATCCTTCTTTTTAACTACTTGAATACTTTAAACAATGTGAGAGTATAGTAATTACCAACCTTAAATACATTTTAGCCTTTTTTTCCTTATAATGAAATCTTTCCTTAAGAGTACCAAGTATGATGAAAAAGGACAGTATCCACAAAATGCTTTAAAGTTGCGATACATGAAATGTAATGTGGGTTAATATTAAGTACGAAGTTACTGTCTTGGTAGCATGCTAAAGTAAGCTCATAATCAGGAAATTCATTTAAAAGTCTGAATGTAGAAAGTGAATGAAGAACCTGTGGTATTAAAGACCAGTTTATTTTTATTTTTTTTTATTTAAAAAGATTTTTATTTTCAATACATGTACACAGGACATTAAATTTTCTGACAGTTTTAGAGTCTTTACCATTTCTCCTAATCCATTTTGGTGTTTCTGCCTGCCTTTAACAGCTTCTGATACCTACGGATATCCTAAGCCTTATGTATTTGATAGGTTGCTGTTTATTTTACTTCTATTTCTGAGGTGCAATTTGGCTGTTGCAGTAATATGCAAGTGAAACTATATTGTTATTCAAATGGATTGTGAAAAAGATGGATTTCTCTTCCATGGAATCATTAAAATGTACTTAATAGATAAAAAGAGCTTCATATCAAAAAAGGAAAAGACAGACAAACCTATAATGGAAAAAAAAGAAAACTGAGTTAATTACTGTGTGTTGTTGCTGTGGGGAAGAAAGGCACAAGCACCACAATGACCTGCATTTTTAAGCTTTCATTCATATAAAACTTTAAGTGGATAACACCCAGAACATCAATATTTTGGCCTCACAGTAAAAACATTCATAGAAAAAAAAAAGACTGTTACCTCTGAAGAGTGTCTTGTGTTGTTGAATGCACTGGTCAGAAAATTGTTGGTCTGATACTAGCCCAATTGTCAGCAACAGGCAGCAGAGTTTGTTGAGAAGGACAGGTGAAAATATCAGGTTACAGGGAAAAGAAGCATGTGAAAATTTCAGACTCTGTCATTTTATTTTTTTTAGGATGCAAGGTTAGAATATGCCTATTTTCATAGCAATCTGAGTTCAAAACTCTAAGGTGGAGGTGAGGTGAAGGACTGCTTGTTTATTTTTATATTGCCTTCTTGACTATTCCAATGCGCGGGAACAAGCTGGCTTCTGTGTATTAGCTATGGATACAACTCTTTTAGCTCTTTTAGGGGGTTGAAAATCTTGCAAGAACGTTTCTTCTTCAAAGCAGTTTGCCCCTTGTTCTCCATGTAGCTGGGGAAAGAATCATTAACATATTAAAAATGTTTAAACCCTTGGTTTATGTTCAGCTTGCAAAAAGAAGGGGAGAAGATCAGTGAGGGTAAAGCACAGGGCTGCAAATCCAATGTTTTATTTTCTACGTGAAGGTCTGCCACAGACTTCTGATGACTTCTCTGAAGTTGCACCCACTTACCTCAGATATAAATTTGGCTTGTTGACTGTCTGGTCATTAAAAACCTGTTTCAAGCCACAGATCAAATGATGATGAGTTCCAGATAAACTTATGCTAAAGAATGTGCATCTTCATGACCATTTAAAATCTAAATGGGATATTATGAAATCAAATGGGGCAGAAGGTTTTTTTAAGAGGGGGAATTTCAAGTAGAGGACATGACTTTCCAAGACATTATTTCTTGGCAGCTGTGTTGGCTCAGAAGAACTTCCTAGACAGGAACATATGAGGACAGATTGTTTTGTGAGCCAGTCAGTGGAGACATTTATGGGAAAATGGTAGATGCAATTTGAGTTCCAGAATATAAAAGGAAAAAGAAGTCCCTTGTTAGAAGGGCTTGTCTAATTACTAAGTTGCAGAAATCGTATGTTTATTCATTTGTTATTTTGTACAAGGACTTACAATTAAATGATGTCAGCTACAGTTTAAGAAAAATGGCTATTATAACCGGTGATTCATTTAAAATAACTTCTTACCCTATAGTGCCGACCAGAGATCAGGATGCAGTTGCACAAATGCTGTAAGCTGGACGTCACTGAAAGAAGAGCTTGGTCACCCGTTTGATTTACAGCATGTGAATGAACAAAAGCTTGAAGCACTGCAGAGGAAACGGCAACATGGGGACAAGGATGCACAGCAATTGGTAGGGGAAGAGTGAACCAATGTGTGCCAGTGGCAGTCCCTGTTTACAAGGGTGTACATGGCTTGGGAAGATGCAGGCAGATGACTTGGCTGAGCCCATCTAACAGGTTGCCGATGCCAAAAGGAGATGCTCCAGCTCACAGTTGCCTACTCTCTGCTTCTGACTGTGAGCTCCTGCCACTTTCCTCCCTGTGGATCTGGCATTGTTTAAGGCAACATGAGTCAATTCCACTTGCTAATCCAGCAGAAGTAGAGTGAGTTACTCTTTGACACTCATTAGATTGAAATTTGCCATCTGACGATACTAGAAAAGAGCTCTTCACAATGAGAGTGGTCAAACACTGGAACAGGTGCCTGGAGAGGCTGTGGCTTCTCCATCCTTGGTGATGGTCAGTGCTGGAATGGACAAGGCTCTGAGCAACCTGATCTAACTTTGGAGTTGGATTTAATCTTGAAGTTGGCTCTGCTGTGTACAGGGAGTTAGACCAGCTTGCCTCCAGAGGTCCCTTCCAACCTAAGTTATTGTATAGTGTAGATGGGGCAGTCATGATTCCTGTATCTTGTATCCTTATTTTACACTGAAAAATCTCCTCATGCACCAGTATCCCTAGCGGAAAATTTATCTGTCAAACATTAGGTAGTCCTGTAATTATTATGAAATATCAGTGTATATAAATTCCTATGTATAAATTTCTATGAGCAAAGCTATCTCAGGAGGAAGTTTGGTTGGACAGTACAAGTCAGTACTTTGAAAATATATATATTGTAGGGTTGGTCTTACTATTGCTAAACCAAAGATTATAAAGCCAGGTTATTAAATACGGATTTATACTGTAAAAATTACTAAAGTAACATGTACACAGTTAAAGTTTACAATAATCATATGATAATACATAATGTATTTTAAGTGGTCCGGATTAATCTTAGTGGATGTTAAAACATATTCACATTTCATCTCTACTTTGTCTCCTTGTGGCATGCCTGCAATGCAGCATGGCTTCTAGATTTTATTGGACCAATAAAAGTTGCTGTGCTTAGCAACTGAAATTTTTTATGGTAGCAAATTACATTTACATCCATTTAGAGCCCCTTTCACATTGGTAGGGGTGTGAAAAAAGACCCTGGAATAAACTGAGTCAAGGTTGTATATACGTAATTGAAGGAATGGAGGTATGAAATCCTTCAACAACACCACCACAAATGCATATGCAAATATAACTTAAAAAAATCCCCGAGCTTTATTCTCAATCACACACCTCGCTCTGCATAGTTGTCCATAAGATGATAGTGTAGCTGCATAGGGTATATTTACTTCCAGTTAAATGTTCCTCAACACTTCTAGAGTGGTGCAAAAGGGCTGTATTGTACCATTCTCTTGTTTCTTCTCATTTATGCAGCCAGATTATGAACTTTATAAGCCAAAACCATACAAAGACAAAGCAAAAAAGCCATCTAAATTATTTATGAATTATTATCATGCCAAAGAGATTTATAAATTTTAATTTATCTCCCTTTTATACAGATTGTCCAAACTACAGATTCAGGGACATCTGTCTTTTCTGCGTTTGAGGACAAGTCAGTACAACCCTATCCTGATCAGTAAGGCACCAATCTTGTTTTCAGTGTTTTACACAGGTATGCTCAAGTGGTCTGAGACTCTAGTCTTTCAAACAGACTTTTAAATAGGTACGTGCTTCCTTATGGCACTTCAATGTATTTTGGTGGGAATGTGGCCATAGACTCCACGTTGTGTTCAGAGAGAAGTGCAAGCACAAATGCAACCAGACTGCAAATTTTCTGGCATCAGGGGATTTGGACCTCAGATGTGCTGAACAGATCCTGCATATGTTGCCCTACAGTGCCCACCAAATAAAC
Source organism: Himantopus leucocephalus (assembly GCA_003993805.1). Taxonomy (NCBI): domain Eukaryota; kingdom Metazoa; phylum Chordata; class Aves; order Charadriiformes; family Recurvirostridae; genus Himantopus; species Himantopus leucocephalus. Next base: position 88,241,735 of record RSEF01000001.1, on the reverse strand, counting down.
GTGTTGCAGATAAATTTGCTTCAGGGTGCTTGCCTGCACAGATCATTTCTACACAGTGAGAATCTGTACTACAATGGCAGCAACTGCAACCTGTCTGGAACTACATGTTCTTTGCAGAGATTTTTTTCTATACCAGACATTAAGCGAGTTGCTCCAGGTAAGTATATAGCAGCACTTTTCTAGGATTCCTCGATGCCCTGTGATGCATCCATTAAAAGTAATAGTCTGCTGCCAAAACTGATGCAAAAAAATCAGGAAGATTTCAGGAGACAGATGAGACCTCCATTGTAACTCACAAATTCCAGTTTCATTCTTTGAACTGATGTGCAGGACACCAGCCACCAACTTAAGTAGTGAATCAACCATTCTTTCTTGAAACTGGGAATTAAAAAATCGTTTGTTCTTTTTGGACTTCATTTTCAAAATCCCAATTGTCTCCAAAACATGCTGGGTCTGATTGCTAGTTTAGAGCAGCTAAAGATGTGTGCTGCCTTGTAGCTTCCATACTCGGTTGAAAATTATGTCCAAGTGGGAGTCAAATGCTGACACCAGAAAGTAGACAACTGCAGCTTGGCAATATACTACGTTTGTGAATCTGTCTCGTGCCTGGCCAAAGCATGTGTGGAAAAGAAGTGAAATTGTAAGACATTCTGCCCCTAAATCTCCAGAGATAAGAATCAGGCTTGCTCTTCAGTATTTCTATCTGCAAATAGCTACAGTATAGTACAAAGATACATAATAATCCAGTTTATTTTAGACGATTGATTAATGGGAACATTACTCATATACTCAGTGCATGACATTTCCTATTACTTGTTCATATCATTTGAGAGTTAAAGGATATAAATACTTAGGAATTTGCCACCAGTTGGGTTGCCACCTGTCTGCTGAACGCATTAAAGGGGAAAAAGGGTGAGATGTATTCCATGTAAGAATGCTGTAGCTATCTGAGTGACTCTGAATAACATTTCTGACACTGTCAGGGGAAAATTTTCCATAGCAGTCTCAACATGGATTTGACAATAGGGCCTTTTCTCACTGACATAACTAGATATTTAAGGGACGTTAAGAAAGATGGAGGTAGAGGGAAGGGAATGATTTCATTGAAGCAAGTCTACTGTGCTCTGGGACTGACACTTCTTTCAGTAAGACAAGTCACTGGATAGCAAAGGACTATATATATGCAATCAGAGTGAACATTTAGCAAACAGCTGTCGATCTGTGTATAGATTCATTGCTTTCTTGGTTAATGTTTATACCTGACATTGTAACAGTTGGTTAATAAATAGCTCATTTGCGTGAAGAACTGGAGATGGTAAAAAAACCCAAAAATCTATAACAAACACAGATGCAAATCCCCCACCTGCATTTCTTTTTGTGAAATACCAGTCAAACTGATGGCAAAGCTATTCTGTAGCATGACCTCACTTAGTCCTGCAAAAAGACCACTGACGGGTTTATTCACAGCATCTATAATTAGCTACTTACCTCTAAGTTTCAGTGATTTCGAGCAGCAGACTGATGTAAATGCTTTAAATCAGCCTCTGGAGATGCCCTTGAAACCAAGCAGACTAACGCCTAACATGGGCATCAACAGTTATGTCAGGCTTTCTCCTGCAGCTTAGCCTAGGCCTTCAAATCATGGAAAACACATGGAGAAAAATCATCGACGTCATATTTGGAAACAGCTGTGGATCTCAAGGGATCCTGGAGAGGATGAAAACTACTCTTGCTATAGGTTTACTGCCCTTGAATTACCTCACAGCATCATTTAGCTCTTTTCTAGAGACATGCCCTGTTAGACAGGAACCACTAATGGTCCCTTGTGGAGTGCTATAGAGGGGGAGTCATTCAGGAATTAATAAAGCTTTAATGTACGCTGCTCCTGGGTCTGACAGCAAAACTGTTGGAGAACGTGCAGGAAAGGGGCACAGTGTCACAGAGAACTTCTGCTGCATGCAGAACCACACCACACAGTCTGACCATGAATGGTTTGTAACACGAGACAGTGGAGGCATAAATGGAGTAAGCTATTTTATATAGTTTTCTGAAATGCTAGTGTCAATCCCCAATTTTAGGGGGACAATATAGTCCCCATTCCCAAATTCTTAAGGGAGATCCTGAGGTAGAAGTTAGAAAAAGACCACCTGCTTAAAAAAAAAGGTAGCTTGATTTCAGTATATACTAGAGTTTCATAGACCCCATTTCCTTCTTCCCTTGCATGCCTTGTCTGAGATTTGTTTAACAGTATTGTAACATTAAGAAGAAAAAATAAAAGTGCACACTAGGGGTTTTTTATTTAAAATACGGTCCTTTCAGACACAGGGGAAAACCTCCAGATCTTGCCCTTTAATGCTTTTTGCAAACTAGGCCGTATTTTCTAATTTTTATCTTGTAATTACAGTTAATCCTCCAAATTTTCACACAGTTGCCACAAATCAATTATGCTTTCAAGTCAGAGATAGTCTGGAGCTTACAATTATTATACATATATTTATATGTGAATGAGAATGAGAAAATTAGTAGATATTTACATGCATTTGTAGTCAATTTTCTTGATTGTTGCATTTTTCATATGATAGTTTGAGAACTAGCAGTCTGACTTGGGAATTTAAATGCCATTTCTTCCAGTGAAGTCAAGACTGAAGTGAGCAGTGTCAGAGTAGCAAAAAGCTAAAAGTGCACAAGATCCTGCAAAATAGCTGTATTGTGCCATATCTCTGGGGGCATGCCCATGTCTGCACTGAGCTGGTGTAGCACTTGGGCAAATCCTGGTCCCTCATCACAAAGTGGGGCACCTGAATATGACACAGCATCTGTCAGGAGCATGCATTCCAGTTCCCTTTGCACAGAAACTGGAGAGGAGAGAAACTGGAGCTGGCTCATACCTAGGTCTCACCCAGATAATGGATGTGATCAGGATATATGCCTTACTGAGGAGCTTAACAGAGTTTCTGGGTCTCTCATTTCAGTTGTTACCTAAATTACTCCAAATGCCTGAGAAGCCATTACAATTTGTTGTGAGTTACCAAGAGAGAAGCATGCGAGTATTTGCATTCATTGTTTAGGTGTCAATAGTACTTCCCAAGGAAAGTGACAGAGCATCAGGTTGTGTGAAACTAGAAAGAGAAGTTCAAGAGTATCTGCACTTTTTAACCAGATCACACCTGGTCCACTCAATAGGCAAAATTTTGCAGCCTCACTGAAGTGAAATGCAAAATTTGATCAGCCTATTTTTGTAAATACATGCTTAAAAGTAATTTGCTCTAAACCCAACCTACTCGGGTGAATCAAACCATGGTAGCTCCAGCCATGTCAAAAAAGTGTTACCTGGTATTGGTCTGCCCCTTTCATCTGACCCACGCTTGCTGACCATGATCGTGTCCATCTGTAGCTACTGCCAGGTGCCATCACGGACATGTTTGTTGTCGAAGGTCGGTCAGCTCAGCCAATTCAAGCAAAGGCTCATTCAGAGAAGTGGAGTAGATTGTTAGCTGAGGGGAAGGGCAGGAGAAGCAATGTAGGCAAGACAACAGAAAACTTGGTGGTTCTTTCAGGAAATATCAGTGTAGTGGGAGCTCTGGGACTTGCCAGGAAGATTTTGAGAGCCAGGGAGAAGGGAGCTGATGACAGGTTAAGGGTCTGTGTTTTGTTCTAGATTTTTCTGAAGCAGTGTCTTTTTATTTCCCCTGTATGGATAGGCAAGGCAGGCAGCCTACCAGCTCCCCAAAACTGGCTGCTTATTTTGCCTGTTGCCTTGAAATAGCCCTGTAAACAAGTTTGTGTTATCCAGTTTGTGTTCTTGATTTACATCCAGTTAATAGAACACTTTTCATGGTGCAGCCTTTGATCCTGTAAGTAACTTCTGTTCACATGAGCAGTCTCATTAAACACAAATCCTGTTAAATGCAAATACAAGTCTCATCAGCAGTTACAACAATAGTAGGAAATCCAATATGCTTAAACACAATTGCAAAACACAAGTTAGCTGATATGATGCTGACTTAAGATGGAGTGAGCATGCAGACCAGGGCAAAGCACTGTATTTGATGACCTGACCCTTCACATGAAACACAATGACATTTCATAAAGTAGTCCAGGTCATAATGGAAGTCCTGTGACCCAGTTACAACGGAGATCCAGCTTGCTATACGAGTCCTTCATTTTGTGCTCAAGCTGTGCAGAAACCTTGTTTGTGCCCTTGAACAAGACAACAGTACCAAACTTAGATTAGTACATGTTTTGAGTGCAAGCACAGCCCATGCCATAGAAACTGGGTCTGGACAAAACTGTTTAAAATGATTTTAAGTGTTGTGGAAAGCCACCAGAAATACTCTTACCAGGATGGCCAGCTACAGGCAGCAGTTTTTGGCTGGCTCTAATAGGTATGCATATGCAGGCATATTTGTTTGCGTAGGCCAAAGGGGAGAAGCACGTTGCAAAATATCTTAAGCACAAAAAATGACACTGAGCTGAAGTGGATTTTTAAACCTCTTGAGAATGAACAATATGCTTTTTTACTAAACCAGTTGTGCATAGAGATCAATGTACACAATTAAAAGAAAAAGACTAATCCTGCTGTAAGTTCACCTCAAGTATTTCATGAATTTCACATGATCCACCCACTTTTTTCTGTACCTCTGCAATTACCATATCAGCAGCAATAATTCTCTGTTGTTCAAGTGCCAGATACAACATGGCTCTCGCATTCCTGAACGTGGCATATTGTGCTGCTCTGTTTGTTTGTTGTTTCAGAACAAGTTTAAATTTTATTCACTTGCGCACCGCATTGAACTTTAACCCACTCTTCGTCATCTTCTTAATCAGTGATTTGTTTGTCTTGCTCTTTGGTTCTCAGTTTTTTATATTTAGTTTAAATTCTACATGAAATCCATGTTATTCAAATGCCTTTTTGAACCATTCCTAGTTTTCCACTCTATCTTACTTGGAACTATCAATCACATGCATGAAGTATAGGAGCATCTGACTTCTTTTTCTCCCTTCTACTAGTTAGAAGTAGCTCATTTCCAGCTGCAGCATGAACATTTTCATGCAATAAAATTTACAAATAGCCTATCGACTCAGCAATATAAAAGCTTCATGAGCACTGTTTCAAGATTTTGCTTACGTGGGAAAGTTAGTGTGGCTAGATAAAGCTGTAACTTTTTCTCTGTGTGTATGCATAGGACAAGAGCTGATTATTCCAACTTAACTTCTTTTGAGTCCATTTTACTTGAGAAGCTAATCTGCAATAGCTAAAAAGGCAGAACTCCTCTTGTAGATGTGACTTCAAGCATTTGTAACTACAGAAGGTGCTCATCTTGTCACAAAGTAGAACATTTAGCAAATACAAGTGCAGATCCCTTGTCAACATTTAATTATACAGCGTATAGCAAGTAGTCACAGATCAGGCTCCCAGTGTGTTATGCTTTGTTCAAACACTGATTAGATTTTAAAAATCAGCTTTCAAAGAGCTTGTGTTTTAAATAGAATTTTCTTTTAATCATCCCAATGATGTGATCAATCACTGCACTTGTTAACGTGTGCTGTTCATGTGTTTACCAGGTCTTTCAGTACTTTAGCATATGTATCTTATTTCTCTAATGTAAAAAAAAAAAAAATCCAGTATACTTTTATCATAGTTATATAAGTGACAATAAGCTATACAATCTTATGTAAATAAACGTTGTTTTCACTTCCCAGTGACAATTTAACTGATAGATATAAATGACAAGGTGAGGGTGATCTCTGTCTCAGTATCAACAGTCTAAAAACTGAAAGACAAGGAGTTTCTTCTTGTATTTCCAGAAATGTTTCTTGGGCATCAGATTAAAGGGTATAGGACAATGCAATTTCTTTACTGGTTCTACAAAAAAAACCCAAGAGATTGAAAGACGGGCTGTTCTTGCACAATCTTTCCCCACATGGCAAATGAGTTGGCATCTCTGTTAAAGCAATTGGCATCTTGGTACATTTGGAAGACAAACAAGAAAATATCTTAACTGCATCCTTGTTTTCCCATCCATGAATGAACTGTTCTCAAAGGCTCTGAATCTGCAAAGACTCCACAAATGGACAGTGGAGCAATTTCAGTAAAATGCTGAGTCTTGATACCAACAGGATGCAAGATTTATTCTTATTTCAGGCAGGCTTTCAGAGGAACAGATTTCCATTTGCCCAAATTAAAACATTTATAGTTCTAGAAAGAGAGAATAAACACCTATTTGGGATGTGTTGACATCACTGCAAATACAAGCACATGGTGCAAAATCACCCCGTGAGCTATATCTCTTTTTTAGTCACGCTGACATACGCAATGGTTTTTAAACTATTGCCTGATCACCGAACCCAGTTTATTTATATACCTCAAAGTCTCTCTGGATCTCAGAAGCACAACCCTTCTCTTAATAAATATAATTAATCTAAGCAAGGAACTGCCAGTAGTTATTGTGTAAGACAATTTGTGACATTGGGTTTAATACAAGGTAGTGTTTCCTTGGTGTGCATCACTATGGTTTAGCAATAAAACCATCAGGATGTCTCAGAGAATCACTTAGGAACAACCACTTACTAGGAAAAACAGTAACCTGCAGTTAAGTGAGGATGAGTTGGTCTAGTATGCACATCATCTGCCTTTACTTTAACCAAGGAAGTTTTACTTAAAAATCTTAATTCACTTGTGAGTCTTTGGGGGTTGAAATGGTGAGAAAGAGAAAAGCTCTGCTGTGTCAGACCATGGGTCCATTTAGTTCAGTATTCTCTCTCTGGGAGTGGCAGGAGGAGACGCTTTTTAGGGAGAATATGTGAACATAGCTTTTTTTCTGTGCTCTGCTCCTCTCATACATCCCCAGTATCCCAAACTGTTCAGTTATGGATGGTGGAGAATACATCCCTTTAGTACCTCTTTATGAAACATAAATCTGCTTAGTCCTTTTTTTGAACCTGCTGAACTCTCTGCCTTACAGTGTCCTGTGGCTATTTGCTCTGTAAAGTACTTTCTTCTAGCTGTTAAAATCAGTTTAAAACATCATAAGCTTGTGTGCTATATATGTGCATAGATATAATGTTCAATTACATTCACAACTGTTCTTTCTGACAGACTCCCATTCAATTTGCATGTTCATATTCATCCAGGACGATAGCATAGCCATAGTGGAAAAGAAGACTGAAATGCATATTTTGAATCGTTCCATGCTAAAATATGGAAGCTTTTAAGTGTTTAGCCAGGGAACTTGTGCTTAGCTTGGTCAGAAGCTGAGCAGTCTGCTTCTTAAGTGATATAAAGCAGAATGGGTAGTGTGGGGTAATCTAGTGGGAGGAAAAGATGCAGCTGTAACTTTAATTTGCTGGTTAAAAGGATTCTGGCCTTTCTGAATCAGCATCAGGGCTCTGTCTAATCTCCTTCCTCCACTCATGTTGCAACAGAGGGTTGCCTAAGTGAGCTATGTTGGCTCTGTGCCACTCAATATTTCCCTTCACCAGGGAAACCCCCAACTGGCTTTTAAAGCCAGCTTTATGGCCCCAGGATAGTGCCAAAGGTGGTACGCGGCGCCTCACCGCCTTCTTCAAGAATTTGAAGGCAAAGGTGGGGGAGGGGAGCACAGGAGAACACCTAGGCAAGCTCATAGCAAGCTGTTCCTTCCACTTTATTAGCTGATGCCTCTTGCTTAACATACTGACCATCCCTGCTTTTTTTTTTCTTTTAATTTCAGGGGCAGAGTTGCAAGAACTGATACATCGGTTTTGGACAGGCAAATAGGAAGCAGTGTGCAAACTGCTTTGTCTTCAACAATTGAAAAGCATATAAGCTTATAGAAAAAAAAAAAAAGCTTATAAAAGTGTAAAAGTGCTTTGTCTCTGCCATCCAGAAAGCATATCCCTCCAAGAGGAAGGTCTGTGATTCAGGGGGAAAATCCCATGACAAAGCCTTTAGCCCTAACAATTGCATGTAAGAGAGATTAAGTCATGGGAAACTCTAGTGAATAGGGTTGCATGGATAAAAAGAAACATGCAGCAACATGAAACATGCCTTGCTTCAGGTTTCACCGCGAAGTTGAAATACGGCCCGTGTTTACAGAGTTGTTCGCTGGGGGTACATGCGTCTTTTGGGCTAGCAGGGGCCTAATTTCAAGGGACCTGGGGGGCGGGGAGGTGAGGGCACAACTTGGCTTTGCATCAAAAGTGTTCAACATTAACCTTTCCTGATATTTGTCACCATGGAAAGGAGAAAACCCGGTGTTCTCAAAGGATCACCAGGGGCTGCTTCTTCAGACCTGGGGTGGCTTGGGGGGTGTGTGTGTGTGTCTCAGGCCCAGTACCCCCCAGCAGTGCCCAAGCGACCAGGGAGACTCGGTTCTGCCTTCAGGAACTCGGTAGTGCAAAGCAAAGCAAGAGCAGTAAACTTGGGGTTTATTTTATTTTTGTAATGCTGAAGCCATTACACGGCTGCTCAGCTCGAACCTGCGTGGCTCTGTAACCAGAGGCTACTGCGGGGGAGGGCTGCAGTCAGGCACACGTGGAGGAGGAGAAGGAGGCACTGGTGGTGGTGACCTCATCAGCGGTGGGAAAGCCTGGGGTTAAAAATGAGGGCTCTGATCTCGAGGGAGCCTGAGCGACAGCCGGAACCGGCAGTCTCCCTCATGGAGGACAGGCGACAGGGGAGGACTGGCAGCGGCAGCAGCAGGCCTCTTGGACCGGCCGGGCTCCTACCGCTGCACCACCTGAAGTTGAGGAAGACGTCGGCCTCTCCGGGAAGGAGGCACGGGGGGCAGCCCGCCCGCGGCGAGGCGGGCAAGCACCAGGGGCCTTCTGGGAAATGTAGTTCTCCCTCCCCGCGGGGCGGGGAACCAATCGCCGCGCCGCTCCCCGCCTTCACCCAGCGAGGTCTGCTGGGAGTTGTAGTTTGTCCCTCCCTTCCCACCTCGGCAGCGGCCAATGGCGGCCCTGCAGGGCAAGACTACTCTTCCCAGCGTGCACCGCTCCGCCGCCGCTCCCCTGCCCGCCCAGTGCGGGGCGGGGCGGGCGGCTGTAAACAAACAGGGCGGTGGGCGATGGCGGCGGCAGTGGGCCGCGCTGGGGGACAGTGAGTGCTGGTGTCTGCCGGGGCGGTGGCGGGCGTGGGCGCGGGCGCGGGCAGCTCCGGTGCGCTCCCCGTGCAGGGGTGGTGGCGGTGCGGGGCCGGCGGCACACATGGATGACAGCAAGGTAAGGGGCTGTGGGGCCCGCCCGGGGGCTGGGGCCAGCTTGGAGCCGAAGGCAGCCGGTGGGGTGGTGCGTTGGGGCAGGGAGCCCGGGTAGCCCCTCCCGCGCCTGAGCCCGACGGGTTCAAGCTCCAAGCGGTGTACAGGTGTGCAAAATAAACCCCCAAAGCCTCTCATAGGAGTTAATGGATGGGGAAACGCGGGTGAGGTGAGTGCTCGTGCCGAAGGCGTTTGAAGTAAGCTTCTCTGGGCTCTTCCCTTGAAGGCCTCTGATCGCTGCTGGTAGAAAGGAGGGGGTGTCCCCCTCGCTGTCCTCCTTTGCTGCCTGCAGTGAAGCACAGCGCTTGGATGCTGCTTCTGGCTTTTCCTTAAAGCTCCAGGTATAGGCTAAGGGCTGGATACAGACCAGTGGTCTGATCTGGTGTGGTGGGTTGTGTTCCTATAGCACCCCCAATTTCTTAGGTAATTAGCAACTCTGGACAGATGGTGAGGTACTAGGGTGTGAGCTTGGATTGCAGCCTTGTAATGGGTGCTGGTGCTTTGATTCTTCCTTTATCTTCTTATGAGAGCAGCACAGTGGCTGAAGATACGGTTCTTCTGTTTAAGCAGAGCGATACATCAGAAGATGCATGAGGAATGCCTCCTCTGCCTGCTGCCCTGGCATGCCCCTAAAGCAGGACCTGCAAAGCCAGTGTGAGAACTGAGAAAATAACTGCTGTGTCTCCTCAGTGCAGAGTTTCACAACTGAAACTCCCAGTTGGGTTTGCGTATTTTGGCTCACTGGAGTGGTGGTTGTGGTAGTGTCATGGCGTTTGTGCTGGAGATAGCTCAGGTCCCCAGGAGTGAGCTAGGTGAAACCACACTTGAGGTTGGCTGTGAGGCAGCTGTTTTCTGACTCATAATAAATTCTGAGCTTGGGTTGAGTATTAGAACTGGTCGTGTGGTAGTCATGTCCCTGTGTTCCCTGCAAAAGAGGTCTTAAGTCCTGATTATCCCGAAATACAGAGACTATGTTTAGAGAGGAGATACTGCTTTATTCTGGCTGGGGTGCATGGTGGAATATTTCTACAAATAATGTGCACCCCATGCTGGCTTTCTTGCCATATTTATACACAAAAGTTACAAGGTGGCACACTCCCAGTTATAATGATTGGTTAGTAATTTACATATGACTATAATATTGGTTATGTCATTCTCAGTTACTGCGCCTGCACAAGGGAAGGGTCTTCACAGGGGCAAGGGTGTCTTGGCCTATGGATGTGATTTTTAGTATTATAATGAAGGTAGTTCAGTTTAGGGCACCCAGAATTTTCACTTTTCTGCCAAGCTGGCTAGGCCTTTCAAAACATGGTAGATAGTAGCATCCTCAAGGTTTGTATGCTTGTCTGCTCCAAGATGTTTTACTTAAAAGAAAGACACCACTGCCTGCTTTCCTTGATTAGGTGTTCTTTTTCATACGACTGAAGGCTAGAATCCTTGTTATCCATGAGAACGTCTCAGGAAGTTCTTCTATTAATTAGCCCAGATACTTGTGAAGAAACATTCCCAAGGCTGACCATCTCGCCAATTACATAACAAAGTGGTCATACGCAAGACCCTATATCAGAAGTTCAGCTAATGCCCATAGTTAACAGGCCTAACTAACTTTAATGTTAATGAAAATGGCTAAAATTCTAACTACAAGACAACACCTGTGGTACCTTATCTGTTCGCAAGCCACCTGTTTTTCTTCCTACTTGAATTTTAGTAAAACAAAATTGCACTGCCTGTGCTGATTCACCTTAATTCAAAGGGAAAAAAATACTTGATGTAATTCCTTAGGGAATAAATCTAAGAAACTCAGAAGTGATCAATACTTTGGCAGTATAAAGGATCAGAATGGATTGTAAGCGTATGAAAGGTTCATGATGATTTGCCAAATTAACATATATACTGTTTGGTTTTATTGAGGCCTTGTCATAGAATCATTATGGCTGGAAAAGACCTTTAAGATCATCAAGTCCAACTGTTATCTAACTCTACCAGGCCCGCTTCTAAACCATGTCCCTGAGCACCATATGTAGATGGCTTTTAAATACATCCAAGGATGGCGATTCAACCACCCCTGGGCAGCCTGTTCCAGTATTTGATAACCCTTTCAGTGTAGCAGTTTTTCCTAATGTCTAACCTAAACCTCCCCTAGTGCAACTTGATGCCATTTCCTCTTGTCCTATTGATTGTAACTTGTGAGAAGAGACCAACACCCACCTCTCTACAATCTCCTTTCAGGTAGTTGTAGAGAGCAATAAGGTCTCCCCTCAGCCTCCTTTTCTTCAGGCTAAAGAACTTTTTGGCTGAAAGACTGAACACTTTTTGTCTGAAAGCTGCAAAAGTTCATGGGAGGAATCTGCATCAGTGAAGTCAACAAAACGCTCACAACTGTGAGAACTGCATGGAAGTTTATGTAATCAGGGCAGTAGTTTAGAAGGTCCAGAAGGTTTAATTCTGGAGGCGTATGTAGTTCATGAATAATAGCTGATTTTTATTTCTTTTAGCATTAAGAACACTTCATTTCTCCTGTGTCAGAATTAACTTGTAACAGATAACTTGAGATTTTTCATTTAAAAATAATTTTTGATCTATTGTTGTGTTTTGTGAAGTCCTGATAATCTGCTTTTTTCTGAAACATTTTTGGACACATTTGCATAAACTAAATGTTTTCATCTAGTCAGTAAGACAGGTCTCTGCTGTTTTTATCTTTGGAAAAATTGATGTTGAGTGAAGGGGAAAAAGAAAAGCAGAGCGGAATATTTAATCTTCCTATATTCAGTCTCAAGAACAGTTTCCTAGTATGATGTTTTTATTTGATACTGGAAAGGACAGTGGCATTGAAAAGGGTCCTGCCCAGAACTACTGGGTGTGGCTGTACCTAGGGAAAATTTTGAAAATCTGTTACCTCAGCAGTTTTTTTTATTAGGTAATAACCTTGGGTGATACTGGGTCCCTGTATCTTCTACTGAAAATAGCTGATGCTCGTTAGTAGGTGCCTGCTGCTCTGAAAGGCTTCACTGTAGTTGTTTTGAAGGGCTGAAGTTCCTTTCAGAACAAGTTCATAAGGCTGCAGGTTGCCCTAAGGGTTTGGTGGCTCCATTCAAGGAATTCCATTTCCCCTGGGACGGCTCTTCCTGTTGCATGTTGCTACCTCAGGATGAGGCAAGCACTATTTATACTTCATTTTATAGCCAGTGCGGTCTTACAGCTTGAGCCACCGTGTCCTTGAAATCTTCTAAAAGTTCCACTGAGTCATGGTTTCCTCCTTATTGAGAGGGTTGGCCTGTGTGATTAGTGAGTCTTAGCTGTGAATTGAATGAGCGTGACTGTGAAAGGAATTTCCCTGTAAAAACTGAGGTAACTAAATTACATCAGTAGTGAAGTAGCCATGCTATAGCTGCATCCACCCAAGTTCAGTGTTTTCCTTCATCTACATGACATAAAGAATTTAGGATTGGGCTTGCAGGCTGTATTGTTTTCCCTGATTCTTAGTGCACTATAATGTGGCTGTACTTGGTGTAAGAGAGCTGTTGAAAAATGGTTCGTCTTAACACATTCCTCAAAATGGGAAGGAAATAGTAAGAAATAAAGGGAGAGGTAGAATATCTGAACGTCAAAACTGGAAAACTTTTATGTTCCAGTTTTAAAGGATGTTCCTAAATTATACACATGAAAACCCCAACCAAATCCAAAATATGACCTCCTTTTCTTTCTGCTATAGAGCTGCTGTGAAACTGGGGCTTGTTCAGATACTGGTCTCACTTCTTGCTGTGGTTTGAGCTATTGGTTTTGTAAGGGAAAGAGTTTAGTGATGCAGCTGTTCCTTGCTAATAATCTCTGTTAAAATAACACTTAAGTATCTCTGAAGTATTTAGACACAGGAAAGAGGAGAAATTCTGTCACTGATTTCAGTCTTTGTAGGTGAAATTACTCGGTTAGTTTACAAGACTAAGTATAACTTACTATATATTTATTATATACACTGGGAAGCAGGGGGTCTGTATTAGGGTAAGAAGCGTTTTTCACATTTGTGTTAGTTGATAAATAACTCCTGTTGGTAAATGTTAAAATACAGTTCTATACAGCTAACTGCAATCTTTTGTATTATAGAAGTTTTTATAGGGCACACTGTGGCAGTACTTACATGAGTAACTTCACAGAATGGTCAGGGTTGGAAGGGACCTCTGGAGATCATCTAGTCCAACCTTGCTGCCAGAGCAGGTTCAACTACAGCAGGTTGCACAGGATGGCATCCAGGCGGGTTTTGAATGTCTCCAGAGTGGGAGACACAACCTCTCTGGGCAGCCTGTTCCAGTGTTCTGCCACCCTCAAAGTAAAGAAGTCCCTCCTCATGTTTAGATGGAACTTCCTAGTTTATGGATAGAAATGAGAAATAAAAAGAAATTCTTTGCAATAGATGGCTTTTTTATTATTCCAGTGAAATTAAAAACAAGCAAACAAAAACCAAACCAACAACAACAATAAAAGTTTGGGATTGCCCTCTTTTATTGCAAATATTCTTGTCCTGTAAGGAAAAGATAGCTTTAATTTTCAAGAAATTTAGATGAAAGGTATTTTTCTTCAAAAATACACTTAACAGAGTCAAAACATCGAGTTTGGAAGAAAAAAAAGAAGTGCATTTTGGAGACAAATACTATATTTAAAATAGTATTTTAATATTTAAGGTGTTTGGTTTTTTTTTTTTAAATTGTATAGTGCATCATTCTTAATCTTAGCGTGGAATGTAGTACTTGATTACTTTTTTGAATGGGAATGAAAAGTTTAGTGAATTGCACCCAACAGCTTTTTAAAATGCCTTGCTAGTTCATGGCAGCTACTTTCTGGATATACAAAGGAGAGTAAAAAAGCAGACTTAGGAAAACTTTTTGTTATCCAGTTCTAATGACAATAAAACAGTCCACTCTTCAGATTATTAAAGGAGTAGATCTCAATCTCTTGTGCTTGTTTTAATTCCAAGTTAGGTTCTTGACTGCGAACAGACTGGTTCTTGGTTGTTGGCTTTCTTTCGCTTGTCCTCTAAATGAAGAAGCAAATTCCTTTATACCTGTAAAAGAGGCTGTGAGTGTTGGAAGCTGGGTCTCCAGCTTAGATTGTTTGCTCTCCATCAGGCTGGCCCTTGGGCAAGGACATATAGGTCTTGAGGTCTGACTACTAAATTTCCACAGACTTGCAATGTGTGAAGTGAAGGGGACAAAAAAAAAGCAAGCCTTTAAATAGGTAAGGTCAGAGTGTTTTCAGGTGATAAATGAGTTTGAAAAAGCAAGCCCTCAGATGAACTGTTGTATGGGTCATTTATATTTACGGATCGAGCATCTGTCGATGTCTTGCTCTGATGTTTGTACAGCTTTTCCATTTTGGGGGAGCACTTGGTGTTAGGGCACGGGAAGGCCACAGCAAAAGGCCGCACATTAGGAGTTGCGCTGCTTTCCCCACTGCCTAGCTTTGAAACATCAAATACCCAGTCATGTGTGATCCTGAGGCAGAGGGAGTTTTGTTCCGAGTCATAAGTGGTGGGGATGCAGACATCCCTTAGAGGGAGCATGGGAGCAAGTCAGATGTGAAATCTTGTGCCTAAAACAGAGGGCTTGATGGGTCTTCATTCATGAGGTGTCCTCTAGCACATCTCTGCCTGTGACCCTCACTGTTGGGGGTGACCAGGATCACAGAGAGAGGAGCGATCTCAAAGGCGATCCTGGAATCGACTCTGAGGAATGTCTGAGCTCTCAGGAGGGACTGAAGGCTAGTGTGGAGAGCGAAGCATAGGATCTGTTTTCGTAATGACCTCAGTTGTTAAGGAGGTGGGTTACCTTGTTTTCGCCCTTCAAGGCTTTTTCATAGCATGCAGGTTTGCAAAGTGCTGGAGAATTCTTCCATCCAGGGTCACGTTTGAACATAAAGTGTTCTTATTGCTGCTTGCTTGGAAATATAAAACCTGAATAGCTTTAGTTAGAATTTGAGCTAGGCAATTTCAAATCATCAAATGTTTTAAAAAGTTGTTGGTCGCCACCGCTCAGATGATGTGTCTGCTTTCTTGCGTTTGCAATGGGTAAGTAAAATGGATGAGGTTAAACCCCATAGAACAGCCAGAATAGTTTTATTTCATGTTTGCAGTGGGCTAGGAGGATATACGTAGTATAGCGTTAGTTAACCATCCCTGTTGCCAGTTTCGAGCTCTAACAGAGAGAGGTTTAAGGGTTGGGTGCTGGGTGCTTGGGTTCTGTTAGCATAAAATGTGAGAATGCATATGGTGTGTTGGTGAGCACGCTTCCATGCATGAGGCTGTAAGTCCTTCCAGGGGGGAAGAGGAGGACTCTCAACTGCTGAGCAGTAAGGTGGCATCTGGGTGATTGCTGCAGAGCCTAAATAGTGATTCCTACCCTGAACCTTAATGCTTATCTGTCTTGACTTGTGGATGCCTGCGTAACACTTTATGAAAACTTGATATTTATTCCTAGCTTATGCTTTTTAAAAATAGATATTTCAGCAAAGGTAGTCTTCTTTACACCCGTGCTAAAGATTACATTCTTAGTATGTTAATCACTTTGTATTATTAGAGTTTTAGGATTAATTTCTATTGAGGTATCTGCTTAAGACTTACAAAGTGTTTGCTCACTAAGTAGTATCTTACATTTTGGATCATTATTGGGTGTGTCATTTTGTCTGCCAGTGAAAGTTAATTAAATAATCTGAGTTAAGCATATAAAATACCATGTAGTGGAAGAATAACCAGCATACTTTCTATCTGGGTTTTATACTGCTACTTTGAATGGTGTGCTGTGACTTAGCACATCAGGTAACTTAAACTTTATTAGACTTGTGACTAACTTCATTTGATAACTGATTTTGAGAAAATGTTTGGAAGTGTGAATAGGTTCTCCCCCCCCTCTATTGTAATGAATGCAGTGCTTAGGTTTGTTTTTATTTCTTGCTAACAATTTTTATAGTAGATGATCTGTAGATGATCATCGGTTCCATGCTAAGTTAGATTCTGCAGCTCTATACCTTCAGCCACTGACACAAGCAAGAGTCTGTTTCAGATAATTTCCTGAGCTGTATCTGTAGTACTGGCTCTTAAGAGCTATTTGTTTATCTGCAAATGAACTGAGAGCTGCTGGAAGATACTGAACTGGTCAATTCCATCAGCACTGCAGGTCAGCAGTGCTGAACAGTGCTTCCGATAGTGTTGTTTTAATCGGCCAAAGTCTCCAAAACCTGCAGATGTCATGGTGAGGCCAGCTTTATCACAATTTTCTATCTGAGTGGCTCAGTTCCTTGGGGGTGTGAATGCTAGTAGGCATGTAATGTATATATGTCCTTCTAAAGGAGGACCTCTTCATCATGCAATCTGGCAGTGCTTCTGTAGAGATCTGCTGAATCCCTGTTGGGGTGGTGGTGGAAATAAAAAATCCAGAAATCTGAGGGCTTTTTCTATATCAGGGCAAGTAATGGAAGCTATTTCCAGTCCCAGGTCAGATAATTTTGTATCTGAACACTGATGCTAGGCGAGAATGATGTTATGATCCAAGTACTGTATTAAAAAGGGAGGGAGTTATGTTTTTCTATTTTCTGAAGTCTGAGTGAATGGCAATGGGAGTTTAGTTGGCTTTCTGACAACTGTGTGTCATAATTAATATTTCTGTGACCAATTTTATGATTAATATTGTTCTGGGTCTTGATTACATGTGACTCCCTGAAAAAGAACAAATCCCTGCTGCTAAATGCTAACAGATCCCATCCCTTTATAAACTCTGGAGGAATACAAAGGGAATAAAAAATGTTTGCTTGCCTTTTTTTTCTTGGTCTCCTGCCATGTTCAACATCTACTAGCACTTCTGCTTTGTCTTCTTTCTGTCACATCAGCATAGCAACTGAGTAGGCAAACATGACTGGAAGCCAGGGAGATATGGTAATGTGGGATGGTGGCAAAGGATTTATCAGGCCTTTTTTTCCCCAGCTGGGTTGCTTAAGGTTATAGTAGGAGCTTCTAAACACCGGTGAGGAAAAACTGTTAAGGATGCAGGATTTGATTAAATAGCTTACCAAACTAGATGTGCAGGGTGATGCCTAATTATATCGTGAACTCCAGATGAGGAGCTACAAAGACATGGAGTCTTTCAGGGTGGTGTGAAGACAGATTATTATGGTCTTGCTGCTTGAAGTCAGAGTTAAAAGAGAAGGAAGCTTTTCATTATTTGTGTCCTCCTGGTGGTTAGAGCATTCTCAAGCAATGACCCAAGCAGTACAAGCCTTTTTCCTCCCATAAGAGAGCTTGTGTGCAGGGCTGAGTTGGGGGTGGGGGATGGTGGTGGTGTAAAAGATCTTGAGGGAGAGAGAGCAGTTAGTACACCTGTCTGTAGAAAGCTCTCTAGAGTGACTAAAGGGAAAGCAGTTAATTGATAATGGTGGATCCAGGATGCATTTGCAATATGCAAAGCAGTCTATACCAGTGTCTTATTGCCTTGCAGACTACAAAGTGCCTTTAACTGTTTTATGTTCACATCTCTAGATCTGTCCATAAAAATATGCCTTTAAACTCAGAGTTTCTACGAGCTCACTTGCTATCTTATTGACATAAAGATCTACTCTCCCTTGCCCTTTGTATGTTTCCTGTGTTGATGTGATCCCTACCTTAAAAAAGGCACCAGCTGTATATAAACATACACAAGATGCTTTAAAATAACAGGTCCTTAAAAAGAAATTATTTTGTGAGATTGTGATGTTGCATGGATTTAACTGCTGTGATGTTGTGCTGCTTGTGAGTGCTTTTCATTGCTGGTGCCTGCCCAGGATGCTCGCTGTGGAAAGGTTGGGTGCTATTTCCGAGTAGCTTTAACTTGCTGCTCATGAGAAACAGCATGGTAGCAACTATTCACCTGCCTGACGTTCTGCTGAAAGGGCATGGCTGTGACACGCTCCTGTGCAGGACTAAGACTTGAGTTATTATTTTGTTCATACGGCAGTATGTGGTGTCCTTAGACTCTGACCTTGAGTGCTAGCCCACTCTTCTAGAGGGTCAGAACTCAGAGTGGCAAAGTTGTTTGTTTGTTTGTTTTTTTTGGAGAGCTGGAGTTTATGTCTCTACAAGACCTTATCTAGCTCTTGAATTGAAAGATTTACTTTAAACTACCTTGCATTGGCACAGAAAAGCCTCAGGCACTAAAAGTCTTTGAGAACTAAAGTACTTTGGCTGTAGTGTATAATGTAATATCCAGAAATCTTTTAAGTACAAGTAATAATAGATAGCAAATTGTGAGTGCCTACAGCCTCTCCTGGAAAGACTATGTGTATTTCTAACTCCTACTGAGCTAGGAATATAAATCACACCATGTATAAACATGAGTGTGATTCCATGAGAAGACAGAGCTGAGCTTGTCATGTCTGAAAGCGGACAGTCGCTTTCCTTTCTTTGGAGCTTCTTTCCCCCTTGGCCATGGCTGGTTAGTGTTATACTATTTCAGTGACTATAGTATCTGAACAAGAAGGTCTTAAGGAGAGCACCTTGGTGGAGTGAGTGAATTATTCAAACTGTATTCAGCAGTTCAAATATAAGAGATTGATTTTTTTTTTTTCCTTGCTTTTCTGAATATATTATGTTTGTTTCATTATCACTAGATGTCCGTTCAGTACTTTCTGTTCCTCCATTTGCTTATGGTAGGCAGCTACTCCTGAATAAATTAGGAGAGGCAATATAGAGAGTGGAGGATTATGTTGGCATGTGATTGTTGACTCACTTTCCAAAGAAAGAATAGGCTCAATTGTATAATCCTTTTTTTTCTTCACTCTAGTACATCAGTTCACTCTGTTATGTTTTTTATTGCAGCCTGCTCAGTTTGTAGAACAAGTGACTTCTTTGAATGTCAAAGCTGACTTATTTTGTAGCATCACACAGTAAAAAGTGCCTTTTTTATTATGAATTCTGATATTTTGAACACTGACTATTAGAAGAAGTACCATGGTTTCACAGTACGGTGAAACACTAAACCAGTGGTGAAATTCTTGTACATAGTTATGTGTGTTAGGTGTGTTTCTCCACACCCCCTCCATTCAAACAGTGTGGTCAGAATGCAAATAAAGAGAAATCATCCCTTCAGAGGGGAGGTGGGGGGTGTGGCTCACGCAATGCTTACAGGGCAATACTACCCGATGGCCACTGTACTGAATTTCAGACTGAATTTAAGACTTTCATGTGCCATGCTCTCATGTTAAGAGTAAAATATTTGGGTGGGGAAGTGTAGAGTAAACATTGAGGAAACTATTCCCTTTTTTTAATTTGTAGTAAGAGAAGCTTTCTGACCTCTAAAAAAAGGTGCCACAAAGAAGAGGTGGAAATGATTGCAAAACCTGCAGTCCGTAGAACAAGAAACGAGGCGGGGGGTTACAGTTCTACAAGGGAGATCTACATTAGATGCTGGGATAGTTGAACATTGTGATAGGTTGCATGAGGAGGCATGAGAAGACAATTTTCCAGGCTGTGTAGCATTGTCTTAAAGGTAAACATGGCCAGAGTTGTTAGCTACAACTGGAATAGAGGCAGCAGAGGTAGGACTCAGTGCAACTGAGTTCCCTCTTTAGCAAAAATCCTCAGTAGATTCCTTTGAAATAAATCAGGATTGAGGAAGCTCAGATGGCTAGTGAGTGATTCTGAGAAGTTTCATCTTTTGAGTAGGATGAAACTGTGGTCATTTTATTGAAGCAAAACTAGGTTTTGAGTCATATTGATATAAATAAATATTTTTTTTCTTCCAAATTCTCCATAATACTTGCCAAGTCTAGAAGCGCTATATTAGGGCAGGAGTTGTTGATAATAATAAAACAGTTTTACTACAATCAGAGACTGATCGTCTCTGTCTCCTAGGTGTCCCAGATATCCTCCTTGATATCTGGAGTAATGTGTCCAGTTCTGGGCTCCCCAGTACAAAAGAGAAATGGAGCTAGTGGAGAGAGCCTGGCAAAGGGCCACTAAGATGATGAAGGAGCACCTCTCACGAGGAAAGGCTGACAGGGCTGGGACTGTCAAGCCTGGAGAACAGAAGACTTGGGACTTCATCAGTGTGTACAAATACCTGAAGTGGAGGGTGTAAGCAGGACAGAGCCAGCCTCTCTTCAGTTGTACCCAGTGCCAGGACGAGAGGCAGTGAACACAAACAGTAACACAGGAGGGTCCCTCTGAACATTTTTTTACTGTGAGGGTGACTGAGCGTTGGCACAGGTTGCCCAGAGAGATGGTGGAGTCTCCCTTCTTGGAGATACTTAAAAGCCGTCTGGACACAGCCCTGGGCAACTGGCTCTAGGTGGCCCTGTTTTGAGCCCTGATGACCTCCAGAGGTCCCTGCCAATTTCAATTGTTCTGTGATGCTGTTTCTCAAAATCAGATTAGTAGCATTTACAACAGGACTGCTTAAGCACTGACTTCATATGGAAGTCATATCCCTCCCTTTTGTTCTTGACTCTGTCACTGAAAACTTCCTACATCAGCACCCTAAACAAGCTGCATCTCTCCTCTGTTGCTCAGAATAAGTGAAAGTATATGCAAAATTTTGTACTCGAGACACCATAGGCACAATGACACGGCTCCAGCATTCTCTCTGCAGAACAGGATCTTTAATATACCCTTCCTTTCTAGGTTGTCGGAGGCAAAGTAAAGAAACCAGGCAAGCGAGGTCGTAAACCAGCCAAAATAGACTTGAAGGCAAAGCTTGAAAGAAGTCGTCAGAGTGCAAGGGAGTGCAGAGCCAGGAAGAAGCTGAGGTACCAGTACCTGGAAGAGCTGGTTTCAAGCAGAGAGCGAGCCATCTGCGCTCTCAGAGAAGAGCTTGAAATGGTAAGAAACTATCATTTAACCAAACTCTTAATATTATTTGGGACCTGTCCTCATGGACATTTGTTCTTGAAATCACTGTGACTGAGAGTGGGATTTGGCTAGCCATAAGGTATCAAAACGTCAGTAACAGATGCACTCAGCTGTTTGCTGATTTTGTGCGTTGAATATGAATGTCATGTCACAAGTTATCTGCTAGTTTTGAACTGGAAGCAAGCAAAGAAAGGGTCATTGTATACAAGTCTGTTGTCTTTAAAATGTTTGTTTTGGAAAATCTCTGACAGAGGTAGAAAGAGGTAGAGGGTAGAAAGGCATGTCTTAAAATGACAAGGGCGACACGTATCCAAAGTGTGTCACTGCTTCCCACAGGCCTTTGTCTCTGTTGGGGAGGTTGATTCTTGCAGGATACTCTCATCTACACATGTAGATGGTTGCGCAGCTGTCCTGTGTTTCCAGCACGTATAAGACTGGTGTCTTGGTCAAATAAGCTGCATTAACCAAAGAGAATATTTCATCTGGAAATACAGA
The DNA here is from genome assembly GCA_003993805.1 of Himantopus leucocephalus. NCBI lineage: Eukaryota > Metazoa > Chordata > Aves > Charadriiformes > Recurvirostridae > Himantopus > Himantopus leucocephalus. The sequence goes on along the minus strand of RSEF01000001.1, from coordinate 88,220,138 downwards.
CTCAACTTCTCGGTAATACTGAGATGCTATTGAAATTTCACTGGAACTGAGCATGTTTCCTTGACCTTGCATTAGGTTTGTTTGAATAGGCCGGGCTAATCACCACAAATGAATAGGGTTAGGATTGAGTGGAAAGTCAGCCAACACACGTTTTCCAGTGTGCTTCAGGGTTTGCCAATGAAGAATTTAAGATGAGGGAACCAGGAGAAAGGCACATGTACTGTAACTGTGCCTTGCGCAATCAGAAAGCACCTCTTAATAGTCAATCAGCCCCAGAGTCATGTGAAATATTTGTTTTTAATAGGCCATGAACTGGAACGGTATTCTGGCATGCCAGCCGGGAGAAAATGCACAAAGTGTTCCATGTTGTTTAATAATTACAGTATTGTGTCTAGTATTGCTACTGAGTAGCAGTTTATTGACTGAAACAGGATTTACTGAGGCCAGGTATGCAACCATGGGCACATGCTTAGCTCGTTAGTGCTCTGCAGTTTTGTAAGAGGCTTCAGCCCAGTAAATTCAAACCTTAAGTGCATATACCAGAAGGTAAAGATTACAGCTCTGTTTTGTCTGCTAATGTGATCCTGGCAGTTTGCTAATGCCTAATGTGTTTGCATGTTTCAGTACAAGCAGTGGTGCATGGCGATGGACCAAGGGAAAATCCCCTCTGAAATAAAAGCCCTGCTAACTGGAGAGGAGCAGGGCAAAGCACAGCAGAACTCAGCCAAACTTGCCAAGGCTGGGAAGACAGAATCAAACAGCAATCCCTGTAAGTATCCAGCCTATGATTAATTCCTATTTTGTTACATCTTTTGTGGCGTAGGAGGATGGCTGTGGTGTAGGAAGAAACATAAGGATGTGCTTTTGGGCACAAATAGTTGATTGAAGCAAAATGCTTAGTGAGTGGTATAAAGACTCTGTGTAAAGTTTACATGGAGAACACAGAAATTACACTAGCTAGGAAGTTGGGCAGTTATTTTAAAAAGAAGATTCGATCTTTGTGTTTCACCAAGGCCTGTGGAGGCCTTTGAAGACCTGAGACCTTAACCTTTTACAGCATTTTCCGTTTTCCGAATGCAAGGTAAATGGAGCACATAAAACATAATTGAATTTTAAAACTCCATCAAGGAAACATTATTCTATCTGCAAGCACTCAAAAGTGAGAAATGCTGGACTTAGAATTTCCTATGGAGTCTTCTTTCTGCCTCATTTGTGCTTGTCCATGGAATGAAACAAGATTCTTCTGGGGATTGAAATGTGAAAAGATCATGTGATATAAAGTCATATTCCTGATACATACATGCAAAAGAACAGAGTTAAGGTGTAGCACAGGCAATTCTGTCTCACATCTTCTAATTTTGTAATATTTCATGCTACAGGTTAACTTACACTTTACTGTAAATTAAAAAATAGGAGTGCCTAGCTTTACGTTTTTAAGAAACAATGTGAAAACCAAATCTGTAACTGTAACAATCTTCCCCCATGGTGCGTCATTCACAGGAGGCCCATGCAGAACCTTCCGCACTGCAGCAGAGATAGCTTTGTAGCTAGCAGAAGAATGCTGTTGTCAGAGAAGTGGATGCATCCCCAGGTGCAGGGGGAAGGATCCCAATCTGCTGTCTTCTCTTTGCTCCTCCCCACATGAAACTCTTTGATTGTGGTGTGCCCAAGCCTGCATGGAGTGAGGCTTTTGGGGTAATAGGTGTTTGTGTAAGCGGAGCTTTGTTCTTCCTTTCTCTACACCACCCTCCCCAAATACAGCTATGGCAGCTTTTGGGCATTCCCAATAAGAGATGGGGGCTGCTTTTGTGTCAGAGTCCAGAATTACACTGGCTTTGTGGTCAGTAGTTATGTGGTTAGTAACCATCGTGGGAGTCTGAGAGGTTCTGTAAAATAAAAGCAAGAGGAAGATCTTGTAACAGCTTTGCTAAAGCCAAATGGAGTACTGCAGGTTGAGGAGAAGGAAGTGGATCAAAAGCTTTCAGTAGGAAGGTCTATAGTAACGTAATTTGTAATCTAAATAAAGACATTGCTTTCAGCATCCTTTTATAATGCAGCATGTCTTTTATGTTATTGGGGCTCTTCAAGAGAGGTACTACATATATTCCGTGCTTCTGCATATACTCCTTTCACAGGATGTATTTTTTTCCCCTCCTGTTCCTAGTAAGATGGTCAAAGCATCTCCCTCCACCCTGCGTCCAGCAGTGGAACAACTGCCGTCTCCTCCCACCTATTGTGCCCTGCTATCTTTCTGTATCTACCTACGCTTTGGGCCCTGGTATCTTTTAGCCTGCAACTTAATATGAATTCTGCATGCTATCCTGGTTTCCCAGAAAAAAATAATGCCAAGAACTGGTAGCAACAAAACCAAGTTGGGTCAATTTGGTCTTACAATAAGAGAGGCAATGGGAAACATCTTGTGGGTTGATTTACTCAGCCAAGATAATGACAGATAGCCTGCCACTTTCCTTAGACTGCTCTTTCTCCAGTATATGCTTTTTGTGTGTATGATGGAATGCGGAGAGTGGAGCTCTTGGGATTTTCAGTGGGCGTTTTGCTTGCTTATTCTCTGTTTTGTTTATGACTATCTTTCTCTGTATTTTATGAAATGCATGGAACATTTTTTTTCTTATGTTTTCTTCTTTGTTTCATAGAATAAATATTATAATGAATGACTTTGCCAGACTGAATGTTGCCTTCTTTTTATTGAACTACTTAGGTCTGTTTAGCATTATCTCAATTCAGGATTAGTCAAAAGCACTGAAAATAATAAAGTGCCATATTTCAGTGGACAGCGCAGTTGTTCTCAGAATTCTGTTTGAGCCCCTGTATATTACTCAGTAAGGCATGGTTTTAAATTTATTCTCTACACCCTCCACACATGTACTTAGTTAGCAATTGCTAGAAATGTTGCATAGACACGGAAAACTATTATGAAAGGTTAAGTAACACTGAAGCAGAGATGGGGAGGCTATGACAGGTTCCCCCCACACTCTGTATTTTAAACTCTGAACTGCAGTTTGTCCTGAAAGATAGCAACAAAGCCAGCCTGTAAGTTTTGGGGTTTTTGTCTGTGTTGAATGCTTGCCTGTCCTTTTTCTGGGTTCTCCGGAGGAGAAAAAAAAACAAACCACCTCGGTCAGATGTCCAGAACTATACTCTATGAACCTTGCAGTTGGATTTTGTAACCTGATCATGCCAGAAGTGTAATATATTTTTTTGGTTAGAATTAGACTTATACAGTGCCTCTAGTTTCAAATGTAAGGTATATATTGTAATTAAACATATATTTCAAAGGTTATGTGTATACTTAAGTGTCTCTCTGAGTTGGGGATATATAAAACATGTAGAGGAATGATGGTATGTGTGACCAGAACAGCTCCACTCTGGACTAGGTTATGTGACAAATCCAGCTCTGGTCTCACCAGAAATAGTCCACTTGCTCTCTTCCCTCCACTCATTCTTTGTTTCACTTTCTGTGATACCAAACAATAAACTTCTCAGGAGTTAAGTTTTCTTTATGGAGGAAATTAGGAGATGGCATTTCCTTGTTGTGTTGAGCAACAGTTTTCATCTGTTCCTTGTCACGGTGGCTCCTGCTTCCTGGCTTAGCCAGCAGTTGGCATTACAGGACTGTGTTTGGCAAGCCTGGGTCCAGCTCTGTGGCACAAATAGTGACACCCATGTTCTAACAGGTTTTTTGTGCTTCATGCAGGTGGGACAGGAGGCATGTTATAGCCTCCATCATCTTCAACTGTTTCCACATTTGTCCTGCAAGTCAAAATAAGTGTGACAGAGTTAGAGGCTCTAACTGCAATCTTCCAATGTGCTCTAGATGCGGTAGTTCTTTACGGAATGTAGGATTCCCAGCAACAATCATTTAATTAAAGTTCTGTGGCTTCCATCACATGCCACATCGTGCTATGTTATAAAAGTTCTGGGCATAGATGAATCTCTGGGAGTCCTTTATTTTGGAGTTTGAAGTTCAGCAGTTCCCCTTGAAAACTAACAGAAACGTCTGAGGTACGTGCTCATTTGGTACTCTGATGGTTATGGTCCTCATTCACATTGAGGTGGCTCCTAGAAGTGATACAACCAGGTCCCCTGTTTAGGAGTCTCATATAGTACCCTAAGTAAGGGAGGATGGCTTAGTCTTACACTCTCTTTGTGTAAGGTGGGTACAGCCTTCCACCCATTTCTCCTGCAGTGAGTGTGTGCAGCTGGCTCTCTCTCACAAACATTGAAGAAAGGAAAACAGCCTGGAAATACTTCATTTTCTCACTTGCCATGGAAACCTAATGGTCAGATAGAACCATTTGCCCAGCTAAAGGTGGGTATCTCTTGGAAACTATCCACAGTCTTCCAAAAAACGCTGTCTGTAAATGCTAGGACTTTGTTACAATAAGGTGTAGTAAGATTGAACTCAGTTGATGCTGATGGAGTAAGCACTGTACAGTTGTACTAATCCTTTTGGAGAATTTAACCCAAGGATTTACCAGATAGTGGAAACTTGGTAAGAAAAAGATGTAATAAGTCTTGTCTTTTTAAACCCAAGTATATGCTTGGGGCATAGAATCCTGAAAAATGAAGTGGATACATTTAATAGACCTTAACTGAGAACATTTTGTAATATGTGTTAAAAATAAATAAATAAAAATCATGGTCTGCTTTTTTAATCTGATAATAGTAAGTGTTTGTGAAAGAACCTGTGTTCTATGAAGTGCTTTTCAAAAGACTACTATAACTTACATCAGAGGTGTTTGGTTGTGGGTTTTTTTTTTAATGTATTAGATAAATTTCAAGAAGCTTTTCTCTTTCTTGATAGCTGAAACCACAACTAGCTTTGGGACAGTGCCTGTGACTGACATGTTTTTCCTTTTTTTCCCTTTTATGTTTTAGGGTGAAGATTAATCTACATCAATGATGAATCTAGTTCTTCCTGGCATCCCATGAGGAGACGGAGAAGATTTGGCATCGTAGTCCCATTTGCTATTTTCCAAGAAATTATAATCTCTATAATTAGCTATAAATTTACTGTTAATAAAAGGACCAAATATTCAAGACTAGTCTAAAAATGTAGAGAAATCAAGAGGAAAAACTGAAATGACAACCCTAGTCCTCATTATGCTTAAGAGTTACAGCATGAATGACAGAGGATCAGCTCTGTTGCGAATTTGTATGAGGAAACAGAAGCTTCTAATCTGCAGTAAAATCTGAGGTATTCCATACTGAATAGTGTATCAGTGGACTAAAATTCAACTGATGCTGTATTTATGGAATGTATAGATTTGTATATGTAGATATAAAAGCAGAATTTGTAGTGTCAGTTATAGCCATTGCCTTAAGCAATTTCTGCAAAGGCAGTTGCTTGATATTATTTATACCATTATTTCTATTTTCTTTATCTTACTCACCTTAAACTGTAACTAGAGAATGCTGTCATTGTTCAGCTAATTATTTTCAGAAACACTTCATTAAAAAAAATTGAAAAACCTAAACAACTGACTTTCAGGATTTTTTTTCCTCCATAAAAAGCACTTGGAAGGTGGAAGTTTTGCTTCGGTAACTAGTGCAAGATTAGCCCTGCTTTTTTTTGTGTGTCTGCCTGTAACTTCCAACTGACTTAATCGGCACTACTAACAGTAAATGCTGCTTCAAGCAATTCTTGTGGATGTGGATGATCTCTAGATATTAGGGTGGGCAATTTTGATCAAGTTATACAGTGCTGGCAACAGCAATGCTGCCTATTCCTGTGGTGGAGCATATCAGCAGTGTCGTCCAACTTCACCATGTCTTTATGTGGCATGCTCCGAATGCTTGCTGATGTAAGAACAATTCTTTCCTACTTCCTAGCGAACATAGATGCTGCCGTGTTGCTAGGTCAGTGTTTTCTGTTTTGCATTTCTGGGCTTTCTCTTTCCTCTCCCCTAAGCAGTATTTTGACATCTCCCACTTTTCAGGAGGCATTCTTTTTTCCCTACATAAAAAGAGTCTTCTGTGAATCTCCTTTCTTCCCTAAGTGGTCTGGCAGCTATTTTCAAAGGCCATCAGGGGTTCCTTTTCCAGAGGACTACATAAAAACATGAGTTATTCTGCTGTTTCTCTCTGTGTTAAGTAACATCCACCAACTCACACTGAATACCCCTTCTGCATTTTGAGCCCTTGCTGCTGTCACGCCCCACTCACAAGAGAGGGGGGGAAGTGACTCAGATTCGCAGATCCCCAACATTGTGGACTAAGGTGAGACAACTCTCAAGGTCCATACAAAAACATTTATTAGATTCCCACAGTGATTAATATATGTCTTAACTAGGTTCACGATAGTTGGTTAGGTGTACAAAAAATTATGGCAGACAGTAAAACAAAGTATGGTGAGCGGTAAAGTGTGCCTTGGGTTACTTAGCAGCAGATATACAACAAATTATACCATAAATTATGGTGAGTGGTAAGGTATGCCTTGCGTTACATACTTAACTTTAAAAGAAAAAGAGAAAAGAAAGAGAAACAGAGGGATAGAGAAAAAGAGAGAGAGATAAAGAGATCACCGGTCCTGGTTCCAGCGTTGGTCCAGCCAATGGGGGTCTCTGGTTCATAGAAGTGTTCCTCTGTGGATCTCCAGGGGAAAAAAGTCTTCTGTTTTCTAGGGGCACTTACTTTCCCCTTTTATGTTCGCAGTATCAGTATGACCCGCCCTGCTCTTACGGTGCTCAGGTTACTCTTCCCCCAGGTGATATGTAGCATGATTTGGGTGGAGAGATGAGTCCTATAGTCATGTATGTTTAGCATGATCTTGATAATTTTCATTAACATATGCAGGGTGTGAGGTTTAATATGCATTTCGCAGATAATGAGGCAAAGGTCATTCATCAGACATGATGGCCCTAAAAACAGAGAAACTAACAAGCTTTGCAAGTTGAGCAGAAAGCCCTGTCTTCACAAGACTTCCCACCCACAGATGTATCTTGTGCTGTCCAGAAGAGTTTTCTCTCCTGGGTCTCACAAGAGATAAGCAGGTGTTAACCTTGTCAGTTCTTTGAGCACAAGGCCTACATTGTCCAGGACTACAGCCATATCTCAACATCCTTGCGAGTGTTTGAGACTTTTCTCAGTGAGGCTCAGAGGAGCCCCCCCCCATCTTTCGTCTCTCACCATTTGTTTCAGGGAATTTACAAGTTGTCTCTTACAGGTACCATCAGAGTAAATACCTCTTGTGCACTGCAAGCTCTTAATACTATTCTCACCCTTTGTAGCTCAGGACCCACTTCTTGTTTCTCCGTGTAGCCTAATGGAAGCAGTGCTGATATCGGCTCATCCCAGACCAGTTTTTCTCCTGTTGAAACGTTCTTCTGATTAGCTGTAAGATCAGGAGGAAGGCGACACTGTTAGCAGACAGCAATGACAATGTTGTTCTGTTGTAGATGTTGGGGATGTGTTGAAGCAGTGCTGCTACTCACAAAATTGTAAGTCTTCTTTCACTTGAAACGTTGAGATTTAGATTATTCCGTTACTTGTATTTCCATAAAATTCCAGGTTGCCCAGTGTTTTCACTAGTGGTGGTGTTTTAAAAAAAACCAAAGCGGTAAGATCAGCTTGGGTTCATGTACCTGAAACACTCTATGGAGCTGGGGCCAGTATTCGTTTATGAGAGAGAAAATTTTGGCCCAAAGGCCTTATCTCATGAACGTTGGTCAGAAGAGGTTTCACCAAAGTAAACAGAATAGCAGTGTTAGTTTTACATTTAAACCTAGATTCTTGTCTGGGATCTCAGATAGAGAAAGAGGAAGGAGGTAACTCCTAGATTTCTGATCAGCTAATTACTCTTGTGACAAGTGTTTGCATATGCCTTCAGAAGGTGATAGCTTGCTTATACTTCAGCGATCTATTGATGAGAACAGAGTGCTTTACTGTTCTCACTTCAGCAAGCTGCATTTCTCCTGACTTTATTCTTTGGGTTTCTCACCTTCTGAAATAAAACAGCAATTAGCTTTTTAATTACTAGTATGCCAATGGAACCAAAGTGGATTGCTGTGGGTGTTTGAGAAACAGCCAATTAACTACTTCAGCTTTCTGGATTTACGTGATCTTGTGTCTTTTTGCAGTAGCCGCTTAATGTTGTCATCATTTCAATCCAATGCCACTTAAGGAGTGGCATTGTTAATGGAGCTGATATTGTCTCCGCATGCTGGCGGATAAAAAAGGCTAACTGACAGCTGGAGAATGATGATAAAGTTTGTGTGTTTTAATCCTTCTGCCACAAACTTCTCTCTCGTGGAATGAGCACAGTTGCAGTTCTGTGGATGTATTAAAAAGAATGTAGGCAGAATGATGAATGGCTTCTTGTGATTGCTTGTATTCACCCTGCATTTTTTTCTGAATCATGTTCTTTGCATGAAATAAGTCCTACAAGCAAAACAAATGTGCCTGCTACTAACACAGCTTTCGCTTGGTCTGTCAGAAATACTATCACTAGTTAGTTGTAACTTTAAATAACACCTGTTAGAGTGGATTAAAATTATTTCCTTTGTTACTGTAAAAACTGTTTTCAGACATCAGTGAGAACTTTATAAAGTAGCAATTCCAAATTAATTAGAAAGGATGGGGAGAAGTGCAGGGATTGTCAAGGATGCTTCTAAGGAGAATTTCTTCCATGAATACTATTTTTCTATCATGCTTTATTTGAAGCTCTACGTGGTAAGAGTAGAGGGAGGATTGATGCTGTTGCACTCCAGTTTCTTTTCTGGTGTGTGAGGAGCTCCTTCCAAGGAGCACTGGGAGCTTTTGAGGTCACAACTTTGCTATAGCAAGGAGCAGGGAAAACTCAGCTACAATTTTTTTTCTCTTGCATCAGGCTACAAGAAAGAATCGAGTGTGGGGCCTATGCCTGGCAGCAATCATTTGTCCTAGGGTAGCTGACACTTGGACGCCTGGACCCCTGCAAACTCCTCTTCTGCCCTCCAAAGAAAAATGGAACTTGAGTTGCTTTCGTTAAACAATTAATTTAGGATTTCAAGCTCTCCTCCTATGTGTACACCAGCTTTACTTTTGCGTTCAAAGTTGTCTTGTAGGGAATTGTCACTTTAGCTGCTTCCTTTAAAGATTAAAATATTGTTACTAGTGTCAGAGAATATTTCTGATATTGCTGGGACCACTGAGGGACTGTTTTCACAAACTCATTTTCCTTTGGCTTTGATTGAATTGGGCCTATTTAGAGTCAGGTGTTGGGTTTTTTTGTCATCTGAAAGGCAGAAACTTAAACTGCTCCAACCTTCTAACTTGTAACCATACACTTAAGTGATACAGAAGCTCATAGCTAGCATCGCTAGCATCCTTTTATTTTCCTCCTGTGTTTGGATGCAGAATGAATGAATACTTGGGTTTTTTTACTTTTATTTTAGCTTTAATAATGCTAATATAGTCTGTTATGCTCATGTGGATTTCATACACTGAAATTACAGAAATGTTTGCATGGTAAAATCTCATGGGAAGGGATTTTGACTGTGTGTAAAGTGAGTTGTTCTATTGGTAAAGTCCCTACAGTCTGATTTCCTTTGAATTTGTGATCTTTGCCTTACTTTTTCCCTTTCTTTTGCTCAGTGATCGCAGCTGCCTCTTTGACTGCCTGAGCCCTGCTGATGGGTAGGAGACAGCCAGGCTGTGGCTGACCTTTGGGGATGCTTGCAAATTGACTGGTGAGCAAGGACACGCACCAGCTGGCCGGTGCACTGCTCTCATAGTACAAAACGCGTGATGGAGTTCTCTTTTGCTTTCCCCTGCAGGTGGACAGGTTAGTCAGGTCAGCCCTAGATTTGTTAGTTCCCCAAGCTGTATTAGCTTTATGACTGCCCTTTCAAATTGAGTTGGAGTTGGTGAAGGGACTCATAAATTGCTGATGCAGACTGACTGCAAACACAATTGCATAAGCCCTGGTTCCTCAGCAAACCAAGCTGGTGATAAACAAGTCTCCAAATGAGCTTGTGTGTGCCCAAAAGTCTGAGAGATTCTTGGTTCCAATTCTACTTTTTGGACCAATTTTGACCAGAGTCCATCTAAGAGAGAAAACTTCTGTGTGACCAGGGTGGTTGAAGAGTCTGGAGATTGCTCTGTAAAGCTGAAATCAACAGCTCACTTATACTGGGATTTCAAAATTTACAGCAGTGTTATGTCAGAGGATGAAAAACCTTTTCCTCCAAAGGCGTTTTATACCTTTATGGCATGTGATAAATTTCTCAACAAATGAGAAATAGATGATTTTCTCAACTAGCAATTCTGAGATATTCTGTAAAATACCTAAACTGAGAAAGTGGTTTCTGAAAGTAGTATTAATTAAAACTGAATGTTTGAATAATAAAATCCAGTCAGGTGAGCTTGAAACCCTAATTGTGATGTCTTTGGCTTGGAAAGAGGAGCATTTCCACTCATTTATTACACAGCCTCTGCCCCTGTAATGTTTGGAAAACTTTCTCATGTGCTATCAGTTTTAAAGGCCAGATTTTTACCTGTTGAAGATTGTATATAAATGAAATGAGGGCTGGAGTCTCTTTACATTAACTCTCCTGCCGCAAGTGTACAGCAGAAGGTGGGGCACTGTGGAGGTGTTTTACAGGTGCCTCCTGTGAGAGATTTGTGAATAGGATGTCCTAATCTAAGTTATGCTCTTATGTTTCTTTTAAGCCAAAGGGTTGTTATGTTAAAATGATTGTGTGTGTGTGTTTTCCTTGTTTGTATCTTTATATATATGTGCTGCTGTCTTGCCACTGGTTAAATTTAAAAGCCTTAGAGAAATAAAGTGTGGTTTTAGGGAAATTTAGGAGAAAGTATCTTGAGAACTAAAGTGAGGATGCTACTGGTCTTGCAATCATGAAATCACAGGGAAAAATTTTGAATGTAAGGAATGAGTTACAGGGACTGCTCTTTAAAGGGTGAGGAAAGCTTTTATTTCTAGATCAGTGTGGTAGGTAGATAGTTGGGCTCTGCAGGGAGATTATCTCTTTACAGATCATTGTATCTCCCTTCACCAAGCAGAAGTTAAGCTGGGAAGACTAAAGAGAGGTACCACCTCCCAGGAAGCTTTCTGCATGCTACTGATGAGGTTTCACTGAATTTCCTTCTGCATATGTGAGCTGGAACTGTGCAAGGTTGGTGGTATTGTAACACTCTTCTCACGCTACAAAAGCCACTGCAATAAGTACATCCCTTACACTCTCACAACTGTGCTAAATCTGTGGAGAGTTTTGGTAGACCACTGAAAGGGTCATTTTCGATGAAAGACATTCCCCCTGCGTCCTTTCACAAGTCAGACTTCCCTGATGACATCAAATACCTGAAATATAATACTCAGATATATTCAAAAGTGCTTACTACTGTGAATAGATTTTTTTAATAGAGGAAAGAGATAATTGAAGAAAAAAGTCCAAATGCTTTGCTACCTTCATAGGAATTTCTCATGACAGTTGACATGATCAACAAGCGGGAAACTGTCTTCGAAGACACAACTAGGAACTTGGCCATCAAAAACATTGTTTGGCTGTCAGAAGCTGGCCAGTAATAGTGTTAGGATTTGTGGGTGTCAGCCCCTGCGTGGGGGCGATGAAGAGTGGTGTGGAGTGGTGGTGGAAAGGCAACGTGTCTGTTATCACACCCAGGACTGGACCTCTCTGGTGGTATTTACAGAGGTGCTGTTGTAGGCTTAAGAGCAAATTGTGAAGAGCCACCCTTTGCCATATTGCCCTCTGTTGAAGTATTTTGGAATAGCTCTTTATATGTCTATCTGACTGTTTTCTGGCCTGTATCGATGTGGTGGCTGCCTTCTGCTGGTGTCCTAAAATTATGCATGGTTTAGCTCGAAAGTTCAGTGCTTTCTGCTATAGACTGGTGCTGGCAGCGCAATTCCTGGTATGAGGGCCAAGGGCCACATCCCCAACATCCGTCTTCCTAAGGAAAAAAATATGCAACCTCAAAACTTCATTCTGAGCAAGATGCCCTCGATTAATAAGAAAGACCAAGTCAATAATGTAGCAAGAGCTGTTTTCAGAGTCTGCCTGACAGCAAGTCAGCTCCCAGCAGTGCTGTGAGTTAATGAGAAACTCAGGGCTGCTCCTGTCACATTTACAGGTAACTGGTAAATAATCTGAAATCTTGCTAACTCTGGATATCACTTAATCATTTTCCTTTTTGTACCTGGATCAATATGGAGAGGGACTCTGCAGAGTACATATTGCAGGGGAGACAGTAAATCTCCAGGGCTGAAGAGAAGTGCTGTAGTGCTTTTGGAAATAAGATGGGCAATTACACCCATCCGTAAGTGGCCTCTGCTGTCTAATTCTACATTGCCTCAAAAAAAAAAAAAGTCCTTGATCAGTCCCTCCTCCCCAAACCATGGAAACAAAAACGTCTCTCACTCTTACTTGTACATGCAGTGAAAAAGCTAGTGTCTGGCCAGGCATGAGAAGGACAAATTAAATTATTTGGTGATGTAATATTTTTTTTTTTTCCCTATTCGCCTGCAAATGTAGGACCAAATCAAGAGCTGGTCTAAAATGGTTGAGATGCTGAACACAAAGGAATTACTGCTGTCTATGTCACTTCTGAATTTTATCCAGGGACTGGTTTCATGAAAAAACTGAAAGAAGACTTTGTGTGTGTTAGAAGTAGTGTAGAATAAATCTGTGTTTTAGTTCAGACTGCTCACCAGAAGGTGACATGTATATAACAATCTTCCAGTAGGTGTGGTTTGTTTTACTAGAAGCCAGTTCAAATAAAGCTTGTGTAATTTATAATGGTCTAATGCACAACACTTGCTATGTTGAAAAGAGCCAACTAATAAAGACATATTGACTTACAGAATCACTTAGGGGGCTAATAACCCTTCCTTTGAGTGTATGGGTCTGGCTTTAATAAGCTTCAAATCTGCTTTTTGTTCTTTTAAGCAGGAAGAATCTGATATTGAGAAAGGTTGAGCACTCAGAATTTCAGCTAAAATCGATGGCATACGTTCAACACCTTGGAAAACCAACTTCTAAATCAATGTCAGTTAATTCTGAAGTCAAACTTGTTGAGTTGAGGAGACTGGAAAACTTGGGGGATTGTTAACTGGGCATATGGAAACTCTTAAGTTCAATTATGGGTAATAGCTACCTTGCTATCATGTCTGTGAGGCTGGCTAAAAAATAGGTTCAAGTGGTGTGTGTCTCTGCTTCTCAATAGCCCCCACCTCTCAAGTGGAAATTTTTAAAATACGTTTAACCAAAAATCCAATTTTCAGTTGAAATAAAAAGGAGGGGGGCATAATTTGACAATTTGTAATAGTAATTCCCAAAAGCAAGCCACTTAATACGAAAAGTAAACAGCAACGATAGAATTTCCACTTAATGGGTGTCCACTTAATGGAAAAAAAATGTTCAATGCTTAGCACTATGTCATGTTCTTTCACAGAACACGTTTAAGACTAAAGGGTGGATGGGCTAGAGATCCAGGAGTCTTCTCTCCCAGAACTGCTCCTTTGCAGATGGGGTTGAGATGTGTTTGTGAACACAGTTTGTGAAGTTTTTGTTTGCTGAGTGTCAAGCCTGCCCTAATAACTTCTGCCATCTTCAGCCCACATCTGCACGCTGGTTTCCTCCTCGCTACACGCTCACTTACAGGCATGCATGCGTACCCATGCAGGAGCAGTGGTCAGCATTCCCGGCACCTAACCAACCTTTCTGGGGTACAGGAGTGTCTCGAGAGCAGTATGAAGCTCCAGGGACAGTTGCTGGCTATTCCCACATTAAAGTGTGTTTCTTCAGGGTGCCTTTACCTAAGTAGCGTTGCTTGATGTAGTCCTAAAGTTTCCTCACGCCTCATTAAATTTATTGTTGCATTAGATAGATCACTGAAACAATCTGTTGGCAATGAGGAGTTGTGAGGGAGTGTGGAGAGATTTGCTTATATTGATCAGGCAAATTCTGCAGCATTTTCCATTTCTTGCTTAGATAATCCATGATCTTCCTTCTGAGTCTCTGGCACCTCTGGGGCCTTGGCAGACCAGCAGATACCTGGTGGTTGGTGCTACCAAACCCATCCATCACCACATCCTAAAATGATGGAAGGAGTGGAAAAGATTTCTTCCTGCTCTGGCACCAGGTCAGCACTTATCAGTCTCCATCCATTTCATTACAGGTTTCTGAACTCAACGCTAAGCATGGAGTAGCTGCCATTTCAACTGTCAAGCTGCCCAATATCTTCCATCTTCAACACTGCTGTAGCTCTCACAGTGGCAGCACCAAACTGCCAGTGGCTGGGTCTCATCTGCAGGGCTGGAGCTGCTGGGGCGCCTCGGGCAGCCTTTCCTCGGGCACCCCTCCCAGAAGCATGGTGTTTGCTGAGGCATGAACCTGGTCAGCAGCCACAGCCGATGGGATAAAGGATAGAGAGGACTGGCAGGACTTGGGAAAAAGGGAAAGGAAGGAGGTAGGAGTGAGCATGTACATATGCACCCAACGTATGGGCACGTCGCTGCTCCTTTCACTTGCGCTGTGTGGTGAAGGCTGGCTTTTCAGACTGAGGGATCTGTCGGCTAGCTAGCAAGTGAAGCAATGGGTTTTGTTTGATTGCTCCAGCTAGTTTTTTTAACCATACTGAAAGCTACATCGTATGAAAGTAGAAATCAGGAAGGTTTGTCAGTATAACTGCATAAAGGGAGAGCCGCATGGGCAAATTCCTCCAAGTTCGAATGCAGCTTATGTTTGTGAGAATGTGTTTTTACCAGTGTAGTTTTGGCTAAGAAAGCTATACAAGCAGAGTCACTCTTACTCTGATAGAACTGTGACTGGGCTTTTACTGATAAGGGAAGATGGTTTAAGAAAGCCAGCCTCCAGACTTCACTCACAGTCTTAGGGCCGTTTAGGCCCATGATTTCAGGGCAGAACTGCCAACTATTTCAACCCGGGGACATTGCGTCCCAAGCTTTTGTGTCATGGCAGTCCTGGACTTTTCCTGGCCAGCTTATGTAGTTTTACAGCTTCTGGGAGGCGGGGAAGGGCAGCTGAGTTCACAAGAGGGAAAGCTGCACAGAACTCTGTGGTTTTACACCCACTGGTGTGTTCTTTGGGCTTTGTATGTGAAATGTGAAATGACATCTGGCTAACTGTGGGTCTGCAAGTGTCACTGGCGCCTTAGGGGTGGACTGCCTCCGTCTCTCCCTTCCTTTTCAGCAATGGAGAAAGTCTGAAGGCAGCAGCCCCTGCACGTGGTGGCTGCAGCAGTAGTTTCCTTCAGGATCTGTAATGGTCTGAGACCTCTTCCTCATCTGTGGGCTGGAAGCTGGCTGTGCACAGGCAACGTCCACTGGAATATCTTTGGGGTCCAATTGTACAAGGACTCACCGCCTACAGCCTCTCTGGATACACCTCAACAGGACATAACAAGGCTGCCTCATGCACTCCCATTCATGTAGACTTGAAGCAACAAGTGTCCGGGTCCCTCTGGACTCAGATCTGGTGGGAGGTGGGTAACCATGACCCTGTGGTCCTCTGCAACCTCAGGGCTCATTCTGTTAAGTCCCATTTCTTTAATAAAACTACTAACCAAAAGGACAACTGTTGGGTTTCAGTCTTACAACCCAACAATAAAAATAACTTTGCAAAGTTGACCTGGCCTTCTTACCCTAGATCTGATTTTACTATGTCAGAGGTAATTAAGTGGCAAAGAAAAACTAAGCATACAGTGATTTTTCAGGGAGAGACAACCTGCTCGGAACATGAACCACACAGAAAGTATTGGTCTTGTCTCATTTTCAAGGTCCTCCCTCCTCCCAGTTCATGGCAATTTTTGCTAATGGATTTAACGAGAAATGTCAGATCCTTATTTAATGGGGATTTCTGAATTTGTGAAATACATACTGGAAGTGTTCCTGCAGTCAGTAAGGGTTCTTACAACCATACTTCGTGTGGTAGAGGAGGAGGAAGTTTTCCACCATACATGCAGGAATATTTCTCAACAAAGGAGTTTCCCCACCCACATTGCCAGCATGAGAGTCTCTTCAAAGGATGTCAGCTTGGGGCTCCACCACATGTGTGCTTCTGCTCCCTGCTGACAGGAAAGGGAGATACTCAAGCGTGTTTAATACACCCTGTAGTACTTGCTGCTCTTTTTCTATTAAATTCTATTACTGCAGCACTTTCAGGCCCCAGGCATGAACAGGAACCCAGCTGTGCCACATTTGCTCTGAAAGCAGAAGAAAAAGATAATCCTTCTCTGAGGAGGCTGTGGATGAGGATGTCTCTTTTAAACATACAGCACGCAGCTTGAGATTTTGAAATAGAAGTATGTGGAGGGATAGCTGACACCTGCACACTGTCTTCTATTGCCTGGTTTAATACCTGGGATCAAAGTGTCCACAAGGCTTTTAGGATGACTTGAGTGTGAAATGCCTGCTGGTAGTCTGGACTTGAGGATGCTTGGCCATGCCCTGGCTGCTTCATTAGGGTGCTCCAAGGAGAGCCTGGTCTGGAGCCCGTTCTGTACAAGAAATGACTGCATAGGGTGAGACTCTTCAGTACAAAAAAGAAATAACTGAGAGAATATATAATAGAGGTTTACAAACCCAAGAGTGGCACAGAGAGAGTGGATGGGGATCAAATACTTACCATCTACTGTCTTTGTCAAAGCTAGTTGAGAAGAAAATAGAGAATAGGAAGAAAGTGCTTGGGATCCTCAACTGAAAAGAGGACAAATCCTTAATTCTCAGGCAAAACTCTTCTGAAATCCGCTCAGTTGGGGCCAGAGCAAGCAGGGTGGGGCTGCTTGTCTCATCTTTGGGACTTTGTGGCTAGGCCCATTCTGGACCTGCTGCGGGTTTACTGAATGGCACCACTTTTTGGCAGCTACCCTATGAAGGGTGTTAATTCTTAGCGGCAACTGCCAGAGGCTGGAAGGAGGTGTCAGAAGACCTCTCTGTAGCTTCCCTGCTTCCTACGTTCTATCCTCAAGTACCTGCTGATGGCTATGGTCAACAATAGGATACTGGGATAGACAGACCTCTGGTCTGAACCCTGCAGGACTCTCCAGTCAATGTTGGAAGAAGACAAAATGGAAACCTTCCCAGGTGAGGGGTGCTGCAGCCTGGGCTGGACCTTTCACAGCTTCAGCTCATGGGAGAACATTGATCCAGCAGAGTGAGGGGAATTCACCAACCGGACACTAGTGCTGACCTAATTTTGTGGATAAATAGTTATCTCTGTTTTCTGAGGGCGTGCTGCTGTATTTCTGGGCATTACTGTGGGAATTAAGAACATAAATCAATATTCTGCACTCAGACTCAGTCCAGTTCTCATTAATGAGGTTGATAACTGAAAAAAAAAAAAAAAGAAACCAAAAACCCAAACAAACAAAAAAACCCCCAACACCCCACCCCCCAAACCTGTCTGTTTCAGGAAGTATAGATGGTTTTGGGTGGATTTATGTATTTATACATGATGGCCAAGATACAGGGATGTAAAAAAAAAGCAGTGGTTTTCCTTTCCCTTTCTCCCTTGTTCAGCTGGGATGTAGGGCTGGCCTAGCTGCCCTATCAGCCCAAAACCTCCCACCACCCTCCCCTGCCCCACAGGCTTGCACCCTGTGCTGGCAGAGCCGAAGGTCAGCCTCTGCAGGGCCAGCAGGTGGGTGCCCATGTCGACCACGCACACACCCCAGTGCCTGTTTCTCACCAGCACATCACCATTCCCCTTCCCACCAGGAGCAAAGCCTCAGCTGGTCCTGTTGGGTTGTTTTCTCACTGCACTGGCAG